>CM029797.1:10007172-10706605 GCA_017562165.1 Ectropis grisescens
TTTCGTCGAACATCTGCACAGAATAGATATTACTACAGAACCCTCACTTGGCGAAATTTTTATATAAATAGCGACTCTTGTTGGGACGCAACAAAGTGCAATTCAGCTCGCATTAGCGCTCAATGCCTATCGCGATTTTCACCCAGACATTTGCGCTCTTCTAACGCGTAACTCTGTCGCTGTCTGGCGCGGATGAAGCGCATCGAAAGGGTTGTCGACATATTATCTAATAAAAATTAAATTACCTTTTCGTTATGTAGGTAGTCAGCATTGTAGCTCAGATTACTTATATATTTTAGTTATTTACTTCGTAACGCGCAAAACAGCTAGAAGAGGCCGTAACATGGGGTCGGACACATTGAAATTAAAACAATAAAAGTATACTTTGACTGCTTTTATTCTACTTGATCGTCTAAATGTTGTTTGATAAATATGTAACATATTTTAATGTACCTACACTAATACATACAACCAGCTTCGATTACAAGCTATTTTATAATGTCCCGTACTTTTTGTACGGTTAGCAGAAAAATATAAAAAATAATTGTATTTTTGTACAACTAGGAAAAAATTATAATTCTTTGTTTGTTTTTTGACTCGTGCATCCATTAACAATATTCACGCGACGTCATTTTGCGCGGGAAACGTGTTGCGCGAGCGCTCAGACGTGCGTTCGACAACCGCCGGGCACTTGTTCCGTGCGAGGAACGGTCTAGCTGTAGGTTAAAACCGCGCGACCTTGAGCGAGTGAGGATGCACTGCATCTGTTTTCAGTTCCGCCCTTCTATCAACTAACTAAATCGGCTATGGCTTTGCTATCATTTCAAGCGAAAAGAAAAGAGAGAGCAATACCAAAGCTAAGGCAGTTTTAGTTAGGCGGTAGATCTCCCTGTAGGTACATACGGAAATATAATTTCACTGGAAACATTGCCCTTCAAACCGGAACACAGTAATGTTTACACATTACTGCTTGGCGGTAGAATAAATGGCATCCGCAATCTGCACAGTAGTACCACTACAAAACGCTGTATCCGCTAAGCTACTAAGGTTTCGGGGAAAAAAACATAATTATTACAGTGTCAGACAGTTTTGCTCATAATTTTTTGTAATATATGGTCCCAGAAAATCTTAGTTTTCATTCTGCATTCAAGAATATACAACAAAATCTATTACCATAAAGTTCATTTTCAAATGTACCTGAAACTATATTTGAAATTCGAAGACAGTTGTAAAGATCGTAAATCATCCCACGTTATTGAATACGATCCAGGAGTAGGTAGGTTTTTTCTTGAAAGTCGAAATGTAGCGTTGTAGTCGGAAAACTAGAAGTGATTGATCCGTTAAGTTTAGTTCTGATTGTTTGCCGAGGGATTTGGATTTTGCAGAGCCATTTACCTAACTAGGTTATATAAATGGGGTTATATTATATTTATGCAAAGAGTTGACATACAACACGTATAGAGTTGGAACAAACGCTTTACACCGAAAGCACGGGTCTGATCGCTCTTGCTTTGTCGCTCTTGTGGAAGTGTCATACTTTTGTCACGGCACAACAATCTGTTGCCATAGCTACTGTAGTATGCACATCATCTGCTTAATATTGACACAAAGGAACCGTGCGGAAAATCTAACTCTATACGTAGTATATGTAAGCTCTTTTGTAGAGATACATACGTACATGAGGGTATTTTCAAATGTGGTCAATTATACATTCATAAGGAGCTCGAACACAGCAGATATATGATAATTTTAGTTACGCGGTAGATTCTCCGGTCTACGATGGAGAGTGTTTAGTTTTGGGTTATTCAGAGCATTTTGGGCTCTGTGGGCTAATGACAAAGTTTAAATAAGTTCAACTGTTAAATTAGGCTGCGTGCCGACATAGTTCAACTTCTGGTCCGAACCACATACGTTTGTGATTCTATAGGGTTAAGGTGGAGATCAAAGAATTTACATATACTACGTATAGAGTTGGCACAAACGCTTTACACCGAAAGCACGGGTGTCATCTTTCTTGCCTTGTCGCTCTTATGGAAGTGTCATACTTTTGTCACGGCTCATCTCTCTCTCTCTCTGTCATCGCGTTGCCATAGACAGTATGCATGTCATCTGTTTACGATTGACACAAAGGAACCTTGCGGAAAATCTAACTCTATACATAGTATATATGTAAACTCTTTGGTGGAGATACATACTTACATGAGGGTATTTTCAAATGTCATCAATTATACATTCATAAGGGGCTCAAACACAGCAGATAAATGATGTTACACAATATTTGTTGTATAACTTTTTGATATATTGTCACAATAGTTATAAATTGTTATTCATCATTCACCATCCACAGTCTTCTCCGTCTCACTGCTAAGTATAGGCCTCTCTCTTATCATGCTATCTTCGTCGGTCCTGTACCTGGACTCAAAATTGTTATTGATGTTACGGAGCTTCATGTAACAAAATGTTGTGCAACAAATTATAACTTTTGTTGTATGACATCAAACGAACCCAGGGGCAGGGTTTTTGCGTAAAGTGACGGCAGTGAAAGAGCGCCTTTTCGCTTTATTTTTCAAACAAATAATAAAACCCAACTTATTATATCAGCTATCTGGCCGCCATAGGACAAGCTTTGCTTAGTTTGTAGATGATGTTGTGTGTGAATTGCCCACCAATATTTATTATTATTATTTATAATTTAGCACTCCCTCCATTGAACCATTTACTACCCGTTTCCTCAAAAAACAGACCCAAGCTGCATTTTGTTACAAATTGTTAATTGGAATTAAACAACAAGTTGAACCAGTGCTAGTGTGTACTTTATACTTGGCAGAGTCCGTCTGGGGAAGTACTACACCTTTGCCAGTTATTCTACCGCTAAGCAGTAATGTGCAAAAATTACTGTGTTCCGGTTTGAAAGGCTACGTTTCCAGAGAAATTACAGGGCTCAGAGATATAAATCTTAGATATCTGGGTGATGAGTGGTGGAGAGATGGCGCAGTGCAGTGCTAGGTAATGATTTGGGCTCTTCATGTTCCAATAGCTGCGTGTCACTGTGCTGTTATGTGGCAGGCATGTTGTTTACCATTAGGTACTTGTCATGCTCGTCTCATCACTCTTTATTTAAAAAAAAAAAGAGCCCAGCCAATAATCAACCAAGCTAACGAAGATTTTGCACGTCAGACATGCCATGATACAAAGGATAATTGTAATTAAAATCAACAGCCTACATGTATTGCAAACAAATATATGTATGTTTCGTTTCATTTCAATATTTCATTTCATGGTTTTACATAATGACTGTTCTGTTATACCAGGCTGCTCAATTTTTTTTACCCAAGGACTAAACTGGAAAATACTTTGTTGTCGGGTCATTAAATTACAGGTATTGTGGTCAATGTAGTACATACCTAATATAGAACTTGTATTTAAAAAAATCTTGCTTGCAGAATTTAACAAGCAATCCAATGAGAATTTCCAAACTATGATTTTAAATTATAAGGATTTCAAAAGGCACTAGACAACTTCAATGTTGTAGTTCACAATGGTCTGGACTACGTAATTTTAACTATTTTAATCATTAAAAAAAAATATTTCCAAAAGTTTAAGGGTTAAAAACAACAAGTTCTTTGATTTGATTCGATATTTAAGCATGGCCTAATTTTCTTTATGTATTATCTCTAATTTAATATTATTATTATCAAACCACTGTAATTAAACAAATGTTGTTTCTAGGCCCACATAGTTTGGAATGTAGGTAATACAGTTCTGTACAGTCTCTTATGTTATAGTTTGTGTTTATTACATTCTGTTTTGTGTGCTCATTGAATGAATAAATAAATTACCGTTTCAAATATCCTACTACTATGATAAATGCGAAAGTTTGTAAGCAGGTATGGATGGATGGATATTTGTTCCTCTTTCACGCAAAAACTACAGAGTTCATTTGCATGATATTTTATATATACACAGATAAAGGGAAAATAGGGAAAATAACAGGATTAGGAACTAGGCGGATGAAGCCACAAGGCAGTGCTAGTTTAAATTTAGTTATACTCGAACCTCACCATTGCATTTCGCGACCATAAGACATCTCACAGTCGTCATATTGAACGTTCTAGTCATTAGGCTATCATCGTATTATAAATAAGTAAATGCCAAAAAAATTCGTAGCAATTCGTTTACGGGCCTGGAGTTGCGCGCCTTTGACTCGAGACCCTTAGGCAACGGATCCTCTAAAAACAAAATGGCAACCACATTTGGAGCGCTATTTCGTATTATCGTTGGTAATTATTGGAACAACGATCGGAACGACTGTTTAATTTCAACTTAGGCACGCTTTCCGAATTGAAATTCAGGAAAATTATATGTCTACAACAGATTGTTCAATATTTAATACGTCGTCAGACCTATGAACTTACAATATAATGTAAAACACTTTATTAGCACAAGCATCAACAGCCCACTATAAATGTTCCCACTGCTGCGACTGGGGGCCTTCTCTCGCAAGGAGAGAGTTAAGGCCATAATCCACCAAGCTGGCCAAGAGTGTGGTGGTGGATGACACATGATTCCGAAAGATTCTAGGTATATGTCGGTTTCCTTCTCAAATATAGTGAGGAACCGTTCACCGTTTTAAAGTTAGCGGCGTTACACACATGGCTTCGAAAAGACAGTGATGTATGTGGCATTGAATCTGGGACTCCGGATCGGTATTATTTATTTTTTGTCCCAAACAAGATATCACAAAGATACCGTGCTAAGAATTTTTACACCCGTATTTTAGTTGATCAGTGAGGATGCTCACGTAAGCATCTACACGACGGAAGTCATTGTACTCTTGTTAAGTTTTCGTCCGCAAACGATGACGTCATCGAAAATTGAATAGATTTCCTCAGTGACATAGAGACGTAGCACGGTATTGGCAGAGGGGGGCAGTTACCCCCTTCCCTATAATAGCCACACTTTCCGAACAAAACTTGGCCACACATGTAACAACAGACCGACCGACAATCGAAAATATCGTCCAATATCCGAACTTGTCTACAAAATAGACAAAACAATTAAAAAACATCTATTTATTTGTCAGGTAAACTATTAAACAATATTAATTTTGTTTATGTACCGTTGAAAGATGTCAGATCCGAGACAGGTTAACCTAGTTCGGGACCAGCACACCAATGTTTTGTAAGATATTTCTGTTGCCAACGAAATTTATTTATTTATTATGGTACACGTATTTTTTCTTTATTGTCACAAACAAAATAATACGAAGATTTAGTCAAATCTTGCAAGTCAAACTCGAGCTTAATGAGGCGATTTTTCATTGACGGATATGAGTGATAGATAGAAAAATGAGTCGAATATTTAAAACTGACATTTGCTCTTCTCAATAAGATAATTGTACAGTGCTTAGAAGTTCCGAGTGAAGTACTGTACGGTACGATTTTTACGAACAAGTAACGTCATACATACAACCTTATAACCCCGAAAGTTTGGTGATGTATGTACGTCTTTAGGTTAAAATGACAAAAAATCTATGATTTTTATCCACTGTAATTCTTAGATAAAGTATATGTATCCTCTTTGCTGTAATTTACGTTATCCAAAAACAAAAGCGACTACATTTCAGAATAAATTTAAGCACTCGATCAAGTTTCATAAAAGTCTGTTACTAAACATGTATATCGTCTAAATACATATAATCTGGCTAACGAATGTTGATACTGAAAAAGCGCGGCAAATTTAAAATCTATCAGCATGGTATCCCTAAACTGAAAATCTCGCCAAAAATAAACACATGTCAGGTACTACGAAACCTCAAAAACACGCCATTTTGTTGTGTCAGAGATACGGGATACCATACACTGATTCTGATTCTACCAAATCTTTCGGATAATCGCCGAAAATTAATTTCTTAAAAATGAAATTGCACAAGCCTTTTGTAATTAATGAATCTATTTATGAAGACAACTAAAAGCTTAGTGTTGATCTTGAAATAATCGCTAATACGTACATACGTCGTACTTATTTTTGATGAATACAATGTTAGAACACGTACGAATTTTTAAAACTTATTTCATATTTATAATGTTTAAATCAGTTTGTTTTAAAAATGCATTTTTGGAATCAAGTGTCCTAAGCGTTTTCTGTTTAAAATATACCAATTGTAGGGTAAATACCTGTTGGTAGGAACACTTAAGTGTTGTCATGTAAAAGTTTGCAAAAAATTCCAGTATCTACTTTCGTTGGCCAGACTCTATAAGTGAATTTTAGTCTTGTTCATATTACAGAAACCGCTGCACCGATTTTGATAAAATTTATATGAGGTCCTCTTAACTATAATCTAGCAAATAAAAATATAATCATCAAAATCGATTTAAAATTTGCGGCGCTATCACATAACATACATACAATCGAATTGAGAAACTCCTCCTCTTTTGAAGTTGGTTAAAGATCGTAAAGCGTTAGGTGACGACGACGCGAATCCCATGATTTTTGCTCCTTCAAATAGTAAACAAAATTCAAAAAATAAAACGCATAGTATGGGCCTTGGAAGGCTTTTAATTTGAACTCAACCGCGCTTGCCAAATTGAAATTCGACCCGCGGATGTACACGAGTAAAATTATGGAAATTATGTGCCGTGGTTTCTGAAATAAATTGGTTTCATTATCATTCGCCTAACTCCACTCCACTTCAGTTCGATCCGCTGTGGAACAAATTCCTTTAATTGGTAAAATATCGGAAGAGCATCTTGTCCTTGTAGCTGTGACAAAAATCACAACACAAAAACTTGTGAAAAACGTGAAAACTTGTAATTCAGAATTTGATAGCTCACTTTGGAAACTACGCGGGTAGCGTGAAAATCGGAGGGTGCTGCTAGTCTGAAATAAATGTTCAAAGCATGGTCATTTAGATAAGTCTTCTAAGCATGGTCATTTAGATAAGTCTTCTAAGCATGGGCATCTAGATTAGTCTTCTAAACGAGCGTTTCTTTCTCTGCCCACGAAAAATTTGTGAGTGATGCGCCAAAAGCAGCTTTCGCTTCAAAAAGGGTCAACACTACAAAACGACGACACCGACGACCCCATCGGCCGGTTCGTGCGGCGAGCGTTGGCTGCATCACCGAAGACCATCCGAGATTTCAACCTACATACGGCCATCAGAAACGCGGCCGTTGTGGAGGCTCTGGGCCGGGAGGAGGCAGTTTAGGCAAATAGCAAAAGGCAATTAGGCAAACACTCGATGTCGAGTCGATTACTAGCGGAATCCCAACCGGTAGTGATCGGCTCTACAGACGAGCACTATAATTAGATTTCAAATGTACCCAACTCCCCCCTATTTTCCTCTTCTTCTCCTTATCCAAGAAATGAGTTAAAAAAAAGACAATTGTAATGACAAAGATCACGGACCTCGGAGTCTGTGGAGTGGCTAATTTTAATAAAAAACACACATTACATCGGTAATGCATGTATACGATTTTGATTTTGAATTTAGACATCATTCTAAGTTACTTATTGCAATATAGTTTACAAATTATAATAATAATATTATTGTTAATAGTTTAAAACTTTTGCAATTTCGAATTAGACTTGCATGTCTCCATTGATAATTATTAATCAGATTATGTTTATTATAAAATTTAATTTATTTGCCTAATTCAATAAAGTTAATATGTTTAAATTTATGTAGTCGGGAGAAGGCCTTAGTATCCCATCGCACAAGATAATCCTAGTTTGGGTGCTAAGTTCGTCCTACCAAGTTCACAGATGTAATTGAACGATGTAAATGTATTATTTGATCTGCCAATGTATGTTGATGTTTATTTGATATAAATAAATAAATATTGGTGGACAATTCACACACAACACCCCAAACTAAGCAAAGCTTGTAATATGGCGGCCAGATAGCTGATATAATGCTTATATAGTTTTAAATACATATTTATTATACATAGAAACACCCAGACACAGTGCAAAATATTTAAACTTATCACACAAATATTTGCACTGGGTGGGAATCGAACCCACGACCCTCGGTTTCGCAGGCAGAGCTACTAGTACTAAACCACGAGGCCAGTCAATATAATGAAATAAATTATTCTTATTCTTATTAATGAATTAAACTAAAAACAAATTACAATTTGTAAAATGATTTCCATCATAATACGAAAGCCCAAATCACCATAACTTCAAACCTTGGCTTTGATTCCAACCTCACAATAGGTACCAACGGGGAAGCAATCAATTACTTTACGAAACTATTATTTATGCTATGACTCCGCCCTGAATCGCGCCAATCCATGACGTCACAAGGTCGTTGGGGTTACCAACACACCCTTTGATGACAGCGCACACGAATATATAACCTCTGATTTGGAATTCGTTTTTCAAGACCAGATTACGTAAAAGATTTAGGCTAAGAACTCAAGGAGCGGTTTTTAACCACGCCCGCGCGCGGGCGCGCCCCGCAGCTTCTGTTGAATCTTATCTTATACCTTTAAACGACCAATTCTTGTAGGTATATAGGTATATATACAACATGTGGCGGAAAGGTCCAACAATATTTATTGTAGTTCATCTATACTAGGTATCGAATCACTTATGTGAATATTAGACACGAAAGCACAAAAATTTTTTTGCATACAAAGTGAAAAATTCATTGTTTATTATATTATTTGACAACCCTAATCACCGGCGGCGCAGCGCGGTATCTGACTGCCGGCCGCCGCGCGCCGCTCCGTCGTCGCACGCCGCACCGCCGCGCATTAGGGTTGAAGCTGGTCAATTTTACATCAAACTTTGACTCGTATTATCTCGCGATCTTGAAGTGCCAAGGGGAAAGAGCCCTTCGAAGATGAATTCCACATCAGTGTTGGAATTACCTATTCAAATATTGTTGGACCTTTCCGCCACACGTTGTATATAGAATCTGAATCTCGAAAACGGCTCGAACGATTTTCATAAAATTATGTATACAGGCGGTTCCGGGGACAATAAATCGATCTAGCTAGGTTTTATTTTTTAAAAACATCATTTTATGCACGTTTTTAGACAATGAAAAACTCCTACAATGTCATTAGAATACGATAACTTATTTCGCCACTATTCTTTAAGTCCAAATGGCTCAGACGGAATATGCTCGCCCTCGGAGTCAACAGGCCCCGGTTCGAATCCTGATGGTAACGCTCGGGTCTTTTCTTTTTGTTCTTTTTTTCTGAGAAAATCTTTTACTTAGAGCCCTTCATAAGCGCATTTAAACCGAGCAAAGCTCGGTCAACAAGGTACTGCTGATTTATATGTGAAAATTGAAATCAAAACTCGCGGGCGGTTTTCGCGCGCATTTGTCAAGCGGCTACCTCGCGGTCGCCGCCCGCCCGTCACCCACTACGTTCGGGAGCGAAAATCTCAACCGCGGCGGCTGCGAAACCGCAAAAATCAGCGGTCTCGTGAGTTTTTAAATAAAACCGTCGCCTGTCGTAGTTCGATCCCGCGCCGAGCGCGGTTTGAAACCGCTCCATGAGTTCTTATCCTGAGGTGATTTCATGCTTTTGGTTATTTTGAAGTGGAAACTGCTTTTGGCGCACCAAACACAGATTTTTTGTGGGCTGTGATTGTAGCTTAGCTTCAGCGCATTGAAAGAAGTGTTCGGGTGAACTCGGGACCTAGCGCATTTCTAGATGCCCATGCTTAGAAGACTAATCTAAATGGCCATACCTATAATAATTATCTAGATGGCTATGCTTCGAAGACTTATCTAAATGACTTTGAAAATTTCGTCCTGACTAGCAACTCTCTCCGGTTTCACCCGCGTAGTTTCCAAAGTGAGCTATCAAATTCTGAGTTATAAGTTTTCACTTCTATCAGCAATCACTATGATCGCTCTTTTTTTAAGCAGGATAGGGTACCTTTTTAGTGTAGCCATGGTAGTATTGGCCTATTTTGGACTCTTCATAAAATCTCGCAAAACAAAATAATAAGGATTTTGTGCTGGTAGAACCTTGCGCGGTCCGAGGGGAGGGGGCCACAGGGGGCATGACCCCCCCAAAATCGTATAAGTTAAACAAAAAATCTAAGAAAATTAAAAATATCTAATGGCACATAGACTATTTTTTAACGCAGGAAAACAACTAGAACGGGAACTACGCGGGTAAAATCTTGGTGGCTACTAGTAAAGTATTATTTGCTCGGTTTATTGTATTTATACTTGTGACCCGCCCCAAAACCTGAGGCTGCGTACTGGTGACCACCTCCGAAATTCGAGGCTGGGACCGCGCCTGGGTAGAACTTTTTACCTATTCCACCTGGGGAAGTACAATAGCTTTGTCAGCTCTACCACCAAGTAGTAATGAGCTAATAATACTTTAGTCTTACTTTTGAATGGCAAAAAAGTACAATGGATATACGAAATATTAAAAACAAAATGATTAACATTGTTTTTAAGCTTTCGCGATTTTAACACATAATTTTTATAATGTACAGGACAGGACAATGAATTAAATCCTGTACATTATAAACAAAATAAATGATCTCGAAAAAAAACTCCGAAATGTCGATAAAAACTATAAAATAAATAATTTCGAGAAAAAATCGACTTTTCGTTTTACTTCGTCTGTTTTTTCGGGCTAGATTCCTGTGATGGCCATAGCGTTATGTAAACAGCAATCACAGTAGGTAATCGTCAGCTCTGCGAGGGACACTGCAAACTCCAATCACGTCGGCAAACGTTTACTTAGTAACTACTCATCGCTTCGCGTTTGGACAGAGTTTTTTTTAATAGGCTCACTCTAGACCGCCTTCTGGCGGCGTAGTTGGGATAGTGGCTGGGTCAAAACTATACCATTTTAATTCGTCATTAGATAGGTTACGAAAAAACATGCGATACGTAGTTTTTGTTGATTGTCAAACTTTTGGAGTGGGGGGATAATGACAAAAAAAAATACAAAAATCTTTATTGCTGTTTGCAGGTAAGATAAGGCGATACAAAACATTTTAAAAGTTGACCCATACAAACTGGCCTCTTCTTCTAGAAGCATGCAATATGTCTGGCAGCACAGTTTCCGTTGGTCTGAATTTATACAATGGCAACAATAGTCAGCTGATAAAGTCTTCTTCTTCTTTTTTAGGTTTTAAACGCGCCAGAAAGCTTTTATGACGCCACGACTTTGTAAAAATCGTACAATGAAGTGACGACTTGAAACTTATAGGCAATGTAATTTTTTCAATCTTCATCATTTTTTTTATGAAACAAAAAACAGAATACGTGTCTTAAATTTATACAGCTTAATTAAATTTAAAAAATTGACAGTCTCAAGGACTGTAGGTAGAAGTGAAAACTTATAATTCAGAAGCTGATTTGATTTATTTATTTATTTATTTAAACAATTGTTAACTATGCTAACAGCTTAAGCCAACACGCACAGCAACCAGTATTTAATTAAGTATATATATAGCATTATAAAAATACACAAACACAAATCAAAATCTTACAACACCCTATTGGCTACAAGCCAACTCAACATATAGCATGTAGCCCTACAGCTACACACTTAAAAATCTAATTACTAGAGCGATAAATTCTCCACGCTTACTAAAAAAATATATCAATGCCCGGCGAATAGGCGAGTAAGTCGTTGAGTAGGGCGAGGGCCTGTGCGGTGGGCGCGAACTTAGCCGTGTCGGTGCGCGCACGCGGCTCCTGGAAGAGTCTCCGCACGGCGCACGCGCGCGAGCTGCGCAGCCGGTCGGGGACAGCGAAAGAGCAACGAGCCAAAGCCTCAGGGTTATCGATGCCACCATTCAAAAGCCGGTAATAATGCACCAACAACGCACACTTCCTCCTAGTGTGCAGAGTGTTTATGCCGACCATACCGACGACGAACAGAGACGGATACAAAAATGGATAGTACCCATATAGTTTCTTATACAAGTATCGAGCAAATTTCCGTTGTACCTTTTCCAGCATCAACTTGTATTTTTCTTCGTGTGGATCCCAGACAATCGAATTATATTCTAATTTGCTACGAACGTACGCATAATACAAGACCACTATAGCATTCCTGTCCTGGAACCTAGCCGTCTGCCGCATGACAAATCCGAGTGACTTAAAAGCTCCTTACACATATTTTCTATATGTTTATTAAACCTAAGCTCGACATCCATGGTCACTCCCAAGTCCTTAATTTCCGTGACGCGCTCCAGGGGGACCCCAGCGATCTGGTAGTTGTAGTGAATTGGATTCCGGGAACGACTAAATGAAATGGATTTACACTTGCCTTCATTGAATTCCATTTCACTATCTTCACCCCAAGACACAACACTATTAATGTCCCGCTGAAGCGCCTCACAGTCATCTACACTACCTATAGCCAAGTACAATTTCAAATCATCAGCAAACATTTGACATTTCGCCGCTCTGACAACCCTAGGCAAATCATTGATCATGAGAACAAACTGGGTCGGTCCCAATGTACTACCTTGACTTACGCCAGAATAGGTCATATAGGGGTCAGATTGAAACCCTGACAACTGTACATACTGATGACGCCCAGTGAAGTAACTAGCAAATAAGCCAAGCAGTTTTGGAGTGAAACCAATCGCTGCAAATTTTTTAAAAGGACGTCATTCTGGACTCGGTCGAAAGCTTTTTGAAATCGAAATATGCAGCGTCTACTTGGTTCATCTGATCCATTTGAGTGACAGCGTAGTCAACGAAGTTAATTTGGTTCGTTACCGTAGATTTACCTGCTCTAAAACCGTGCTGACTTTCCGACAGTTGAGGCTTGATCTGGTTGGTGATATGGCGATTTAGAACTGATTCAAATATTTACCCGGGGCTGAGAGAATGGCGATAGGTCTATAGTTTTCAACACTGGTTCCAATTCCACTCTTGGGTATAGGAGCGACTCGGGATATTTTCCATAGATCAGGATACTTAGATGTCGATAACGCCAAATTGTAAATAAACACTAGAGGTGCCATAACGACTGCCAAAGAATCTTTTAAAATAAAGGATGGGATGCCATCCGGGCCAGCAGACGAATAAGGTTTTAAACGACGGATTGCTATAGTGATATCCGCAGAAGAAATAACTTCCAATTCTATCCGCGCCGAACAAAGCGATGTGGCCGCCTCCTGCTCTGCACATGCAGCGGACAACTTTGGACTTTGAGGCAAGAATACAGAGCTGAAATAAGCAGCGAACGATAGCACACTTTGGAAACTACGCAGGTGAAACTGGAGGACGCTATTAGTCTGGATTAAATCTTTAAAGCATTGCCTAAATATAAGTCTTCTAAGCATGCCCATCTAGACAAGATGGCCATGGTTAGATGTGTAAATGTGTAATGGTTATCACGGTAACACGCCATGGCCATGGGCCCGAGTTCTCCCTAAGATTTCTTTCCTTCACGAGCGTGACGCTTAAACTCAATTCACAGCCCACGAAAAATCTATGTGTGGTACGCCAAAAGAAGTTTTTGCTTTAAAAAGATTCTACATCAGCATTTGGAAAAACGCTCAGAAATTAAAACGATAAACTCAATAGAATGTTCTCAATGATTCCGTGTTGTATATGAAAAGCATTAGCTAAATTACGTCTTATCCACATAAACATAAAGAACATTAATCCAAGTAATTAAACTTATACCCTAGTATTTACATCGAATAAACAGTAATATAACTTGTAGAACTCCAATGATGAAATCAAAGAGACCAATAATAATTTCCATCAAGGATTCCCTGCGGCGATGTTTGTGTAAAATATTATTATTATAATAAAAGTTAGTCCGTGTTGCGTCCGTAACGTGTGTGGCCATGTTTACAGCGAGAAGCGGGTAGCACAAGCGGGAGCGGGAGCGGAAGTGGATACGTAGAAATTTACCCCATATTGCTGAAAGTAATTAGAGTGGATATCACTTATTCGCAGGGAAAATTAGTATATTTTATACATTGGAGAAGGACGTGGACGCTTTTTGAATGGGTGACATCCTATGGTTTTGCATCATCGACATGCATAATAGGATATAGGTACACAGTTTACACATACTACGTATAGAGTTAGAACAAACGCTTTACACCGAAAGCATGGGTCTGATCGCTCTTGTGGATGTGTCATACTTTTGTCTCGGCACATCACTATGTCGCCATAGCTAACATACACCTCATCTACGATTGATATGAACTTGATTGATATAAAGGATCCGTGCGGAATAACCTGATCTATTTAGTTATTCCTTATCTAAGGATATAGGTTATTGCGCAATGCGCATGTCGACAACGCAGCTATACACGTGAAGTGCTGTTTAAAACTAAAAATCTAAGTTAAGGAATTCAAAATGTGATTTTATTCAATAGGGGCTCCACTTGTGGTGTCGGTTCGGACAAAATAGGATCGGCCGGATAAGTACCAGCTGGAGACACGCCAAAAGTCTCGTAAGCAATGACAACCTCGTTCGAAATAGAGTACAAAATCTTGAAAATCGCCGTTGCTACGAGTAGTATGTCGGTTTTTAATCGGATACACTTCGGAGAGTGTGAGAGAGATCTGTACTATATAACACCACCTTGTCCTATCGAACTGGTCGTAGGTCGAAAAAGCGACAACGTTTCATTTCTTACTAAGCTGCTGTTTTCTTATAGAAGTCAGCTACTTATTTCTGTACTGCTTGCTGAGCTATTATGTATTTTATGTATGTATTTATTACAAGTTACGGCTGGTCTAGTCGGGAGAACTGTTTTTTAAGTCATGTGCGTAATGACACTAACTTAAAACTTTCTTCCAAGAAAACATCGTGAAGAAACCGACATGTTTGTAGAATCGTTCGAGGACACGTGTTATTCACCAACCCGCACCTGGCTAGCATGGTGGATTATGACCTTGACTCTCTCCTTCCAAGACAAGGTTCCGAGTCGCAGCAGTGGGAACATTTAATGGGGTGCTTATGCTTTTTTCTGTATTTTGTACCTTTACGCTTTCCGGCAAGTTAATGGCCTCAGACGTAAAGGTCGAAATGTTATGAATCCTATGAGACTGCGAAAGGAAACTTTTTTAATATCCTACTAAATATTAATGCGGGAATAATATATTTGATGTCTACTTATAGCTAGCAATATTACACGAGGTTATTGGATATTTTATGACTGAAATCTTGTATTCTGGTGTATAACAGATAATACGTCCAATTAGTTAAAATGCTCTGTATTTTTTCCTTACTTACCTTTTTTAAATACTGTTTATATCCTCTCTATAAATATATACAAATGTTATGTTGGTTTGTGTACGCTTCAAAAACTGAAAAAGTTCTGCACCGATCGAGCTGAAATTTTACAATGATACATAATCCGCATCAAGGGTTGTTTTTATCTAATTTTTGCGTCACAATGTGCCACAGCGAAGATTGGCAGGGTACAGCTAGTATTATATAAAAATGTTATGTTTGTTTGTGTACCCTTCAAAAATTCAAAAAGTTCTGCACCGATCGAGCTGAAATTTTAGACTGATATATAATCCGCATCAAGGATTGTTTTTATATAGATTTGCATCACAATGTGCCACAGCGAAGCGGGGCAGGGTACAGCTAGTAATATATATTTGTCAAGCTAGTATCTACAATTTCAGTTTTGCTTAGTTTAGGGATAGATGTTGTTGTGAGGGATCTCAATTTTTTTAATTCATCGTATACCCTTCTACCTAATTGACTTAAAACTTCTTTATAATATACAATTTCAATTATTTATATTTTCTAATGGCTATAATTTGTGAACGTATACATATTTGTGTGTTTTTTATGTTAGTGTGTAGTTACTATTAATAATTTGTTTCAGATTAAGACACTAACATTATTTGCTGTAGGAAATTCACCGTTTGTTTTCAGTTTGCAATCCCCAATATCTTTGTTTGACGGTCTACTTTTCTACGTGATATTGGGGAAATGGAAGGGCTAAGCTATAGAATAAATAATACATAAATAAAGAATAAGTATAAAGAATAGGTCAGGGTTTTCCGCACCGTTTCTTTGTACCAATCGTAAGCAGATGAGGTGTATGTTAGCTATGGAGACATGGTGATGTGCCCCGACCAGTCAGTTCCACAATAGCGATCAGGCCCGTGCTTTCAGTGTAAAGGGTTTGTTCTAACTCCATGCATAATACTCGTATTAAACTCTTTGAGGCAATACTACACAGAATTAATACTTTTCAACCCCCGCACCAACTGGTAGAATACTACACTTCAGACCATGACGGAAGAGGAATGGAAGAAGTGTTTATGATGGACGATTGAAATGATTTTCCGTAAAAACATGGCCATGGTGGGTTTTCCTCTCGTTTAAGGTTGTATCTTAATTAAACGGGCGGAGAATTAGAATATTAATTTTCTTTGGTCACTCGAATGTTTGTCTTTTATTGACCACTGTGGCATACATTTAATTTTTTGTACGGAGATTTAATTTTAGGATAGCGTTAATAACTATCATTTAAATAAATTATATTCATTGATAAGTGCAAAATAATATATAAAGCGGCACTACTCTCGTCTGCTTTCAAAAATTCTATTCACATTTCAGAACCTAATAATTAAGGAAGATTACTACTTAACTACTGATTAGCAGTTGAAATTACGAGACACAGAAAAATAATAAATATTGAAATAATAAATGTTAATCATAACTGCATCTTCCCTATTTATCAATCCTAGACGAAACACATACATGCGCGCGTATGTAAAAACGACATCTGTGTGTTTGTGTGAGTGAGTAGGAATTAGACAACGTCGCGTTTATGTAGAATTTGCTCGAGTATCCGGGCAAAGCCAAACTAAAAACCGTTAATCAAATTATACATTCAATTTAAGAGAACAAAATCACATTACATTTCTCTTTTCAATTTGAAAAGGTGAAAAGAAAAGGGAGAGTTGTACGTTCCTAACTAAATTTAGAAAGTGTCGCACCGTTTTAGAATTGCCGCGTTCGGAAAGAAAACGAGGGTAGTACCGGAGGCTTTTAAGATGCTTTGTTGAGCCATTACTCTGAAAAGGCTTGCTAAGAATAGAAATGGGATACGACAGGTACACGATTGACCTTCGGCCTCTAAATATATTAAGTTTGTAGCTGACGAGTGACCGGTATGCTGGTATCGTTTTCGATCAAAGGGGTAAATGTTGCCAATATTCTGACCATTTTTCCTTTCACCAAGGGACTATGCACGTTTAAGGGTATTAATTTTTCATTATTATCACCATCAGCCCTTTATTGTTCACGGCTGAACATACGCTTCTCCCAATTTACACTGCAGCTATCCAAAATACTGTTAAACACTGCACTGCGCTCGTCACCAAGAGTTTAACATGGTTAATTTTTTGCCGTGAAATTTATCTGAAAACATTGCCCTTCAAACCGGAACGAAGTAATCTTGGAAATGGCTGCGTGGCGGTAGAATAACTGGCAACGATGTTATATTAGACGGATTCTGCGAAGAGTCCTACGACAAAACCGACCGTAGAACGTCATATTTTAGTTCACAACAAAAGACGATATGAGGTATGAGCATGTGTACAGAAAAGTGAAAAAAAGCATAAAACATTCAACTTTATTTTGTCAGTTAACTGCTCATACCTTGCTTCTAATTATACAGTCCATGTCCGTGTATATTTCTATAGGGGCAGCGACAGGGAATGAAAAATAACCCCCTATCAATTTTAGGAGGGTGAATGATTGGCGTCGTTTCAATGGTGCAAAAAATGGGAGTTTTTCAACAGAGGCTTTGTTTGAATGTCAGTATTGTCATGCATTGTTAGCTACAGTTTATTTTGCGTGTATGTTATGGCTTTAATAGCAAGTGTGGACGACTTCGTCCAAGTAAAATTTAGAAAATGGTTGTTCTTTTGGGAAATGATTGTTCCCATAACCTATTTGTTTTTTTTCAGCGTATGTCCTTTTTAACAGTATAAAGTGACGGAACGAGCAGGACATAGGCCTGATGGTAAGCAACACTTTGAATAATTGTAAATACATTCACATAAAATACAATAAAAAATAGTAACGTCTGGCGACCTTATCGCTAAAAGCGACAGTGGGATAAGCAGAAGAAAACAGAATACAACTTTTTTATTAATAAAATGTTTGCACTTGACCACCATCTTGCTTGACGTTAAACAACGATGTAGCCTATTGTTGCTTACCTCAAAGACCCCAATTCACTACCGACTTGAAGATACCAATATTTTATACATTGGAAAAACTCAGGCAACACATTAGTAGCACTAGACTAGACTAGACTAGACACCACCCGCGTCTTCAGAATGCCAAACACCAAACGCTGTCACTTTTTCTAGCTACGAGCAGATCGATATAAATATTAGATCATACAGATCATTTGCAATAAAAGTTGCTCTAGTAAAAAAAAATGCACTGATGAAGAGTCCGGACCCTAATCAATCAAAAATAATGTATTTTTATGTGACAATTGAATACTATTTTTATTTAACTTATATTTTTTTGGGTTTTTATGGATTTTATTTGTTAATTGTATATTTATAGGTATAATGGTCTGAAATAAATGAATTATAATGTAATTTTTAATCTCTGTGGTACATAAAGATTAAAATAGAATGAGGGTAAGAAGTATTGTGCCCAGAATTGGGACAATTCAGGCTTTAAATAAAAACTCCAAAAGTGGACCGTGATGGGCACTTATTTTGACATACGAACCCAAAATGAAACGAATTGATGATGAACCTGCTATAGGCGTTGCGCGTAGTTCTATATGCGTTACGAGCAATTTGTCTTTAGTGAATAAGCGCCTCGCTTACGAATTATCTTGGAGCACTAGAATTATACAGGGTGCTTAAATTTGTCACTGTTATAGCTGCTATTTGCCTTCGGTATACAGGTTAATTCAGAATACAAATTGGGTGGGCTGGGATGAAATTTTGAGGTAAAGATAAATTAAATAATTGTGATATTTAGTCATAAAGCAATTGTAATATTTTGAAAATACAAATAGGACTCATAAAAAGTAAATCTATTTAAACTGTAGTGATAAGATTATTTGCAGAGCTACCTGGGATAATACCCTCACCTTTGACAGTTATTCTACCTTTAAATAGTAATCGGAAACATTATTGCGTCCTGGTTTGAAGGGCGATGTTTCCGGAGAAATTACTGGACATAAGAAAAATACATTCTAAATTTACAAGAGGCGAGCATAGTCCATTGCTTGGCAGTAATTTGAAACCCATATTTAAATTGAATTCAAATTGAATTGACTGCGCTCATGCAAACTTTTTGACAATGTCAATTTGGCTGATTGACGTAAAATACTTTGGTGAATTTTTTCTATAAAATTTTAACGCCGATTAGATTTAATGCCAAGATTATTTTTCTATTGGAGTCCATTTATCGAGGAAGGCTATAGGCTACAGAAAATAACGCTACTATTAATAGAAGCGGAGCATGAATCAAAGAATGTAACAAAATCGGGAAAAAATATTCCATTTTGAGAGTTTTCGCATGTTTCGTGCTTTGACATGACACATGACAGCATGTGTCTAAGATTGCGTCATTGAATAACACAGATTACATACCTCTTGAATATAAAACCTTTGCTGATCAAGTTTTTTTTCTAAATCTGTGTTGGTACAACCAATTTCCGACAGGTGGCGTACCAGGTAGCTGAAGAGGAAGCTGTTTTGTTTGAAAGCGATATTCTCAGGAATTAATGAACCGGTTTCAGTCATTCTTTCACCCTTGTATATGTACGGAATCCTGATGAGTACTATATAATGTACCACGGGCAACGCCGGGGCGGACATCTAGTAACTCTATATAAACTCCTCTATGGGTAAGAGCGCGAAACTGAGTAAGACATGTATTGGAAAATATTGAGTTTAGGGGATGACTGGCCCCTTAGATAGGCCTGTCTTTTTGGAAAAGGCTTTAAAAAAGTTATCTGATGAACATATGTATGTACAAATGGAGTATGAGAATTTAAGTGTAGTTAAGTCATTATTTTAGGCGTTCTAAAGCATCTGTTCAGCAAAACGGCCGACAGAGCGTGTCTGGGAGTATTGGGGCCTTATTTTTAAAGATATTTATTTATTGCTTATAACATACGTGAAAATCAGTTATCAGAAAATACGTGAAGTAAGTAATGTATCTTCTGGATCCTATATCTCAAAATTGGCCGTCTAAGCAAGTTAGCGGGTAAGCATGTGTTCTTAGTACATACTAACTCTAATTCATCGTCCACATTTCGATCATCAGAACATACGTGACATCTGGTGGCTCTGGGATCTTGGACTACTATGTTTATGACGTGACAACGTCTAATAAATCGATGAACGCCGGCTGCATGCCCGGAAAAATGTCCCGTTATGACACGTTACGCTCATTGTACGCTTGCGCCGCATCTTTCAATATTTTGTTATGACGTTGTCACGTTAAACTATCGTCCGTAAACCATCCGAATTCACGGACAACCAATTTTTTTAGACATCTCCTACACGTTTAAAATACTTATTATAGTGACTTTTAGACTATTTCTTGCGTAAAAACTACTTTTCCCGTCTGTAAAAAGCCCTATTTCGCCTATTAAAGGCTCTCTTAATCTTCTGCTCCATTTGCTGTCATCCGGTCAAAATCGCTAGCTCCTAAGTGGCTGGGAAAAGGCCGGAGTGAGTGCTAAGTGATATAAAAGTACGTAGATCACCTGTGTTAAATATGAGAGTATTCATTTGTCTCTGTATTTAATATTTTGTTTTATTATAAGGATATTTATGATCAGCTATTTATTTATTCTATATACACTAGTACATTTTACAAATATTGTATGTATATACAATATGATGACTTATGGAACTGAGACGTGGTCCTTCACTGTTGGTCTCATAACGAAGCTCAAAGTCACACAGCGAGCTATGGAGAGAGCTATGCTCGGAGTCTCTTTGCGCGACAGAATCCGTAACGAGGATATTCGCAAAAGAACGAAAGTGGCCGACATAGCTCAAAGAGTAAGCAAGCTGAAGTGGCAATGGGCAGGCCACGTCGCTCGCAAACTGACAACCGATGGGGAAGAAAGGTTCTCGAGTGGCGACCACGAACCGGAAGACGCAGTGTTGGACGGCCTCCCACTAGATGGACAGATGACCTCACAAAGGTCGCTGGAAACCGCTGGTTGCAGGTTGCGCAGGACCGTTCATTGTGGAAATCTAGGGGGGAGGCCTATGTTCAGCAGTGGACGTCTTGTGGCTGATGATGATGATGATGGTGATTGTATGTATGTTTATTTATTATGTTTTTTTTCTCTTCCTACTGTTTCTCACTACATTTACTCTTGTATTTCTGGAAGTTGCTTTTAATAGCAATACGCTGAGAAAATAAATAAATAAGTCACCACGCCTATTACTAAAGAATGGTTTATTTAATAAATAGGGTCTCAGTGATATGTTAAGATTATAACACATTTTTGAGACAGATTAGATCTCACTCCGCACTGTACGAAACTAGTTAATACTCAGTGCACTTGAGGCCTTTTCAACCTCATTTTGGTTTTAACTTCGCTCTTGGGCTAGGCTTTACAATAGAAGCAATTTTATGTATTTGTCTCTTTTACACACATAGACATGTTAATATAGTCGGCCCCCATATAGACTGACAGAACATGACAGATTTTGGCACCCGCACTTCCGAGAAGCCATGCATGTGAGTTTTTCGACCTCATAATGCAGTGATCGGAATAAATAGGGTCTCAGTGATACATTTAGCTTATAACACGCCTGTTTTTGCATCTGTAATGTCGCACAACACCCGCCCTTCTATCGCCTAACTAATTTGGCTATGGCATTGCTGTCTTTTTCATTTCTAGACAAAAGAAAAGAGCGAGAAATTTCAAAGCTAAGACAATTTTAGCTAGGCAGTATCCTCCGGAGTTTGTTTGGTTAGGTCAAGTCTCACTGTGACCCACGGTTTACCCGGACGGTGGACCCTGGTTGTTAAGTAGGTCAAGGTAGCGTAACCAAAATACATGGAACAATATTTATGTACCGCTTGGGAAGTTATGGTTGGAAACACTGGTGAGTGAGCATGGTAAGTAAATAGGGATATTATTCAACATACTAATATGATAAATTCGATAGTTTAGATGTGTTTCGGAATGATTTTATGAATTTATTATTGTTTTAAGATACATCAAACAAAATTATATTCGCCTATAAACCGTATTTTCATTGTATTCTTGGCAAAAATATGTATAGAAACACAATAAATACAAATAATATTTTTGTGTTAAACGCCAATAATAATAATATGTTTTGTAGTGGTATGGCTCTTTGCAGAGTCCCCTAGGGAAGTACGACACCTTTGCCAGTTATTCTCCCGCCAAGCAGTATTGTGTATGCATTACTGTGTTCCGGTTTGAAGGGCAATGTTTCCAGAGAAATTACTGGGCTAATGCCCGAGCGACACTAGACTCGTGTAGACAAAACTAACGTTGCGAAGCGTTGTCTACACAAAGAAGTACTAGCTTGCAAAACTAGCCTTGTGTCGTTCGGGCGTGAGAGATAAAACGAACACCTTTATTTCTGGGTGATAAGCGCACTGCGGTGCTAGGTAATGGTTTGAACTCTTCATGTTTCGATAGCTACATGATACTGCGCTGTTATAGGCAGGCATATTGCTTACCATCAGGCATATACCCTACTCATCTTGTCACGCTATACTATTAAAAAAATGTTGCTCTATCAGTTTGTAAAAGCTAAACTGAACGGAATTTTGAAATTTGGAACATAAATAGATTATTTAGTTTGACATTTTGTTTGTAATAGCTATTGACATTGTATTGACTCATATTAGTATGATTAACTGACCAAAATGTTGTGTAGTACTTTTTGTTATTGTTTACCACTTTGTATAATTATTTATTGATTTTGATTTAAACTGATAATATACATTTGCATACATTAGGTCCACCATGTTTTCACCTAATGTATGTATATTAGGTAAACACGCTCCATCGTAGACCGCATCATCGTTTAACATCAGGCGAGATGGCGGTCAAGTGTAAACCTATATAAGTTAAAAAAAAAATTGGTGAAAACATGGTGGACCCAATTGAATTAAATTAAAAAACAGTATTTTTACACGGCTAAATTAAAAAAAACTGGAGAGGTGTAACGGGACACCCGAATGGAACGAAGTTCCTTTCGATTAATTAGTGAAGGAATAATTATTATTTTTTATCATTTACAAAAAACCTGTATACACTCAACAAAAATAATCGTCGCGAAACCACACTGTTCAATGCGAAATAGAAATGAAAATATCTGGCTTGCTTTCTATAAGAGAGAGAGAGAGAGAGACAGACAGAGAAACATGCGACGCCGCACAGCTTACAATAGCAAAAAGTGTCGTGACAACGTTTCGTAAGAATTTTTTCCGTCTAGCCCCCTTTCACAACGCGCGATAAGGAACTTCGTTCCAAAAAGACAGACTGAACAGCGTTAAAACGGACAGTACGCTATTTTCGATCTCTTTCATTTCTGTGCTCCCAGCGCCATAGCTCAGCACACATTTACACACAGCACATTTTTGAACTACGCGGCTAAAAACGTGGGGTACTGCTAGCTACAGTTAATAATATAATGTTTGTCTTGGGTGGAAATCGAACCCACGACCGTATGTATCGCGATGTAGCTCAATTAACTAAAAAAATCGACAAGTTTTGATCTCGTATAACTCTTGAGCAAATGTTTGGATTAAAGAATTTTATTTCGAGAAATTTAATTTGTAAGTTAAGTTAAGTTGTACGTTTCACTAGCTTAAATATTGATAGGCAGTAGACCATCTGCCTTTCTAGCGCCTAACTAAATCGGCTTTGAATTTGCTATTGCAGTCTCTATCATTTCAAGCGGAACGAAAAGAGAGAGAAATATCTAAGCTAAGACATTTTTCGTTCGGTGGTAGACCCCCTGGAGTCAATTACGAATCTGACTACAAAAACCTCCGTGTATCGTTCGCTTGCTTACCCCGATCACTCTTCCAGGAGTGTTTGACTTCGCAGAAGAGCTAATTGCCTTGACAGTCAATGCTAAACAAAGCTCTCATATTACGAGTAAATAAAAACAAAATAACGAGAAGATAATAGCTATCTCAGCTGGCTGTTTCTTCCGCATTTTGTTGTCAGTTAAACTCATAAAGATACGATACTAACCTCGAAGTAAGTTTGGAGATCAGTGTCATAATTCATACTAAGTATCTCACACTCGTATAAAGAAAGAAAGTTTTATCCAAAGCAAGGAACAGACAGTAAAAGTGTTTCTCAAACTATGATATGGGAGCCCTTAGGTTGCGCAATGCGGTACTGTAGTGGTACTGGTGGTGCGGTCCCGTACTATATGCGTGAGAGTTCTTACTTTTATGTAAAAACTAGAGAGAACTTACACTTAATACTTGGGTTATAATGTAAACAAAAAATTGTTATGGTTATAGAGAGGCGGAGTCTCCTATTACAGGTATATCTTATGCTTAAAAGGAGACCCCGATATACCTGTTTCGTAAGTTTACTAGCTGAAAGAAATAAACATTTTTGTATTTGTATTGTATTGTATTTTATTTTGCGTATCCTAGTAAAATTATAGAAATGTAAGTTTGGATATTTGTTGCTCAATCACGTGTGTGTCGAATGAATGACCTTCTGTGGATGGATGAATTAGGTTGACATTTGCAAATACAGTTAGATTATTTAAAGTCTGGAATTACAAATGAGTTACATTTATCCCAGTGAAAACAAGGGGAACGGGAACTGTGCAGGTAAAATCAAGGGATGCTTTTATTTTATAAATATGTATGAACTCAACAATACCCAAACAAAAATAAAACACAATTCTCACGTATGACACACAAAAATAATTGTTTTACTATACGATTGTTCAATTTAACCGATTAAGCTTATAAAAGCTATAAGATTATAAAAGCTAAAAATGAAAAAAAAAAAAAGAATACTTTATCAGCTGACTATTATTATCATTGTATAAATTCAGACCAGTAGCAACTGTGTTGCTAGAAATATTGCATGCCTCTAGAAGGAGAGGCCAGTTTGTATGGGTAAATTTTTTTAAATAATGTGTATCACCTTATCTTACCTGCAAACAACAATAACGATTTTTGTATTTGTAATTATTTTTTATTTCAAACTTCAGTCCGGACTAATTAAGAAGCAATACGCTTTTAATACAGCTTGAGTTGCTTAAGCTATATGTATAATATTTTGAAATACTAGGGTACGTGAAGCTAAAAGTTTCAGAACCCCTGACCTATAACGTCAAAACATAATATTCGTTGTTTTTTCCCTACGTATACAGGGACTACATAAATATAACATTATACCAGCTACATCACATTTCCGCTTCAGAAAAACTTACTCCACGTCGGTATTACAAATTTCGTTCCCGAAAGATCCCTCTCCATTTGTTCCTTCGCAAGGAAAAATTTCCCGGACCTTTTGTCCCGACAGATGATGAGAGATGATGAGAGATGATGAGAGATGAGATGTATCTGATTAGGGACGCATTTGGATCGATTGGGAATAAGGATGAAAATACTGGTTTGTTTTTAATCTAGTTCTAAATTATTATTTTACATTATTATGAGAGAAATAATAAATCCGACCACAGATTTTTGGCCTTATTTCACGATTAAAAATGAAGCTAGTTCCTTTAGCACCCTTATTATAATATTCGTAAACTTTAGCATAAGCCCACTAAATGTTATTAAACATGCTAACGTCGAGCAATGTAGCGGTGTAGCGTCGGAAAAGCAGCGGAGCAGGGGCACGGAACTTTTTGGAAATTTGATATCTTGGGAGATAAAAATAAACACACATGTGAACAAACAATGGACAATTCACACACAACACCATCTGACCCCAAACTTAGCAAAGCTTATACTATGGCGGCCAGATAGCTGATATAATACTTATATAGTTTTAAATACGCCCTTATTATATGGACGCGCTTCTGTAGTGTTTTTGTATGAAGCGTTATTGGGAGAGGCCAAAATTGTGATTTTAAAATCGTGATATCACGGGAAGTTTTTAAGATAACAAAGTCATTATTTCACCAATGTTTCAGTTATTGAGTAGCCTTTTGATGACATATTAAATAAAAAATGAGTCGTCATGCCCATTCGCTGTCTCTATAACAAATCGCTTCATTATATTATAATAACACAGGCTTGAAAGACAAAGCCTAGAGTCACAATCTCACAATCAATTTGATATCTACCGAGCTCGCGATCGAACTCCCCAATTACGCAGGCTATTTATAACGGAGAGCCTACCATTTGTGAAGGGCTGAGACAAATATTAGAGGTCTGATATTTAGAATTTGCTGCTTTTTTTACTTTTATATGTTTATGCTAAGCGATGATGCGGTCTACGATGGAGCGTATTTACCTAGAAGAAACCGATTCAGTCTCGATTTGAAGACACAAAAATTGTAACCATCGCATCGGGGAAAACCCACTAAGACAACATCCACAGCCTAGACGTTCTTATCACAAAAATAGAGTCAAATCTCTTCGTTCGTGTCTTTGGAACATCAACCATGAAACGATGTCGCTTTTTCGAGCTACGAGCATTCCGATAGAAAAAAGTGCACGGATACTTAAAACAACAATTTTACTTACAAGGGATACTTAAAGCCACTTTGAGAAGTTGAGTGTTAAATATTGGCTTTGAGGCTTGGAACTTTGTGTTATGTTTATTAAATATCTACCCCAGATTTATACACGCTTTAAAATCTTAACTTTTTTAAAGCCTTATAGTGCTGCGGCTTCGGCGTGCGGGGTTCATGCGTTGCGTAAATAATTTCACAATTTTCGGTTAACTTTACTTAGTAGTCAATTAATATTTATTATGAACTAGCAGTGCCTGGCGGTTTTACCCGTGCAGTTCTCGTTCCTGTTATTTTCCCAGGTGTTCTTCCAGACTATAACTGTGATCCAAATTTCATCCCTATCCGTTCACATGTTTCGACATGCTTTAGCAACAAACATCCACAGATTGTCATTTTTATTTTAATAGGATATTATTTGTACCTATTTAACAGACTTAGAAAAAGGAGGAGGTTCTCATTTCGGAAGCATTTTTTTACGTTACGTAAGTTATGCGAAAGCTCCGCTAAAATTGAATCGATTTTGATGTATCTTTTATTGTTTGGTAGATAACTAGATATTGTTTTAGAAATGGTCTCATATAAAAGTTATCGAATTTGTTTTTCCGATTTTTTAACAATTATGTTCTCATAAGATCTTCAAAAATCACGTCCTTGAAAATAATTATTACTGATGTTCCGGTCAGTACCTATGCTTCGAACGTATATCGCGAGTAGACCAGAGTAAAGCTAGCTTCAATAAGGTTCAAAATAGGGCAGTTTTTTCACTTTCCTAATATAGAAATGAATTTAAAACTGTTTTCCGATAGGTTATTGGTTTACGAGAGTGAGCCCGGCGTGGCGCGGCCAGGGCGCGGAGCCAAACCAATGGACCGGATACTCTGAAATATTGTTATACTGCGTAATTTGGTGTATTTTTTTTATCAATAATATACTCGTAGTATAGTTAGTATGACGGGGCCTTTTTCGCACTTACCTTTTTAAATGGACCAATATGTCATCATATTTTTGCCATGAATAATCCTACTATCCTTATTCTTATTTTCTTTCCAATAAATATGTATATGCTTTGTTTAATTCTTATTTGCACATCCCGTATACTTGTCCAATTATTATTTTCCATCCTAAGGTTGCCTGGAAGAGATCGCTTTCAGCGATAAGGTCGCCCATTGTCGCACTACTGTAAAATGTATTGTTCTTTTTTCTGTGTTTAATTTTGTTTGGTGTGTCAATAAAGAGTATATCTATCTATCTATCTATCCTAATCTTCTTCTAATATATAAAATTCTCGTGTCACAGTTTTCGTTGCCATACTCCTCCGAAACGGCTTGACCGATTTTGATGAAATTTTTTGTGCTTATCCGGTATCTATGAGAATCGGCCAACATCTATTTTTCATCCCCTAAATGTTAGGGTAGTCCACCCTAAATTTTATTATTTATTTTTAGACAAAATTTTTAATTTCTATTTTGTATGATACAACATACAAAAATACATACAATCCTCAATTTTCACCCTTCTACGATCAACCCTTATTTTTAATAGCTGTTTTAGTAATTTAATCATTTTCCTCTCCGGTCGAAAACTGATCAATCGTCATTGTGACAGGTGTCACTTCTGACTCAGTAAACAGCACGATAATTTGTGGATCAAAGGTAGCCTATAGCATATATATAGTTTGAACACGCTAATCTCGGGAACTACTGGACCGATTTAAAAAAATCGTTTACCGTTATTTCATATGTTCGTAATCCTTGACCGCTGTAGGTTTTATACATGTACCACGGGCGAAGCCGGGGCGGGCCGCTAGTAGTTATTATAAATGTCTATGTTTTGATGTTTGTTGCTCAATCACGTCATAACGTCTAAAGTGATCGGGCTTTGGCTTTGGATTTTGGCTTTGGAACATAGGCATATTATAAAAAGCCTGGACAAAAACATAGGCTATTTTTTATCCCCAAAAAGTTGGAACATAAAACCTCTTCAGTTCTTTAAAATTAGCGTAGATAGTATAAACCTTTAATACTTGTAATGCAAAAAAAAAAAAAAATGATCCAATGGGAAGGCCATGGTCCCCAATTTACTCGAAGGTTTCTTATCATTCCCGAGCGTGACGCTAGAATTCAATTCACAGCTCCCGAAAAACACTGTCCGCAGCGCGTCAAAAGAAATTTCACTTCAAAAGTTGCACGGCTTATGGGTCGGCCTTCACTTTCGTATGCTTACACAGCCACATAGAGTGGCGTACTATAGGAGAGGCCTATGTCCAGCTATGGACGAACACAGGCTGATGACGATGATGATGAAGACACATCCCTTTCAACTGACTCCTACTTTTCGAGGTGTGTCCGTGCCGGTTACTGACCGTCTTGAGCTTTTTGGGCGTCACTTTGACATCTACGCTCAACTTTGGCTCGTATATCGAGTCCAAGGCTAAATTAGCTGCCAACAAACTGGGTGTCCTTTCAAAGGTGCGAAGGTACTTCAAGTCTGAACAGTTGCTCACATTATATCAAGCACAGATTCGCTCCTGTATGGAGTACTGTTCGCACCTTTGGGATGGATCGGCCAAGTATCAGCTGGAGGCCCTGGAATCGATCGAGAGACGTGCCAAAAGGCTCATAGGCAATGACACTCTTGTGCGAAAAAGACTTCAAAGTCTTGAGCATCGCCGAAAAATCGCTAGCCTATCGGTTTTTTTATCGGATACACTTCGGAGAGTGTGCAACTGATCTGCATGATCTAATACCACCTTGCCCTTTTTTCTATCGGAATGCTCATAGCTCGAAAAAGCGACATCGTTTTATGGTTGATGTTCCAAAGACACGAACGAAGAGATTTGACTCTACGTTTGTGATAAGAACGTCTAGGCTGTGGAATACGTTGCCTGAGTGGGTTTTCCCCGATGGTTACAATCTTTCTGTCTTCAAATCGAGAGTGAATCGGTTTCTTCTAGGTAAATACGCTCCATCGTAGACCGCATCGTCGCTTAACATCAGGCGAAATGGCGGTCAAGTGTGAGCCTATAAAAGGTAAAAAAAAAAAAAAACAGCCACATAAGGCATATTTTAAAAATCATAGACACATCTTCAACATAAAAGCAATCGTCACATTCATTGTGATACCGACTACGCCACCAATAATTTCCTTTACATTTAAACCCAAGGGACCGTAACTTTACGACTATGTGACAATAAAAAAGATTGAGAATATGTGCTAGACTCAGAAATAACCGGCAAAGAACTGGAATAGCTGAATTCAGTTTCCAAGCGTGAAATAAATCCAGATTTTCCTGCGATCGTTACGGTTCTCCAGGGTATTAGATTACAATTTACCCAACTCTGGAGACGCGTTCCGATGAAGGGTAAAGTCTGGGACTTAGTCTAGAAAACCAGACTTTATAATGAAGATTAAGTACTTAGTACTTGGGTCGGTGTATAAGTATAGAAATGACATTAGAAGCCATCTATAAAGTATAGTCTAAGTATAATATAGATAGAGATATACCTTGGATAGAGAATAAGTAAACAAACCAGGGTTTTCCGCACGGTTCCTATGTACCAATCGTAAGCAGATGACGTACTTACTAGCTAAGGCATGACACTTCTACAAGAGCGAGCAAGTTTGTTCTAACTTTATACGTAGTATATGTAAACTCTTTGCCTATTGCTGTTCGGAGGATTTCTTTCATGATAAAGATTATGGGAACAAGATGTTTAAACATTTGTAACATTGAATATTTGACAATTATTAATGTAGTAAGGCATCAATTGAAAAAACCCCTCTATAGTTGAAATAATTGATAGTGACGGGTCGATGCTAGGTAATACAAATGCGAAAGTTAATATTTAAGGACTTTTGTTTCACGCAAAAACAACTGAATGGGACTGGATCAAAATTGGTACACAGAAAATATTATGCAATACCACAAACTACTTTATACCTCTGTCTCTCTCTCATAAGCTACGAAATTGAAACCTTGGGATGCTACTAGCAAGTATATATATGATAATTGTTAACACGTACTTAAAATACATGACATGAATTATTTGAATGAGAGAGTGGGTTCCGAAACCCAGCTGTAGGATATGCTTATGCTGTATATTATCATTTCCAGCTTAATATTACAGTTTTGTAATACCATACCTAGTAAATAAAATTTTTGGCCTTATTTCACGATTAAAAATGAAGCTAGTTCCTTTAGCACCCTTATTATAATATTCGTAAACTTTAGCATAAGCCCACTAAATGTTATTAAACATGCTAACGTCGAGCAATGTAGCGGTGTAGCGTCGGAAAAGCAGCGGAGCAGGGGCACGGAACTTTTTGGAAATTTGATATCTTGGGAGATAAAAATAAACACACATGTGAACAAACAATGGACAATTCACACAACACCATCTGACCCCAAACTTAGCAAAGCTTATACTATGGCGGCCAGATAGCTGATATAATACTTATATAGTTTTAAATACGCCCTTATTATATGGACGCGCTTCTGTAGTGTTTTTGTATGAAGCGTTATTGGGAGAGGCCAAAATTGTGATTTTAAAATCGTGATATCACGGGAAGTTTTTAAGATAACAAAGTCATTATTTCACCAATGTTTCAGTTATTGAGTAGCCTTTGATGACATATTAAATAAAAATGAGTCGTCATGCCCATTCGCTGTCTCTATAACAAATCGCTTCATTATATTATAATAACACAGGCTTGAAAGACAAAGCCTAGAGTCACAATCTCACAATCAATTTGATATCTACCGAGCTCGCGATCGAACTCCCCAATTACGCAGGCTATTTATAACGGAGAGCCTACCATTTGTGAAGGGCTGAGACAAATATTAGAGGTCTGATATTTAGAATTTGCTGCTTTTTACTTTTATATGTTTATGCTAAGCGATGATGCGGTCTACGATGGAGCGTATTTACCTAGAAGAAACCGATTCAGTCTCGATTTGAAGACACAAAAAATTGTAACCATCGCATCGGGGAAAACCCACTAAGACAACATCCACAGCCTAGACGTTCTTATCACAAAAATAGAGTCAAATCTCTTCGTTCGTGTCTTTGGAACATCAACCATGAAACGATGTCGCTTTTTCGAGCTACGAGCATTCCGATAGAAAAAAGTGCACGGATACTTAAAACAACAATTTTACTTACAAGGGATACTTAAAGCCACTTTGAGAAGTTGAGTGTTAAATATTGGCTTTGAGGCTTGGAACTTTGTGTTATGTTTATTAAATATCTACCCCAGATTTATACACGCTTTAAAATCTTAACTTTTTTTAAAGCCTTATAGTGCTGCGGCTTCGGCGTGCGGGGTTCATGCGTTGCGTAAATAATTTCACAATTTTCGGTTAACTTTACTTAGTAGTCAATTAATATTTATTATGAACTAGCAGTGCCTGGCGGTTTTACCCGTGCAGTTCTCGTTCCTGTTATTTTCCCGGGTGTTCTTCCAGACTATAACTGTGATCCAAATTTCATCCCTATCCGTTCACATGTTTCGACATGCTTTAGCAACAAACATCCACAGATTGTCATTTTTATTTTAATAGGATATTATTTGTACCTATTTAACAGACTTAGAAAAAGGAGGAGGTTCTCATTTCGGAAGCATTTTTTTACGTTACGTAAGTTATGCGAAAGCTCCGCTAAAATTGAATCGATTTTGATGTATCTTTTATTGTTTGGTAGATAACTAGATATTGTTTTAGAAATGGTCTCATATAAAAGTTATCGAATTTGTTTTTTCCGATTTTTTTTAACAATTATGTTCTCATAAGATCTTCAAAAAATCACGTCCTTGAAAATAATTATTACTGATGTTCCGGTCAGTACCTATGCTTCGAACGTATATCGCGAGTAGACCAGAGTAAAGCTAGCTTCAATAAGGTTCAAAATAGGGCAGTTTTTTCACTTTCCTAATATAGAAATGAATTTAAAACTGTTTTCCGATAGGTTATTGGTTTACGAGAGTGAGCCCGAGCGTGGCGCGGCCAGGGCGCGGAGCCAAACCAATGGACCGGATACTCTGAAATATTGTTATACTGCGTAATTTGGTGTATTTTTTTATCAATAATATACTCGTAGTATAGTTAGTATGACGGGGCCTTTTTCGCACTTACCTTTTTAAATGGACCAATATGTCATCATATTTTTGCCATGAATAATCCTACTATCCTTATTCTTATTTTCTTTCCAATAAATATGTATATGCTTTGTTTAATTCTTATTTGCACATCCCGTATACTTGTCCAATTATTATTTTCCATCCTAAGGTTGCCTGGAAGAGATCGCTTTCAGCGATAAGGTCGCCCATTGTCGCACTACTGTAAAATGTATTGTTCTTTTTTTCTGTGTTTAATTTTGTTTGGTGTGTCAATAAAGAGTATATCTATCTATCTATCTATCCTAATCTTCTTCTAATATATAAAATTCTCGTGTCACAGTTTTCGTTGCCATACTCCTCCGAAACGGCTTGACCGATTTTGATGAAATTTTTTGTGCTTATCCGGTATCTATGAGAATCGGCCAACATCTATTTTTCATCCCCCTAAATGTTAGGGGTAGTCCACCCCTAAATTTTATTATTTATTTTTTAGACAAAATTTTAATTTCTATTTTTGTATGATACAACATACAAAATACATACAATCCTCAATTTTCACCCTTCTACGATCAACCCTTATTTTTAATAGCCGTTTTAGTAATTTAATCATTTTTCCTCTCCGGTCGAAAACTGATCAATCGTCATTGTGACAGGTGTCACTTCTGACTCAGTAAACAGCACGATAATTTGTGGATCAAAGGTAGCCTATAGCATATATATAGTTTGAACACGCTAATCTGGAACTACTGGACCGATTTAAAAAATCGTTTACCGTTATTTCATATGTTCGTAATCCTTGACCGCTGTAGGTTTTATACATGTACCACGGCGAAGCCGGGGCGGGCCGCTAGTAGTTATTATAAATGTCTATGTTTTGATGTTTGTTGCTCAATCACGTCATAACGTCTAAAGTGATCGGGCTTTGGCTTTGGATTTTGGCTTTGGAACATAGGCATATTATAAAAAGCCTGGACAAAAACATAGGCTATTTTTTATCCCCAAAAAGTTGGAACATAAAACCTCTTCAGTTCTTTAAAATTAGCGTAGATAGTATAAACCTTTAATACTTGTAATGCAAAAAAAAAAAAAATGATCCAATGGGAAGGCCATGGTCCCCAATTTACTGAAGGTTTTTATCATTCCCGAGCGTGACGCTAGAATTCAATTCACAGCTCCCGAAAAACACTGTCCGCAGCGCGTCAAAAGAAATTTCACTTCAAAAGTTGCACGGCTTATGGGTCGGCCTTCACTTTCGTATGCTTACACAGCCACATAGAGTGGCGTACTATAGGAGAGGCCTATGTCCAGCTATGGACGAACACAGGCTGATGACGATGATGATGAAGACACATCCCTTTCAACTGACTCCTACTTTTCGAGGTGTGTCCGTGCCGGTTACTGACCGTCTTGAGCTTTTGGGCGTCACTTTGACATCTACGCTCAACTTTGGCTCGTATATCGAGTCCAAGGCTAAATTAGCTGCCAACAAACTGGGTGTCCTTTCAAAGGTGCGAAGGTACTTCAAGTCTGAACAGTTGCTCACATTATATCAAGCACAGATTCGCTCCTGTATGGAGTACTGTTCGCACCTTTGGGATGGATCGGCCAAGTATCAGCTGGAGGCCCTGGAATCGATCGAGAGACGTGCCAAAAGGCTCATAGGCAATGACACTCTTGTGCGAAAAAGACTTCAAAGTCTTGAGCATCGCCGAAAAATCGCTAGCCTATCGGTTTTTTATCGGATACACTTCGGAGAGTGTGCAACTGATCTGCATGATCTAATACCACCTTGCCCTTTTTCTATCGGAATGCTCATAGCTCGAAAAAGCGACATCGTTTTATGGTTGATGTTCCAAAGACACGAACGAAGAGATTTGACTCTACGTTTGTGATAAGAACGTCTAGGCTGTGGAATACGTTGCCTGAGTGGGTTTTCCCCGATGGTTACAATCTTTCTGTCTTCAAATCGAGAGTGAATCGGTTTCTTCTAGGTAAATACGCTCCATCGTAGACCGCATCGTCGCTTAACATCAGGCGAAATGGCGGTCAAGTGTGAGCCTATAAAGGTAAAAAAAAAAAACAGCCACATAAGGCATATTTTAAAATCATAGACACATCTTCAACATAAAAGCAATCGTCACATTCATTGTGATACCGACTACGCCACCAATAATTTCCTTTACATTTAAACCCAAGGGACCGTAACTTTACGACTATGTGACAATAAAAAAGATTGAGAATATGTGCTAGACTCAGAAATAACCGGCAAAGAACTGGAATAGCTGAATTCAGTTTCCAAGCGTGAAATAAATCCAGATTTTCCTGCGATCGTTACGGTTCTCCAGGGTATTAGATTACAATTTACCCAACTCTGGAGACGCGTTCCGATGAAGGGGTAAAGTCTGGGACTTAGTCTAGAAAACCAGACTTTATAATGAAGATTAAGTACTTAGTACTTGGGTCGGTGTATAAGTATAGAAATGACATTAGAAGCCATCTATAAAGTATAGTCTAAGTATAATATAGATAGAGATATACCTTGGATAGAGAATAAGTAAACAAACCAGGGTTTTCCGCACGGTTCCTATGTACCAATCGTAAGCAGATGACGTACTTACTAGCTAAGGCATGACACTTCTACAAGAGCGAGCAAGTTTGTTCTAACTTTATACGTAGTATATGTAAACTCTTTGCCTATTGCTGTTCGGAGGATTTCTTTCATGATAAAGATTATGGGAACAAGATGTTTAAACATTTGTAACATTGAATATTTGACAATTATTAATGTAGTAAGGCATCAATTGAAAAAACCCCTCTATAGTTGAAATAATTGATAGTGACGGGTCGATGCTAGGTAATACAAATGCGAAAGTTAATATTTAAGGACTTTTGTTTCACGCAAAAACAACTGAATGGGACTGGATCAAAATTGGTACACAGAAAATATTATGCAATACCACAAACTACTTTATACCTCTGTCTCTCTCTCATAAGCTACGAAATTGAAACCTTGGGATGCTACTAGCAAGTATATATATGATAATTGTTAACACGTACTTAAAATACATGACATGAATTATTTGAATGAGAGAGTGGGTTCCGAAACCCAGCTGTAGGATATGCTTATGCTGTATATTATCATTTCCAGCTTAATATTACAGTTTTGTAATACCATACCTAGTAAATAAAATTAAAAATTTTGATTAACCCCCGACTACCTCAGATTTGTTAGCTGTACAACACTCTACTAGTCAAACCCTTTCATTTGATACCCATATTAAGGGAGTTGTGAAATAAGAAATGTATTTCGCCATTTTGTAGAAGCGGCCATCTTGGATTTGAAATTTGTCATAGTGCAATATACTCTACTAGTCAAGCCCTTTCGTTTGATACCCATATTGAGGTAGTAGTGAAAAAAACATAATAATTCGCTATTTTGTGGTGGCGGCCATCTTGAATTTGATTTTTTTATAGTGTATGGTATTCTACAAGTTAAACCCTTTCATTTGATACCAATATTGAGGTAGGTTTTTTTTTACTTTTATAGGTTTGCACTTGTGAAATAATATTTTATCCGCCATTTTGTGGCGGCGGCCATCTTGAATCGGTATTAATAATAATAAATAAAATAATTTGGTCGGGGGTTAAAAACAGACAAGTTAAGAATTTTTAGGTTTACCAGCTACATTAGCATCCTAAAAATTTAAAAAGACATATTTACCCTTATATCGCGAAAGCACTTACAGATAAAATACGGTGCTCTGAGCTATAAAACGTTGTTCCGTCTAAAACGTACCTAACGAAAGTATTAATCAAAGTTTTTGAAACCATAGCAATGATAAAGTAAACGAAAGGATTATTATGTTAGTTATTTGTTACATGAGTGCAAAGTTGCTTTTTAACCGCGTGCTCATTTTTGATGACTGGGCATGCGAAGGACCCTAAAGTTAGAATTCTGAGTGTTCGCGAGGAAATCAACAGAGCAGAAAGTGAAGAAAATCTTTGCATTCGAGTGCAACTCGTAGCTTTTCATCCCACCCCAGCGTTAATTTAAGTTTAAAAAAAGATACAAACAAAATACGGAAATATTCACACATAACACAACTCAGAAGTAGATCGATAACCAAAGTAGGTCACCAAAATTTACTAACAAACTTGTAAAATGTCAACTTCGAACGCCTACTCAACTAAACGAAACTTTGTCCAAAAATAAACATTATGACGAAGCCTTAAGGTTCAACAATAAAGGAGGGCAGTAAAAAACTTGAACCTTTGCCAACGTTGTAGTCCTCACAATCACTCTTGTCTGTTTCCGAGCAGCGTTACTGTGTTATTGCTGTATCATACTTGTTAGCTTTTATTTGAGAATGCGTAGTTCAGGGTTTTGACCAGATGTATTTTGTGGTGAAGTAGCCTCTACGTATAATTTCTTATAGGAGAGGGCGTCACACTGTCTACTAGAATTGTTTACTGTATGACTTTGTTGAATACGCCAAGAATTTATTCGAACTAGCTGCTCGTGCGATTTCTAACTAATGTGCAACAGTATACTAGTACCGTTTTGCAGTTTTTGCCGTTTAGTTTACGATACCGCAATTTTCAGTAAATTTTTGTGCAAGTTGACGTCATTGAGGAACAAAGGCAGAGCAAGCAAAATTTAATATATGCTCTTACTCTCAGATAGACAAGGCAGATCTATGGTAGAAGCACTATCTTTGTTTGCCAAAATCCTCTTATAAAGAAGCCAGGAGAAAAATGTGCAGGTAGTTGTTTTTTAGATTTGGCAAAAGCATTTGACAGTGTCTCAAGAAGTATTCTGCTTAAAAAGATGTACTTATTTATGTTAGAGTTTTGTTATAAATTACCATTTCAGTAGTAAACGTATTATGTAAAATTAAAGGTATATATTTAAAAAAAAATTTACTACTATTGCATCTCCCGACTGTCCGGTATGACAGGCAGATGTCGACAGATACTCATTTATTTATTTAAAAATGGTATTTATTTTTGTTACTACTATTTTTAGGAAGCCACTAACTTGCCCCTATACTGAATACGTACAAGCAGATGTTCAAACACTAAATTGCCTGGCTCAATTACGCGCCCAATCTAGTGTAACATTATAACAATCGGAGTCGGAGACTGGGACAGATGCCAAGTTAAGCTTATTATATGATGAGCAGCCAAGTTGCCCTATTAACTACTGTAGCTCATATATTAACTCAACGCATTTTTATCTTTATTTAAGAAGAATAAATTTAAAAAATCGGCTGTTAATAGTATAGGTTTCCAGCTAAACCCCAAAAACAGTTTGCGTCATGCGTCAGGGAATACTTGTGCCTGCCCATGAATTAATATTGCTTACCATCCATGCAAGCACATGTCCTGTTCGTTAAGTCACTCAATACTAGATAAACATTTACTTTATCACGTCCTTAATAACGGCAATGATAACATCATCCTATGGTAAAACAATTAGTCAATTGTAAAAAAAGTAAATAAATAAGACCATTTCAAATTATCATCAGCTCAGTCTAGTCCACTGTTGGGCATAAGCTTCTCCCATGATACACCCCTCAGCCCTATCCTCAGCTTTTATCCTCTAGCCACTGCCTCCAACCTTATGAATATCGTAACTCTATCGAGTTTCAGAGCGTCCTATACTACGTTTGCCAATTTACCTACTCCACTTTAGAACAACTCCATCCCAACAGCTATCAATCTTACGACAGATATGACTAGCCATTAACGTTGCCAAAAGAAGTAAAATAAAATAAAAAAAAAACATGAACAAAAATAACTGGAACGGCTGTCATTCATCTGTACAGGGAACCTCAGTAAACAAATCACTTACACAATAGCCACGTACATGAATCACTACATTTGCTTGATTATGTAACTAGCAATGTTATATAAATAAATAAATATTGGTGGACAATTCACACAAAATACCATCTGACCCCAAACTAAGCAAAGCTTGTAATATGGCAGCCAGATAGCTGATATAATACTTATATAGTTCTAAACACATACTTATTTTACATAGAAACACCCAGACACAGGGCAAACATTTGAATTCATCACACAAATATTTGCACTGGGTGGGAATCGAACCCACGACCTTCGGTGTCGCAGGCAGAGTTACTAAAGTCAAAGTCAAAGTACTTTATTCATAAATGTACAATTTACACGTCAATTAATAAAAAACCAAAACAAAAGAAAGAGCATACAAATTGTATACATTTTCAAAGTTTGAAATTACTACTTTGCTGTATTATAATTAATATTGTACAGAAAACTGTCAAGCATTATACGAGTATAATATGGTTTTAATACAATTGTACTGACCCATGTCAAATTTATTTCTTTACATTTTTATGGGAACTTTGCCATCACTCTCTAAAAATTCGCTGTAACTATAAAAAGCTTGATCGATAAGCCAGCACTTTAATTTGTTTTTGAAGCTGCCAAAACTTGGGGCCGATATAACTATATTCGGAAGAGTGTTATAAACTTCCGGTCCCATGATGTGAGTCAACTTCTGCGACTTCGTGAGAGAGTGTGGTAGATCATCCAACTTGTCGGCGTTGCGTATGTTACGAGAATGTCTCTCTCCTCGCGTTTTGTACGATTCTAGATTATTTCTGACATAGACAGCCACTTGGTATATCAAGATAGCAGGTAACGTAAGTATACCAAGCTCCTTGAAATATGGTCTGACGGATGTCCTTGCGATACGCCAACAATGGCACGTACGGCACGTTTTTGGGCGCGGAATGCACGCTCTCAGTCGGCAGCGCGCGCGTATCGGCGCCGTATTGTAACCGAGAATGCACTGTGGCGAAGTAACATGCACGTGACACTTCCGCAGACACCACTCAGGATACTCGTCTTAGCGCAAAACTTGCACTACTAACTTTAGCACACATCTTGTCGATGTGGTGTTCCCACGTCATGCAGCGATCAATCTCGAACCCCAAAAATGTGGTGGTCCGTACCTGCTCAATCCTAACACCGTTTAGCGAGACTTTTAGCGGTTTTGTGTGGTGGCCCGATAGACAAAAGTGAATGAAATGAGTCTTTTTTGAATTTAACATAAAACCTTTGGCACTAAACCATGAATTTAAGCCGCCAATTACAATATTTAATTTATCTTCTAGTTCCTCTATTGAAAGAGCTGTGACTACGGCAGCCACATCATCTGCATGCATGAATATGCCTGCACCCTTTACGGCTTCGGGTAGATCGTTTAGTAGGAGAGAGAACATTATATTTGAAACTGACGAACCCTGCGGTACTCCCATAGACGAAGGCAGCGGGTCTGATTTATTAACGCCATCGCCAGCATCCACTACTTGAGAGCGGCCTCGTAACATGTCAGTCAATACCTCGTATGATTTCCCAGCTATGCCATAGTGTTTCAGTTTTAACGCTAAGGTCTCATGGTCTGCGACGTCGAAGGCCTTCGATAAGTCACAGCACAAGACGGCTACTTGCTCTTTATGTTCACGGGCAGCCAACACACTACGAATCACTTCACGCGTTAGAGAAGTCGTGGACCTCCCTTCGCGGTATGCGTATTGTTGTTCACACAGCGCCTCGGTTTCTGATAGGTAGGCCACTAATCGCGAACTCAAGCCATTTTCGAACACTTTGGCTATCGCTGGTATAATCGATACTGGTCTATATCCATCAATATCGTCCCGTTTGCCTTTAAATATCGGGGACACTTTCGATAACTTCAGCGGCGACGGGTACGAGCCCTCCCTAAGACACTTATTAAACAGTGTGGCGAGAACCGACTACCCACTAAGCCACGAAGCCAGTCAAATATAGCTAAAGAGTTAATCTCACGAACTACTGGACCGATTAAAAATATATTTATTTAAGATATGAAATATACAACGGCCGAAGCCGGGGGGGACGGCCAGCTTATAATATTAGTAAGAGTTTTCCTTCCGTTCTGTTCTGAAGCAAGTTTAACCAAGTCTAGTAAAAGTTATTAGACTACTGACTAGTTGTACTAGTACTACGAGACTAGTTTCGTAAGTTCTACAACTTCAGAACATGATAACCAAGTTCGCGTAACTGTGATAAAACTGTGATAGAACAACTAGAAATCGCCATCAAAGATTCCCTCACGCATGACCGTATGACGCAAATTGTGTTTAGGGCTCAACAGGAAACCGTAATATTTATACGCTTATACTAGCGGCCCGTCCCGGCTTCGCTCGGACAATAACCTAGATACCAAGTGCAGCACCATCTGCCGGGCTGATTTGTGAATCTAAACCATCCAGGGTCCTACCCAAACAAATACAAACAAAATCATTTAAATCGGTCCAGTCGTTTAGGAAGAGTTCACTTACAACGAAAAGTGGCATTGATTTTTATAAATATAGATTACCATTTATTAAAACTATACTTCTTTTGGCGAGCTTATAAATAAATCAATATAGGTAATCGTTGTCTAGTAATTAATGTCGAATTAAAATATTATTAAAATACAAGTCCACAAAGTATTAACCAAAATAACCCATCCTGAATCGTTCCTGGTGCAAATGTGAATAATACATAAATTACGAGTATGAATATGTGATAAATTAATAATGCGAGTGGATTTTAACGATTCAATACCACACCACAACACACTTAAAAAGCTATATGATGAAGTAGGCTGGCAATTATCTGTTCAGAGTGAATTTTCACGATACGCGTTCATCGACAGCCAAATTTTTACACACTCAAGTTAGTTGCGTGTTTGTTTAAAGGGTAAAGGCAAGGTAAAGGACCTATGTCAGTTGGCCTCAATTTACTAGTAATACCTAGCCAGCTGTAGGCTAGCGAAGAAGAAGAGTAAATCGCAAGTTAGCGACACTTCTTAAATAAAAATTGGTAGTCATAGGAACTGCCGATTGAATTGAAAACTTATAATATAAAATTTGGGGACTTCTTTGGAAACAACGCGGGTGACACCGAAGGGCGTGTCATCGGGACCATAGTCAATGGCGGGTGCCAATGGCCATAGTCTCGAGTTTATTTGGTGTTATAAGACACCAACAGGAGCGAAGTTCCTTTAGATAATTTAGAAGTAACACAATTTCAAAGGAACATATTGATTATTTTAGTTATTTATGGTACGATCATCTGAAAAATTATTTTGGCAACACAAGTCACTGATATGCTGGAGCGCCTTCAGAATCTTTGCATAAGATTTATTTTCGGTCTTCGGAAATATGATTATATATCCCAGTTCCGCACAAAGCTCAAGTGGCTCCCAATTCGTCTTCGAAGAGATACTCGCATTCTCTCTCTTTTGTATAAAATTATTTTTACCCCCTCTTCGCCCTCCTACTTAAGTTCTCGCTTCATTTTCCTATGCGACACTCATTCTGTCAAACTTAGGTCATCAACAAATCTTTTTCTGTGTGCTCCATCCCACTCAAGCTCCTTTTTTGGCTCTTCGTTCTGTGTGCGTGCTGTTGCGCTGTGGAATGCACTTCCGGTGTCCATCAGGTGCGCTCAGAGCGTTGACTCGTTTAAGGCTCAGATTTGGCAGCATTACTTGAGCAACCTTGTTGTGTAAACCTGTGCATGTTTCCTTTACGCTTAGTGTATTTTTAATAAATATATTTATGTATGTAGGTCTATTTTATATTATATAATCTGATATATATGTATTGTGTTATTTTATTTATGTATTTGTTTGTATTACTTCTATTAGTATGATATTTATGAAACTAATTGTGTACATGTATCAAGGATACCACACCACTGCCCGTACATTCATATTGTTCTAGTTACCAAAAGGTTATCTGGAAGAGATCGCTATTAGCGATAAGATCGCCTTTTGTACCCAAAATGTTTAATTTTAAGTTAATCACTGTTTTTCTATATTTTGTTGTGTTGTAATAAAGTGTTTTTGTATTGTATTGTATTGTCACAGCAGTTTTTACACGTCACTTCCGATATATATTTTTGTTACGGTTTTAGTCTCATATTTTTTTCAGTTCGGTCGCGCAGCAAAATCCATATATCCTCTAGGCCCGCCGTAAGGAATTTCGTTCCAATTAAATAAATATGACTTCTGGTGTGCAAACACACTAGACCTGTGTCAATCGATCATGTATCGAGACCCGGGGGGTCTTCCGCCTGACTAAAACTGTCTTAGCTTTGATATACCCCTCTCTTTTCTTTCTGTTTGTAATGATAGAGACTGCAATAGCAAAGCGAAAGCAGACTTAGTTGGACGGTAGAAAGTTTCGCTCATGATCCACTCACATGGTGATCGGATTATGAACTTTCGATCTCTCGATCAATTGGGTCGCAGTTCCTTTGCACGAATTGTGTCTCGCGCATCCCTAAGGCAGAGTGAGGTCGACATAAAATTCGCACTTGCAATGTGTATGTGTTTATATGTAAAAGAAAGAGATATAAGATATTTTCGTTGTTACGTCGATGTGATTGACTGATTGCACGATTCAATCGATTCTATGAGCAGTGAATTAGTTAAGTAAAACATGTATACATAGAGATAAATTTGGTTTGTCTTTTAAACTGATAATCGGTTTACAAAAAATCGGGTGTTTTAGAAATCCGTGATTCGATCAATCGTGTACAGTTTACGATCGAATCAAAAGAATTTGATCGATTACGATCGACACAGCTGTAATACACACACACTTTTATTTTACCTTTCAACGTTAGTACATTTTCAGTCTACGTACCCAAATCCTGTGTAAGGGCTATCACGTAGATAAGGAAACTTTGTCTCGTGTCGTAAACTTTATGAATCGCGATTAAAGCCATTTTGTAGTATTACAAAACTTCACTTGAACATTGCCGCCAAATTGCTAGCTTACCGAGTTTTTATCGGATACATTTCAGAGAGTGTGAACTGGTCTGCATGATCTAATAATATCTTACCCTTTTTTTTATCGAACTACTCGTAGCTCAAAAAACGACATCGTTTCATGGTTGATGTTTCAAAGATTCGAACAAAGAGGTTTAAATCGACTTTTGTGATATGACCTTAGAGGCTGTGAAATGTGTTGGCTGAGTGGCTTTTCCCAATGATTACAATAATGGTGTCGTTGAGTTGAGAGTGAATCAGTTTTAACTAAATAAACACGCTACTTAGTAAACCTCATCGTCGCTTAACATCGGACGAAATGGAGGTCAAGTGTAAATTTATAAAATTTGTATTGATTATGGCAACGATTTGGACTCTTCGTGTTCCAATGGCAGCGTGACACGGTGCTGTTATAGGCTGGTGTGCTGCTTACTATCAGGGACATAACCTGCTCGTCGCATCCCTCGGTACATTCTTATTAATTTAGTTAAAATATCAGTTCTATTTTAATAGGTTTATCCAACATAACTAAGGTAATCCCATTGTCTGCCGCCAACCCAAATTAATTCAGTTAACATACTTCTACCATCCTATATCTTCAAATTCCTTAAAGGAGCCACCATCATTGTTCTCAAGCAAAGACAGTGCAATATTTTTGGTACATCATTTCAACGGACTATGAAGAAAAGTTGGTCGTCGACTTCAAAGGATTGCGCTTTGAGTTCTTTGTTTGTGAGGAACTTTAGATGTAATTTTGTGAGGTTTCACAATGGAATAGTAGGTTTGTCTGCCTTTGTAGATTCTGCGGTATTAGTATGGTTTACTTGTAATACCATACGATTTTACCCACATAAATAAAAAGCTATCGACTATACTCCGTGTTACAAATTTCAATCCGATCAGAGATAAAAAGAAGTATAAACTCACTAAATGTTTCCACTGCTGGGACTCAGGGCCTCGCGAAAAGAGAGTCAAGGCCATAATCCACCACGCTAGCCCAGTGGAGGTTGGTGGATGACATATGACTTCGAAATATATTAAGGTACATGTCGGTTTCCTCATGATTTTTTCCTTCACCGTTTTAAGTTAGCGGCATTACACACATGACTTCGAAAAGACAGTGTTGTTTTGAACCCGGGGTCTCCGTATCGGCAGTCGCCGTTCTCCCGACTAGACCAGCCGTAACTTAAAAAAAGCATGTGTGCAAAGAGTTTACATATACTACGTATAGAGTTAGATTTTCCGTAAGGTTCCTTTGTGTCAATCATAAGCAGATGACGTGCAAACTTTCTATGGCAACAAAGTGATGTTCCGAAAAGTATGACACTTCCACAAGAGCGACAAGGCAAGAAAGATGCTACCCGTGCTTTCGGTGTAAAGCGTTTGTGTCAACTCTATACGTAGTATATGTAAACTCTTTGCACGTGTGCTATTGTCGACCATCGATATAAAACAATGGAAACCCTCCCAAACTTTAGGCACACGGAATTATGTCATCGTTGGGAAGATTGAGCTCAATCTTTCTGTTCTATTCGGTTGCAGGAAGCTGTGAAAATTGATAGCTTATCGGTTTTTTAGGTTTTTTTTAACGAATAGTGATAGGTAAAACGTCTGGCGTTCACAGTTTAACCGAATAGAACAGAAAGATTGAGCTCAATCTTCTGTTCTATTCGGTTGCAGGAAGCTGTGAACGCCAGACGTTTTTACCTATCACTATTCGTTGTCAATAACCAAAGTAGAAATAGCCAAGGTCGATTCACAATTAGCGGAGCTATCGCGTACCTAACATTAGAAAAAAAAAAATGTGTGCGTGTACTAGTGTACACACGTAAGAGGTGAAACTTCTTTATGGCCTTATTTTTCGAAAAATGATCTACATGCAACTTTCTAGAAATTGGTTAAATAAAGTTAAATTAGATAAAGTTTAAACAAAAGGATTTTATTATCATAGACATGAATACAAATAATACAATTATTTCACTTTACCTTTTTGCTACTAAGATTATTACAGCATTTCATTAATTGTAATAGAATTATTACTATCATTGTCATCGTCATTATATATTATTGTGTTTCAGAAATAAAAAAGATGACGCGTAACGGACAAATGTGACGCGTAACGGAAAAATGTGACGCGTAACCGAAAAATGTGACGGTAATTTTTTTTCCAACGCCGATAAAGAAGTTTCACTTCAAAAACATAAAACACTTCTTTTTTGGAGTCGGTTAAAAATGCACTTGTCCATAACATCACAGATTCACGCAAATATTTCGAAGAGCCCACATCACCATAGCATATTATGAATATAGCCTGTACAATCTCACATAAGCCTTAACAAAAAGACAGATTGTTATATTTCACTGACATACAAAGGCCTTAGTAAAAGCCTTTACCTCATTTCTCTCGCGTTCCATTTAGCCGCAAAAAGCGTTTTAAATGTAACTCACTGTCTATTGCCTCTTTCCAAAGCATTTTTCTGCTTTATGTAGCATTCTGTGGCTTGTGTTTTGCTGTTGTATCTGTATAATCTACTGATATCATATAATGTGAATGTTTGAATGTGTGGGTGTTTGTTGTATAATCATGTTTGAACGTAAACAGACGTCTGAAGTTAAAACCCTGGGGTGCAGCTAGTCTTACCAATATGACAAACGCGAAAGTTTGTTAGCACAGATTCGCTCCTTTACTGTTTTAACTTTGATGACGCTCTCCCTTTTCTTGTCGCTTGAATAGATAGAGACAGCAATAGCAAACGCCGATTTAGTTGGTCGGTAGAAGATTTGGAGACTCTGGAATCAATCGAGAGATGTGCCAAAAGGCTCATAGGCAATGAAACCCTCGAGCGAAAAAGACTGCAAAGTCGCGAACATCGGCGGAAAATTGATAGCGTATCGGTTTTTTATCGGATACACTTCGTAGAGGGTGCAACTGAATTGCACGATCTAATACCACATTGCCCTTTTTCTATCGGAATGCTCGTAGCTCGAAAAAGCAACATCGTTTCATGGTTGATGTTCTAAAGACACGAACGAAGAGATTTGACTCTACCTTTGTGAAAAGAACGTCAAGGCTGTGGAATACGTTGCTCGAGTGGGCTTTTCCCGATAGTTACAATCTTTACGTCTTCAAATCGAGAGTGAATCGGTTTCATGTAGGTAAACACGCACCGTCGTAGACTGCATCATCGTTTAACATCAGGCGAGATCGCGGTCATGTGTACACCTCTAAAGATACAAAAAAAATTGTTTGCAAAGAATGTATAGATGTATGTTTGTTACTCTTTACTTAAAACTACCGAGGAGATTGGGATGAAATTTGGTACACAGATAGATAATGATCTGAAATAACACAGACTATTTTTAACACGAAAAATAACGAGAAAACAACGCGGTTAAAACCACGGGGCGCGGCTTGTTCTATTAATACGTGTTACAAATGTCAATCTTTTGATGTTTGTTGGTCAATCACGTCGAAACATTTGAACGAATATGATTGAAACTTGAACCACAACCTCTCCCTAACACACTCGTACACATACATATTATTACATAAGTTGCATGTTTTTGTAGTTTTTTTTTATTTTTTTTATTTGATTTGGCTTTGTGTTGATAAATTACAATATTACATTGCTTATTAAACTAATTGTTCTTTATCTGTTATTGTTAAAAGTATTTATCGTTGAGACAAAGCACAGCATGCAATTAGCATTTAGATAATTCGTTAAACTTATATATAAGATATATATTAATATAAGATATGTAAAAATTGAAGAGACTAGATTCTGCAACACAGGCATTGCCTAGTGCAGTATCTAGGTACGCCACAAACATATTTTTCTTTGTGTAATTTTAGAAGAATATTATGTTCATATGTACTTGTAACCTAATATATAATAAATAAGTAGAATATGGGCTAGAATAGGATAGGTTGGAAGAGAGGTATATTGGTGACGTAGGTAAGAAGGTGATAATATTTTAAACGGAATACCAAACAGCTTTTAAAGTACAATCCGTGCTCTGTGGTTTAGCCTGTGTAGTTTCTCTTCCCGTTATTTTTTTTAGATAAAAATAGCTTATAGGGTGAAAGGAGGTATATTGGTGATTTAGGTAAGAAGGTGATATATTTTAAATGGAATACCACACAATAGGGAATATGCACGCATTTATTTTTATTTTAATGCACTTTTACATTATTATAACACAATAAAAATATAAATACTCTTGTAAATGTACAAATTGATTTTTAAAATAATATTTAAAATATCGATATAATTTGTCCAGTTTAAACGCCGCCATCTTTCCCGCGCCTGCATGACGTCACAGGCCACGACCTGTGTTTGTTTACTACAAGTGTTGCAGTTACTTTGTACCGATTTTGAGTTGTACTAGCTAATCAAACGATGGAGAACACAACTTTTCTCTCTAACACTACTAGCTCAGTACGAATATCGACACCGTTAAAGCAGAAAACATGCCATGTGACGTCACATTTGGTTTCCACAGATAGTGATTCGTTTCGCAAACTTGAATTTCCCGCGCCTATTTTGCACTTTTTAAATAATATTTTTAAAATTAATAACTAACTAAATAATAAAATAATTGTTTTGGCATAATGGCAGGACATTAAGGATTTTACGAAAATCAAGCCAATTTAAACTACATGCATATTCCTATTCCTATGCAAGGAAATTTCAAGAGACAGCGCTATCGAGTTGGTGCGAGTGTGAGAAGAGGCGATAGCGCTGTTTCTTGAAATTTCCTTGCATAGGGAACTGTGTGGTATTCCATTTAAAATACCTACCTACTTATCTAAATCACCAATATACTTACCTTCACCCTATAAGTCAATTTTATCTAAAAAAATAACGGAAGAGAAACTACGAAACTAACTACAGGCTTAAACCGCAGAGCACGGATTGTACTTTATTAAAAAAACGTATCTCAAAATGGTGTTGTCATCGTCTCATGAAAAGTGCCACAACAAAGATACCTTGTATATTTTATCAGTGTTGCCATGTAAATTATGAACTTTCCCGAAAGTTATCACCGCTAGTTGGAGGAGTTTTTCACAAAGTCCCCGAGGTTTTGAATAAAATACGACAGACTTGATGCTTTATATTGTCATAGTTTGCGAGCCATTGTGGAGTTTTATAACGCTTGACTCTGGCACTGTAGTAGTTGTCGGAGAGAAGAACTAAGTAAGTTCGTAATATAAATTTGTTTGTATTGAAGTTTTTTGTTATTTATTTTTTTAATAAAGAGTGACGACACGACCAGGACATGTGCCTGATGGTAAGCAACATGCCTGCCACATAACATCACAGTGAAACGCAGCTATTGGAACATGAGTCCTAATCATTACCTAGCACTGCACTGCGCTCGTCATCTAAGATGTTATATCTTTAAACTCTGTAATTTCTCTAGAAACATTGCCTTCAAACCGGAACACAGTAATCTTTGCACATTGCTGCAAATTAAATTACTTGTGTTGATGTAATAATTTTTAGAGATTGGCAGGTAGCATAAACAGGCCACTAAGTGTTCCCATTGCTGGGACTCAGGGCCTTCTCTCGCAAGAGAGAGGCAAGGAAGGCCATAATCCACCTGTCCCAGTGCGGGTTGGTGGATGACACATAACTTCGAAAGATTCTAGGTACATGTCAGTTTCGTCACGATGTTTTCCTTCATCGTTTTAAGTTAGCGGCATTACGGACCGTTCTCCTGACTAGACCAGCCTTAAGTTTGAATATATTGAACATAGATTAATATTGCTTTATAGTCAAATAACACTATATAACGGCCGAAATTAATTAGAATTAGTTAATATTGTAATATAAATAAAATTGTACAATATTTGTGGAAACATTTTATTTGTGACAAGATTGTACTAAAAAACGAAGAAGTGAAGGACCTTTTGACGTACAATTTTTATTATACTGACATACCGTACACCGTATACACCGTATATCGACTCGACCACGCGTAACTTTTTTTAGAGCAACTCGATTTTAATAATACTTTTTTTATTTCGTACATTTAAAAGAGAGATATCGACTCAATACGAACATTTTCTTTGAAATCGGATTAACATCGGATGATGCTTGACTATGAGACTTTTAGGAAGCCACACCGCCACTTCCTTCATTATGTATAAACTTGGAAGAATAGGCTAATTAATATTTCGTAAGACGAAGCAGGAAGTTGTGATGGTAAGTTGGTAAATACAAGGTTACACAGAACGCCTCTACTGTTCAAAGTCAGTCAAGTACTGCTGAACGCCAAATGATCTTTCAGTTTTTTTATCGGATACATTCACTGTATTTTTTTTTATTTGTTGTACTCATCGATGTAAATCTATGGGTGTGTTCTCCTAAACTTCAGGAGCACGGAATTATGTTATCGTTGAGAAGAGTGAGCTCACTATTTCCGTTTTAAACGGTTGTATGAAGCGGTGTAAGCCGGTAGGCCGGACGTTTATACCAATCAATCACTTGTTTTGGTTGTTGACTACGAATACGTAGAACCACAGCATACCACGCCGAAAGCAATTCTAGGGGTCAAGTAGATTGGTAGTTGTAAACCACTCACGCTTCACACGCAGACGCAGTTTATTGACAATTTCAAGGTGCTGAGGGCACATCGATTGATTTATATCGATGGTTGTTCCACAATAAAGAGTTATCAATCTATCTACATTTCGGAGAGTGTTCAGCTGAACTGCGTGATATTTTTTTTTTTTTTAACTATAATAGGTTCGCACTTGACCACCATCTCGCCTGATGTTAAGCGATGATGAGATCTACGATGGAGCGTGCTTACCTAGAAAAAACCGATTCACTCTCGATTTGAAGACACCAAGATTGTAACCATCAGGGAAAACCCACTCAGGCAACGCATTCCACAACCTAGACGTTCTTATCACAAATGTGGAGTCAAATCTCTTCGTTCGCGTTTTGGAACATCAACCATGAAACGATGCCGCCTTTTGTGGAACGAGAATTCCGATAGAAGAAAGGGCAAGGTGGTATTAGATCATGCAGATCAGTTGCACACTCTCCGAAGTGTATCCGATAAAAAACCGATAAGCTAGCGATTTTGCGGCGATGATCAAGACTTTGAAGTCTTTTACGCACAAGAGCGTCATTGCCTATGAGTCTTTTGGCACGTCTCTCAATCGATTCCAGAGTCCCCAGCTGATACTTAGCCGATCCATCCCAAAGGTGCGAACAGTACTCCATACAGGAGCGAATCTGTGCTTTGTATAACGTGAGCAACTGTTCAGAGTTGAAGTATCTTCGCACCTTTGAGAGGACACCTAGTTTTTTGGCGGCTAATTTAGCCTTAGACTCAATATATGCGCCAAAATTGAGCGTCGATGACAGAGAAACGCCCAAAAGCTCGAGATGGTCAGTAACCGGCACGGACACGCTTCGAAAAGTAGGAGCCAGTTGAACGGACTCCTTTAGCGGAGAACAAACACGCCTGTGTCTTTCCTTCGTTAAACCTGGCCAAATTGGCATCGCCCCATTTAGAGACTGCCTCAAGGGCCAAGTTCAACCGCTCGATCATACTTTCTCTCAATAGCTGAGTTTGTTGCCCACTGGCTCTTGCGCTAGATATATAACTCTCTACGACTGTGCTATCATCTGCGTACCCAAAAATACCGGGCTTCAACAGATCGTTGATATGTAGCAGGAAGAGCGTCGCAGAGAGTACCGACCCTTGAGGGACTTCGGCATTGATAGCCATTTGATCCGACGAGCAGCCATCAATGACGACTCGTATGGATCGATCCCTCAAGAAGTCCGATATCCACGCAATAAACCCAGGAGACAAACCATAGCCAGAAAGCTTGCTTATAAGGCCATCATGCTAAACCCTGTCGAAAGCCTTCGAGATATCCAGGAGACTGCAAGTGCTTCCCGTGTTTCTCGATAGCTTCACTCCAGATGTGGGTGACATACGCTAGAATATCCCCGGTGGACCGGTTCCGGCGAAACCCATATTGCCAGTCACTGAGGAGGTCGTTCGATTCTAGGTATGTCAGGAGCCTGTGGTTTAAGACACGTTCCATAGTCTTGCAGAGTATGGACGTGACTGAGATGGGCCTGTAGTTGACAGGGTCAGCACGACTACCTTTTTGGGCACAGGTTGCACGTTTGCAAGCTTCCACGACTTCGGCACTTGCCCAGTTTGGATAGAAAGTCTAAACAGGCGCGTTAGTACTGGAGACAACTCGGTGCACAAACCCTCAGTACTATGGCAGGAATTCCGTCCGGGCCACTGGCTTTATTCACATCCAGATTGCGTAGCGCTTTGGTAACCTCCTTTTGGCGAATATGTAATTCAGACATTACAGTCGGACTGCCAGGTGGAGTAGGAGGTATTGCACAACCAGCATCTAGACGTGAAGATTCCGCAAACTGAGATGCAAACAAGTTTGCCTTCTCCGTTGCGGTGTGAGCCAACGTCCCATCAGGTTTTAGCATTGGAGGTAGTGAGGGGCGACAGAAGTTCGATTCGACCGATTTAGCTAGGGACCAAAACGCTTTGCTACCCGCTGGGTACAAAGCTAGTTTGTTCCCTATTCGACTAATATGGTCGAAACGAGCCCTCTGTAAAACCTTTTTGCATGCCTTAGCAGCCTTGTTAAACGCTTTCTTCTTCTGGTGTGATATATTACCAACTTGCATTTTTTTGTATTGGACCGCTCGTACCTTGAAATACATTGTTTTATCGTTGACGTTCGGAATTAATCTAACGAAGAGGTTTGACTCTAATTTCGTGATAAGAACGTATGGGCTGTGGAATGCGTTGCCTGAGTGGGGGTTTTCCCGATTGATACGAGTACAATCTTGGTGTTAGTGTAGAGTGAATTGGTAAGCACCATCATCACTCCATCATCGCTTTCTCAAAAAAACAAATGGAAACTTTTTAATGCTCCTTCTGTTTTTTTTGAGGCAACTACAAAATGGCAAAGAATCTGTGTACATACATAATAAGATAAAATAAATAAATTGCATTACTGCTAGATGTTAAAATAACTGACAATAGTGTGATACTTCACCAAGCAAACTCTGTGAAGAGTCCTACCGATATGTAAAGGCTCCTGCTAAGCTGAAAGAGACGAGTCATACATTGTTTTGAACAACTTTTACTATAAAGTGCAAGCTGATTTTCTTTTTTAATTTCTGGTGAATTTTATAGCAAGATTTACTTATAATTAATTAGTAACGCTTTTAGCTTAGTACAGACATTCCGTATAACCCTGTATGGAGAGGAATGAATAGATTCTAAGTTGAGTTTCAGTTCTGAGTTCGAACTCGGAGAAAGTTTGGTTTTGTTCTGTCAGAAAGATAATTTACTATTCAGAGTAAAACCAAAGCTAATTTTTTGTTGCTCTCTTAGGACTTTGTAAAGGGACCCTAGGGAAAAAGGGAAAATATTTTATAACTATGGTGTCTACGAGTTCGTCTGAGTGGTCTTTATTTAATGGCAGTTGAATTTAAGTTATTTCCACTACAGTCTACTAAATAGACCTGTGTTGATCGTAATCGATCGAATCCATTTGATTCGATCGCAACATGTACGAGTGACCGAAACACGCATTTCTAAAACACCCGATCATTTGTAACCCGATTATCAGTTTACATGACAAACCAACTTTAATTTTATGGTAATATGTTTAACTTAACTAATTACTTGCTTTGTATGTCTTTGTTGTTTGAGACTTGTATGTCAATCTCACTCTGCCAATAGGTCACGCGCAACACAGGTTGTGCAAAGGAACTGCGACTCAAATGATCGAAAGATCGAAATGATCGAGTCTTTATAACCCGATCACCATGCGAGTGGGTCGCGAGCGACCCGGGGGTCTGCCGCCTAACTAAAACTGTCTTAGCTTTGCTATTGCCGTCTCTTTTCTTTTCGCTTGAAATGATAGAGACCGCAATTGCAAAGCCATAGCCGATTTAGTTAGGCGGTAAAAGGGCCGGGTCTCGACAAAATAAATGGTCTACTACCAAACTTCAGGCTAGCACGAACAACGACCTAACTTAATCAACTACCTACTACTAGTCAGTTAACTTAGTTAACTATCCTACTTCCTACTAATATAATTTGTTAATGTATTGATGTTTAGATGTTTGTTGCTCAATTACATCGTGGCATCTGAACGGATCGGGCTGAAATTTGAAACATTGACAGATTATCGCTTGGAATAACATACTGGCTACCTTTTAACCCGGGAAAATGACAGAAACGGGAACTACGCGGGAAAAACCGTGGGGCACTGCTAATTAAGATTAAAATTAAACATTTTGTTTTGGAAATTGTGTTTCTATACTTATTATCCGAAGGACGAAGTTCCTACTTGGTGTCCCACGACATTATTTGTTGTTGTGCGTCTGAGTACGTACGCATACAAACACATATGTACACACACCCTGCCCACACACACACACACACATCCTCTCTCACACGCACGCTCACCCTTAATCACACCCTACCACACACACACACCCTCCCTTTCACACACTCTCACTCACCCTCTCACACACCCACACACGTATAAATACATAAATATGGCAAACATTATCTAGATATACAAATAAGAACATCTATTCATGGGACAGGCCATTGGCTATCGAAACACAGTGTGGTACTAGTTCGGAGCCAATGGGTTCACAATTTATACTGCAATGATATAATTTGTGAACCAAATAAAGTTTATTTTATTTTTTAATTTTATTAAAATTAAACATTTTGTTTTGGAAATTGTGATTCTATACTTATCATCCGAAGGACAAAGTTCCTACTTGGTGTCCCACAACACCATACCTTTTATGCTGTATATGTTATATTGCACATAAACGGGAAATACATAATTTTAGTCCCAATTTCGAAAAAAAAGCTGGATTATCTTTACTGTTAATTTAGAATAGAAATTTAAGACTACAAAAGCGATTTATTTCTTCAGTAAGTTGATTAATAAAGTTAACCCTGCAATAAATTAATAAAAACATCAGAGAAATGATAAATGGAGCAACAATTACTGAACGAAATGAAGCGGACGGAAATAAAAACTTTGTCCCGAGTAACAAGATTATTTACCCGACAAACTTGTATATGCAGCTGGGTAAGCGATATAACTAAAAATGAAGTGGAAAGATTATCAGTTTTATTGCAAAATGCGTATGTGGTTCTACGTATTGAGTTCATCGTTTAATTTGTGGATGTGCATTTGGTTGGAAAATGGAACAACCATTTTGTTTGGATGACTTTCAGTTTTGCTGAATAAATGATTGTGTCTCTATTTGCTGAGTTCGCAGTTCAAATGGTGGTCGCAAAGATACAGAGTCGCTTAATCGTAAATTTATTGAGTGTTCTGAAACTGGAGAAAGATTAATAAAGTTGTCTTTGTATAGGGTTCATTTGGGATATTGAGGCATTCGAAAAACCCGTGGCCATAAAATATGAAGCAGTAGCTGTCCGACCTGGCTTCGCCCGTGGCACATAATATATAGCCAAAGAGTTTACATATACTACGTATAGAGTTGGCACAAACGCTTTACACCGAAAGCACGGGTAGCATCATTATTGCCTTGTCGCTCTTGTAAGTGTCATACTTTTGTCGCGACACAACGCGCCATCTGCTTACGATTGATACAAAGGAACCGTGCCAAAATCAAAGTCTATTAGACTAAGATCCCAGTGCCGCCAGACATCACGTATTTTCTGATGGATGAAATGTGGACGACTGAGTAGAGTTAGTACGTACTAAGAACACATGCTTACCCGCTAACTTGCTTAGGCGGCCAATTTTGAGACATGGGGTCCAAAAGATACATTACTTCATGTATTTTCTGATTCTGATTGACGACGCATGTTACACACACACCTCAGAAGATTCTAGGTACATGTCGCCATCGTGACGATATTTTTATTCACTGTCCTTTTTTTTACCTTATATAGGTTTACATTTGCCCGCCATCTCGCCTGATGTTAAGCGACGATGCGGTTTAAGATGGAGCGTGTTTACCTAGAAGAAACCGATTCACTTTCGATTTGAAGACACAAAGATTGTAACCATCGGGGAAAACCCACTCAGGCAACGTATTCCACAGCCTAGATGTTCTTATCACAAAAATAAATTCAAATCTCTTCGTTCGTGTCTTTGAAATATCAACCATGAAACGATGTCGCTTTTTCGAGCTACGAGCATTCCGATAGAAAAAAAGGGGGTCATCATGCAAATCAGTCGCACACTCCCCAAAGTGTATCCGATAAGTAACCGATAGACAGGCAATTTTTCGGCAATGATCAAGACTTTGTACTGTTATAGATAAGGATGTTGCTTACCACCAGGCACATGTCCTGCTCGTCTCGTCACTTTAAACTATAAAAAAATAGTTTTCCTAACAAAATTGAAACCTCGGAAAAATATAAGTCATATTCACCACACTGTAATCGTAATATCCTCAGTTGTCAAAAAGATGCCTGAAAAAGGCTGCCTAAGTGAGGCACCCTTTTTGCTCTGGTGATTTAGGTGGCTGGAATCTACTAGGAGTTGGGAGTTGGAAGAAATTTTAGTCTATAAACTGGGGGAAACTTTTCTGAATTCTTTCGTACCTAATGACCTAAACATAATTTAATTTTCTTTAAGAGATAGAATGTTAAATGAATATTTTATTTTATTAACATACTTCAAAAAAGGTTGACGTTCTTAATTCGGGTGTATGTTTGTTTGTATGTATGTTACGCGAAAGCTCTGGCAATTGTGAATCAATTGTGATGTTTTTTTTTGTTTGGTAGATCTTAGTTCAGAGGTGTTCAAATAGGTATACATTTTATCAAAATCGGTGTGGGGATTTTTGAAATATAAACAAAAATTAAAATTTACTTTCATATATCTCGATGAATTGTGATAGTTTCTTATGAAATTTGGAAGAGTGTGTAAATTAAATTTTAAATTAAAGTTGATTTTTGGTTTTACGGAAGAAATACATAAATAAAATAATGAACCATAACATATATAAAAAAAAAGAAATACATTATAATATTTATTATGTATTTATTTGACCTAAACAACACAGTGCAATTAGGACATTTTTTTATGGTATAAAATGACGAGACGAGTTTTGACATGCGGCTGATGGTAAGCAACATGCCTGCCACATAACAGCACAGTGACACGCAGCTATTGAAACATGAAGAGTCCACATCACCTAGCACTACACTGCGCTCGTCGTCCAGAGATATAAAATGTTTGGTCTCTATGCACCTGGAATTTAACTATAAATAATAATAAATATTGGTGGACATTTCACAAACAACGCCATCTGGTCCCGAATTAAGCGAAGCTTGTAATATGGAAGCCACATAGCTGATATAATACTTATATATTTATAAATACATACTTATTATACATAAAACCCCCAGGCATAGTACAAATATTTGAATTCATCACACAAATATTTGCACTGGGTGCGAACACACGCCCCACGGCTTCGCAGGCAGACTTTCTACCAACTAAACCACCAAGCCAGCCGTAGACTTGGACTTGATCTTGAGCAGTATCTTTTACTACTGGACTACGCCCATCGTTCCCCGTGTAACTTACTCTAAAAACTTTGCCCAACAAACTCTTACTACTCGTGCTAAGAAGTCGAACTCCAACCATAAAATAGAATGGTAATAATATATCTAACAAAGAAAGAACTATTAACCTGAAGTTAGTTACAATATTTTCTAAGCTGTTGACTATAATACTTCTGGGTGTCGGTTTTTCGCGTGTGCCCGTGCATAGTCAAAATTTGCTCTCATAATTTTTCCTTAACATGCCACTCTCTCTTGGTCGGTCCCTCATGTTTGAGGATCCTGGTCAGCATCAGGGTTGCATCTGGAGCGGATGATCTGCCTCCACCGATTTCTGTCCCGCGGGTCTCTTACGAATAAAACAATTTGAAGAAGACGGGTCCTTTACTTGATTGGTCTATCTGGTTGGTGCGCGACCATGCGAACGTTTGCCCCCGGTGTTCCCAACTATGATCAGCTTTTCCAGCTTCCCATCCCCTCTTCGCTTTGTTCGGCCAAAATATGATAAGATGAAAAATCAAAATTTATAAATATCTGGCAGTGCACCGTGGTTTTACCCGCGTAGTTCCCGGTCCCGTCGTTCCCGTTATTTTTCGGGATAAAAAGTTGCCTATGTGTTCTTTTAAGCTAAAATCTAACTGTGTTCCAAATTACACTTTTTACTTTTCCTACGTTACGACGTGATTGAGCGACAAACATCCAAATATCCAAACATCCAATTTGCGCTCTTTGCGATTGAGAAATTGGGCCCGTGGAGGCTGGGAGCTCATCTCATCTTCAAAACCCTTTCCGAGCGCTTGGTCGACGCGACGCGTAACCAAAATGCTTGCGTTTATTTGGCCCAAAACATAAGCATTGCCATTCAGCCTGGTAATGCCGCCAGCATGCTGGGTATTTTTCCGACTGGTAGTGGGCTTGAACACTAGTAGACCTTCATTGGTCTATGATTAATTCAGGTGTGCTTGCGTAGTGTAGTTCTCATTGTATTTTTATTAGTTATTTTATTTATTGCTCTGCCCTACATTTATAATATTTGAAGGATAATACATAAAATCGGTATGTTGTTGGTAATACAACCAAGAGACCTAGACAGCCACTATTTCCGGCCGGAGACCCAGTCGGAATGTTTCCGTCCCTGCAAATTTCCGTAGCCTCGCTTTTTATTTTCGCCATCCCGGTATTTCCCACCTTTATCCCGGCTTAATACAAGTCTATCCACATTTTAATATTTAAGCATTTTCGGACGTCCGTACCCACAGGAGTGACAGCAGTAAGAGTTGTTGCTCATGTTTTTTTTGCGAAGAATTTGTTTGCTTTCGCTGTGGATTTCGCGGTGGATATTTTTGAACTGATAATTTTGTTTAGTTTATTGTCGAGTTCTTTTTGACCATACAATACCCCCAGGTATTATATGGTTCGAGTCACGAATACACTAGAGCTACATTAGCTGGCGTTACGTTGGCAGGTCTACTGCCTAACTCTCCTGCTTTCTGCTTTGGCCTTTGCCTTGCCTTGTCTTTTGCCTTTGGAGAGTGATGCTCGAGCGACACGAGGCTAGTTCATCAAGCTAGGATAGTAAGTGGTATAGGCCGACCGTATATCTGAGTCCTCGCCTGCGGGGTACAGGGACGCGGGGGTATGACGACAAAGGGGACTAACACAGGTGCGGGCGGCGGGGACGCTTAGTAAGATTGTGTTTCGCCCGCTCCCCGCACCTGTCTCAGTCCCCTTTGTCGTCATACCTCTGCCCCCTGTACCGTGCAGGCGAGGACTCAGATAAACGGTCGGCATATAGTAAGCTAGCGAGCTACTAGTTTCGTGTAGACAAAACTAGCGTTGTCTACACGAAGGCAGAAGTACTAGCTATTTACTATCCTAGCTTGAAAAGCAATCAGTCTCGATGGCTGATGGAGTGCTGATTAGCGAAGCGAGGTAGCTGAAGGCGGCTGAAAAATCATTACAAATTAGCTTTCTGCTAAGTTCAAATGGAAGTATACAAGGTATCCATAGTTAAAACTTTTTTTTTAATTTTGTTCGTTTGCCTGTCTGAAACGGGTGGACTGATTATGACGGACCTTTCACTGCCAGATAGCTGATCTTCTAAAGCATAACGTAGGTTACTCTTAATTGAGGAAAATTATTAGTAAAAAAAAAACATCACAGCACAAGTGCAAAGGCACAGCTAGTTTAAACTATAGATGTATGAAATTTTATACTCATAGAGGCACCTAGTTTTTGCTACACGTATTAAGTAATTTAAACACATTTTTCAAGAACTGACCATACTGGCATCAAGATTTGTATGGAACATTGTACTGGCTATTTAGATATCTCTACTACTAAATATGTATACGCAATGCAAAGTCCATACATAATGTATGAGGAATACCGATTGCCCGTGTTTTATAACGGTTCACCTTATATTCCTGTGGTATTACCACGGTTGTGGAGTGATTTCTTGCAACTTTTAGCATTTGTGGCAGAACAAATATCATCATCAACAGCCCATCCTAGTCCACTGGTGAACTAGGATGGGCTGTTGATTCCTTAGGCTTCCCACGATATGCCACTAGCCCTATCTTCGGCTTATTTTTAACTATAATAGGTTGGCACTTGACCACCATCTCAGCTACCTCGCCGACGATGCGATCTACGATGCGATGGAGCGTGCTTACCTAGAAGAAACCGATTTACTTTCGATTTGAAGACACCAAGATTGTAACTATCGGAGAAAACACACTCAGGCAACGCATTCCACATCCTAGACGTACTTTTCACGAACGAGAAATCAACCTCTTTGTTCGTGTCTTTGGACTATCAACCATGAAACGATGTCGTTTTTTAGAGATACGCGAAATCCGATAGAAAAAAGGACCAATAACCTATTGAAATATTTATGTAAATACAGGAAATGGATTTTAAAGCCTCAAGTACCTACATATACCTATATTTCTGATAAGTAACTAAGTATTTTTCAATGTATTTTTACTATTTATCTCAACCAATCCACAAAGAAAATAAAACCCAGACACTAGGCGAGCATAACCAGAGAGAACTAATTAAAAAGAGTCTGTAAGCAACACAAAGTGGAAGTAAATTTAAAGCAAAGAGTCCCCTACGCACCACTACAGAAACCTAATACTGATAGAAATATATAAATACAGGAAAAACATTTAAAGCCTCAAGTTTATATCCCTGGAAGTGTAAAACTAAACATTTAATTTAAATATATCTTCCCTTAAAACCTAAAACAATCCACAGAGCAAATAAAACTCAGGTACTAGGCGAGGATAAACAGAGAGGACTAATTAAAAAGATTCTGTAAGCAACACAAAGTGGAAGTAAATTTAAAGCTGCAAAGAGTTCTACCACTACAGAAACCTATTACTGATAGAAGTATGTAAATACAGGAAAAAGATTTATTGGAAAAATAATTAAAGTCTCAGACGAACCAATTACAAAGCTTCAACTATATATTTCTTGAATGGTGTAACTAAACATTTAAATTTCAATTTATCTTTTCCTTTAAACCTAAAACAATCCACAAAGCAAATAAAATCCAGGTACTAGGGGAGCATAAACACAGAGAACTTATTAAAAGAGTCTGTAAACAACACAAGGTGGAATTAAACTTTGCAAGTAAAGCGGTGTCGGTATACCTCAGGCAGTATAAGCTTGAGGTCCCGTGCACTGTCACTTTTAAACGATATTTATCGACCAAGTATAAATTAAAAGTAAAAAATTGTAAATAGTGTCCAAACATTACTGTGTTCCGGATTGAAGGGAAAGTATTGGTTTTCTGAGAAATTACTGGGCTAAGAGAAAAAAATTTGGACTCTTCATGTTTCAATTGTTATAGGCCACTCAGCTTTATAGACAAGCATGCTCCCTACCATAAGACACATTTACCATTCGTCTTATCACAATACACCATAAAAATGCAAGGGACGTGTCTTTTTATATCTGAGTGACGAACGCTGTGCAATGTTTGACAGTAACTTGAATTCTTCAACTTGAAAAAATTAACTTTTGTAACATTCCAAAAAATAAAATAATCATAAATATTAGTTTAGATACAATATACCTGAATCAATCGACTATAACATAATTTCATCTAACAATAATATCGACATTTATGTCTCCCTATCGCAACAACTCCGAATTCCGAAATCGAAATTACAAATTTGAATTATTCCATATTTTTCTTTAAAAATTAAGTAATATCTATAACAGCATATGTAGTTTTTTATACAAATATAGTTTGTAAGTCATAGTAAAAATAAGATTTAAAGTCAAATGGCCGAATGACCAAATTTGGAGTGGGAGGTGTTAGGTTTTTTTATTTTCGTCACGGAATTTCTTGATTCGGTCGCCACGCTCAAAGCCGGCGATAAAAGCTATGCAATAGCTTAAAAAAATTGCCAGTCATTGGAACTACCAATTTAAGAGGAAATATATGACTTAAATTTTATGTATATAATATTAAACAATGCGCCACCTGTAAGAAGAAGATTTGAATCAGCTGACTTATACTTTGTTCATTGTATAATTAAGATTAAAACAAAATTACTTGCATGACATATTGGTTGCCTTTCGAAGATACTAGTTTGTATTGGTAAAGCTTTGAAAAAGTGCTCAAACGACTAATTAAATTTATAATTTAAAAATACTCTAAATAATTTGTCTCAATGTTTTAATTAAAATCCTGAGCTTGGAATATACTCGAATCATACTAGTAGCGCCTTGCTGTTTTACCCACGCAGTTCCCTTTACTGTTATTTTCTTACGATATTACGATTACGATACATAGCCTATCTGCCATTCCAGACTACAATATTGTATATTCCAAAACGTAGTGTATTTCAAACTTTAACTCGAATAAAATATGATTTGACGGGTAATATTTTTATAAATAATGTTAAATAATGATTTTAGGTATACTTTGCTATATGCGTAAATAAATTTAGCCAGTAAGTTTGTATATATTATACGTATGTATTTCCAGCGAAAACCTTGCAATACCATACAAACTTTCTGCCAGATTTTCATTTATTATTATTTCATTTTATTAAAAACTTTCAAGGTACCCATTAATTTGTGAATGCGATGATTATACCCAGAAACACAGATGCTAGCGTATTGCCAGCTATATAGTGCACGGTCACCTTAAGTGCTAGCCGGGCTATATTTATCGGGCCTTAGGGACTCGTGAGAAAATAAAATGTTATTCGCTACTCACCTAGTGATAGTAAGCGAACCTGAAAACTTTACATCGTTTTGGGCTAGACTAAATTTATGAACATGTACAAAATCCAACTCAGATTATTCCATGAAATTTTTACAGAGTTAGCTTTTTCATTTATAAAGAATTTCTTGATTAGATGCTCCCTTTACCTTATTTCTCCCATTACCTGGTTTTTTTTTTGAGAAAACTAGCGAAACTGAGAGATACCTACAATCTAGAACTTTTCAAAGTCAGAGTGAATAGGTACTTTCTAGGTCAACGTGCGTCATCTTCGACCATACCGTCGCTTACCATCAGGCGAGTTGGTGGTCAAACGCGGACCTATACGCGATAAAAAATATACAAAAAAGATTACGCTTATAAAGCCTGTTATTAGATTACATGGGCAACATAAATTAGCGGATGGCTGTCAGCGAGTGGTCTGCTAATTTGTGTTGCCAATGTAATCTGTATCTTAATGTACAAATCATAACGCCCATATTTGAGTGTATTTTATTTGTCGGGTGGTAGCGGAGTCGTATGAGACGGCTCAGGCATTTAGCCTTTTATTGGTTGGGTGAAATATTGGAAGTTGACGTCATCGACATGCGTAATAGTAGTACAACTATATAGACGACATATTGCATCATATTAGCCGACGTATTGCATCATATTAGTGCTGGTTAAAACTAAAATTCCAAGCAAAGTTTTCATTTATTTTGGCAGTGCGCCAGCATTTCTAGATGGCCATGATCTTGGCCACGCCCTCCAGGTTCACCCGCGTAGTTTCCAAAGTAAGCTATCAAATTTTAAACGTTTTCCCATCTATCGGCAATTCCTATTACTGTCAATTGTTTTAATAATATTTTCAAATCATTAATTTAATTACCTTAGCGATAACAGCTTATTTTTTTTAGTTCAATTAAGAAAAGAAGTTTGTGACCTCGATATTGGATTAAGATTAAATTTAAATGCAAAAGTTTAAAAAATTTGATAATTAAAATCTTACATTGTCTGTTCTGATTCTTGTGTTCTGAATCTGAGCTAGTTTGGTTTCTTAATACTCGTAGTAAAAATATTTTAGTGCGAAATGAGTAAATATTTTAATTTAATTAATTAATTTCTTCTATGTAAGCGCGCTCCACCGTTGGCCGTATCGTTCAACATCAACCGCTAATCTTTCAATAAAAATTATAGCCTACGACCCAAATGACGGCTTAGTTCATAAAATAATAAAAAAATAACGCTAAAAACGAAAAGCAATCATCATTTCCCAATCCATTCCAATTTCGTAAAACAAAGGGGGTTATTAACGAAACCCCTCGACAAAAAGGCAACTCATTCCGCCCCACTCCGCACGTTCGTGCCGATACGTCATTTCCTATGGGAGAATTACCGTCTATTCAGGAATACTGGTGCGGAATACCTCGGGATGTGTTTTGTATTCTGGATACGGATGGAATAATGTTTTGGAAATAGGTTTAGCAGAAAAGGTAAGACAAGTAAGAGCTGAAATTTCACACACCGATAGGAATATCTTTTAATGTATATCAAATTACTAGTCTTCTAAGTAGCTGATAATCCATACATCGTCCTGATAGATTTCTAACCGACTTCAATAAAAGAGGCGGTTCTCAATTCGGTTTTATGCTAAGATAAAGAATAAGTAAATAGATCAGATTTTTCCGCACGGTTCCTTTGTACCAATCGTAAGCAGATGAGGTGTATGCTAGCAATGGTAACATAGTGGTGTGCTGTGACAAAAGTATGACACTTACACAAGAGCGACAAGGCAAGAGCGATTAGACCCGTGCTTTCGGTGTAAAGCGTTTGTTCTAACTCTATACGTAGTACAACTATATGTAAACTCTTTGGTTTTATGTTTTTTAATGTATGAAATCCGATTGCTCCGCCAATTTGTTAATCTATTTTGATGATTATTTTTTGTTGGGTAGATAAAATATTAAAGATTCCTTATAATCCAAATCAATGTAGTAATGGTTCTACATGAAACCACACACTTGTCAAAGTCCATTACAGCATCCTGCTGAAGCACAAGACGTTGGCGTAATTTTGCTCACCAAACATATCACACTAACATAACACAACGGGATAAAAACCAGAAATTAATAGACGATGAATCAGATGACATATATGACACAACCGATTAAAAGTAAAAAAAATGAAAAAAGAAGAAGACTTTATCAGCTGACTATTATTATCATTGTATAAATTCAGACCAATGGAAAGTTGACAGACATATTGCATGCCTCTAGAAGAAGAGGCCAGTTTGTATGGGTCAATTATTTAAATGTTTTGTATCATCTTATCTTACCTGCAAACAGCAATAAAGATTTTTGTATTTGTAGTAGTTTTGAAAATCATCAAGAAACTAAAATTTATTTACCTGGACGACGTATTCGTAGAAACAAAATATTTAAATGTCTAATATCCGAAAAAAGCTTCACTTTTACCGTGGTTTCATAAAACCGCATATTTTTTTTTTGTTTCTTATAAGTTTATAACATACTCGGAAATATCGCTTTACTTTGCAAAAGAACGAAAAAGCCCGACATAGCTCAAAAAGTAAGGAACCTGAAGTGGCAATGGGCAGTCCACATCGCTCGTAGAACTGACAACCGATGAGGAAGAAAGTTTCTCGAGTGGCGACCACGAACCGGAAGACGCAGTGTTGGACGGCCTCCCACTAGATGGACAGATGACTTCACAAAGGTCGCTGGAAACCGCTGGTTGCAGGTTGCGCAGTACCGTTTGTTGTGGAAATTTAAGGGGGAGGCCTATGTTCAGCAGTGGACGTCTTGCGGCTGATGATGACGATCAATTAATAAGGAATGATAAATATGGTGTTCTGAATGACTATATTTCACCTACCTTTATCATCAGGCCGGAACTCTGCCTCCAGCTCCGCCTTAGTAGGTTCTGGCTCCGGCTTCTTCTGCTGCTGTGGCTGCGGCTGTGGCTGCGGCTGGGACTGCGGCTTGACTGCCTTCATGTTAATGGACTTTCGACTCTGGTGCCCTCGGAATACGGCCTGGATCTTTGTCGCCGCCTCTTCTTCCGTGGGCTGATTCTTTTCAGGCTTCTTTTGTGCTTCTGTTGAAGAAAAATAAACATTTATAAATAAATTGGTAAAGCCCTATAGTTTTACCCGCGCAAGTCTCGTTTCCGTAAGTTTCCTCGACTCGCGACTCGTGTTTACAATTTTGGCGGTAAAACGGGTATCAGGTTACCTAAGTGCTTTATTTACGCTTCGGCATTATGAAGTGATGTACCTTACTTGTACCTGTTTAAGCCCATTATTTTCAAGGATGCTTCAAGACGTTTCTAACGGTATCATTTGTTCATACAAAAATTGGTTGTCTGTAAAGTCGGTTGGTTTACGGACGATAGTTTAACGTGACAACGACATCATAACAAAATATTGATAGCTGCGGCGCAAGCGTAGAATGAGCGAAACGGGACATAACGGGACACTTTTTCGTGCATGCAACCAGGGTTCATCAATTTATTAGACGTTGTCACATCAAAAAACTCGCCAAAAACCCGATCTCAAAGTTAAGTTTGTTGATTTTCGTTATTTCGTGGAATATAGTCACCACGATGTTTCAAGCGGATACGTAATAAACAACTGTATTCATCACACAAATGTTTATCCTGCACGGAATTCGAACTAATGACAGAAATATTGTGAAAACGCACCTAACCTCCACAAAACCACCAAGATTTTAACCAATAATAATTAAGCTTATGCACTAAACTCGGTTTCAGACACAACTCTATAAAATTGGGCACTATGTACTAATAGTGCACTAAGCCCTAGCTTACCGCAAATGAGGTTACCACGAGGCAAACTAGGATTTTGGACAAGCGGGCTGTGACAAAGTGTACAAAACCCAAAGAGTTTACATATACTACGTATAGAGTTGGAACAAACGCTTAACACGGAAAGCACGGGTCTGATCGCTCTTGCCATGTCGCTCTTGTGGAAGTGTCATACTTTTGTCACTCTGCTGCCATAGCAAATATGCACGTCATCTGCTTATGATGGGTACAAAAGAACCGTGCGAAAAAACCTGACCTATTTACTTATTGTTTATCTAAGATAAAACTCATACGATATACGATAGCGTGGGCCTCATAGCGAAGCTCAAAGTCACACAGCGAGTTAAGGAGAGGGCTATGCTCGGAGTCTCTTTGCGCGACAGAATCCGTAATGAGGATATTCGCAAATGAACGAAAGTGGCCGACATAGCTCAAAGAGTAAGCAAGCTGAAGTGGCTATGGGCAGGGCACATCTATATTTATGATTATATAATGATAATGATAATATGATTTAGTAAAACTTTTTTGAAGTGTTATTTAGTTTCAAAAACTTTTGCAGTAGGGTAAATGTGGTGGGAAAGCGCCACTATGCTTAGTAGCGGCGTAGCGTTGGAGCGGTGGTGGAACATCGGAGCAGAACACGCGCGGTACACGCTTTGTGGATGCAGCGACATATGTAGTAGTATTATAGCCCACGTATAGCGTAACTAAAATTATAAATGACAATGTTTGAACATTTTGATGTTTGTTGGTTAATCATGTAAGAACTACGCGGGTAAAACCGCGGGGCGCAGCTAGTAGCGCTATATTTGTAGCTACAGCCCTTCTACCGCCTAACTAAATCGGCTATAGCTTTGCTATTGCTGTCTCTATCATTTCAAGCGAAAAGAAAAGAGAGAGCAAAGCAAGTTAAGACAGTTTTAGAACGGTAGACCCTCAGGTGAGGTATTTTGCAACAACTAAATAGCATTTAGTACTTATTACAAAATTTTCGCTTCTATCGGCAGTTCCTATTTCAGTGTCAAAATTTTAGTTAGCTTCGTGTTTGAAATACTCAAGAAACTTTGTTGTTTTTATGAGAACCGTTTAACGGGAAGTTTTCTAATATTTTTGTTCTCTTGAGTTTCAGCTTTTTTTAATTAAATCCTGAGATTGAACGTTCCATTTTCAAAAAAAAATTGGTAATACATTTCTGGAACCATTTTTCGTTTGTTTTTTGTCTTTATCTTTACTTTGTAACAGAAGGCTCAACTTCAAACTCCAGGAACAAGCCTTACTCAATCCTGGGTACAGCACCTGATTGGACTATTTTAATGGACACGTATGAAAAGCACTTCAAAATCCCAAAGGATGTGGGTGTTTCGTCATCCAGACCGGACATTTTCCTTTTTTCGAGAGCAATGAAACGCATAGTCCTTGTAGAACTTACCGTACCGTGGGAAACTAATATACCTAAAGACCACGAGATGGAACAAAATAAGTATTACGACCTCCTAAACGAATTAACAAAAAACGGCTATGTAGTTAGTTTATACGCTGTAAAAATGGGAGCGAGAGATATACCAGCCAAATCTCTCTATAACCTGCTGAAAGACTTTGGCTTATCCAGACGTGCAGTAAGTTCTAATGCGAGTTATCTAAAGCTGCACTAGTAGGCTCATATCAGATTTGGCTGAGCAGGGAGAGAAAAACGAGTAGTGAAGATGAGTGTTGATGTACGTCAGAAAGGGGCCCCTAAAACCTTCGCCCGAGTCACAAGTCTCGGGATCTACTCGGGTTTTCTTTCTCTGCTACAAGATGGACCCGGCACCGGCACGGTGAATCCATGGAATGCTAAGAAGATCGCCTCTGAGCCTTGCCTGCCTAGCCTTGAGACTAATTTTAAGACAAATTCTATTAATTTATTTTACTAGTGTGCAGTTTTTTTTTTTTATTCTGCGACTGTGTTTTTTTGTTGATGTTTATCAACAAAAAGCTTTTCACTTATGATTTGTTTTGTCAAAACTATGGGTAGTTTATTTTTTATCATATGATGAGTGTAAGCTGACCTTATACTCTAAAATAAATAAGAGAGTCAAATAACTGATATAATTATATTTAATAAGTTGGAGATCGTTACAGTACAAAATTTGGAAGTGAAAGAGGGCCATTTTGATCGTCGTATGGGGTTTTATTAAGTTTTTGCCTGCAGTCCGTAGTCTGTATCTTTTCCGCTTGGCGGCGCTGCGCGCTTCCGCTGATGACGTATTCTTCGAACGACCAATGACAGCGTTCTTTCAAAGGCTGTCGGCATACATAGGCACAGATCGCCAACATGAGTCATTATCGACGATCCATATGGGTTCCGCACCGCTTTACGGTTTTAAGGAGTGTGTTAACAGCAAATGTATGAAAAATAACTCGTTATATCTACTTACTTAGTTAGGTACTTCCAAACTCAATATTGGTTAGACTTTATATTATGAAGGACTGAAAGAGTATATTTAAATAGTTGTTTAACATCATCATCATCATTCATCAATAACAATTAAGTTTTTGAATTTAACAATTAAGTTAATTGGTTTTACTGGGAAGCTGAAACTCATTTATTTGGCCTTTGATAACAGAAATTTGCTTTTAGAGCATTCGACGTTTTTAAAGTTGGAGTAAGTACAAAATCCAAATAATGGCGAGTAGGGTTTACATAGTACATTTTTATGGTTGTGCGATTATAATATAATTTTTTGTTAATATAAATTCATTAACAAAAAAAGAAACTACCGTTTCGAAGCTAATGTTCAGAGGTTTAATGTATTTTTTACCAGTTATGTGTTTTGACTAATGATAGCTCTGAAAACTAGACAAAAAACTCGTTTTTTTGGGGGACGCACCTTAATATATTGCTTACTAAAATCGCTCTGCGGATTTACTCGCGTAAATCCCATGGCTGTTATGTTTCCGTAATAACACATATATATTATGTGTTTTTTTATTCATTTAATCTACAAATGTGTTATTTCAGCCTATCGTCTAACTGTGTTTTAAATTTCAACCCGATCCTTTAAGACAGTCTGACGTGACTCAGTAACAAACAAGCAAACTTTTACCTACATGTATAGTATTAGTAGAAAGTAGAATTTTAGGATCAATAACATATTCGTTCGTTGGTGAAAAACTAATTTGAATCAATGTCTAAAGTTAAGTCCTTACAATAGAGTTGGAGCCGAGCCAAGATTGTCGTATAACCATAGAGATAAGAATGACGGCTTTATTCTGTAGAAACAAATAAAGCGCCGTAAATAAAGATGAGTATTTTTACATAAGAGCACGTTCAGTATTTTATTCCACATATTTCTAAACCGTGCACTTAACAACATAATTTATAGTCCAAGATCCCAGAGCCGCCAGACGTCACGTATTTTCTGATGGATGAAATGTGGACGATTGAGTAGAGCTAGTACTTACTAAGAACACATGCTTACCCGCTAACTTGCTTAGACGGCCAATTTTGAGATATGGGGTCCAGAAGATACATTACTTACTTCACGTATTTTGTAATAACTGGTTTTCACGTATGTTATAGGCAATATCTTTAAAAATAAGTCCCCAATACTCCCAGACAGATTCCGTTGGCCGTTTTGCTTAACAGACGCTTTAAAACTCCCAATAGAGTTCTAACTCTATTGGGAGTTATCTTTAACTCAAAATTGGCCGTATAAGCAAGTTAACGGGTAGGCATGTGTTCTTAGTACGTACTAACTCTACTCAATCGTCCACATTTCATCCATCAGAAAATACGTGACGTCTGGCGGCCCTGGATCTTACTCTAATACTTTTTCCAACAAAAAGAAAACCGACTTCTATTTAAAATGATTAAATTAAGGCACTCAACTAAATTTCTTAAGAAGCTATTACTAACGAGGTATGTGAAAGTAAATCTTAGTTTTTTGTTCATATTTTTTAAGCCCACCACACCGCTTTCGATCTAATTTATATGGGACCACCTCTAATCTATCTAATGTACCAAACAAAAAATAACAATTGATTCACAATTGACAGAACCATTGCGTAACATACACACATAAAAAAACATACAACGGAATTTACAACCTTCTCCTTTTTTAAAGTAGGTTAAATATGGGAACTTGCAGAGTAAGAATAAAACAAATTTCATGGAGCTCTATGACAAAACTGGACTTAAGTTAGGATTAGTTTTACGGCAGATTAGTCTTTGCTTGACCTCTGAACTAATTACAACTCTTCGTAATTCGGGGTCAATGTAATCTGGATAATTCGGGAACGTGACAAATGTCATTAGAACTCCATATGCGACAGGCCTTAACGAATTCTGGGGTCAAGGTATTATTGACACTAGTAGCCAACTTTGATTATACGGGATAGACTTGTAAAACTAAAGGCCATTGTTCTTCGTTAGTTCGAGTATGTTAGAGTTAGAACTTTATAAGAATGAATCGTTCGTGGAACTAAGATACTTAATTGGACTGACAAAGACAAAGGCAAGGAGCAAAAATAGACGAGGAAAAAACAGTTGCTAGATAGAAAATTATAGGTACAGTTTTTATTACGCCTAGCGGTCTGTTTCGCCTTCGCTCAGTTATTTTCACATAAATACCACTATTTATTTATTTATTTAATTGAACATACATAACAAATATTTGAAATACTTGTACATATTATATACCCTGCATTAAGGGTGTAGCAAAGTGTTTTTTGCTTAAATCTAATCTTAATTATGTGTATTACCTAGATATATTACAATTTACTTTTAATATTTAGTTAGTATTAGGTACATTGTATGTATATATAAATATTATAGGAATTTAACTTAAATATTAGACACCACACTGATCGAAATAGAAACTATCATATCTTTCAAGTTGGATCAAACTGCGCACGGTGTTTAGATATCATTAAAATCAGTAAAGAATCTATCGCGTACAAACAACGTGACAGGTAATTAAATATGGATATTAAGACTTATTATTAGAATCAGAGAAACGATAGCATTAATGGGCCAGTTTTATGTAACTTAAGGTATAAGTTCGCGCTGAGACCGCGACAGGAGACCGCAACCGGAGACCGCGACAGGCACTTGACTCTATAGTATTGTATAGGCGCTAGTTCGCGCCGAGACCGCGACATATGTCTCGCGACATGTGTCTCAGTCTCCTGCCGCGGTCTCGGCGCGAACTGGCGCCCATACTATTCCATAGTGTAAAGTGCCTGTCGCGGTCTCAGCGCGAAGCATGAAGTTACGATCATAAAGCCTTGTTTTTCTTTTATTTTTTGACAATCCTTGCAGAATTGCTACTAATAACGTAAAAGTACTAAGTACCTACCTACATTGACGGCGGTATCACTCGATATCAATGGCATTCCTCAACTATACAAATTGTAAAACTGTCATAACTGGTAGTTAAAACGCGGACTATTGAAACAGCTATGCTGGGAGTTTCTCTAAGGGATCGTTTTTTTTTACTTTTATAGGTTTATACTTGACCGCCTGATGTTAAGCGACGATGCGGTCTACGATGGAGCGTGTTTACCTAGAAGGAACCGATTCAGTCTCGATTTGACGACACAAAGATTTTAAGATTTTAGAACGAAATGATCCGTCAGAGAATCTAGAAATCCGATATAGGTCAACACATTCGCAAACTGAAGGGGTAAATGGCCCGATCATACCTATCTGTCGCAGAACTGATAACCGAGATACGTCGAGAACAGATAACTCGCGGTGAAGTTACTGAGGCGGGAGGAGGCGACTTAGAAAATAAAAATAATGTTTGCAAATTACTGCATGGCGGTAGGATAAATGGCAAAGGTCTACCTACCTCCCCAGACGGACTCTGGAAAGAGTCTGCAAAGCAAACCACTAAAAGACTAAAAGACTTGATAATCTAAGTATCTTCCAGTCGTGAGTGAATGGGTATCTTCTAAATAATCGTTCCATGGTAGACCGCATTGTCTCTTAACATCGCACACAAACACATAACATCTCGTTAATTTTATGTCGTTGGTTAGTGAAATAAATCCCTGTTACACCACGCTAGCAACTAATACAAGTCTCGATTCCAACAAGCCGTCCACTTGTCCGCTATTCGATCCGCAACTCACTTGAGTGAGTACTCGCTCAAGTGCACAAATACTTCACGCTTGATACTGGATATAAGGTTCTAATGCGAGATCAAAGGAACGGACCAATCAGAGCACATTTATGTATTGATAGTATGTAGTTTAGATTTCGAAATGTACCGTTAAAATAGTATTACTGCATTTTGGACCGATATGTTGTACTGACTATGTGGCTTAGTTGGTAGTTCATTTGTTAATAGAGCCTTCAATCACAGGTTCAGTGCCAAATAGGTTTAATAGTATTTTACTTATAAACATTGGTAGACTTTTCGCACACAATACCATCTGACCACCAAACTAAGTAAAGCTTATACTATGGTAGCCAGATAGCTGATACAAGTACAATGCTTTTATAATTTTAAGTACAAACTTCTTGTAACCGTACATATAACCAACCAGATACAGAACAAATACTTCTATTCATCACACAAATATTTGCAATAGATGGGAATCGAACCCACAACCCTAGGCTTCGCAGGCAGACCTACAATGAATTAAGCCACCATTATAAATGTAGATATTTATAATCCAAATAATACAAATGTAGACATTTATATCAATATAATATTATAGTCAATGTTCCAAATTTCAACTTAATCCGTTCAGCCTTTTCGAGTGTATTGAGTAACAAACATTAAGACTTTTATATCGTTAGGATCAGTTAAAATTAAAAAAGCGCCAAGTAAGCCCACAAACGAATCATTTAAATCTATAACAACAACACCGCACAGAAAATCGGTTTTATAACGTTACTGTAACATATTATTTGTCAAATGTATAAGCCCCGAGATATTTCTACGGAGAAATCCAGGTGAAATTGAAATAAAACGATATTGACAACGGAAAATTGGATTTCGATGGCAACGGAACCAGATTCTTGAAACTTGGAGACGGAACTTGGGAAATATCGACAGGAACCTGTGACGGATTCAGGAGGAGACTGTGGGGGTGTGGGGCTTAATTATTTGGTTATTCATTGACCTAGTGATTTAAAAATATGTATAAAAACAAATAACTAATGTCTTCATAATTAATTCCACACAACACTACTCGTACATTAATTGATTTTGTATTTTACACATTTTTGATTCATGTTAATTAATTATTTGTCTAAGGCCAGACTTAGTTGATTGTAAATATGCCTGCGAAGCCGTAAGTTGTGGCTTCGATTCTCACCTAGATCAAATATTTATGTGATGAATATGTCACCGTGAACGTCAGATTTTAATGTAACACCGTCAGATTACAAACTATAGGCCGACCGTTTATTTGAGTCGCCTGCGGGCTACAGGGGCGCGGGAGTATGACGACAAAGGGAACTGACGCAGGTGCGGGCGGCGGGGGAGCTTAGTGAGATTGTGTTTCGCCCGCCGCCCGCACCTGTCTCAGTCCCCTTTGTCGTCATGCCCCTGCGCACCTGTACCGCGCAGGCGAGGACTCAGATAAACGGTCGGCCTTTACTTCTATTCTTCCATTCGAGAGATACGATGCCACAGACTCACATACACACATAGAGAGAAAAAGAAACATGTTAAACATAAAACAATTACCTTGTAGATTTTGAGTCAGGTTTTACAATCCAGCGGAGTCACCCCATAGCCCCCAACACTAGATACGCTACTGATAGGAATCGTAAGGATATCGCGTTGAAAGTTTCTGATCAGGTCTAGTTTTTGATTATGTTTTTATCAATTTTCAATATTGAATTCTTGAATACGATTACGAGCGAATACGATTAAGTTTTACGCTGTAACTAGGAACTGTGACAAAATACTTAAATTGGTAAATATAGAAATGTAAGTTGTATCTCTATTCTGCTAAAATTTTAATTATTGAGGTCTGTTCGTATATATTGTAGATATATGTATTAATATTATTAGTTTTTCATGCTAAAACTATTGAACAAACCTGGTTGAAGTTGGATACAAAGAATAAGACAGATTTTTAGCTATAGCTATGTTGCATCGTTTTTTGTGCATTATTACATGTGTTAATGTTTATATCAACAAATTTGTTTTTTTAATCATGTGCACAGATAGGACCACATATTTATACATATTATTTATAAACGCACCTGTTCATAAAACACAATCCTACGCAGCTATTTAACATGAAGAGTTCAAATCTCTGCACTACCACTGTACTGCGGACGTCTTTCGTAGTAATACGATGAATGCATTAGAATTCAAGAGATAGGTATAAGAATTTTGTCTTTGTTCTGCAATTTTCCAAGAAATAATGCCATTCAAACCGGATCACAGCAATGTTGCGAACATTAATACTTAGTGGAATAATAACTGGTATTCGTAAAACCTCCATTTCTCTATAAAAGATTGGTTGTCTGTAAAGTCGGTTTGTTTACGGACTATAGTTTAACGTGACAACGTCATAAAAACATTGATAGATGCGACGCAAGCGTACAATGAGCGTAACGGGACAACGAGCGTAACGGGACACTTTTTCGTGCATGTAGCAGGCGTTCATCGATTTATTAGACGTTGTCACGTCAAAAGTAAATAAGTAGGTATGTAAGTACCTATATAGTTTGAAGCAGGAGAAGTCAGTAACAAAAATGAGTTAAATATAAACCTTTCAAAAGCATACTTCAAGGGGATTTTACCACACTCAAACAAACTGAATGCCGTACTAACAATAGAATTTCTCGGTACCGAGTGAATAAATACCCTGGGTTACGCAAAAATGATATGAAAACAGGTAATTTTGCAAATATTCAACTTGAAGAAATATTACGGTAAAGTATGTAATGTAACTTTTTATCTATTTCATATGCGTGAAGTAAGCTAACGGAACACACATAGAGGAGTTTAAAGAAAATTATGTACATACATTTAGGAATTTCAATTTTAGCTTTGAAGTAATTTTTTACTACACAACAACATCTAGCCTCAAACTAAGCAAAGCGTGTATTATGAGAGCTGACAAACTACTTTTATTATCGTAAATACATGATTATACACTGAAACATCTACAAATAAAAAATACTTCTATTCATAACACAAGTGTTTGCACTTGGTGAAAATCGAATCCACGACTTACAGCCTCGCAAACAGGCTTATTACTCACTAAGACAACCAATTACTACTAGTATATATGTTTTAACGTTAATAGTTTGCTCTTGTCAGCCATGCTGCATCGTCGCTTAAGAAACGACGATGTTGTTCATGGCCAAAAGTACTAGCTTTCGGTTTAACCTATACCGAAAGTTAGTGCTTTCGTGTTCATCTAGTGCCAGCTATGAAATTAGTTTTTCCTACCTGTGGTTAGAGTCCACACATGGGAAACGGACTGATTGTTGTATAACCATTAAGACAATGACACTTGACATCTTGAATGCCGGCCGGTGACAGGCAGCAGCGACACCGGGACATAAAGTTATGTCGTTGCTGTCACCAACCCGAATATCCAGCGTGGCGAGTAAGGGCAAAATCCTCCCATGATAGTCCAACAACTAAAGGCCCTTACTTCACGGTCGCTCTACTGATCCTGACCAAGACTGTGATCGTAGTAATTCCCAGATTACGGTAGCCTGCCAAGCTCAATTGATCCTAGAATCTTAGCTGATAAAATGGATAAACCATTCGTGAATAGGCTCACACAGCTAAATGAAAAGCTGATTCCTTTAAAGAAAACATTGTCGATTTATGTTAAATCTGAAGAAAGAAAGGAAAGACCGTAATCTTTGAATTAAGCTATTTTATGTACTACCATGAAGGTAACTTACTAGTAGTAAGGCAGTGTCGAGTCTTTGGGACACAATAATTTCTAGATTCACAGTTTTAGCAGTACTACCACTTCTTGTCCACTGCAAGTGTATGTATGAAGGCGACTTGGCCAACTATCTGATACTTCCCCAGGCGGACTCTGTTCAGAGTCATACCGCTCCTAACGCGTCAATGGTGGGGCACTGCACCTGAGACCCTAAGACGAGTGAATCGCGGTAGATTCGAAAAGCGTCCCATTGTTCCCGCCATATGCAACAAAAATGGAACTCTTGAAGGTTTTAGTCGGTACACTGGGGAGAGCTACCACTCGTAGTGTCAAGTCCAACGTAACCTGACCTTCTTCGTGGAATGCGTAAATACATTTCCTCCACGTAAAAAATACCTTAAATGTACAACGTATCGAGCCTATTTGCACAGACCCTTCCTGCCCAACCCGACATAAACACATTGAGCTACAACTGAGGGATTATACACTACAAGTGGGAGGTATAAAGAGATTTGCCAGTCGCTCAGCGACGGATTACAGGAGAATGGAGAATAATACATCATATCTCGATATTTTTCCTGAAAACACCTATCTCTATATCTCTCTGAGGTACTTCTGATATAATAGAGAGCGGATATATAAAACCGTTTGGTATTGTATTGTTTGATATTATTTTATTTTATATTTTTGTGTTTGAGTTGGAAGATCTTGAACAAAACATTTCAAAGGAAACTGCTGTAGTGGAACTATTTGCAGAGCTCATCTAGGGAAGTAGCGTACGTTTACCATCGATACAAACCAATAGATGTGCCCTGAGCACCTTAAAATTGATAATAATCTGCGTCTCTGTGTGTAGCGTAAGTGGTTTACATACAACCGATCTAATTGATCCCTAGAATTGCTAGCGAGATATGCTGTGGTTCTGCTTATTTTGCTTGTTGACGACAACAAATAGTTATAGGAAAAAACGTCCGGCATTCACCGCTTCCTGCAACCGACTAAGAACGGAAAGAGTGAATAACTTTGGGTCACTTTTCCCAATTATGGCATAATTCCATGCGCCTGAAGTTTGGGAGGGCACATCTAGTGGTTTATATCGATGACGTTTAGTAGTTATTTTACCGCCCAGTAGGAACGCCCAAACATTAGTGTGTTTTTTTGAAGATCACTGTTTTCTGACAAAGTACAGTGAAGAAAAAAGTGACGTCACTAACCGCACTCGGGAATTTTGACGATCTTTTAATAATTTGATCAAACAAAAAAAAACTATATTTTTTAACAACTTAAAATAGGATGCTGTCCTCAATTCGGTTATGGGTTGTTCTTTTGAGTACTTGTATTTTTTGAGTATTTGTTTTTGTAGTTATGCGATAGATCCGACAAATGTAAAACGATTTTGAAGGTTAATTTTTTGTTTAGTAGATAATTTTAGTTAAATCCGAGTAGCATAGTATAGTAGTATTATGTTGGTTAAAATTTATAAAAAAACTAAAAGAAATGCTTTCATTGATCTACACGACCTAGTGATACATTCTTACAAAATTTGGTCGAGTTCATAAATTCAATTTTGAATTGAAAAAAAATTTTGTTTTTAACCGTCTTCAAAAAAGGAGGTTTCTCAATTCGACCGTATTTATGTTGTTTTTTTATGTGTTTTCGCGGATAACTTCGTCGTTTATGAACCGATTTGGATAATTCTTATTTTGTTGTTAAGAAGATATTCCAAAGGTGGTACCTGGTGATAGTAAGGAAACCAGGATCTGATGATGACATCCTAGAGAAATCGAGGTAAACTTTTTTACTTTATAAGTTTTCTGTTGAAAGTTGGTTCTTTTTTTGTTAAAATTATTTCGAAGAAAATGAATTATTCTACCTGACGGAAAATAGAATGTTTCATTTTAGACCCAGTAGTCATCTCAATTATAATTGTTTCTGTGAAATAGCGAACGAATCCGCCGAGAGCAACAAGTATGTAATATATGTGTATGTAATATTGTAGAGATTACTACAGCTGTAAATTCGTTCCGAATTACTAATCTACTTTTCCATTTATCATAAATAATCCAATTAGACGGGATTTTGGCTGATATATGCGTTGCCAGATACGCCGTCTGGGGCCTCCATCGCACTAAGACACTAATGAAAGTGATTAGCGAAGGTGAAATATTAAATTTAATGATCAACAGTAGAATAAATGATGTTATATCACTTAGACACGTGCATGTTGTCGCTAACTTAAAAATGGTGAAGGAAAACATAGTGAGGCATCTTGCATGTTCCCAAGAATTTCGGTGTTTAGTTCATATTTCAAAAACCACTACACCAATTAAAAAAAAAAATATACAACTACTTCTACCATACCAACTACAAAACAAAAAAAAAGAAACATTAAAATTGATTCACAACTAGCGGAGCTATCATATATCAAACACACCTACAAAAAATCATTTTTCTTTTATTTATTTTTTTAAATAAAGAGTGACGAGACGAGCAGGACATATGCTTGATGGTAAGCAACATGCCTGCCACACCTGCATGCCTGCATAAACCGAAATGAAAGCTGCCTCTTTTTTTGAAGTTGGTTAAAACTATTTAACTATTTTTGTAGCGGTAAGACTCTTTGCAGAGTCCGCCTGGGGAAGTACCACACCTTTGCTAGTTATTTATCCTACCGCCGAGGAATGTGGAAACATTACTGTGTTCCGGTTTGAAGGTCAATGTTTCCAGAAAAAATACAGGGCTTAGAGATGTAATATCTTAGATCTCTGGGTGACGAGCGCAGTGCGATGCCAAGTAATGATTTACACTCTTCGTGTTAGAATATATGTGTGTCACCGTGCTGTTATGTGGCAGGCATGTTGCTTACCATCAAGCATATGTCCTGCTCGTCTCATCACTCTATACTAAGTATAAAAAACTAACTAACTAAATCCATACCCACGGGGTGCCCAAAATACAGGCGTAGCCTAGTTTAACCCATCATATAAACTGCAGAGCCAGATGTGACACTATTGAAATATATACTTTTGTTTACCTATGTGCTGCTATTCTTATGGAAATATATAAATAACTTAAAATAAAAAAAGGAAAAAATGGAGAAAATAACATTTTCCACTACGAAAACGTACTACGAGGCTAAAGAAATTTTCATTTAAAAAAGGCCTTCGTGCGAACAGATTATGAAACACATGGCTTAGTGTGAATGAGACTTTAGTTATACGCGCTTTTTTATTGGGAACGTTGTTTTATTCTCGGGAAAATTGAATTGGGGAACGAATGAAAATTGAAATTGCTTATTGTACTCATGAGTATGTGAATGCTTTATGCGGACAGCTATTGAGGGTTTAAAAAAAATGGAAACACTGTTACTCAATGCTATCTGTTTGAGTTATTTCCGTTGCAAACATTAATATATTATACCTAATATGTACATACAAAGACAATATACCCATTTGACTGATCGTACGACTGACCCTCCTTAGCGTTTTATAAGCATAATTGCACTATACCTGTTGCGAGTTTGGTCAGTCAGGCTTTTGATTTAGACCGAAAGAGTGATGGCAAAAATAACCTTAAAAAGTGGGTTTCTGCTATTCAATTCAATTCATTTATTCGAACCATAAATTCATAAGAACACTTGGTAACGTCATTTACAAAAAAGGCAAAGAATCTGTGTACATAATAAGATATTATAACAATGTCAAAAATAATAAAGCAGTTGTAAATGGGCCTAGTCAATTACATGCAGCTGTAAAAAGGCTTTGTTGAAGACAAAATAACAAAAAATCAATACACACAGTATACAGATACTACATTAGTACAAGCAATGTAACATCAAAAGTCTTATAACTCTATTATTTTACCTTATTACAAGATTCTAATTTCGACACATTTCTCTTCCATACGTCGTTTTTCTTTAACAAAGTCGTCTATATTATAATATGCCTTGCTCAATAGGTAGCTTTTTATTTCATTTTTAAACTTGGTTTCGTTGAGACCTTCCACTGGTACAGGGATTGCATTAAGGATTGCTAAGGGATTGCTAAGCGAAATGGCGCGGAAAGAATAGCAAGATATCCAGCTTTACAAAAGACGGTATATCATTTCACAAGTAAGTAATTTAAGGCAATAATTAGAAAAACGTAATATCATCAATCTACAAAATTAAAACATTGAAAAAAAACGAAATGGGATCCAGTTGATGTTTTCATTTGCATCCTGTTCTGTCCTTAGAAGTTTGCATAACTCTATCTCGTTTTGTCCGATCATTGGTGGAAAGTAGTGCCACGTTACATGCATATTCGGCTTATCACAGCGCGGCTTTTTACCTCGTCCCGTGCCCCCCCTGGTGACTTGTGAATTTAAGCAACATTCGTTTCATCGCCGATCAACAGGCTATTAATACAGGCTTATTATAGACCAATAAAGATTATGATTTATGATTAATTAACATATAGGTATATAAGTAAATCTATTTGTAACCCATGGTTCATACGGCTGGTCTGGTCGGGAGAATGGCGACTGCCGATGCGAAGCCCCCGGGTTCAAATCCCACCAGGACGACTGAATTTTCGAAATTATGTTCGTAATGCCGCTAACTTAAAACGGCGAAGGAAAACACCGTGAGGAAACCGGCATGTACCTAGAATCTTTCGAGGTCATGTGTCATCCGCTAACCCGCAGTAGGTCCGTGTGGTGGATTATGAACTTGGCTCTCTCCTTGCGAGAGAAGACTACGAGTCCCGGCAATAGGAACATTTGGAGGGCTGTTTATGTTTGTGTGTGTGTTTGTATGTGGTATTAGTTCAAACAGATCAGCTCTGTTGCGATACTGAACTCTCAGATTGTAAGTCCAACTCGCAATTGACCGGTTCATTTGACTTACCCTCACTTGCCCCACTGCCCTAATTCGATTCACTGTACTGCCTTGGCACCGACCAATTATTTTTATACTCCCCGGGCAAGTCTCGACTCTGCGTTAGAGGTCATCCAGGGGTCGATTGGAGCTCGAAAAAGTGACACCGATTCATGGTTGGTGTCCATCAAGACACCAATTATACAACGTGGATTTGTTTTTGTGGCGAATTAACTTTGTGGCGAATCGCCTATAAACCTTACTGATGTAGTCGCTGGCATTGCACACCTCGCTTTTTAAAATGTCTGAAATCATCTCCACCCTAAGTTTTCCTGGTAGAAATCGCTTTCAATGACATGGCCGCCTTATGTTTTATATTTATTAACTATGGGTGGCTACGTCATTAGTTATTGAATAAACTTTTTTTATAAACATAACATATAGTTAGCACCAAATGTAATGTAGTGGTAGGACTCCTAGCAGAGTCCGCCTGGGGAAGTACCACAACTTTACCAGTTATTCTACCGCCAAACAGTAATGTGAAAACAATACTGCGTTCCGGTTTGAAGGGCAATGTCTCCAGAGAAATCACAGGGCTTTGACATGTAACATCTTAGATCTCTGGGTGATAAGCGCAGTGCAGTGCTAGGTAATGATTTGGAATCTTCATGTTCCATTAACTGCGTGTCACTGTGCTGTTATGTGGTAGGCATGTTGCTTACTATCAGGCGCAAGTCCAGCTCGTCTCGTCACTTATTATTTTAAAAAAAATATAATAATAAAGAAAAAATAGAGTATAAATTGTTAGCTAACAACTCAGAAATGAAACAACCAGCTCCAATAACAATAGGTAAATAAATAACAATTAGTTTATTCTTCCATAACGTTATAAAACAAATCAACCATCCTGGTTAAATATTCCTCAGTCTTTTTTACAAAACATTTCTTTTCTATCTTTTCGTTTCAGCTATCTGGTTTTTTTTTCTGACATCACTGATCTGTCTTCCAAACGAATTCCATATTTTATTTTAAATTTTCAGCCAGTAATCATATTTTAGCAAGGAGTTTTGTACAAGCCTATTTGAACCTTACACTCGTCCATCCTGATAACGTGCATGCCCTCATGTACGCACCAGGTGGAACCAACCTTACACTTGGCAAAAGGTATATTAATAAAATTATTTTCATCATAATATATTACAGAAATGACTAAGCTTGTTTTACCAGACACAAATATGATTACCTACGGAAAGTGACATATTCTGTTACAAAAAAATATATATATATATATGCAGAAAAGTGCAACAATGTTTATGGTAGTTCATCTATTCTATACCTACTAGGTTTCGAATCATAAATGTGAACATAGACATGTTTTTCATACACATGAAAGCTCATATTTTTTTAGTACAAAATTGATTGTTTGTTATTTTATTTAATATGCGCGTAACGGCCTGATCGACTGTCAGCTGTACATGCGTTAGGGTTAAAACAGGTAAATTTTACGTCAAACTTTGACTCGTATTATCTCGATATCTACCGTGCGTGTTGTCGGTTGTCCTATTCGGTAAGGTGCCAGGTCTCAAAGTCGAAAGCGCACGGTATCAAATCCCGACGGATGCGAATTGTTTTTGCAGTTGAATTTGTGCGATAAATTGTATCTTTAATAAGTGCTCATGCGCATCTAGTGAGACCACACCTCCAAGCGTATAGCGGCATACCTAAGAAATTCAAAAGTACACTCGTACTGAAAAATGTCTATGCAACGCACTCCGCCGCCAAAAAATGATAATATAATTACAAATATTAATACGCCAGTGACCAGATACGGATCGGACCCACAAATTAATCTAGCATCATTGGAATTAATTCAGGACGAGCGCTCGAATTTTATCACTCGTAGATGGAAGAGGAAACATGAAGAGGGGCTGTCAACTGATTCATCCTCTAATATTGATAAAATTAAATCTATGTTCAGCGTGTTTGAAGCTAACCAAAATGCTAAGTTGGATAAAATGTACCAATCACTAATAACAATCCAGGAAAAAAATGAAGATATTCACAAAAGTATCGAGTTTCTGTCCAATAAATATGATGAAGTGATGGAGAAAATGATTTCACTTGAGCAAAAAAACAAAGCTGCTGATCAGAAAATTAAATTGCTTGAGAATAAAATAGAACTATTGGAGCGTAACTCACGTTCGACCCTAGTTGAAATTCGAAATATCCCAAAACAGCACTCGGAAAACAAAGTTATGCTACAGGACATAGTCAAAAATCTCGGTAAAGTGATCAAACAACCATTACAAGACATACACATACAAAACATCTACCGGCTAAAGACTAAAAACGAAGCTAAACATCATTTAATGGTCAATTTTACTACAACTACCATGAAGGAGGGCTTTCTCAAGCAATGTAGATCCTTTAACAAAAAGAACAGGGACAATAAACTAAATACTTCACATTTAAAACTAACTGGACCACTGAAACCCATCTTTATCGACGAATCTTTAACCCAAAATGGGAGAGAACTAGCCTACCGAGCGAGATGCTTTACTAAGGAATACAAGTACCATAGTACATGGACTTCCTATGGGAAAATATTTATTAAAAGGACTCAAGACTCACTGCCAATTCGTATAGATAGTGATCAGGACCTTAAGGACCTATCTTCCAAATGACTAATACATCGGGATCGGCTGTTTTCATCTTTAATTTCAAAATCTAAATTAGTGCTTATATTAGTTCAATGCTTAAAATTTTTTGCTATAGTTTTGTGCACATTTTACACCTCTCAATCAAATATTACTCATTCCATCAACTTATTTACATATTACAAAAAACACTAATTATAGTACACACTTTACTCTACTAAATCAAATCTCACACAAACAAACTTACACCTACATTTTACCAACACACTACACAAAATCTCACAATTCAACACCTATAAATTTACATACAATAAAAAGAAACCTATTTCAAAAGAAACAAAAAATACCCGGTATGCTACCTCTCAATATTATTTCATTACCCCGGCCTATATTAAGCTCAATAGTGACTTATTTATTCGGGTCTGTTTTTGTAACACCTACAATCTACAACAAGACGAAAATAACGGTTACAAAGTGCACGCTATGAATTTAGAAATGCAAAGTGAGTGGTTAACCATAGGTGAGTTCTGTATCCCATTAGCTCTAAAGTGGCGCACCTTGATCTATGACTGGTCTCCTGCCTTATTAAAATTTTATCTAAATGCAGTCCAAATGACCCTCCCTGACCAGAGTAACTTGGTAAGGTGGGGAAAAGCCTCTGAAAAATGTTGCTATACTTGTGGAGAGGCGATATGTACAGCAAGGCACATATTGGTGGGATGCAAGGTGCTCCTTGATGGGGGTCATTACTCACGGCGTCATGACAGAGTACTTGAAATCATACGTGAAGCCATGAGCCTTTCAGTAGCTAGAGCCCAAAAGGGATTGACGACAAACAAAAGACAAATTAACTTTGTAAAAGCAGGCTCAACTTCAAACTCCAGGAACAAGCCTTACTCAATCCTGGGTACAGCACCTGATTGGACTATTTTAATGGACACGTATGAAAAGCACTACAAAATCCCAGAGGATGTGGGTGTTTCGTCATCCAGACCGGACATTTTCCTTTTTTCTAGAGCTACGAAACGCATAGTCCTTGTAGAACTTACCGTACCGTGGGAAACTAATATACCTAAAGACCACGACATAGTACATACATACATAGTACGTACATACATTTTAAGTAGTACAGGTTTATTTTTATATAAGAGTAGCCTCCTTGGTTTTACCCGCGCGGTTTCCTGTTCTCGTTTTTTCCCACAATTAATAACAATAACCTTATTTCGAATTTTTTGGAGGTACTCGAAATATTGACATTCTAACAGTCGCGAGTCATGCGTGGATGAGACATGTAGGTACATGAAAAGAGGCCTACGCTCAGCAGTGGGCGATAACGGGCTGAGGAAGAAGACACGAAATATTTTTGTATATGTTTGTTTTTATGTGGATACTCGAAATAATAACTCAGACTGAAACTAGTTCAGTGAAATTTTAATAAATAGTTTTATTCAAATTGTCCCTCCGTTACTGCGAGCAATTATTACTATAGTTACAAGCGAATTTCCACTAAAACAAAATTACAACTACAAACATAATAATAGCATTTATTTTCTAGTTCTAGAATGTTCGTAGTAAAATGTTTGTTCTCTATTTGAAAGTAAACAATTACGGAGATGAGATGATCGTGCTCGTTGCTGATTGGCTGTTTTGTTGAAGATAAGGAGCGTCGTCCAATTAGGCACGATTATAGTTCGTGGAACTTCGCCGCCATATTGTGTAAATAGGCTGTTGTTTATTTGAGTTTGTTTAATGTCACTTGTCTAAAATGTCTACATCGATCGACTTTGTGCTTTATTTAGATAAGTTAAGTCCTAACAATAGTTTTAAGAATCAATACCAACCCAATGGATTATAAACTCGCGACACTGTTACTACAAAGTAACAGTGTCGCGAGTTTATAATCCACTCTATAACCGTTACCGACACCTCTTCATGTAATTACTATCGGTCCGCCGGTTTTGACGTGATTGAGCAACAAACTTTGCTATAATATTATAGACTCCAGGTCCATGAACAAAATTTATGCGTCATATGAACCACCAGGAGACATATCGATACCTTAGTCCGCAAAACAAAAAACTCCGTAGTAGCAAATTTCACAGGGGCCTGAACTAAATCACCACTAAAATCTATTGGGTAACTGGTATTTCATTTTAATGTATTTATTTAGTTGTTAATTAGAAACAAAATTTCCAAAGGGAATTTTCTTTTTTTTCTTTTGGTGCTCTAATTCTTTTTCTAAGTTTTTTAGTGGCCCTGTGAAATTTGCTATAAAAAAATATTAATAAATAATAAAATTAGGTACAAAATAATAAGATTATACATTATGCCGACATTTGTAACCTGCCCAACTGATTCGTGGTCTCTACGTTAGACTATAAGTTCAAACTTCTCAAGTATATTGACTCCGGACGTAGCGAACCACTAATTAAAAGGGAAATAAACAGATCGCACGACCAAGTGTCCGACCGAGTGTCGCAGCTCTCCCGTAGAGCTGACAAAGCCAGCAGACACTCGGCTAGAGTGCCCTCTGCTCTAGAGACACGTAACGAACCGTGCAGGAAACCTTTAACAAGATCCATCGACATTTTGCATGCCTTGAAAGTCAGCTGTGCTGATTCTCATGGGTTTTTAACCTCCGACCAAAAAGATGGGTGTTATGAGTTTGACGTCGATGTCAATCTATTTGTGTGTGTGTGTGTGTCTGTGGCACCGTAGCTCTTAAACAGATAGTCCGATTTCAAAGCGTTTTTATTGATATATTACACTATAATCCAACTATTGATATATTAGATTATAATCCAACTATTGATGTATTAGACTATAATCCATCTATTGATATATTAGATTATAATCTAACAATTGATATATTAGACTATAATCCAACTATTGATGTATTAGATTATAATCCAACTACTTATTGTTTTTAAGCTTTCGCGATTTGAACACATAATGATTGATGCGGGAACTGGTCATTGGATCGAGCTCCACGACCCGAAGATTCTCTCCACCGAACGTCATTACTACGCAAGAATAGTTCGGGAAGCCTTAGAAATTAAAAAACATCGTAATTTCAACCGGGAGGATGGTTTTCGGTTATCGGCGTCGTGGAATCCAGTCATAAATAAATGTACGCATCGCGGAGTGAGTTCGGAGAAGTCTGGTGATACGGTTAGTGTTGTGTGTCGTGGTGGTAGCCCTGCAATTTTCGAAGACCAAATGAGGGTAGATCTAGATCCCCTCATTTCGCAATGAGACGACCCGCAATTTCTTCAGTCTTCTTGTGACCACGGCGGTTGTAACGCTGCCGAAACGTCGAGGTATTTAAACAATGAATTAAATCGTGATTAAGTCCTGTACATTATAAACATTATAGATTATAATCTAACTATTTATATATTAGACTATAATCCAACTATTGATATAATAGATTATAATATAACTATTGATAAATTAGACTATAACACAACTATTGATATATTAGTCTATAATCCAACTATTGATATATTAGATTATAATCTAACTATTGATATATTAGACTATAATCCAACTATTGATATATTAGACTATATTCCAACTATTGATATATGAGGCTATAATCCAACTATTAATATATTAGATTATAATCTAACTATTGATATATTAGAGTATAATCCAACTATTGATATATTAGACTTTAATCAAGCTACATTACCTTGACTGGAATCATCTACGTAAACTAAATTTCTTTTTGAGATTCCGTATAAAAATCACATTCCAAGGTACCTATCTATTACTATGACTTAAATGTGTACGTGTATGTCTGTCTATTCGACATATTTTGGGCTGTATCTGTCGAACAATCAACATAATCCATAGACAACTCTGAGACAGTACAGTTCTGGTTTGTTTTTCTTGTACTCCATGTTATTTTACGATTATTTTTCCTTTGCGAGTTGGGAGTAATTTGTTGCTTTTATGGATGTTTTTCTCGAATAACTTTTGTGGAAAGAAAGGAACATTTTGTTGGTGGGTGGAATATTCGTTCATGTTGCGTATTCGCTTTCACAAAACAAAATGTCCTAAAAATATTTATTTCAGATTTACCTATTGTACCTAGTTGACCGAGCTTTGCTCGGTTTATTAAAATGTTTTTTAGGGAGGTCCGAATTACGTAGTTATGACTTACTTAGACCTACTTAGATACGAATTAAATGCGTTTTAATTAAAGATTTTCTCAGAAAAAAAAGAACAAAAAGAAAAGTCCCGTGTGTAACCATCAGGATTCGAACCGGGGCCTGTTGACTCCGAGGGCGAGCATATTCCGTTTGAGCCATGCGAAATAAGTTTTCGTATTCTAATGACATTGTAGGAGTTTTTCATTGTCTAAAAACGCATATAAAATGATGCTTAAAAAATAAAACCTAGCTAGATTGATTTATCGTTCCCGAAACCCCCTGTTTACATAATTTAATGAAAATCGTTCGAGGCGTTTCCGAGATTCAGATTCTATATATATACTAGCGGCCCGTTCCGGCTTCGCTCGGATATCGTCACATAAAGCCCATTAATCGAAATAAAAACTATCCTATCTCTCAAGTTGGATCGAACTGCATATGGTGTGCGAATTTTATTATAATCGGTTAAGTGGTTTAGGAGTCCATTGAGGACAAACATTGTGACACGAGATTTATATAATTATATAAAGTTATATACCTACAAGAATTGGTCGGTAGAAGAAAGGTAAAAGATAAGATATAAGGCTTTTTGAAGCGTATTCAGAATTTCAGTTTGAAGAATTTTTATCTAACTGGAATTATTAACGATTTAAATTACTCCACAAAAACAAAACCGACTTTTTTTCAAATTAAACTCTAGCTCGACTGAATTTCATAATTTCTATGACGTGTCATTGAGACGAAGGTATGCAAACTTTCGTTTTTGTTCATATTTCATAAACCACCGCACCGATTTCGATAAAACTTATATGGGGCTACTTCTTAACTATGGTCTATCAAACAAATAAATAACCATTAGAATCGATTCACTATTGGCGACGCTATCATGTAACACACATATTAAAAAAACATACAACCACATAGAGAAACTTGTTTTTAAGTCTGTTATACCCAAGTAACTTCGACACGTAGATCGACAAAAAATAAAGAAAATAGCATAAGTACCACTTCTGCATACCTCTATATACCTCAGAGACACGATCAGGCGACATGCTAAATATGCGCCGCATATTCATTTACAATGGAAACAGAATGTTGGAATTTTCGCTGCTGAAAACAGTATGTCGAGGACTTGTTGTGCACTTGTTTTTGCATACATAATTTTAGCTTAGCATACAGTTTTGTGCAGCTAAATCAAGTGTAAAACAGTGAATTTTCAAATATTTTTTAATCATCATCAAAAAGGTTTTATTCGATTTTAAGAACTTTTATTATCTACTAACGTAACGTAAGTTTTGTATTGCGTAAGACTAAGTCGGGCTGAGTGGCGTATTATAGGAGAGGCCTATCTCCAGCAGTAGACGAACACATGCTGATGATGATGCTTATGATATACTAGCAGCGTCAAAGGCTTTGCTCGCATAGTTCCGCTTGTCTATATGTGTAGTCTAGATTCTAAATGTTGTTTCAGACTGTAATTTTTAAGATTTGTTCAGACGTTTACGATTACTCGTTATTTATGTGGTGAATGAACAAGTATTTCTTCTATATCTAGGTGTTTACATGTACGTGTGTGTTTATCGGGCTGCCATAGTACTTTGCTCATTTTAGGACAAGACGGTGTTATGACCTCCGATTCTACACTACTAATACGAGTATCATGAATGCAAAAGTTTAGGTGTTTGGATGTTTGTTGCTCAATCATGTCGAAACAGTTAAACGGATCTGGTTGAAATTATAATCTCTTAATAATCTGGAATACAACATAATTGACTGCCCTAGTGGCTTAGTTGGTAGTAGCTCTGCCTGCGAAGCCGAGGGTCGTGGGTTCGATCCCCACCCAGTGCAAATATTTGTGTGATGAATTCAAATGTTTGCACTGTGTCTGAGTGTTTCTATGTATAATAAGTATGTATTTAAAACTATATAAGTATTATATCAACTATCTGGCTGCCATCACACAAGCTTTGCTTAGTTTGGGGTCAGATGGTGTTGTGTGTGAATTGTCCACCAATATTTATTTATTATTATTTATAGGCTATTTCTATTGGCCGGAAATTAACGTAAACGAGAACTGCGCGAGTAAAACCGCGGGGCGTTGCTAGTGTTTATGTTACTGCATACATCCAAACAATGACATTTCAAACATTAGTAGTACAAATATTTTATTTGTTTATGCATGTGTACTAATTTTGTTGTTTCAATTTTTTTTTATAATTAATGACGAGACGAGCCTGATGGTAAGCAACATGGCTGCCACATAACAGCACAGTGACACGCAGCTATTGGAACATGAAGAGTCCAAATCATTACCTAGCACTGCACTGTGGTACCATTAATCAACCAAAAAATTAATCCTACATTATTCCTAATTGGAATGTTAGTCTTATTGGCGTACAATACAAGTTAGTCTAAACACAGTAACCTCATTTGCGGCAAGCATGAACTTACGTGCAATATTAGTGCAGAGCTAATTACAGCCATGTGTTTTGAGCGCTTCCTTTTGGGCTTAAGCTTAATTATATTCTAGCTTAATGAGAACAATTATTTAAATAAGGAAAACTCTAAACTACAGGACAGCGGTATAAAGGAAATATTTAAGTACTTATCGTTTTTAAACTTTCGCGATTTGAACACATAATGTCAACACTATACCAGGCGCGGTCCCAGCTTCGAATTTTGTGGCGGGGGTCATCAGTAGAAATATAATAAATCGAGTAAAAATACTTTACTAGAAACGCCCTACGATTTTACTGCGTAGTTCCCGTTCCAGTAGTTTTCCCGCGTTAAAAAATAGTCTATGTGATATTAGATATCTTTTTATATTTTTAGTTTAACCAGGCAAAACTCACTGACGCTGCATACAGAATTAGCCAAAAATTTTTGATTTAAAACTCATGTTTTATTTTATTACTAGTAACATTCATTCTAAATTCAAACGTGTTTAAGTACATTCTTTCCCGAAAATGCCTTTTACTACAAACTTAATTTTGATCACGGATGCTAAGCGACGTATAAGTATACCTTAAAAAAAAATTGGTTGCCTGTAAAGTCGGTATACGGGCGAAAGTTTTACGTGACAACGACTTTGAGTGGTAAAATAGTTTTACGGAAGGGACGCGTGCCTTTCACTTTTTATGTCTGTCTCTCTCGCTCTTAGGCGGGCTAACCATGCCCGAGTGGAAGGGACGCGTGCCTCTCACTCGCTCTCGTTGTGAGCGCATAACGTGAGCGGAGCGTAACACAGTTTCTTGAAGTGTCACCCGGCAAACCAATTTATAAGACGTTGTCACGTCAAAAACCTCCTCGTTCTTGGATGGGTGACACCAAGATTGTAATCATTAGGGATAACCCAGTCAAGCAATGTATTCTGCAGCCGAGACGTTCTTATCAAGAAATTAGAGTCAAACCTCGTTTGAGTCTATGAAGTAGCTTTTTAATAGTTAATATCATCGATATAATTAAAGAAACGAAGATGAGGTATGCCACAATCTAAAGACAACATAACGTGGCGAAAATTTGTTTCAAAAGTTTTAAAGAGCAAAATTTTGTCAGCGAACGTACACAACTCCTTGTTGCGACTGAAACTAAATCAGGAGACGTCACCTGATTTTGCATCGCAGAAGCGCGTTTGTCGCATAGTAGAAGCGCGTTTGTCGCTTCTGCCGTTTTTAAGAGTTCGATGGTTAATATCAATGTTTTTACTAAAATATTTATTATCGCAGTATAATCTCAGCAATCTAAGTCGTACCCGTAGTCATTGCATTCCAATTCCGGCCCTCGAATACTCGATCTACTAAAGCCCTGCCCATTTAGTTTTACTGCCAGTAGGCTTAATGCTGGAGGAAAATTGGATTTTTAATCCGATAGTTTTTCACTGTTAGAAGGTAAACGGAATACTAAGAAACTAGCGTTTCGATCCGGCTTCACCCGTGATACATGTGTTACACATGTATCACGCGCACTCAGGGATCAGGGATATCCAACGGCGAAATAATTTTGACGTGACAACGTCTAATAAATAGATGAAAGTCGACTGCATACACGAAAAAGTGTCCCGTTATGTCCCGTTACGCTCATTGTCCCGTTACGTTAATTGTCCCGTTACGTTCATTGTCCCGTTACGTTCATTGTCCCGTTACGTTCATTGTCCCGTTACGTTCATTGTACGTTTGCGCCGCATCAATATTTTGTTATGACGTTGTCACGTTAAAATATCGTCCGTAAAGCAACCGACTTTACAGACAACCAATTTTTTTTTAAAATCGTTCCAGTAGTTCCTATGATTTGCGCGTTTAAAGAAATAAACTCTTTATAATATTAGTATAGCATTATCAGCTCACTTACGTCACTAAACTTAATTATTTTAATATTGTATTAATTTAGACCGATTTTTAATATTTTCTCAAAAAAACATTTGTTTAACATCAAAATTGCTAGCATATGAGTTTTTTGTCGGATATACTATTTCGGGGAGTGTGCAATTGATCTGCATAATTTAATACCACCTTGGCATTTTTTCTATTAGGTTAATCGTAGCTCGAAATAGCGGCATCGTTTCATGGTTGACCGGTCAAAGATTCGAACGTAGAGGTTTGACTCTACATTTGTGATAAGAACGTCTAAGTTGTGGAATATGTTGCACGAGTGGGTGTTTCCCGATGTTTACAATCTTGATGTTTTTAAATCGAGATTAAATTGGTTTCTAGGTAAACCCGTTTCATCGTAGAACAGGTTGTCGTCTAACATCAGGCGACATGGCGGTCAAATGTAAACATACAAACATTGACATTTACAATGTTAGGAAGATTGCAGCAACACGGAGTTTTCTTTCACAAAAAGAGAGTCCTAAAAAGGCCTTCAGAATAATAAACGTAATGGTGTACCTTAATCTGTATTATCTATAGTCTAAACGAATATTATAAAGCTGAAGAGGATTTTTGTTCGAACGCGATAATCTGTGGAACTACAGGACCGATTTCAAAGATTAATCGCTGGAAATGCACGTGATCTGTAATTGATATAGGCTATATATGAAGTCATCATCATCATCATCATCAGCCGCAAGACGCCCACTGCTGAACATAGGCCTTCACAGCCCTAGATTTTCACAACGAACGGTCCCGCACAACCTGCAACCAGCGGTTTCCAGCGACCTTTGTGAAGTCATCTGTCCATCTAGTGGGAGGCCGTCCAACACTGCGTCTTCTGGTTCGTGGTCGTCACTCGAAAACCTTTCTTTCCCATCGGTTGTCAGTTATGCGAGCGATGTGGCCTGCTCGTTGCCAGCTTGTTTACTCTTTGAGCTATGTCGGCCACTTTTGTTCTTTTGCGAATATCCTCATTACGGATTCTGTCGCGCAAAGAGACTCCGAGCATAGCCCTCTCCATAGCTCGCTGTGTGACTTTGAGCTTCGTGATGAGGACCACAGTTAAGGATCACGTGCCAGTTCCATCTATACTTCTACTAATACTAAACTAAACTAATAATATAAAGCTGAAGAGTTTGTTTGTTTGTTTGAACGCTAGGATCTCGGGAAGTACTGGTCCGAATTGAAAGATTATTTTTCTATTGGATAGTCCATTTATCGAGGAAGGCTTTAGGCTATAGAAAATAACCCTACTATTAATTGAAGCGGAGCATGAAACAAGAATGTAACAAAATCGGGAAAAATATTCCCCTTTTGAGAGTTTTCGTACGTTTCGTGCTTTGACATGACACATGACAGCATGTGTCAAAGATTGCGTCATTGAATTTCAGTAATCTGTGCGAATATATTGCTAATTATTTTTTTCTAAATCTGAGTTGGTACGACCAATTTCCGACAGGTGGCGTAGCAGGTAGCTGAAGAGGTTTTTTTGTTTGAAATCGATATTCTCAGGAATGAGTGAACCGATTTCAGTCATTATTACACCGTTGGATATGTACGGGATCCCGATGAGTGCTATATAATATACCACGGGCGAAGCCGGGGCGGGCGTCTAGTAAGTTATATATTAAGTACCACGAGTGAATCCGGGCGAACCGCTAGTACTAACCATAGCATAAGCGGCCCACGAAATGTTCCCACTGCTGGGACTTGGGGCCTTCTCTCGCTTATAACTCTTCAGAGGGTCTACCGCCGAACTAGAGCTGTCTTAGCTTTGATATTGCTCTCTTTTTTCTTTCCACTTGAAATTATAGAGACCGCAATAGCAAAGCAACAAGAACAAAATTAAAAATTTTGATTAACCCCCGACTACCTCGGATCTCGGATTATCTGTATAACGATACCTATATTGAGAAGTAGTGAAAAATAATGACATTCGCCGTTTTATGGTGGTGGCCATCTTGGATTTGAAATTTGTCATAGTTTATAGTATTTTACTGGTCAAGCCCTTTCATTTGATACCCATATTAAGGGAGTTGTGAACAAAGAAATGTATTTCGCTATTTTGTGGTAGCGGCCATCTTGGATTTAAATTTGTCATAGTGCAAAGTACTCTATTAGTCAAGCCCTTTCATTTGATATCCATATTGAGGTAGTAGTAAAAAAAATACAATTCGCCATTTTGTCGTGGCGGCCATCTTGGATTTGAAATTTGTTATAGTGTATAGTATCCTACTAGTTAAGCCCTTTCATTTGGTACCCATATTGAGGTAGGTTGTGAAGAAATATTTTGTCCGCCATTTTGTGGAGGCGGCCATTTTGAATCGATATTATTAACCAAACATAGCTAAGAACATCCGCACAGGCATTAACCTTCAAATAAAAAACACCGCATTGAAATCGGCCCATCCGTTTGTGCTCTACGGTGCCACAGACAGACAGACAGACAGACAGACAGACAGACAGACAGATAGACAGATAGACAGACAGACATCGACGTCAAACTTATAACACCCCTTTTTTTTTGGTCGGGGCTTAAAATCAGATTACTACTAGATACTATTTTACTATTTTACTACTACTAGATACTATTTTATATCTCATTTGACATTATTGTATTACGATTTTTTTTATTTTTTTTATTATGACATTGTCTGCTCAATTTTAAATTTGATTAATATTTATTATGACATTGTCTAATTATTACTATTTTATTGTACAATATTTATATTCCGTATAATTACTGTTATACAATTTATTATGCCTGACTTGTAAATGTATATTTATCAATAAAAAACTTTGACTTTGACTTTGACTTTGATTTAGTTAGGCGGTAGAAGGCCTGGTTCTAACCATGAAATAATGTCAACATTACAAGCATTTTTGTGTAAAACGTATTATTTCTCGTATTCATCTACGAGTTCTAATCAGTTACAAGTTCGACGTGTGCTAAGAGCTACTTAATAATTCCTCGCCTCTCCCATTAGCAAGCTCAATCAATGCTCTCTCATAAAGCTGTAACGCTTTGATGTGGATGAGACGCAATGATATCTGAAATTACTGAGGTAGAAAGAGACAGCATGATCTGATGTATGTAGGAGTTCTTTATTCCCATCTTCATTTTTTTATTTCAATTTTGTTTCTTTATTATTATTTACGCATTTGTTTATCTATGTTTTTAACATCCTATATGTTTGACGCGTCTTTCTGTGTGTTTGTGTACCTGTCTGTGGTATCGTAGCTCCAGAACGGATGAACCGATTTTTTAGGGTTCCGTAGCCAAATGGCAAAATACAGGGCCCTTATAAACTCGTCATATCTGTCTGTAAGTCTGTCTGTCCGTCCATATGCTACAAACACTTTTCTCCGAAACTATAAGAATATCTCGTCCCATACTTAGAACTGAAACTCAATTTTTTCCATCAAAACCATACGCGGTTGTTATCTATGTATAGGTCTTCAAAAATGATATTTAGGTTTCTAACATGACTATCGAGAGACTCTTCCAAAGTGGTAAAATGTGTACCCGCCCTTCCTGTAACTTCTAAAACAAGAGGATGACAACACTAACAAAAATGTATGATGTAGGTACATTACCATGTAAACTTTCAACGAAAATTGGTTTGAATGAGATCTAGTAAGTAGTTTTTTTAATACGTCATGAATTTACTATTGTTAAAACACTGACTAAAGTAACAACGAACTACAAGAACTTTTAAATTATGTTACTTGCTGCTACGGAAGCCTTTATGGGCGAGTAGGAATCGCACTTGACCACGTTCTCCCGACTATACAAGCCGTAACTTTAAATAGCAATAACATTAACTTAAACACAAGAAAAAAATTGGTTGTCTGTAAAGTCAGTTGGTTTACGTACTATAGTTTAACGTGACAACGTCATAGCAAAACAATGACAGATGCGGCGTAAGCGTACAATGAACGTAACGGGACATAACGCAACACTTTTTCGTGCATGCAGCCGGCGTTCATCGATTTATTAGACGTTGTCATGTAAAACAATTAGGTTGTCTGTAAAGTCGGTTGGTTTACGGATTGATAGATGCGGCGCGTACAATGAGCGTAACGGGACATAACGGGGCACTTTTTCGTCCATGCAGCCGGCGTTCATCGATTAGACGTTGTCACGTCAAAAATACTCAGAGGTGCCAGGATTGTAAGCCCAGGACTGCAATACGCAAGTTCTAATCATTAAGCCTGTTAAGCTTATCGTTTTAATTTAACGCTTTTAATTTAACGCTTTAATTTCCTTTCGACAAATAACAGTAAAACGTAGCCCGTTCCGATATCCTGTTGGCGACGTTGTCCACCGGATATTACAAACGGCATTGCTGCGGTAACTATTGTCAAGACGATGTACTATAATAATAACAGGAATACATCTAGCTAGCTACGTAGCAAGCTAGCATCTTGTTAAGAGTTAAGCGAGGTTTCGGAGTAAATGTTGCTATTTCAAAAACCGCTACACTGATTTTGATAATATGTAAATGGTACACTCCGCTAGGTATAAGCTGAGCTTTGCATTAGTGTGAGTGATCACCAATCAGGCAGGAGCTTGAAATTTTGTCCGCGAGGTATAGGCTGAGCTTTGCATTAGTGTGAGTGATCTCCAATCAGGCAGGAGCGCGGCGAGACAGAATGGCGCCGCGCCTAAGGCCGGTTGTCACACCTACACTATCCATGTACACTCACACAAATGCAAAGCTCAGCTTATGCCTCGCGGAGTGTACCATCTCTAAAGTATGATCTATCAAACAAACAAAAAAATAATCAAAACCAATAAACAATCCAATTTATGCTATCGAGTGCAGATATTTGTGTTTTTATATCGTATAGAACTAATTCAAAACATAAAACCACTATCGTATTCCTTATAATTTTAAATGTAAATAGCTCTTAGAACACTAGAGAACTCGAAAAAACTCCGACACAAGTGTCAAAATTGTTATTTTACGTTATGATACCGCCAGAAGCGTCTTGAAACGCTCTTGAACAATGGGCTTATACAGGTACAAGTAAAGTGGCACTTCATTTGCCGAAGCGTAAACAAAAAATTACGAAAATATAATAATTATAGTGCTGAGAAGTTTCGAGTGACGTCACGTCTATGTCAATTGTTATGTAGACGTGACGTTCCAAACCCTATCTCCCCGAAAGTTTATATTTGGTGAAATAAAAAATACATGTCCTATATTTTTCCATGATCTACCTGACGGATTAATATGTATAAATTGAAACGCCCGCGGCGCGAGCGCCTGCCACGCGGCTCTCGCGCGGTCGCTGCCCGCCCGTCACCCGCAACGTTCGCGGGCGAAAATCTCACCCAGGCGGCTGCGAAACCGCGAAAATCAGCGGTCTCGTGAGTTTTAAAATAAAACCGTCGCCCGTCGCGGTTCATCCATGAGTTTTTAGCTTAAGGAACTTGTCTATCCGTCCATCATTATTATTACGAGTAGCTTCGTAACTAAATCGATAGTGAGACTGTTCAGTAAACTGTAGACTATAAGTTCGAGAGATATTTTTTTCACATTCATAGTGCCACGCTGTTAGCTGAACATGAAGAGATCCGGTCAATGGTCTTGGTACTGCCCTCGGCACCGGAAATGTTATACGATTTATCTCGTTGACCCGTAATTTTCTAGAAATATTGCTTCAAACCGGAACCCAGTAATGTTTGTATTTTATTGCATGCCGGTAGAATTACTGAAATACGAACTGGAATATGGAATACGATGTTTTACATGAAGAGTCTTACTACTACTATTAAAACTACCACAGTGCGTTTCAATATTAAGTACTATGTTTTAAAAATTGCTATTTCGCTTCCATAGTACAAGCTTTGCTGGAAATGTTGCTGGATGATAATTACAGGTAATATTATAATTGGTTGTTGTTCAATCACGTTATAAATGCTGAACGGACCAGGTCAATAATTTGAACTCAATTAGATTATAATCTGAAATACAATTAAATTATAATCGGGAATAGCTACATTCATAGTTTTTTTAAGCTATTGCATAGCTTTTATCGCGGGCCTGGGGACCGAATTTTAGTGATCGTGCATCTCTTTCTTATGTTCACAAGAAAATACAAATACAAAATACAAAATACAAAAATCTTTATTGCTGTTTGCAGGTAAGATAAGATGATACAAAACATTTAAATAATTGACCCATACAAACTGGCCTCTTCTTCTAGAGGCATGCAATATGTCTGGCAACGCAGTTTCCATTGGTCTGAATTTATACAATGATAATAATAGTCAGCTGATAGTCTTCTTCTTTTTTCGTTTTTAACTTTTAATCGGTTGTATCATGTATGTCATCTGATTCATCATGTATTAATTTCTGGCTTCTATCCCGGTGTGTTATGTTAGTGTGATATGTTTGATGAGTACAATTACGCCAACGTCTTGTGCTTCAGCAGGATGATGTTATGGACTTTGACAAGTGTGTGGTTTCATGTAGAATCCAAAGTCTTGCAGTAGTAGCTCTTGCAGTTTTAGAAAGAGGGATGGAAAACCGTAACGCCGTCCTCCCCACTCGGTCATTCGACTTTGAATTTTATTTGTATTAGCTTTACAGACTAAATGCTCTGAGCAGTGTTGCCAATTTAACGGATTTCCCGTGATATTTTTTATGGTAAACAAATGTCACTTATGTTGATAAAAATGCATGCAACATGCAATTTACCGCGGCAGTCCCCGAGTGCCACACTTCTTTTTTTTTAATTTGATGAGTTAGGTATGTAATTTTCCTATAATATACATATTGACTATATCATTTCCATTTACTTTTTTTTATTAAATAACAAAAATGGGAAATAAGCGGGTGTAACCGCGGGGTGCTGCTAGTGGTATATCTATACTAATATTATAAAGCTGAAGAGTTTGTTTGTTTGCTTGAACGCTAGGATCTCGGGAAGTACTGGTCCGAATTGAAAGATTCTTTTTCTATTAGATAGTCCATTTATCGAGGAAGGCTTTAGGCTATAGAAAATAACTCTACTATTAATTGAAGCGGAGCATGAAACAAGAATGTAACAAAATCGGGAAAAATATTCCCCTTTTGAGAGTTTTCGTACGTTTCGTGCTTTGACATGACACATGACAGCATGTGTCAAAGATTGCGTCATTGAATTTCAGTAATCTGTGCCTTGAATATAAACCTTTGCTAATTTTTTTTTCTAAATCTGAGTTGGTACGACCAATTTCCGACAGGTGGCGTAGCAGGTTGCTGAAGAGATTTTTTGTTTGAAATCAATATTCTCAGGCATGAGTGAACCGATTTCAGTCATTCCTTCACCGTTGGATATGTACGGGATCCCGATGAGTGCTATATAATATACCATGGGCGAAGCCGGGGCGGGCATCTAGTATGTATATATATGTGAATATGTGTTAGTAAGATGGTCTGACTGTAACAGTGTAGCCAATAAACACCGGGTATATAGCTCGATTAAACCTCACCCTTCTAGATAGCTGGCATAAAGATAAAACTTCGTTCGTACGAAGTAAAGTTTTACACACACGAATGTAAAACAAAGCCTACAAGAAACAACGTAGTCTTTTTCAAAAGTGTGTTACATTTAGTCAACATGTATGCTAAATTCAGTCGATTGAATTCGCTACTGGATTCAGTGAAGCATAATATTATAGCATTCAATAAGCTATCGTACTAAATTAAGAAGCGAGGATTGCTTTCTTACAATTGCTTCTTAGCGCTGGACAAAGAAAATTTTAAGAAGCTGACTGCTAACTTTCAGTAATGGAGAGGCACTATAAGAAGAAGATTGAGCCTTTTAGGTCGAAATTACAAGCGAGAGTGACGTATGTGACCATTTAACAGACTTTAAATAATAGGTTTTCACTGTAAAATGAAACAATCGAATTCAATTAAATTGTAGTGGTAGGACTCTTGGCAGAGCCCGCCTCGGGAAGTACCACACCTTTGCCAGTTATTCTACCGCCAAGCAGTAATTTGCAAACATTACTGTGTTTTGAAGGGCAACGTTTCCAGATAAATTACAGGGCTTAGAGATATAACATCTTAGATCTCTGGGTGACGAGCGCAGTGCAGTGCTAGGTAATAATTTGGACTCTTCATGTTCCAATCGCTGCGTGTCACTATGTTGTTATGTGGCAGGCATGTTGCTTACCATCAGGTACTATTACAGTACAGTAGGTTCAGCTTGTCTCGGCACTCTTTATGTAAATAAAAACTATAGGATCTCTTTTCTTAGCTCTAGCAATACACTTGTCCGCTACTTCGCCGGTGTCATTTTCACCCAACATAATATTCGCGACATTGTAACTTTTACGTATGGCAATAAAAATGTCCACTTTTATTATATTTCCACCACTAGCGAGGAATGTGTCGCCGATGGCAGCACTCTACGTAGCTTACTAGGTATTTCGGAACAGGTGTTATTTCTTGGGCTAAAATATTTTTTATTGATCTATTGTGGGGGAATGCAACAAGATGTACGTAACGCGATACCTTGGCCGATTGACTCTATGACAGGATCAAAACTACGAGTATTTCATTAAAATTACTGCTTCAGACCTGGAATCTAGACTTCAATTCCATAAACAATTTATGGCAGGTGCACAAGTAAATACTGCTGGGTTGGGTGCGAGAAAAAAGGAAGACCGAGACATGGTAAAACCTTTCTACAACAAGACGAAAATGACGGTTACAAAGTGCACGCTATGAATTTAGAAATGCAAAGTGAGTGGTTAACCATAGGTGAGTTCTGTATCCCATTAGCTCTAAAATGGCGCACCTTGATCTATGACTGGTCCCCTGCCTTATTAAAATTTTATCTAAATGCATTCCAAATGACTCTCCTTGACCAGAGTAACTTGGTAAGGTGGAAAAGCCTCTGAAAAATGTTGCTATACTTGTGGAGAGGCGATATGTACAGCAAGGCACATATTGGTGGGATGCAAGGTGCTCCTTAATGGGGTCATTACTCACGGCGTCATGACAGAGTACTTGAAATCATACGTGAAGCCATGAGCCTTTCAGTAGCTAGAGCCCAAAAGGGATTGACGACAAACAACAGACAAATTAACTTTGTAAAGAAGGCTCAACTTCAAACTCCAGGAACAAGCCTTACTCAATCCTGGGTACAGCACCTGATTGGACTATTTTAATGGATACGTATGAAAAGCACTACAAAATCCCAGAGGATGTGGGTGTTTCGTCATCCAGACCGGACATTTTCCTTTTTTCTAGAGCTACGAAACGCATAGTCCTTGTAGAACTTACCGTACCGTGGGAAACTAATATACCTAAAGACCACGCGAGGAAACAAAATAAGTATTACGACCTCCTAAACGAATTAACAAAAACGGCTATGTAGTTAGTTTATACGCTGTAGAAGTGGGAGCGAGAGGTATACCAGCAAAATCTCTATAACCTACTGAAAGACCTTGGCTTATCCAGAAGTGCAGTAAGTTCTATACTAGAACGTGTATCTAAAGCTGCACTAGTAGGCTCATATCAGATTTGGCTGGGCAGGGAGAGAAAAACGAGTGGTGAAGGTGAGTGTTGATGTACGTCAGAAAGGGCCCCTTAAACCTACGCCTGAGTCACAAGTCTCGGGAACTACTGAGTTTTTTCTCTCTCTGCTACACGATGGACCCGGCACCCGCACGGTGAATCCATGGAATGCTAAGAAAATCGTCTCTCTAACCTTATTAATTACTCTAACCTTGTAAATCTAGTTACCTAGTTGTTCATTCAAAACAAACATGTTTTTTAGACTACATGCCCGTGAAAAAAATGTATGGGTCGTATGATACACCTATGATGTAAGATACCTATGTAGGATGATAGAAGGGTATAAAATAATAAGATTCAGCACCAATGCTGTACATAACCAAATGATCAAGTTTGTCCTGGAAATCGTTGGAAAATAATGAGTTTTCCTATAAAAATAACAATTAAAAAAAAAATACAGTTTCAATACCTCTTCTAATCCAATATTCCGGAACGCCGGACAAAAATCATGCGACAAGAAGAACCCCCTCTTCAACTTGCACTCAGTTGGACAGCTTACTAATGCTAGCATAGTGCTGAATCTTATTATTTTATACCCTTCTATCATCGTACATAGGTCTCTTGGTGTATCATATGACCCATAAATTTTCAAAATATGTAATAGTGCATAGTATTTTACTAGTCACGCCCTTTCATTTTGAGAAGTAGTGAAAAATAATGCACTTCGCCATTTTGTGGTGGCGCCCATCTTGGATTTGAAATTTATCATAGTGCACAGTATTCTACTAGTCAAGTCCTTTCATTTGTTACCCATATTGAGGTAGAAGTAATAAATAATGACATTCGCAATTTTGTGGTGGCGGCCATCTTGGATTTGAAATTTATCATAGTGCACAGTATTCTACTAGTCAAGTCCTTTCATTTGTTACCCATATTGAGGTAGAAGTAATAAATAATGACATTCGCCATTTTGTGGCGGCGGCCATCTTGGATTTGAAATTTGTGACAGTACGTAGTATTTTACTAGTCAAGCCCTTGCATTTGATACCTATATTGAGAAGTAGTGAAAAATAATGACATTCGCCGTTTTGTAGTGGTGGCCATCTTGGATTTGAAATTTGTCATAGTTTATAGTATTTTACTAGTCAAGTCCTTTCATTTGTTACCCATATTGAGGTAGTAGTAAAAAATAATGACATTCGTCATTTTGTGGTGGCGGCCATCTTGGATTTGAAATTTGTCATAGTGCGTAGTATTTTACTAGTCAAGTCCTTTCATTTGTTACCCATATTGAGGTAGTAGTAAAAAATAATGACATTCGCCATTTTGTGGTGGCGGCCATCTTGGATTTGAATATTGTCATAGTGCGTAGTATTTTACTCGTCAAGTCCTTTCATTTGATACCCATATTGAGGTAGTAGTGAAAAATTAAACGGATTTCGCCATTTTATGGTGGCGGCCATCTTGGATTTGAAATTTGTTATAGTGCATAGTATTCTACCGGTCAAGCTCTTTCATTAAATTTGATACCCATTGAGGTAGATTATGAAGAAATACATAGTCCACCATTTTGTGGAGGCGGCCATCTTGAATCGATATTAACCAAACATAGCTAAAAACCAATGCACAAAAATTAACCTTTAAATAAAAATGAAATTATACTAGTAATCAGATTTTTGAAATGCAAGAATAATTTATCGTAACGTAACGGGACAAAGAACGTAACGGGACAATAAGTCATCAATTTTCGTGCACGCAGCCAGCGTTCATCGATTTAGTAGACGTTGTCACGTCAGAAAATCTCATCAAACTTTTTATTACACTGCCGTTACGGCTCAAGATCGTTCTGTCCGCCTAAACGCTCGAGCTGAATCGAACGGACCCACGCTGACAATGTTGCAGGATTTTACCTAAAGTCGAGCTCTGTCGTTTCGTGAGAGGGCTCTTAAGTCCCACACCGATATTACAACTCGCCACTTCGCTATGCATGTTCTCTGGTTATAGGGCCTACCCCCCATACCGCTTAACTATATCGGTTTTGGCTTCGCTATTGCCATCTCTATCATATTTCAAACGCAAGTAAAAGAAAGAGAAACAATAATGCTAAGACAGTTTTTGTTCGGTGGTAGACCCCCCCCCCCTTTCTACCGCCTAACTAAATCGGCTTTGGCATTGCTAATGCGGTCTCTATCATTTCAATCAGAAAGAAAAGTGAGATCAATATCAAAACTAAGACAGTTATAGTCAGGCGGTAGGCCCCCTCCGGTCCAAGTTCAATAGTCTTCAAAGAACATTGGCTATACGTATTGCGAGGGGCTATCGTACCATATCGTTTGAGGCTGCGACCTTGATTTCACTATTTCCTCCGCTAGACATGCTGGCTGAAATGGATGCTCGGATCAATCGTCGCTTGCATCATGATACACCATTGAATGATCCAGGGTTGAGGCGAAAGGCGATGGGCGAACGGGTAATTTCCCAGAAGGAAGACGCCGAGCGACAGCGCGAAAGGGCTGATCCTACACGGAGACATCAACGACGTAGAGGTGGTAGAGGCGGTGGCTCTTAGCCCCCTTGACCCTGGAGCCGGGGTCTTAACAAGAATTCGGCTTCGGTATAACCTGCCTATCGTACGAGGCGATTAAAAGGGTACCTATGGGCTCGAAGACGGATATGCTTGGGGGCCTAACGTCCTATGAATAGCGAACCCATCAAAGGAAAGGCTACGGCATGATGCGGCCAGTGTCGTTTAGTCCACCACCCAAGGAAGGTGCTCCAGGCAAAGTGTCAAAAGGACGCCGGTGCGTTCCAACGGAGATCCCGGCGTCCTCCTCCTAGGCAGAGATGTAGGCCACCGAGGGGGTTTGATTTGAGCACAAAATTAGAAACATTAGAATAACATCAAAAATGAGCACTTACTAGAGTTGCAGTTATCTCTATTACAACATTAAAGGTATTAAAGGTATTTGATTAACGTGATATTTGTATAAATTGGGATGACGACAGGGTCAAAAGTAGAGTAAGGAAAAATATGGGACACGTAATCTTTTGTTATCCAACTGCGCGACGCAAAGGAGTGGTAATGTGTTTATCAGTCTATATATTTATATATGTATGGTTCTTTGAAGCACTATACAGGCCAAAAGCTGAGGCCGATTTTTTTTTGATTCACACGTCAATCGATTCCTTTTAGTCTGGCGAGTGACGCTAAAGACAGTGACGTGTTTACCTAGAAGAAACCGATTCACTCTCGATTTGAATACACAAAAATTGTAACCATCTGGAAAAACCCACTCAGGCAACGTATTACACAGCCTAGACGTTATTATTACAACAAGAACAAATTTTAAAAAAATGACTAGGCCCCGACTACCTCGGATTTGTTATCTGTACAACATTCTACTAGTCAAGCCCTTTCATTTGATACCCATATTAAGGGAGTTGTGAAAAAAGAAATGTGTTTCACCATTTTGTAGTAGCGGCCATCTTGGATTTGAAATTTGTCATAATGCAAACTATTCCGCTAGTCAAGTCAAGCCCTTTCGTTTGATACCCATATCGTAATGCAAGAGTCAGGTACTTATAAAAAATAACTCATTGATACAAACATTCATTTCTAAATGAACTGTCTTCAAAGTGAACATTTAAATAATAACAAACAAAACAATAATCAAAATGAATATCTCTGACTATCTCCGGGTTTGTAACATGAATAATTTCGCCATACAATAGTCGGACTGACGGCTTGACGCGCGCGTAATCCAACATCAGCCCTGCCTGACCGTTTGTAGGATTAAAATTTAACGCAAAGTGACATAAGGCTCGTGTTTTTGGAACGAAGTTTCAAACAGCCGTGAAGGAGATAAGAATGTTGCTGCGCGAACGAACTGAAATAGTTTAATAGTAAAAAAACTAACGTAAGCTGGAAGGAAATGAAGAGCAATGAAGAAGTTTTGAAGATGGTACAAGGGAAAAGAACAATAATGGAAACAATAGAAAACAGAAGAGGGAAGATCTTGGATCTGATACGACACGACAACTTCATTAGAACAATAATGGAAGGTAAATTAGAAGGGAGGAGGAAGAGAGGTAGACATATGAGAAGTTACATGAACTAAGTGAAGGAGAAGATAAACGTAGGGTCGTATCAGGAAGTCAAGGAGAAGGCGGAGTGTAGAAGTACATGGAAGGAACACCGCGGACAAGAGCAAAGCAAAGAAACAAGAGCGTCGCTTAATTTATGAAGGAATGAAAAAAAAACTAAAAAACACGTATGCATTCTAAAAAGTAAGAACACTTTTTCAGTTGGAAACATGTTTTAAATTGATCGATTACGTGGTAACGCATACGACACTAATATAATACCTATGTAAAACGTACATTTTACTAAGTTGTATTTTCAAGTGGATATCATAGAATGACAATTATTATTACGAGTATTTTGTCATTTCTATAATTTTATGCCTCTTAGTTTTAAGCTTAAGAAAAAGAAATATATTTAATATACTACTTATTTATTCTTTGATTTTTCTGCTGTCTATACAAAAAAAAAACACTGTGACGAACTTACAATTCATAAACGAGGATTTATCGAAAAAATAGAATTGTGGCGAATTTACACACACTTGTTATTGTGGCGAATTGACTTTGTGGCGAATCGACAATAACCCAATGAAATGTAAACAAAATTGACATGGGTCAGTGCAATTATAATAAAAACATATTATACTCGTATAATGCTTGACAGTTTTCTGTATGATCATTATTTTATTACAGCGAAGCATTAATTTCAAACTTTGAAAATGTATACAATTTGTATCCTCTTTCTTTTGTTTTTTTTTAATGGACGCGTAAATTGTACATTTATGAAAAAAGTACTTTGACTTAGACTTGTAATATACATTATTTAGAAATGCAGATATTTTTTTTAACTATAATAGGTTATAATAGGTTTACATCTTTGCCCTAAATTTCATCCAGATCCATCTTGTAGGACAGTACCAATCAAAACTAAACCTGTCAAATTAAAAAAAAAACTACTTTTTATTATTTTAGAACGCGTCCATTACTGCTCTATATTCCGAATGCCCCCCGGGGTAAAATGCCCGCATAACTAACTTAGCTCGCTTCCGAACCGAAACACGTACTTATTGCCTGTCTGGGAAAAGAATTGACACGGTGATAATAGAAAAATGTTAGCTTTTTAAATTTTAACCCTTAGAAAACTCAAGCAAATATAGCTTTTAAAATATTGCAATTAGAACTCGTATTGAAACATTATCTACACAAGACTTAATCGCGCGATTAAAAAATATTTTTCAATAACAAAAAGAGGGGTGTTATAGCTTTGACGTCGATATCTATCTATATCTCTCTGTGTGTGTGTGTGTCTGTGGCATTGAAGTTCTTAAACGCCAAAGCCAATTTCCTTGTATTGGTTCTTAGCTTTGTATGGTTATCGATTTAAGATGGCCGCCTCCGCAAAATGGCGGATAAAGTATTTTTTCATAACCTCCCTCAATATGGGTATCAAATGAAAGGGCTAGGAGAATACGATAACAAATTTCAAATCCAAAGTCAGGCGTAAAACGTTTTTTTTTTTCTTTTTAATAAATCCCCGAAGTTTCATTCGCGTTGTACGACCGTGATGACGAGGTGACTGAAAAAATTGCGAGTCCTTGGGAAATGAAAAGATGTCCATCATAACAAATCATAATTTGGTCTTCAAAATCGCAGTTTTGTCACCACGATACATGACACTCACTGTATCAACAGGCTTTTATGAACTCACTTGATGGATACTTGTATTTATGTCAAAATTCTAGAATGCCGATAGCCTAAAACCGTCCCCAACTTATGTTTCCAAAAACAATTTGAGCCGATTTTCTCAAGATGTTTTCCTACAGCGTAAAAGACAGTGGTGATATATGTAGGTAATTTGGGGTCCGATGGTGTTTTGTGTGAATTGTCCACCAATATTCATCTATTTCTATACTTATAATAAAACTGTAACGGGTCGAATTCTGTACATTGAAGATATTTTGAAATTTTTTTTTTTGGAGCACTCCATAGTCGATACTGATGGCGAATCTGCATTTTTTTTCTTTCATGTCTGTCTGTCTGTCTGTCTGTCTGTCTGTCTGTCTGTCTGTCTGTCTGTCTTTCTGTATAGGGATCACGCATCACGCCGAAACTACTGATTCAATTCAGCTGAAACTTGGCATGATTTTAGTTTAAACTAAGGAGATTGCTGTAGGCTACTTTTGATCCCCAAATTCTGATCGGTTTTCTTGCGGGAGGGGGTGAAAGTCAGAATGTGTATTTGGTTGTAACTCATGTTTGCGTTGTTTAATTTCATTAATTCTTTTTTTGTTAGAAAGAACACATTTTTTATATTGTCCCATCAAAATTTGAACATTATCGGTTTGGTGGTTCGGAAATTACACAAACATTAAATAATAACGACACGCACGGCGCGTTCGGTACATACTAACTTCTAAGTATTCTGTGTATCACAGACGATCCACAGAATATCTAGATTCTAGATTCAAGAAGTGCCCACGTGATCGCGTCGCGTCGTCTTGAATGACAAAATAATTGTCAAAAATATATTTTTGTGTGGAAAAAGGAGGAGGATGAAAATATCCTGCTTCAAACAAGGAGGATGTTCTCAATCGGGTTGCATGTTTTTTATTTGGTTTTATTTTACACGATAACTCCGGTAATTGTGAGTTGATTTTGATAATTCTTTTTTTGTTTGGAAGAAAATACTTCAGAGGTGATCTTATATATCGAAAACAGGGAGGTAGTTTTTCAAATATCAACAAAAAACAAAAATCAGCTTAGATTTATCTGTATTTAGTTAGTCGAACGACAGAATTAAATTACCTGTCATAGGAGAAAATTTTTGTTCTTTTGGAGAAAACATATCAGCATAATAAGTAGCAGCATAAACAACCCATTAAATGTTCCACTGCTGGACGTCGGGGCTTTCACTCGCAAGGAGAGAGACAAGGCTATAATCCACCACGCTGACCCAGTGTCGGTTGGTGGATGACATATGACATATGACTTAGAACTTAGATTCTAGGTACCTACATTTCGGTTTCCTCACGATATTTTCCTTCACCGTTTAATTACCGGCATTACGAACATGACTCAGAAAAGATAGTGGTGCGCGTGGTTTTGAACCCTGGGTCTCCGGATCGACAGTCTGCATTCTCCCGACTAAGTCAGCTGTAGCTTACTAGACCAGCCGTAACTTAACGTATTATTTCAATCCAAATACTGTTTAAAATTTAAAGGTAGTGTTCAACAAGCTTCGGTAACCGAAGCAGACCGTTGTTAGGGTTCCGTACCTGACTTCGCTGTCCGTCCATCCTTCCGTCTGTTACCAGACTGTATCTCAAGAACGGTGATAGCTAGACAGTTGAAATTTTCACAGACGATGTATTTCTATTGCCGCTTTAACAAAAAATACTAAAACTAAAATAAACATTTAAGAGGGGCTTATTTCCATACAACAAACTTGACTTTTTTACCGTTTCTTGCTCGATACTAATAACGTACCTGTCACAGGTTGACGCTTTCACTATTCACATAATATTAAGTTTTATGTTCTCTTTAAATGTAAGTAATTAAAATAAAATAAATTTTTTAAGGCTCCCATACAATAAAATCATTTTATTTGCTAATGGTTCAGAACCCTTCGCGCGCGAGTCCCACTGGCATTTGACCGGTTTTATTTTTTCAAAAATTTTGTGATATCCTATCCTTTCCTAATATTATATAAATATGTCAATATTTAAATTTTTGCTGCTCAATTACGTTGGAATGACTGAATGTATCGAGTTAAAATTTGAAACATATTCTTGGCTTAGCTTAAGTAACACATAGGACATATAGATAAGTAAGTATACATAGGCAATGTTTGGCCTATTTTTGTTCTTCCAGACTATAATCTAATTGTATTTCAAATTTCAGCCCGATCACTTTATACGTTCCGCCATGATTAAGTAACAAACATCCAAACATTGACATTCATAATATTTACAGTTACAGGACAACGTTGGAACGGCTGAACATATTTGGAAAGAATTCGAAACACACGTAGTTTGTAATCAGAAATAGCAAATCGGTTACTTATAGGTTACTGTGACGTCGGAAAGACTAAGCAAATTTGGTAGAAAATTGAAACAGAGATAACTTATAGTCTGAAATACCACATTTATGTATTATCTATCAACCTGAAAAGAAGCATGGGCCCTAAGGAAACAAATGTTAACTATCACGTCAAAACGGCACAACGAATTGGGTTGGCATAACACAGATAGTTTAGAGTCTAAAATTTCACATGGGGTCTCTAAGTCTATATTTTCGTTTAACTCCATATTAATCTATAATAAGTATATATTTTCGTAAGGAACTTGATGTGATGGTAAGGTAAAAGCCAAATATGAAAAATTTATGCACCCGTTTTGGCGTAGATAATACAGGTGATTTGCGTTCACAATCAAAATAACAAGCAACATTATATTCTCATTAGATGGCGCTAATGCCAGTGTAAATCTAAAAGCACTAAAGGCCATTTAAATCAACGTTTTGCTATTGTGGTATGTATTTTTTCTTTCATCACTAGGTGGCGTTACTGGTATTCTAAATTGTACTAATAAGTTTTTGCTGCTAAAATGATTTTGATGACGAATTTGGATTCTTTCGTTCTTGGATTTTTTTTCTGTGTTACAATTAAATTCATACATTAACATTTCACTAAGACTTGGCTTAGATTTCCGGGTTCAACTTGCTTGAGTACCTATCATTATAACTCAAAATTTTAATCACTTTGATTCCACACAGGCTTCGTTCAAAATTTTACGCGGGCGAAGTCGCGGGTAACAGCTAGAAAACAGCTTGCGGATAAAAAGAGAAAAGTAGGTAATCAGATCATGCACATCAACTTCAGACTTTTCGTAATGTATCCTATAAAAATCCTACAAACTTAACACTTGCGGCTATGTTTGATACTACGAAAACTTAATAAGTATGTTTGATTTTGTTTAAAAAAAGAAAAATAAAGATGATAAAATTAAATATTTTTTTTTGTGGGAAAACAAATTCACTCGGTTTTTCAATGATTACATTTTGCAAATATTTTGACGTACGATACTTCCAACTAATCCATACTAATATTATAAATGCGAAAGTAACTCTGTCTGTCTGTCTGTCTGTCTGTCTGTCTGTCTGTCTGTCTGTCCGTCTTTACCGCCTAAACCAACCAACAGATTTTGATGAAATTTGATACATAGATAAAATTGATCCCGAGAAAGGACATAGGCTACTTTTTGTTTCGAAAAAAAGGGTTGAAAGGGTTAAAATAAGGGATGAAAGTTTATATGGAAAACTTCGTCATTGTGGAAGAACTATGAAACTTTACGTCTAGATATTTAACACGAAACCATAAAATGTATGTTTTAGCAGTTTTGTAGTTTCGAATTGTACCTACGGGGGTGGAATTGGGGTTTTCTTTTTTATTATTTATGATTATTTATTCTTGGGTCAAATTTAGTCATTCAAATTTCACCCTCTTCCTGTCAACCGATTAATCTGAAATTTTGTATACACTTTGGATTTTAGTGACAATACAATTATGTTTATTCATTATCATTATAAATTCAAGATGGCTGCCGCTACAAAATGGCGGATAATTTATGTTTTATTAATCCCATCAATATGGGTATCAAATGAAAGGGCTCAACAAGCAAAATACAATATACTATAAAAAATTGAAATCCAAGATGGCGGCCGCTACAAAATGGCGGATAACGTAGGTTTTATCAATCCCATCAACATGGGTATCAAATGAAAGGGCTCAACAAGCAGAATACAATATACTATAAAAAAATTAAATCCAAGATGGCGGCCGCTACAAAATGGCGGATAACGTACGTTTTATCAATCCCATCAATATGGGTATCAAATGAAAGTGCTCAACCAGTAGAATACAACGTACTATATAAAATTAAAATCCAAGATGGCGGCCTCTACACAATGGCGGATAACTTAGGTTTTATGAACCCCATCAACATGGGTATCAAATAAAGGGCTTGACAAGAAGAATACAGTGCACTATACAACCTCAATACTTAAGTTGGGCGCAGCCACTAAATGGCGTATCAGACTTTCAGACAGAATTTTTGATAGTCGACGAGATTTCCATGGTGTCTTATCAAATGTTATGCATGATGGACGCTCGATTAAGGCAAATTAAGAACTGTAAAAATGAGTTTTTTGGAGGAGTAAACGTATTACTTTTCGGTAACCTTTTACAACTGCCTCCTATAAAATGATCAGGAACACCTGTTTTCAATTCTCATATGAAATTATATATATGAAAGTAACTCTCTGTCCGTTACCGTCTAACGCCTAAGCCACTTAAAGAGTTTGTTACAATTTGGTGCACAGATAGACTACCTAGACTTAGGAAAGGACAACGGCGACTTTTCATCACAGAAAAAGAGTTGAAAAGAGTGGAAATGAGGAGTAAAAGTGTGCATGGAAGGATCTTGGCACTCTTTGTATGCTATTTTAACCGACTTCAAAAAGGAGGAGGTTATCAATCCAGTTGTATTTCCAATTGTGAATCAATTTAGATGGTTATTTTTTTGGTTGGTAGATTATAGTTCAGAGGTGGTCATATAAATTTTATCGAAATCAGTGGGGCGGTTTTTGAAATATGAACAAACTAAAATTTGTGTTCATGTAATCAGTCGATATATCTACTAATATCTACTAATAGACTCTAATAAAATTTGGTGGACCGTCCCAATATGATTTTAAATTAAAGTCTGTTTTTGATTAATTTTTGAGAACATAGTTTCTTTGTAATTTGTGTCGTAAATTGTACATTTATTAATAAATATAAAACTTTGACTTAGACCGATTTTGATTAGGAAACGTGAATTTGTATGGTAGTAGACATACGAGTAGGTACTGCCTCAATTACTTTAATAAATATGTGGCGCGGACGAAGTCGCGGGTAAAAGCTAGTCTTTATATAAAACTTCTAAATTGTCACCTGGAGAAATACCCGTTGCTTATAAAAACTATAAAACACATAACTATAAAAAGCATAAAGTGTATGTAGGTGGGATTTCAACGAATTTACGATTGTGATATTTAATGTTCACACTACCGTGAAAGTCAATTGTACAAATACCTAATTCATTTTGTAGACAAAATACATTGCCTTTCTTCGCTGTATCAAAACTTCTCATTTATTATTTAGATCGTATGAAAAACGACATATCGTTCTCCACGTAACATCTCGATGTGATTTGTCTAGCAAATACAATCCGTTGAAAACAAACATAGTTTATGTTTTGTCTGTGAATTGAATGGGTATTGGAAGAAATTTAATATAGGAGGGGCTGAAATCAACTTGAGAAATACACATTTATTTTAAACTGGTTCAGGTTTTACTTGACTGCCATCTCGCCTGATGTTAAAAGCGACTATGCGGTCTACCATGCAGCGTTTCTTCTTGGTGAACCAAGATGAAACCGATTCACTCTCGCTTTTTCAAATATAGAGTGACGAGACGAGCAGGACATGTCCCTGATGGTAAGCAAAATGCCTGCCACATAACAGCACAGTGACAAGCAGCTATTGACAGATAACATCTTAGATCTCTGGGTGACGAGCGCAGTGCTAGGTAATGATTGGGACTCCTCATGTTCCAATGGCATGTTGCTTACCATCAGAGATAAGTACTGCTCGTCTCGTCACTCTTTATTAAAAAAAATTGGAACATTAAGAGTCCAAATCATTACCTAGCACTGCACTGCGCTCGTCGTCACCCAGAGATTTAAGAAATGAAAATCGTTTGAGCCGTTTCCGAGATTCAGATTCTATATTAATATATATACCTACAAGATTGCCTCGTTTAAAGGTATAAGATAAGATTGGCTGTATTTAAGTAAATACTAAATTGGTTCGATTTTAGTTAAGCCTGCTTTATCATACACGGGCATTCAACATCAGACACGATGGCGGTCAATGCAAAAACCGGTAGAAGTGAAAACTTATAATGTCAAATTTTAGTTTAAAACAGCACAAATGTTGCCTAATACGTCAACACTACAGACTATACTAATAGGTATACTGTTATTATGCGTGTCAGTGATCCGAATTCACCAGATTTCACACATTCAAAAAGCGTCTAACGCGCACGATCTAGTCCACTACCATTATATTATTATATTAGTGGCACCATCAGCCATCACACCTTGCAGAGACACATAGTAGGGCCGGTGCAGCGGCTATTTCAGCTAAGCGACTCAAACGGCGGAAATATGCAACCCTCGGAAGTGGTTTGAGCCCTGTAGGGTTGAGACATTGGGCCCGTGGGGGTCGGGAGCTCACCTCAAAAAGCCTTTCCGAGCGCTAGGACGCGACGCGTGACCAAAATGCTGGCGTTTATTTGGCCCAACGCAAGCCATTCAGCGTGATAATGCTGCCAGCTTGGTGGGTCCGCTTCCGATTGGTAGTGGATTTGAACATCTTGAATATCTGTATACCTTCATTTGTCTATGGATAATTCAGGTGTGCTTAGTTAGTTAGGTATGTAGCGTAGTGTAGTTCTCATTGTATTTTAGTATTGTTAATAAATGCTATAAAAAAGTTATATTAGTGTGATGGATAAGACTGTACTCTACGAAAAAAAAAACTCAGCGCGGCTAACCTTTTCACAGAAGTTTTCACTTCAAAAATATAACGACCAAATTGTCTTTAAAAGGCTTCTTAAAGAGCTAAAACTCTTTTAAAGTACCTATTAAATCGTCGTTTAAAACCCTGTATTTTGTTCGACCTAAATTCCACTGAAGCACACCAAAGTACGTCACATTCAAAAATTCAGGCGATTCATTGAAAATATACATATATATACGCGTAGGTGTGTAGGGAACAATGTAATCGACCTGGAAAACAGTACGCAATCTTTTCTTTTCTAAGCAGTGACAGTTATGGCTCCTAACAAAGGCATTTTACAATTTAAAAGAGTATTTTAACGATGAAAAAGATGTTTAACTATTTTAGTATGTAACTGTTCAAAATAATGTTTGTTATCGAAAACAGAATTACAAGAAAGTACTTACGTACTTATACTTGTTAATGTTGCATGCCCGTCAAGGGTACACTGTTGTACAATTTTATATCTTAAGACCTATTTTTACTCAGTGCGAGCAATAAATATATTCTTATTCTTATTTTTAAATCACACTAATCTTCTATGTACCTACATATGTGTTGAAGTGTAAACTTCTTTTGGCGCGACATATACACATTTTTCGTGGGCTGTGAATTGAATTCTAGCGTCACGCTCAGGAATGATAAGAGATCTTCAGGTAAACTTATAGGCCATCTAGAAATGCTGACGCATTGATAGACGGCAACGCCTTCCGGTTGTTTCCGGAGTACGCTAACAAATTCTGAGTTATAAGTTTTCACTTCAATTGGCAGTGCCTATGACTGCCAATTTTTTTGAAGTGAAACTTCTTTATCGGCGTTGGAAAAAAAATTACCGTCACATTTTTCGGTTACGCGTCACATTTTTCCGTTACGCGCCATCTTTTTCTTGCCCCTACCACGGTTGGTTCAGACGAAGAGTACTTTCACTTTCTCCAACGGAGTAGGGATAGCATGTCGCTTAAGCGAAATAACAAAATGAAAAATGTAGTTTAAATGTAATTTATTGTAGAAATGCTGTAATAATCTTAGTAGCAAAAGGTAAAGTGAAATAATTGTATTATTTGTATTCATGTCTATGATAATAAAATCCTTTTGTTTAAACTTTATCTAATTTAACTTTATTTAACCAATTTCTAGAAAGTTGCATGTAGATCATTTTTCGAAAAATAAGGCCATAAAGAAGTTTCACTTCTTACGTGTGTACACTAGTACACGCACACATTTTTTTTTTACTGTGACAAACATCATGACAATGTTTTTTATACGTTAAATACTAGCTGAACCGTGAGCGCGTTGCACGCCATCTGTCGAAAATTGGTCAAACCAACTCAGAAACCTACTTTGGTTCATGCACAACAACTTTGATACAACAACCAAATGTGTTCACATGATCGAATGCATACGATTCTATAAAGGACATACAGACAAACATTTATTTTTACGTACATGCCTACATTATTATTACGCACTATATACATATCTTTGTAATTTTGGATGCAAAAGTTTACCACATTTACGAAAAAAAAATACTTCAATATTCTCGCGAGATTCTAACCGTTCTAAGGTTGGTTCTACCTGGTGCGTACATGAGGGCATGCACGTTATCAGGATGGCCGACTGTAAGCTTCAAATAGGCTTGTACAAAACTCCTTGCTAAAGTATGGATTACTGACCGAAAATGAAAATTGAAAATTGTTTTGTCATGCAGAGCTGGGATGTCAGCCAAAAAATAGAGGTTATTTCTAAATCTGCTTGATTAGTTTAAATATCGATGTTATATAGTACAAAACATTAATAAAAACTGGTTTAAGCTATCTATGTTTCACTTTCAGAGTTGTTAACTTACACCGGTAATCGAACAGCCTAGGGTTTATTTATATCATCTTTACCATCGATATAATTAAAGAAACGAAGATGAGGTATGCTATAATCTAAAGACAAAATAACGTGGCGAAAATTTGTTTGAAAAATTTGAATTGTCAGCAAACGTACACAATTGTCAGCGAACGTACACAACTCCTTGTTGCGACTGAGACTAAATCAGGAGACGTCACCTGATTTTGCATCGCCATAATAGAAGCGCGTTTGCCGCTTCTGCCGTTTTTAAGAGTTCGATGATCTTTACGTTAAAAGTTGAGTTTCCAGCATAAAAGCCAAACGATGAAACTGCCTGCGCTTACCTTTTTGAAGTTATCACGTGCGATCTCAATATGAACACAATTCACATCAAGCCAAATGAACTTACCTGTAAAAAAAGAAAAATAAATCAAATTATGTTAGTATTGAAAAGATATTATTTGTCGTGTTAAGATATCATAGAGTTCACAGAATAAAAACGATACATAGTCTTAAGTTTTACCTACATTTAAATATATTTGATTTTTCTCGCTTAATTCCGTTTTATGTAGTTTCCCCTCGATAAAAAGTAGCTATTGTGCTATTACAGATAGTGTCTATCTTTGCTCTAAATTTCAACCCGATCTGCTTAGCCATTCCGACGTGATTTAGGAACAAACATCCACGCTTTCACATTTTATGTTAGTAGGATGACATTTAAAAGCATATGAGTTTATGACTTCTTTAATCCTATAAAAAGGTAAAGAATAGGCAAGTTTAAGTTCAACTATAACGACTTATTATATACAATTTATTTCAAACATTTATGCATTCACTTAGGGTTCCAAATAGATTAAAAAAATCAACAACAAAATAAATTGTTTGCCATAATAATTTATTAGACCATTCACCACAATAACAATCAAGTAACAAATTAACGTAATAAATGGTTAACTAAGTAAAAGGGTTAGCGATAAATAAAGTTAACCTTTAGGTCGCCACACAACATTACTTATTCGAAAATGTATGATATATAAAACGTCTCTATTTTTAGTAATTAATGAAGCACGGAAAATTATTTATCTGATTTCTTATTCGTTAAATAGGTTTTTAAATAAATAATGTAAACCGTAATTAAGAACTTCATTGTAATTTTTCTGGAGGGCGTTATAATGTTTATTTTTGTCGGCTTTTAGTGGTTATTCATCCACAATTTTTAATGCGTGGGAAAATACATTTTCTCATACCTTGCTGCCTCCAGGATATGGTCGAGTTATATCGGAGTCTACACCATAGGTGTTTATGGCGCCCCTACCGACAAACCTCCTAGGAGGTTCATCTTTGCCAGTAAACCCTCCAATGCTTGCCCGTCTCCAGGCCCTTCTACGGGACATACCCATACTTGAACCATCACCGCTGCATCCAAGATACAAAGTGTCCAAATCGGAGGTTTGGCATATTTTACTGTGTTCCGGCTTGAAGGGCTTTTGAGGCAGATAAATCATAAAGCTTCGAGAAATAATTATATCTTCTTAAAAAAAAAAATTTTTGATCACTGCGCTTGTGGCGACAAGTGATATAACTTTTTTTTAAAGTGCTAGGTAATAATTTAGACTCATAATGTCCCAATAGTTGCATAAAACTATAAATAAATAATAATACATATTGGTGGACAATTCACACACAACACGATCTGACCCCAAACTAAGCAAAGCAAACTATGCTTTTAAAGGCAGACAAATGACTAGCCCGTCCCTCACTTTATATTATAAATAGCTTATAATTTTAAAAAACCCGACGGCATGAAATACTATATACTATCTAAGAACACTTGGGTCATTAATACGAATCTAACGAAATCTTAATTGTCAAGATCCATCCAACCGTTTGGAGGATACGAGGGAATAAAGAAATTTACAAACATACAACATACGCGCGAAAAACATAACCCTTCTTTCAGTCTGGTAAAAATATTGTCATGTAATATACATATGTATATACATAATATACATATGTAACTAAAGCGATTAAAGGGTTAACACCGCATTAAGTAAGCATTACGCAGTAAAGTAACCTTATTACCGGTTATTACAACAGCCATTAGCTGCTAAGAAATTACCTATAACCCTTAGTGCGAGTTCTGATTTAATGACTTGAGTATTTGTTTTGTTAGGCTCATGGAGGTATAATAAAACTTTTTTGTACGTCCATGGTTAGGCTATGTAGAACATTCGATAATGCCGTTATTGGAAAATTGTAGAGGTAGTACTCTTTGTTGAGTCCACCTGGGGAAGATACCACACCTTTACCAGATATTCTACCGCTAAGCAGTGATGTGCAAACGTCACTGTGTTCCGATTTGAAGGGCAATGTTTCCAGTGAAATTACAGGGTATAGAGACAATACGTCTTATTATTTCTCTGTTTGACAAGTGTAGTGCAGTGCTAGGTAAAGATTAGGGCTCTTCATGTTCTAAACAGTTTTGGTGTTGAGCGGGCTGCTTGTGCTTATGTACCTTTTAACCGATTTCAAAAAAGGTTCTCAATTCGGGTGTTCGTTTTTTTGCCAGTAAAAAATTTGTTACGCTATACGATATGCGATACGCCAATTTGAATCGATTTTGATAATATATTTTTTTTCTAATCGTATTTCAAAGGTTTCCTTTAAATTTTAACGGGCGAAATCGGTTCGGTGTGAAAATTAGATTTATGAAAAAATTGGTTGCCTGTAAAGTCGGTATACGGGCGAAAGTTTTACGTGACAACGACTTTGAGTGGTAAAATAATTTTACGGAAGGGACGCGTGCCTTTCACTTTTTATGTCTGTCTCTCTCGCTCTTAGGCGGGCTAACCATGCCCGAGTGGAAGGGACGCGTGCCTCTCACTCGCTCTCGTTGTGAGCGCATAACGTGAGCGGAGCGTAACACAGTTTCTTGAAGTGTCACCCGGCAAACCAATTTATAAGACGTTGTCACGTCAAAATCAACAAAAACGTATTGATGGTATTTTCATTTACTTCGAAATCTCACCTTATTGGAACAGAGTCTTCAGTTCGCGCTACAAAATTTATGAAATTTAATTGAGTGTCTTTTTTTTTTTTAAATAAAAAGTGACGAGACGAGCAGGGCATGTGCTTGATGGTAAGCAACATGCCTGCCACATAACAGCACAGTGACACGCAGCTATTGGAACAAGAAGAGTCCAAATCATTGCCTAGCACTGCACTGCGCTCGTCACCCAGAGATCTAAGATGTTATATCTCTAAGCCCTGTAATTTCTCTGGAAACATTGCCCTTCAAACCGGAACACAGTAATGTCTGCACATTGCTGCTTGGCGGTAGAATAACTGGCAAAGGTGTGGTACTTCCCCAGGCGGACTCTGCCAAGAGTCCTACCACTACAAAACTACTACTACTGTTTGTGAGAGTTTAATTTTAAATTGAAGTTTGCTATAACGTATAGAGCAGAAAAGTATGTTTGTACGCGCTAATCACAGTAGCTACTGAACGATTTAAAAAATCCCGGCACTGTTGGATATGTACATGCTCCTTGAGCGTTATAGGCTATGTATCACGGACGAAGCCAGGGTATACCACTAGTTCAATTACATAATACCTGGTAGAAAAATGTTTATGTACTGTAAGACTTTATACGTAGTGAAATACTTCATCCGGGGGCCATGACGTCATAAGCCAGGTGGCCCCCGCCTACCCTTTTAGCAAGTACCTGGATGTACGAAGCATGTACATTGTGGATGCGGTAAGGAGGGTCATTCACCTAAGTGGGGTGATATTGTGAAGGAAAATAACCCTGAACAGGTTTGACGTACGGTAATGTTTTCCGTTGTCTGGCTCATTTGATTATGTTGTTTATTACTTGGTGGTTTATTAAGTTTTTGATGCTCTACCTTCATTATAGTGTTTAGGAATTCACAAACTTATATACTTTTTAAGTATTACGTTAGTGATATACAAATGCGAAGCTTTATTCGTTTGTAAATTGGATGTTTGTTGCTGGATTACATCGTAACAGCTAAACGGATCTGGTCTAAATTAGGAAAATAGACAGTTTGTGATCTGGGATAGCACATAAACTACTTTTCATTATGGAAAATTATGGAAACGGTATAAAATAAGTCATTTATAAAATAAAAGTGATAGATAGATCAACTTTTTACTCGTAATAATAATTAAACAATAAAATACACAAAAACTTTAGACTAAAATGAAAGTAGCAGTGGGCGACCTAATCGCTTCAAGCAATCTTGATCCAGATCTAAAGTAGGTAAATTATTATTTATAATAGATTTATTATGTAATTAAAATAGATACATTTATCAAAAATTTTAATAATTTACCTACAAACATACTACCATTGGCAGTGCCCCTACTCGATATATAATTTTAATTTAATGTTTCGTAGAAGAGGAGTAAGACCATGTACTCGTGTGTATGTATCACCTATTTGATATTTTAATAGAATTACTGGTAAGAAAAGCTTTTAGAACTATCGATAGAACTACAACCAAAACATAACCTTGAAACGACTCGTGGAACTTTACGATCGAAGCACGGGCAACGAACGGTATATTTATGATTTCGAAGCCATAAACTCTTGCAAATACAATACTAAGGTACATAATATATTACTATGATGAGTACGACAACCATCGTACAGTAAAATTTTATTTCGTATAATTTGAGAATGTTTACTTTTTGTTATAGGCTATTATTTATTAATTTCCTTTTTAGGGTTCCGTAGCCAAATGGCAAAATACGGAACCCATATAGATTCGTCATGTCTGTCTGTCCGTCCGTATGTCACAGCCACTTCTCTCTGAAACTATAAAAGCTATACTATTGAAACTTGGTAAGTAGAAGTAATCTATGAACTGCATTAAGATTTTGATACAAAAAATAGAAAAAATAAATTTTTAGGGGTGTTTCATACATAGAACTGAAACTCAAAACATGTTTTTTTATCAATACCATACGTGTGACATATCTATGGATAGGTCATCAAAAATGATATTGAGGTTTCTAACATTTTTTATTTTTTTTTCTAAACTGAATAGTTTGCGTGAGGGACTCATCCAAAGAGTGGTAAAAGTGTCTCCCCTTTAACTTCTAAAGTAAAAGAATGACAAAAATAAATTGGTTGCCTGTAAAGTCGGTATACGGGCGAAAGTTTTACGTGACAACGACTTTGAGTGGTAAAATCATTTTACGGAAGGGACGCGTGCCTTTCACTTTTTATGTCTGTCTCTCTCGCTCTTAGGCGGGCTAACCATGCCCGAGTGGAAGGGACGCGTGCCTCTCACTCGCTCTCGTTGTGAGCGCATAACGTGAGCGGAGCGTAACGCAGTTTCTTGAAGTGTCACCCGGCAAACCAATTTATAAGACGTTGTCACGTCAATAAAAAAAGTGTATGATGTACATTATACAATGTAAACTATCAACGAAAATTGGTTTGAATCACGGATATGTTTGAATGATATCTAGTAAGTAGTTTTATTTTAATACGTCATAAATTGACTATTGTTAAAACACTGATTAAAGTAACAACGAACTACAAGAACTTTTGTATTATGCTACTTGCTGCTTCGGAATCCTTCATGGGCTAGCCTGACTCGCACTTGACCACTTTTATTTTATTCAGTAATCGACGTATAAATTGTATATTTATGAGCAAAGTTTTTTGACTTTAAAGAATTTTTTTGTTGTTCAGTTATGAAACGCTTTTTATACTTGACTAAATTTAGTCGTCTGAATTTAGTCGTTACTGAATTCAGTGAAGTACAATAGCATTCGGTAAGCTAGCGTTAGCTAGCTACGCTACGCATTAAGCGAGGATTGCTGGCTCTAACTTGCTTCTGTATTCAGTCGACTAAATTTAGACAAGTGTTTAAGTGTTTAAGACAAGCCTTTAAGTTTCAATGTAAGCCTGTTTTAGACAGTATGACTGATGAAATTGCGCTGTTTAGCCTTAAATTGCTCGTACTTAACTTTTGAGTAAAATAACTCCTAATTTTATTAACAAAATTTTATTAAAGTAATTAAAAAGTACCACCTCTTAACATTATTTCTCTATGTCTCTGTGCATGGTTGAGTTACTCTGCTCTGTTCAAAGTTCCATATACACTCCTGCGATGCCTTTGAATATTAAAGCGAACTGTAACTGATAGCAACAAACTTCGAGCGAATTTCGTCTTTCAATGCATTACTTTAACTAATTGAAAACATGAGGAACTTCACATATCGATCAGGTTGAAAATAGCATCGTATTATTTGTAGCTGTCTTGCTTGTTTACTTGGTATCATGAATTTTAAATTTACCTTGATTTAACGTTTCTTCATAAACTGTTGCATAGTGGAACGGACTGTCCTGAACTCCTTTCTAAATTCAAACTTATAGTTCCATATAGAAAACGAATTAACAAAAAACGGCTATGTAGTTAGTTTATACGCTGTAGAAGTGGAGCGAGAGGTATACCAGCAAAATCTCTCTATAACCTGCTGAAAGATCTTGGCTTATCCCGAAGTGCAGTAAGTTCTATACTAGAACGAGTATCTAAAGCTGCACTAGTAGGCTCATATCAGATTTGGCTGGGCAGGGAGAGAAAGACGAGTAGTGAAGGTGAGTGTTGATGTACGTCAGAAAGGCACTTTTCCCTTAAACCTACGCCCGAGTCACATTTAGCAACTCGCAGTCAAGTTCCCTTATCGATGTGTACAAGACGAAACTGGAACAATCCGTCTCGGTTATTACCGATTACGACAAAATTTAAGTTGTTCTATGATGACCATAGCGAGCTATGAAAAAGATGACTACATACTCCTCCCGAATGGAACAATTTTTCGAAAAAATAGAGAAGTCTGAGAGAAGAGACAATCGAGCGAGTGCGAACACGTCACCTACCCGGTGCGCCGCCGGTCCCCATACGGTATGCGTCAGTGGCGCAGCGAGGCCCGGCCCGGCGCGCGCGCTGCCGCCGGCCAATTCCGCGCCGACACGCAACCCCGCACCACCGTCTAGTCAGCTCACGCCGCCGCGCAACCCCGCACCACCGGCAGAGCCAGCCAGCGCCAACTATCACTGCGTCGACGCGTAGCCAGCTCACACCGCCGCGGAACCTAACACCACCGACGGGTCAGACCGCGCCGGCAGCCGCCGCGCCGCCGCTCCAGCAGGCCGCACCCCCGCGCGCAGCAGCACCAGCGCCTACAGCTCCATCGGCGCCACAGCGGAAACGCGGCAAACGCGCACAAGCATCAACCCAAGAGTCGTCCACCGATAACGACACGCCATCGATTTTAGAATCAAAACGACTAAACGACAATCGTCGGCTCGAGATTCATCGTGGCAGACTGTGACGCGGCGTAAAGATCGTTACACATATACGAGACAAGTCGTACGCGGAAGTGGTACTTCAGACGCTGAGTTAGAAGCAATAGAACGAGTGGAAAAATTACATGTATGCTTCCTGAAACCGACAACCACTCCAGAAACTTTAAAAACATACATGAACAAGAAAATCCATGTACCGAGTATCATGTCGAGAAAATTCTTTTGAAGCATACGCACTACGCATCGTTTGCTGTGACCGTCCCAACAAGCAAGTATGAGTTTTTCATGAAAGCTGATAATTGGCCAAGTAGAGTCGAAGTTAGTCCTGGTTTCGACGCGGCGACCGGCGGGCGGTGCGCTCGTCTTTCGACGCCGCAGGCATTGCGGGCAACACCGGAGCGACCGAAGCCGCAGGCGGTGGACGCAACACCGCCCCCGTCGCTCCGCCGGCGGCTCCCCTGCGACGACGGCTGGCAGGCGTAGTTCAAAATGCAGTGTTTAGTATGAACGCGCAGTGCTTAACTCCGAGACAGTTGACAGTATGTCACCAAAACATTAACTCGCTAAATGACAAGACTCAACGATTAGAAGTTCTCTTAGAAACTGACCTTAAGTGCGATGTTCTTGCATTAACAGAACACTGGCTTACCGCCCCAAATCTACAATGTATTCATTTAAAAGACTACATGTTGGTGTCTAGTTTTTGTAGAAATAATGTTATCCATGGCGGATCCTGTATTTTTTTGTAAATGAAGCACCAAAGTGTGTCGAAAACATTGAGTTATCAGCATTGTCAGAAGAAAGGTTTTGTGAAATCTCCGCGATTGACGTTATGGACTTTGACATTACTATCATTTGCATTTATCGCACAGGCCTAGCTCATGTTAGAGGTTTGTTAAGTGGCCTGGAACGTTTGCTCGATAAGCTCAGTGAAACCGATAAAACATTTATGATTCTCGGTGATATAAACATAAACATCTTAGACAGCACTAGCACTGACTTTAAAAATCTGTTCGACATACTCAACTCTCATGATGTGAGTTCGATTGTAGACTTCTACTGTATAACAGAAACGTCACAAACAGCGATCGACCTAATTTTACAAATGTAGCGCGAGAACTTACTTCGGCAACCTCAATAAATACGCTTCTGTCAGATCACTTAGCCGTACGTGGAGTGGTAACATTCGCTTGTTCAGCGCCAGCACAGCTCACTCGTCTTAGTCGTGATTTATCGCAGAATAACCGCGCAAACTTTGTGATGGCTATTGACAGTATAGATTGGTCTGAAGTAAGTGAGAGAAACAAAACCGCTCAAACATTTGTAGTAGCACTGATCAATATTTTAGCAAATAAGTATGACACTTGTTTCCCGATAAAACGAACACCAAATAACAAACGTGATGCTTCGTGGGTTACGCCTGATATTCTAAATCTAAAATCATTGTTGTTTGATATTTCGAAATTAGTTGACCAATTTCCTGAAGAAGAGAACTTAATAGCTATGTTTGACGATCTCAACAGGAAATACAATTCTACTTTGAATGTGTCTAAAACAAATCATTACAATAGCATAATACATGGAAGCACGAATCCATCTAAAGCTATGGGGAATCGTGAACACGGAGAGGGGAAAACAATTCGCCTAGGTTGAACTTTTCCGAGATCGTAAAGATTGTAACGGCAGTAAGTTTAGTTCGCCAAAAATGCCGTAAATGCTATGAACGTTCGGTTTTTAAATGCAGCTGCTGCCTGTGGGGCGCCTAAAGCTAATGCTACTGTATGTAAAATTTTAGTATCTGCGCGTCAGGCGTCTGACCGTTCCTCAGACTAACAAGTTTTTCGGCTGATGAGGTATTTCGCATAGTCTCCTCCAGAATACCTCCAAAAAGTCAAAAGACATATACGGTGTGTCGATGGAGCTAATTAAACCAGCAATTTTGCCTCTAGCTCCGGTTCTCGCCACACTGTTTAATAAGTGTCTTAGGGAGGGGTCGTACCTGTCGCCGCTGAAGATATCGAAAGTGTCCCCGATATTTAAAGGCAAAGGCAAACGGGACGATATTGATGGATATAGACCAGTATCGATTATACCAGCAATAGCCAAAGTATTCGAAAATGGCTTGAGTTCGCGATTAGTGGCTCATCTATCGGAAACCGAGGCACTGTGTGAACAACAATACGCATACCGCGAAGGGAGGTCTACGACTTCTCTAACGCGTGAAGTGATTCGTAGCGTGTTGGCTGCCCGTGAACGTAAAGAGCAAGTAGCCGTCTTATGCTGTGACTTATCGAAGGCCTTCGATGTTGCAGACCATGAGACCTTAGCTTTTAAAGCTGAAACACTATGGCATAGCTGGGAAATCATACGAGGTATTGACTGACATGTTACGAGGCCGCTCTCAAGTAGTGGATGCTGGCGATGGCGAGAACAAATCAGACCCGTTGCCTTCGTCTATGGGAGTACCGCAGGGTTCGTCAGTCTCTAATATTATGTTTTCTCCTACTAAACGATCTACCTGAAGCCGTGAAGGGTGCAGCCATATTCATGTATGCGGATGACGTGGCTGCCGTAGTCACAGCTCTTTCAATAGAGGAATTAGAAGAGAAATTAAATTTTGTAATAAACGGCTTAAATTCATGGTTTAGCGCCAACGGTTTTATGCTAAATTCAAAAAGACACACTATATTCACTTTTGTCTGTCGGGACACCATACAAAACCACTAAAAGTCTCGCTAAATGGTGTTAGGATTGAGCAGGTACAGAACACCGCATTTTTGGGGTTCGAGATTGATCGCAGCATGACGGGAACATCACATCGACAAGATGTGTGCTAAAGTTAGCAGTGCGTGCTTTGCGCTAAGACGAGTTTCCCGAGTGGTGTCTACGGAAGTGTCACGCATGTTACTTCGCTACAGTGCATTCACGGTTACAATACGGCGCCGAGCTATACGCGCGCGCTGCCGACTGGAAGCGTGCGTTCCGCGCCCAAAAACGTGCCGTACGTGCCATTGTTGGCGTATCGCAATGTACATCCGTCAGACCATATTTCAAGGAGCTTGGTATACTTACTTTACCTGCTATCTTGATCTATCAAGTGGCTGTGTATGTAAAAATAATCTAGAATCGTACAACACGCGAGAGAGAGACATTCTCGCAACATACGCAACGCCGACAAGCTGGATGTTATACCACACTCTCTCACGAGGTCACAGAAGTTAACTCACATAATGGGACCGGAAGTTTATAACGCTCTTCCCAAAATAGTTTTATCGGCCCCAAGTTTCGGCAGCTTCAAAACAGATTAAAGTGCTGGCTTATCGATCAAACTTTTATAGTTACAGCGAATTTTAGAGAGTGATGGCAAAGTTCCATAAAATGTAAATAAATAAATTTGACATAGGTTAGTACAATTGCTAGAAAGACATTATACTCGTATAATGCTTGACAGTTTTCTGTACAATAATTATTGTAATACAGTAAAGTAGTAGTTTCAAACTTTGAAAATGTATACAATTTGTATGCTCTTTCTTTTGTTTTATTTTTTATTAATTGACGTGTAAATTGTACATTTATGAATAAAGTACTTTGACTTTGACTTTGACTTTGACTTTCAAGTCTCGGGAACTACTTGGGTTTCTCTCTGCCACACGATGGACCGGCACCCGCACGGTGAATCCATGGAATGCTAAGAAAATCGTCTCTCCAAGAGAGCCAATTACTACAAAGAAACTTATCAAAGAATACTTTGACTGGAAGTAAGTCAAATAGTCTTAAGTTAGGTCTTAAGCTCTCATGGTCGAGATCCTACTTCGCATAAAATTGTGTTTTTTTAAATTAACGATATTGTTTCTTTTTATTGTATGAAATATAGCTTATTTATTTCAATCTGTACATTGACAAAAAAAAAAATTATAATTAACAAAATGTATTTATGTGTAATAGATCTAATATGTGTATTGTGTTTCAGAGGTAATTAGCTGTACCTATGTTAATTTTGAGTATGGTAAAAAAAAATATTGTACATAATTACATAAAAACACAAAACTGTTGAAACCATTATTGTATCCACCTACCGTCTATGTAAACAGTTTATACAATAAAGACATTCTTATTCTTATATTCCGTTCGCACCTAGATTTAGGAGAACAGTAGTCTTTATATACCTACACAATAAGTGTGTGAAATTTCATTCTCCTCCGTACGATCAATTTTCGTAAAAGTAGTACAATATTTTAATGTATTAGTATAAACTAGACTAGCGGTCCACCCTAGCTTCGCCTATATATGGCTTACAACAATCTCTGTCTAACGAGCGCAGTGCAGTGCTAGGTATTGATTAGGACTCTTCATAACCTTTGCCGGTTATTCTACCGCGAAGGAGTAATGTGAAAACATTACTGTGTTCCGATTTGAAGGGCAATGTTTCCAGATAAATTACAGGGTTAGAGATATAACATCTTAGGTCTCTGGGTGATGAGCGCAGTGCAGTGCTAGGTAATGATTTGGACTCTTCATGTTCCAATAGCTGCGTGTCACTTTGCTGTTCTGTGCTGTTCAATAATGTTGCTTACCATCAGGCACATGTCCTGCTCGTCTCGATTACAAACCTTTTGGTAGAAATATTTTTTCAAAAGACCACAATCTGATTTTGTAATCAGTTTATTGTAAAATTTGAGCGTAAGACAGCGACAAGTCCTATTGTTTCTCTCTTGCTCTTTCTTGCGGTGTGCGATGAGGTAAGAAATATACCACCATATAGAAATATACGATATAATACCAGCTTGCCCTTTTTTCTATCGGAATGCTCGTAGCTCGAAAAAGCGACATCGTTTCATGGTTGATATTCCAAAGGCACGAACGAAGAGATTTGACTCTACTTTTGTGATAAGAACGTCAAGGCTGTGGAATACGTTGCCTGAGAGGGTTTTTCCCGATCTTTGTGTCTTCAAATCGAGAGTGATTCGGTTTCTTCTAGGTAAACACGGTCCACCGCAGACCGCATCATCGTTTATCATCAGGCGAAATAGCGGTCAAGTGTAAAACTATAAAAGTTAAAAAAATACTTAAGGTCATTTGCTCTGAGTACGGTCTTAAACTCAGAGTTTAATGCCGTACTATGGTTTTTTTCCAATGGTTTTTAAACCGGTCCGGCATTTCCTGAAATTAGCGCGTGCAAACAAATAATATCTTCAGCTTTATAATAATAAGTAGTACACATTTCATTATACAAGCTCTGGAACGAAAATTACTTAGTTTCGTCACACTCCATTATGATCTCAAAGATCATTAAAACAAACTATCAAAAGCAAAGTAAACTTCAAAACATTTAGAGCGGACATCAAAAAGCTTTATTGCTGTAATTTCAGTTTTATCGAGTTGTTTCATTATAGTTCGACAGTTAATGTTAAACTCTATGATCTCATGAAAACAGAGTTAAAAATTGTATAGCATACCATAAGAAGCCCACTAAATGTTCCCACAGCTGGGACTCGGGCCATCGCAAGGAGAGAGCGATCGCAAGCAACAAACCACCACGCTGCCGCTGGCCTAGTGATGACCTCGAAAATTCTAGGTACATGTCGGTTTCCTCACGATGTTTTCCTGCATCATTTTTAAGTTAGCGTCATTCGAAAAGACACACTGACTTCGTAAAAGACAGTGGTGCGGGTATGTGAACCCGGGGCTCCAGATCTGCAGCCGCCGTTCTCTCGACCAGACCAGGCGTAACTTCATTGCCCCAAATTCTGTCATAATCATCATCATCTACTGTCTGCAGACGTCCACTAATGGACATAGACATGGGGGAAGTCCCCAAACATTTCTACAATGACCGCTCTTGTGCCGCCTCCATCCACCGACTTCCCGCGACCGAGACAATATCATCGGTCCATCGTGTGGGGCCGTCCTACACTGTCTGCCAGTTTGTGGTCGCTATTTGAGAACCTTTAATCTCCAGCGGTTATCGGTTCTGCGAGCTATATGGCCTGCCCATTGCCACTTCAACTTGCTGATTTTAAGAGCTATGTCGGTGACCTTCGTTCTTTTGCGGATTTCCTCGGTTTGGATTTTGTCACGCAGTGAAACTCTGAGCATAGCTCTTCGGTAGCTTAGTTCGTCTTCTAGTAAGTTCTGTAGTTTCCAGTAATTCATCCATAAGCCGTTATGGCCTAGTGAGTAGAATGTGCGATTCACAACCATCAGGTAGAAGGTTCGAATCTCCACTGCACCTCATGAGAGTTTTTCCAAGTGCAGATGTACAAGTTTGTCATCACCACTCTGTTCCGGTTTGAAAGGCAATGTTTCCAGAGAAATTACAGGGCTTAAAGATATAACATCTTCGATCTCTGGGTGACGAGTGCAGTTCAGTGCTAGGTAATGATTTGGATTCTTCATGTTCCAAAACTGCGTGTCACTGTGCTGTTATGTGGCAGGCATGTTGCTTACCATCAAGCACATGTCCTGCTTGTCTCGTCACTATTTATTTAAAAAAAACACTGTCTGTATTGGTTAAGGATAACAATAAGAAGAAACTAGCATATTCCAATAATCTTCGAGATTATACGTCATGCGCCACCTGCACTAGGCTAGCGTGGTGGAGGTGGGTGGTAAAGTCGTATTCTTTACTTTGGTATATATTTCAAGAGTTTTAAACTATCAGTAGGCCTTGACAACCCCACAATTGCGACATCGTTAATTTCATCTTTAAAATAAAATTAATCGTTATTGTTGTGTTAGACATAGAAAGACCACGAACGTCACATCCGCCATTTTGTTTTAACTCACAATAGGTGGCTAGACAAAATGGCCGACGATACCAAGCAATTCTAAGCTAACAAACACATCTCATTAAATAGAGATCGCTTTATAGGTCAAAAGTTAATTTACTTAAGAGAACAAAGAATGGCCTTATAATGAAGACTATGAAGCAAGAAATTCAATTACTGTAAGCACCGAAGTCCGTACCTTAACATAAATGTCGCATCTACTAACGAAATAGTCCAAAATACTCCGATGGATTTCACATAAAGCTAGTGAATCGATGATTTGGTACTTAGACAACGCAAATAGCGAGACGCAACGAAAAAATGTGCGTTACATCAGAGTACAGTACCTACGTTTATGTTTTGTAGTTTTCGTCACGTATTTATTATTGAAAAAGTAAATAATTTCTGAAATCGAAGTTCAATATGAGTAGATTATGGGTTAATAAAAGAAACGAACTCTTTACCTTTATGTTCGTATTATTTCTAGTGTAAAATCTAAGAAAATTTAATACTTTAATAAGAAGCTCAGTACCTAAAATCAGTAAAAATATAGCTCTGTGATCATGTAGCATAAGCAGCTCAATGGTAATGAGGCCCCGCCTGGGACTCTGGGAGCCCTTCTCTCATAAAAAGAGAGTCAAGACCACGATACACCTCATTGACCCTGTGCGGGCAGGTTTATTATAATATAATTGGACATATAATTAATAAATTAAAATATATAATTTGACGTATGACCTTGAAAACATATAGAAACTTAGAAACATGCCAATTTCCTCTCGATGTGCAATGTGCATGTTGTGCCATACTAATATTAAAAATAATAAAATAAAATCGACTGCTTCTTACTCAGATATAGTCGATTTACATATAATATTTCTAAGAAAGAGTTAGCAATAGACATCCGAACTTTGACATCTATAAAACTAGTATAGGATAGTAGTACGAAGCAGGATGTTACGGAGCTTCGACTCCGACTCCGTTAAGTCGGAACTTCCTATTATTATTACACCTTCGGTTCCGACTTCGGCTCCGAAACTTTTAAACGGAGGTTTTAATCGGAGGTCAGGAGGATTAGTATTTGAGATAATCCCTTATTGTGGTAGAAAGTAAATGGAAATACAAAATCCTAACCCTCTTAAATCGATTGCCCGCCAATGTTTCTCGTGTCCATGTGTTTGACAAAATAATGTTTTATTAGACCCCAATATAAATCTCTCTCATGCCACCACTTCTGAACCTGCCTACGCCTCCGACTTCGGTTCCGACTCCGATAAATCAAATTTAAATACTCCGACTCCGGCTTCGGTTCCGATAAAATGATCTCCGTTACATCCCTGGTACGAAGAACGACTGTCAACCGAAAGGACTTGCCTCGTCTGTACAAGTCTGGGTAATAAACCGTAAACCTGGTGATCTGGCTATTCTTCGACCCGGCGAGTGATACTCAGCTTTACGATACAACGTCGTGGATATTACGCTTTAATGAATGTCTCCTTTGACGTGACAAGGGATACGATATCTATGACGCAATCTGCATGTAATGACGGACATGGATTAAATTGTCGAAATTAGTTCCTTCCTTATCGCGGTACACATTTTGAGCAGAAAGAAGCTAGACGGAAAAAGTGTAAAGAGATTTTTCCGACATTTTGACGTGACAACGTCTAATAAATCTATGAAAGCCGGCTGAATGCACGACAAAGTGTCCCGTTATGTCCCATTACGCCCATTGTACGCTTGCGCTCCATCTTTCAATATTTGTTATAAGGTTGTCACGTTAAACTATCGTCCGTAAATTAACCAAAGACGTTGAATGTATAGCAAAAAATTCAAAATCTATGAAACTAACAACGACTTTACAGACAACCAACGCGTCCCTTTTTTTTTTATAATTAATAAGTTAACACTTCACCGCCATCTTGCCTAATGTTAATCTTGCGATGATGCTGTCTACAATGAAGCGTGCTTATACTTACCTAGATGAAACTGATTCTCTCAATTTGAAGACATGAAGATAGCTCGATTCTCTTTCAGGTATTAGTTGTACTCGTTTAGTATGATAATTGGGATTAGAGTCGCCTATGCTATCCCAAAAGTTCGATAGGTAACGGAGGTTCACTAGCCAGCAATAATATTATAGGTCAGTTTTCAAAAAGTCTAGCCTTAAGTAAATGTTCGAAATACTGCAGTAAATCAACAGAGAGACAAATCGAATCCAGACAATAATTTGTCAACGTTCCCATCTAAAGGTAAGGCATACGAGTAGGGAAGCAAAAAGGTTGTATAAATAAATAATTTGCTTACCAAAGGAATAGCTACAACTAAATTTATGGGTTCGCGGATAACATTGGGCCTTACCCTTCTGGTAATAAAGGTTATTTTAGAAAGGTTTTATTGATATAGGTGGAACGCAAGGAACGAGGTACTTTGTGGACACATCTAATTTCGGGTCGTTTGGACCGCACTGCGGAAAAATAACGGTGTGACTATTTGCGTAATTTTATCACAAACTAGTGTTCCATCTCGGTTTTGCACGGGTAAACTGTTATTTAAATCAATGTTGTATAGTAAGATGATCAAATAAAGTTGTTTTTTGTAGTGGCGACATTTTTATCAGTTACCAATTTTAACCAGTACCTATTTTCTTAATAAAAAAATGGTTGTCTGTAAATTCGGTTCGTTTACGGACGATAATTTAACGTGACAACGTCATAACAAAAAATTGATAGATGCGGCGCAAGCATACAATGAGCGTAACGGGACAATGTGCGTAACGGGATATAACGGGACACTTTTTCGTGCATGCGACGTCGTCACGTCAAAAAAAGGTTTTTAAATACATATTTTACTATTTTTAAAACGATTTCAAGAAAGAGGATATTCTCGATTTGGTTTTTTTTCTTCGTCCGTTTGCGCGCAAAACCAACAAAACCTTGCTGAGCGCAGTATGTTTACGCTATCAATACACAAAAGAATCATATGCAACATTTTTTTTAAACTGAGTGTGAAATTCAGGGTATGAGTATGTATGTATTAATTTTAAACATCCACATACCTAATGTATTATGACAGTGAATTTACGACAAAAACGCATTGATTTCTTTAAAATACAAGACTAATAGACTACAGGCCTGTGAACAAAATGTATGAGTCCTATGAACCACCACGAAACCTATGCAGGATGATAGAAGGATATAAAATAATAAGATTCAGCACTATGCCGTCACTTGAAAGCTGTCCAACTGAGTGCAGGTGAAGATGGGGGTTGCAACTCTGGATGATTTGTCCTTGTCGCAAGAAACTATATATATTTTTTTTAATACATTTGTGCTAAAATTTTATGTCCATATATACACATACCCTATGTGTATATATGTATTAATTTTAAACTTCCACATAATGTATTATGACAGTGAATTTACGACAAAATCAAATTGAAATCCTTAAAATACCAGACTAATAGACTACAGGCCCTTGAACAAAACCATATGGGTCATATGAACCACCAGGAAACCTATGCAGGATGATAGAAAGATGTAAAATAATAAGATTCAGCACTATGCCGTTACGTGAAAGCTATCCAACTGAGTGCAGGTTGATAGACTGAGATAGGGAGTTGGAACTCTTGATCATTTCTCCTTGTCGCATGATTTTTGGACGATGTTGCAGAATAATAGATTATACGAGGTTTTGAAACTATAAAAATTGTAAATTAAAATTTTTATTTGTAATTTTTGTTGGAAAAATTCATGGGTTTTTCGACAATTTCAGGGTAAGTAAATTTGGTCATTTGATTATATACGGCATTGGTTCCAATTAGTTTCAATTCCTCGTCTAATTTATTATTCCGCAATGCCTTATAAAAATTATATGACAAGGAGAAATGATCAGAAGTTTAAACCTCTTATCTTCACCTGCACTCAATTAGACAGCTTTAAGTGACGGCATAGTGCTGAATCTTATTATTTTATACCCTTCTTTCATCCTACATAGGTCTCCTGGTGGTTCATATGACCCATCAATTTTGTTCACGGGCCTGAAGTCTATAACCTCTTAACGTATCACGAAGCTCAGAAAACGTGATAGCGTATATAAAAGCCTTATTCATCCTACACACTCGTAGTTATCGCCTTCCAATTACCTAATAAAAGGACCAATTTTGATAAAAAGGTGAAATCCAAGGTCTATTCGCAAACAAGCGTGCGAACACCTTTACTGATATTTTCTCAAAATGGCCGCAAACACACCAACTTTACACAGACAGTTGACGCATGGAGCCACGAAAGCATACTCTATATAACAGCTTAAAAGAAATGAGGTTCAAATTTTTTGCGGCTCACCATGAGTGTCGACCAACGCTAACTACCCTCAATAAATCAACGTTCGTAAAATGCCAGTCATCCGCCATTTTAGTAAATTATCTTTGGATGTTGCCAGAGCTTTTTACCCCGAGTTAATGGGTAAATGGGTAGGAAACAATAGGTACTAATTATTAAATTTGTTGTGCGTTGTTTGGACGGGGGATTAAAAAGTTAGAAATTAGAATGTTGAAGTTGGAAACTCATGGTCGAAAATGGTTAGAAGTGATTGAAAATACTAAACCGATTTTCTTGTGCTTTTCAAGTCTTTTGAAACGTTTTAAAGTTTTATAACTTTTCATTCTCAACAAATGAAAGAATTAAATACTTCAACAAGTAGGTAAATTAATTTAGGTAAGTGTAGGTACTATGTTTACTCAATATCTGGAATAATAAACACGCAATTAACTACTAACATCGATATCAAAGAGTTTACATATACTACGTATAGAGTTGCCACAAACCACGCAGAAACGCTTCACAAACCGAAAGGACGGCACCTTTCTTGCCTTGCCGCTCTTGTGGAAGTGTCACACTTTTGTCGCGACACATCACTGTGTTGCTATAGAAAGTATGCACGTCATATGCTTACGATTGACACAAAGGAACCGTGCGGAAAATTTAACTCTATACGTAGTATATGCAAATTCATCGATATAAATCAAAAGATGTGCCCTGAGCACCTTAAAATTGTTAACAAACTGCGTCTCAATGTGTAACGTGAGTGTTTTCAACTGCCAATCTACTTGACCTCTAGAATCACAAGCAGCGAGATATGTTGCAGTTCTACTTATTTTGTTTGTTGACAATGGACAGTGATAGGTATAAAAGTCTAGCGTTCACCGCTTCCTACAACCGACTAAGACGGAAAGAGTGAGCTTACTCTTCTCAACGATAAGGTAATTTCGTGCGCCTGAAGGGCACATCCATTGATTTATATCGATGCTTACTAAGTTTTTGTCAAAAATCATCTCTGGGTGACGAGCGCAGTACAGTGCTAGGAAATCATTTGGACTCTTCATGTTCAAATTGATGTGTGTCACTGTATTGTCATGGGTGGGCAAGTTGTTTACCATCAGGGACATGAACTGCTTGTCTCGTCTCTTTACTAAAGACAATATACCCATGGATTTATATAAAATGGGTGTAAACAACGCAAAATTCGCAAATGTGCCTTCAAATGTCACTATACCTATTGCAGTAAAAAAATAAATCTGCTGCCTAAAACATAATTTTACCAATTTTTTACGTAATTTCACATAAACAGAAAACAGCAAATTATCAACTAAACAAAATGGCGCACCAAATGGAGTCGGTAATGGACGCTTTGTTTCCCGCCAAAAGATTGAAAACCGATCGCGGCGGTTATTAATTCACCTTGCAGCAACGGAAAGGTTAATTGTGTTCATTGTTGCTTGATGGATAAGGGTTGTTCATTAATAAATATTTGATTAAACTCTAGAAGGTGATAAACTAATAATAACGCCAGGTGAGGGGTAATTTAGTGGAGCGTTTGGACAGCGCTGTAGAGGCTTGGAAACGTGTATTTTCTTTTGTTTTATACTCGTACATAGCGTTGGCAACGTGAGTTATTCTGTCGTGTCTTGAAAAGCGTTTAAAATCAATGGTTTTCTACATTGAACTCTTAAAAACGGAAGAAGCGGCACACGCTCCTCAACGATGGCGATGTAAAATCAGGAGACGTCTCCCTGATTGAGATCAGTCGCAACGTGAGCGACAAATGGAGCGCATGTGTGCTAATAATTCCATGAAATTCAATTTGAGCTGTTACAATGCCATTTTGTGTGTACAAGGTGCACAAATAGTACCAAGACCAAGAAAAAGTTTCGTGGCATCACTTTTCATACGCAATTACACAAAATCTTTAATTATTTAATTTAAAATAATATTTTCTGGTGTAAACAATTCGGCATTTGTAAAAAGGGACAGATATACATGACGTGAAAGAGTGGGACACGACCAGCGATATGTTGACTGCAGTGATAACGGCCAATGTTTACGTCACGGGCAATGGCTATTCCTTCTCTTTCACGCCAGTGTCTTCGTATGCTTTCTATTCTTCTCGAAAAAATATTTAAACAAACGTGTAACTGTGGTATGTATAGCTATCTTATTTCCATCTACTGCCAATTTGCTATAATGTCTTTGTCATTCATTACAACGTATCTCACGATGGAAGTGTAGTTGTGTGCACGTTGTGTATTTGTGTGAAATTTTCGCCACATTATGTTGATTTCATATTAGAACGTTCCTCATCTTTATTTCCTTAATTATATCGATGGTTTTCTAAACATTGAACTGACTCTTTAATAGTGTCACAATTTCCACATGCATGGTTTGACCCGCGTTGTTTCCAAAGGCTGTCGAGTTATAAGTTTTCACCTCTATCAGCAGTTCCTATGACTGGCAATTTTTTAAAATATATTATTTACACACTTACTCTCCCAGTAGGTATGACATATCCAACACATCGATTTGCATAGTCATACAACCCAAAACTCGAACATTATACACCAGTCCACAAAACCACAGCCTAACTATGTTAATCATGAAAATGCCTTTGCCTTCTGTACCCTGACATGTCTTTTGACTACATAATTAATTAGTCTGTGACAAAGAGTTTGGTGTGAAGACGCCGTGTAGTTAGGCTAATTGCTTTTTAGTGCATATAGAAGAGAATTTGGATAACAGAGTAGGTGTTTTAGAGTGAAAACTAATGTGGTTGTTACATATATTTAATAAATAAACATAGTAACACGCTACCATGAATAGCACTAGTGCTATGAAGGCTGTATAATGTAACTGTCAACAAAAATTTACAATACCGTCAGATTACAATCTAACGCATGAGATTGTAATCTTACGGTCGGTTAGATTAGTTTGTAATCTGACGTCGTTTTATTATAATCTGACAGTTTTATAATTTTACGGGAACAAAATATACTTACAAAGGTCATAATTTTAGCCAATAAATTACGGCTGGTCCAGTCGGAAGGACGACGACTGCCGATCCGAAGCCCCAGGCTTAAATCCCACACGCACTACTGTCTTTTCGAAGTCATATGCGTAATGCCACTAACTTAAAAAAAATGGCGAAGGAAAACATCGTGAGGAAACCGACATATACCTAGAATCTTTCGAGGTCATGAGTCATCCATCAACCCGAAGTGAGCCAACGTGGTGGATTATGGCCTTGACTCTCTCATTGCCAGAGAAGGCCCCGAGTCCCAGCAGTGGGAACATTTAGTGGCCTGCTAATGCTATGGTTGAATTTCGTGCTTTTATTGACAAATTTATTGTTTTTGAACTTTCGCGATTTGAACACATAATTTTTCTATAGTACGGGGCTTACCTATTTACTAATAGGTATATTCCTATTTACTAATAGGTATATTTATCTTCTTCCTTCTCGAATAATATTAGTGAAACATCCCAACTGGTCCCAAGAATACCTAATAATAGAATTTCCAAGGGAATGTTTCAATAGAATATCGACAAGTGCCGAGACGTTTCGGTATTCAGCTCGTGATCCGATAGCGAAATATACCTATTACGATAAATTTTGATTCTAACTGTGCGCCGCGTATAACAATCCTACTAATATTAAATATGCAAAAGTTTGTGTGTTTATTACAAATAAGAAGTAGGATCTACAAAGTAGAAGTAGAAGTACGTAAGAGGTTACATCTCTAAGCCCTGTAATTTCTCAGGAAACGTTGCCCTTCAAACCGGAACCCAGTAATGTTTGCACATTACTGCTTGTCGGCGGGATGACTGGCAGAGGTGTGGTAGTTCCCCAGGCGGACTCTGCCAAGAGTCCTACCACTACTATCTTCGATTATTTATTTTCGAACCATGTAACCTGGTATCACAGACCTGTTCTTCTACCGCCTAACTAAATCGGCTTTCGCTTTGCTATTGTGGTCTCTATCATTTCAAGCGGAAATAAAAGAGAGAGAAATACCAAAGCTAAGACATTTTTCGTTCGGCAGTAGACCCCCTGGTGACGTATGCGATGAGACCATAAATAAAGTATTATCTATAAACTCTTTGGGTCTTTGGATGAGACAATATCATGATGAAACACAAGACGCTGGCGAAATTGTGCTCACCAAGTATTTATCTCACACATATATAAATCACAACCAAATAGAAGCCAAAATGAATCGAAGATGAAGAATCAGACGACGTAAATAAAAACCAGAAATTTGTAGAAGATGAGGAAGAAGAAGACTTTAATCAGCTGACTATTTTTTTTTTATTTATAAATAAAGACTGCAACAAATTGTCTTGCCAGACATATTACATGCCTCTCGCAGAGGCCAGTTTGTATAGGGCAGCTTTTAAAATGTTTTGTATCATCTTATCTTACCTACAAACAGCAATAAAGATTTTTGTATTTGTATTTGACTATCATTGTAGATAACGCTTAAATTATATTCCATTCAACGCTACGAATATCAGTGTAACGGATCCGCCCGCCCGCAGACCGTTCGACCTCACCATCAATCATCGAATGATCGCAGTACGGGCTGATAACAGTTCTGATGCATTCAGAATACGGCCGATTGGCTTCTGACAGTTACTCAATTCGGACCTTTTTGATGGGACTAAAGAAACTATCATTTTGTTATTTATATAACTGAAGGTATATGTGGCAGTTCTGTAAATGTAGTTTCAAGACAAAACTTTTTCAGCCGCGTAAAATACTTTTTGGTACAGGAACACCGTATGAGTTCTCGTCCCCGACATGTTATTATAGCAGCGTGGCGTAACAGCGTAAAAGTCTACGTCGACTGATGCGACTCGGCGACCGCCCGACAAACAAAATACACTCAAATGTGGGGTTTATGCTTTCAACGTTAAGATACAGATTACATTGGCAACACAAATTAGCAGATAGGTCGCTGACAGCAGACAGCTGTCTGCTACTTTATTTTGCCAATCTTTATATAAGTCGCAGCCGGATCGTACTTATAATCCACTTTATTACATTACGGCTAGCCGTTTTGAAAAACAGGGCCGTTTTGTAATGCGGCGGTTCAACGATTAGCCGGATCGTCATTGCGATACGTTCTTCAATACGGCGGCCAACGTTTAGCCGCATTTTGTACTACTGCTTAAATTGTAGGGTGACCATACTTACAAAATTAACAATGTTTAAAATAAAAATTAATTGTATAAAAGCTAAAAATATATTGTGTAAAAGCTAATAGATTATCTCTTGCCATATTCCTAACTTTTTTTAAACATCTTTATTTCAGATAAAACTTTAAAGCCCCTAACTTGATATTGGTGATGGTACACCTAAGAAATGTGGTGAACTTAGGCAAGGGTTTATTATAGAGATTTAACTCCGGGTGGGCTCCCGCCAGAAGCTCTGCAGTCAGCCCTGAGTGTCGCTTCTCCATACTCGGCCTACGCTCCACTAAGGAGGTCGCCGTGTCGCTTCGCTTGCCACCTCCCCTCTTCGCTGCGCTCGGCCTCGAATGGCTCGCTCCACTCAAAACCTCCCTTGAGCTTCTGGCTCCCGCATTTTTTATATACACTCTAGGGGTAGTAACGACAAGACTACGTGGAGTCGGGGTGCTCCAAGTCGGATCTGGATCCTATATAATCTAACCGGTCCGATTTAGTCTTAACAAGATGGGCGTTGGTAAACCAACCGAATAATGTTGTGTAGGATTCCGCCGAACACCAAAATCCACAGTCGCCTAAGCAATTTAGCAACACACGTACTGTTTTCAACGCCATAGTTGTTGTTATGTCAGGGAGCGCCACGAGCATTAAGAATCGAAACTAAAAATTGTGAAAGAGGCGGCTTATCTCTCGCTTTATTACATTACGGCTAGCCGTTTTGAATGACGTATGGCGTCGAATACATTCCGGCTGTTTTTTAATCAGCCGCATTCAATCTGGCTAATCGTTACAAAACGACCCTGGTTGTCAAAACGGCTAGCCGTAATGTAATACGGCGAATTATACGATCCGGCTGCGACATGTATAAAAATCAATGCCACTTTTCGTTGTAAGTGAACTCTTCCTAAACGGCTTGACCGATTTGAATGATTTTTTGTTGTAAACGTTTGGGTAGGGCCCTGAATAGTTTAAATTTACAAATTAGCCCGGCAGATGACCCTGCAGTTGGTATCTAGGTATCTATTTACGAGCGAAGCCGGAACGGGCTACTAGAGTAATATAGAACTATATAGTATAGTATATAGTATAGAACGACGGGACGAATAGTACATGTGCCTAATGGTAAGCAACACGCCAGCTCATAATAGCGCAGTATCACACAGCTATAGGAACATGAAGAGTCCAAATTATTACCAAGCACTGTTCTGCGCTTGTTACTTTAATATACAAGGTAATTTATCTGTATGTCCTGTAATGTTAAATATTTGCACATCATAGTCAAACTAGTTTTTTTTACTGTGAAATATGTGACGTTACAAAAACACACATTAAGCCTAAGCAATATTTTGTAAGCCGTTAAAATTTTGTTTACGAAAAAGCGTCGCATTCGCCATTTCTCACAGAGGGAAAAGCCCAAACAAAATGACAGAAAAATAACGCTTCCCTTCTGATATTTCCAAGGCCCAAATTTATTCAAAGACGGCGGTAAAAAAGTTTTCAAATAAAAATAGAGGTTTTTTGTGGAGGCCTCTTTGTGGAGATATCGATGTTGTCGGCTTTGTTGAACGCCCTAAGGATCGTTAGTAATGTTGTTGACATGGCCGCCATTAAATTGCTGTTGGAATTCTTATAATTTGTAGGTGACAGTTAATTTATGTATCTTACTATCCTACTGTAGTATCTTATAATAGCTGCGTGTTACTGTGCTGTTATGTGGCAGTCATGTTGCTTACCATCAGGCACACGTCCTGCTCATCTCGTCACTCTTTATTAAACTAAAAAATCTAAGTCAAGAGTCGGTATGTCGGCAACGCGCGGCTCGATTGCGACCTACCTGTCCGCGATGTTATTAAATAAGATTTAAAAAAAAAATTGGTTGCCTGTAAAGTCGGTATACGGGCGAAAATTTTTACGTGACAACGACTTTGAGTGGTAAAATAATTTTACGGAAGGGACGCGTGCCTTTCACTTTTTATGTCTGTCTCTCTCGCTCTTAGGCGGGCTAACCATGCCCGAGTGGAAGGGACGCGTGCCTCTCACTCGCTCTCGTTGTGAGCGCATAACGTGAGCGGAGCGTAACGCAGTTTCTTGAAGTGTCACCCGGCAAACCAATTTATAAGACGTTGTCACGTCAAAAAAATATAATTCATGCCCGGCACAAAAATGTACTAAGTATACCTATATAAACAAATGCGGGGAGGGGGAACAATTTACAAGTGCAGCCCGTTTTATCTAATTTTTGAGCATGTAGCCTATGACTCCCAAAAGGTTGCTGATCCCTGTGAATATAAGGTTTCACTTCTATCTGCAGCCCTTAAAAACGGCCTTTTATTTTTACATAAGCCTTGAATAGCACCACAATTCCTCAATGTTGAGGACTTTTCTAACCAGTGATATGAGAGTTTTGCACTCAATCTGAGTTAAATTCGAAGGCATGCAAATCTTTGCTCCAATAGACAATAAGTATTCAAATCAGGAACATGAATTTGTGCATGAAAATATTTGTACAGGCCGCTCCTAACGACCCCGTATTTCAAGTTACGCGACATGGCTTTGTGCCATCGCGTGGTGCCTATTATACACGTCCGGGCCGAGACCGAGACGTGATTGACCTGCCGCAGTTCCGGTACTGTTTACCCTTTACACGGTCGTGTCCTACGCTCTTTACCTACTGAAAAATGGCTAATGGAATTACTATTTCTATTTTTTTCATTGGGGTTTGCTAGATCAGATTGATTCAGGAAAGAAAATAAGCACAAGTGATAGAGGAATCATATCTTACGTGTAATTTGTAATTTCAAGTGAAAAGCATATAACAATGTTAATTTAATAGGCAGTTTATAAATAAGCTAGTATTTGTCAAACAAAGACTTTGTAGGCTTAGAATTAAAAAAAAATAAGGACCTCTACACTTTTCGGGGTAAGTGTGCTACATGCACTACCTATATGTTAGTCCAGCATAATTATAATCTATTACAATTTTGATTTTAAAATGATTTCGTTTAACTTGATAACGTGATTATATATATATATATATATTCCAAACTATATTATATCACACTTAAATTAACACGTAGTGTGGAATAGCACATTAGGTTTCTTTTCGTTACTGTTAAATAGCGGGAACAAAAAACAAGGGTGCTGCAATTTTATAATATACGAGTAAGTTGGATATTAGTCGATGTTTTACACAATTTTTTAACTTCTGTTATGACCACTTTACATCTACGTTACGGACACGGCCCGGTCACATGTGAATGGTATGCTTTTATGGGCACTGTGTGCGCTCCGGGCGTTCTCTACGCAAGTTTACGTTCAACATTCATCAATGTGCCTTGCCAGAAACATACAGGATACACAGACCAAGTATAAAGCTTAAAATAAAATTTATATGGGATCACCTACAATAGCCTAAAGTATTTTCTATGAAACAAAAAATAATTCTCACTATCAATTCACAATTAGCGGAAATATCGTGTATCAAAGATACATTTAAAAAAATGCTGCCGAAAAGAGAACCTCTTCCTTTTTTGAAGTTGGTTAAAATCAAACAGATCAATCATTATATCAGATATTCTTTTCAGCATTCAGTAATAAATTATTTGCAGGGTCCGCCTGGGGAAGTGAGTGAACCTTTCGAAAAAATATACCTTCTCCTTTTTTGAAGTTGGTTAAAAACTTAAGCTAAACACACAAAAAATATGCTAACATAACGTTTTGCAATACGAAGGATAGAGGTTCCAGAAACCGGTAGGTCATTAAAATATAATGACTCGCCTCGAGCGGGATCGTGAGAAATGAGAGAGGGTTGGTAGACTGCGAAAATATTATGATAAAGATGGAATATACCCGAAGCGCTCCAGTAAATTTCCTGTATTAAAAAGTAGCCTATGTCATATTCCAGTAGCCCGATCCATTTAGCCGTTCCAACACGGTTAAGCAACAGATATAAAAAGTTCACTTTTATAACATTGGTTGAATTTAGATGTAGCTATGGGGCGTTACACGTTCTGGTAATCACAAAACTATTGATTGCTATTGCTGGTAATAGCGGCTTCTGCCATTTTTTTTAAATTTAATTAGCCACTCCACAGACTCCAGGGTCCGTGATCTTTGTCATATCAGTTGTCTTTTTCCACACATTTCTTGGATAAGGAGAAGAAGAGGAAAATAGGGGTAAGTTGGGTACATTTAAAATCTAATTCTAGTGCTCGTATGTAGAGCCGATCACTACCGGTTGGGATTCCGCTAGTAATCGACTCGACATCGAGTTTTTGCCTAATTGCCTTTTGTTATTTGCCTAAGCTGCCTCCTCCCGGCCCAGAGCCTCCACAACGGCCGCATTTCTGTCCCTAATGGCCATCTGTAGGTTGAAATCACGGATGGTCTTCGGTGATGCAGCCAACGCTCGCCGCACGAATCGGCCGATGGCTACTGATGGACTCTGAAACTATTTATTCTAATAAATAGTTTTAGGTTGATTTCAGTTATTCTCCATAGCAGTTTTGAACGATTACTGTTTGTATGCGGCATTACGTTGCTACGACGCGACGCGAGATGGAGTTACTCGTCTGTCGCTGGTTTAGTAAGAATAGCTAGATGTTGCGCGCTCCGATAGCGGTTTTTAGCTGTAGTAGAAAAATGCTGCTATTATAACTATTGACGTCGCGTAACGACCACGACTATTTAGATGTGCTTATTGTAAGTAATTAGGGTAGTTATCTAGGTATTGTTTTTTGGAACAAAGTTCCTCATCACTATCACTACATAGTGTAAAACAAAATCGCTTTCTCTGCCCCTATATCTCTATGTATGCTTAGATCTTTAAAACTACCGAACAGATTTTGGTCCGGGTTTTTTTAAATAGATAGCGTGATTCAAGAGGAAGTTTATATAATGTATATATAATATGTGCATCCAACAGTTGAGAAGCAGAGGCTTCTAACGTGATGTCATAAATCAACACATTTTTTTGCGCCTTCTTTGTAAACGCTGGTTGGATCCTACGAGATGGATCAAAATAATATACAGCAGTATTGTACCCCTTAAAAAGGTCCACAAAAAAGTCAACAATGGTATATGTTTATCTCATAACCCACAATAACCATTTTTAATCGTTTTAGAATGAGCATTGCACCCGTGCGAAGCCGGGGCGGGTCGCTAGTAATATGTAAGGACATAGATATTTTGTTGCATGACCGAACTGAAACAAAAATTGAAACTAAAACCGTAAGAAAAACGTATACTTAACGGAAGTGACGCGTATAAACTGTCCGTGATCGGTGTTGCCAACTTTATTTTTCAGATGACCGTAACATAAATAAGAAATAAAAGTTTTTTTTTATTGCTTCTATATTATAAAAAGAATCAACGTTCTTTTCTGGTGTCCCATGACACCGTTTTTTTTTACTTACATAGGCTTACACTTGACCGCCATCTCGCCTGATGTTAATCCACGATGCGGTCTACGATCGAGCGTGGGTAATTTACCTAGAATATTGGTGGACAATACACACACAACACCATCTGACCTCAAAGTAAGCAAAATTTGTACTATGGCGGCCAGATAGCTGATATAATACTTATACATATAGGTTTACACATTTTTTTTTAAATAAAGAGTGACGAGACGAGCATGTCATGTGCCTGATGGTAAGCAACATGCCTGCCACATAACAGTACAGTGACACGCAGCTATTGGAACATGAAGAGACCAAATCATTACCTAGCACTGCACTGCGCTCATCACCCCGAGATCTAAGATGTTATATCTCTTAGCCCTGTAATTTCTCTGGAAACATTGTCCTTCAGACCGGAACACAGTAATGTTAAACATTACTGCTAAATACATACTTATTATACATAGAAACACCCAGACATAGTACAAATATTTGAATTCATCACACAAATTAATTATTATTATTTACATTTATTTATTTTCACATCGCACGATAGTTTGGGTTATTAAATAAATATATATCTAGTCATTTGACCCAATTCAGAAACTGTACTTTAGAAATGGGATTGTTTATACTGAACCAATCCAAAAAAAATACTAAAATATGATGTTAGTTTTTGTTAGGTATAGTTGGGAAGAAACAAAATCATATTTTAATAGATATTAGGTAAAATAAGATTGTAAAAAGTCCTTACCAACCTGCCAAATATCATATACCTTTTCCAATTGATATAACTTAATGTGTAATCTTCTGCTAATAATTTATGATCATAAAATTTAAGTCTATGAATATGCCTTTCAACTAACAATCTTAACCCTAAATTCAGTACAAATACTCCGAAAATCTAATCCAATTAATCATACTTCAACCCCTATCAGCGGCAGGGGTTGAAGTGAGGGGGTAAATAACTAGGGATGAAATATCGTTCACATATTCAAATGAAATGCCTACTCTGTTAAGGCATATTCGAGGTTCGCGTGATCCATACGTCTACGAGGAAACTGGAGTCAGGTATACCTAAGCAATGGTGATTACGAGAAGTATGGGGTTTTGAGCGCTTTCATTACACTATAATGGAGAATGTTCACTAATTTTGAATGTTAGCTTTCTGTATTTTTCGTTTAAAATAATAAATACTCGTGACAGAATTATTTCAATACGTCAATTAGTTTCCAAGATATAGGATTTTAAAGTAAGTGGTGCGCGTGACGTCTTACGACAACACTCGCTTAGTTCGTTCATTACTGGAAGCGACGAAACAAAAGAAAACATTGCACAAGTAAACTACTGATAGCTACTACAGCTGCCTAACTATACCTGCCGAACTATATAAGTATTATATCAGCTATCTGGCCGCCATATTACCAACTTTGCTTTAGGTGGTGTAGTCTGAGAATTGTACACCAATATTTATTTATTATTTATAAAAAAACATCTGGTGGTTTATTTTCGCGCATTTTATTAAAACTAGCATTGCCCGCGGTTTTACCCGCGTATTTACAGTTCACGTAGTTTTTTCCGGGATAAAAAGTATGTGTTTTTCCAGACTATATAATCTAACTGCGTTCGTAATTTCACCACGATCCGCTCATACTTTATCATTATTATTATTCATTTATATACATGTATATCCAAATATCCATACATTGAAATTTATAATATTAGTAGGATGACATTGTTTAAATTTGATTACTGTTTGGAAAAATCACATTGGCTAATTTTTACAAAGGGAATAGCAACAGCAACTGCCTGGTTATGTTTTTGACGGTGTAGTTCAAAATCTGTCAAAATCGCTTTCTACATGAAATAGGTTTGGTTTTAATTAATTCCGCAACACCTACGCTAACAAAGTAGCTGTTTCAGCTAAGGTACAACGTTACTAGGTAATGATTTGGACTCTACATGTTCCAATGGCTGGGCGTCACTGTGCTGTTATTTGGCAGCCATGTTTCTTACCACCAAGCACATGTCCTGCTAGTATCGTCACTATTTATTTAAAAAAAAATACTTCTGCCTACAATAAAAGAATACACACAAAGTAATAGTTGGAAATCGCAGTCGCACCAGACGTTAAGGTGTGTCCAGTTCTCTATTTTAGTATTCGTACCATTCGAATAAGGGTTTTGGAATATATGCAGAATAAATCCATTCTCGAGTACTGTAAGTTATTTCGTATTCTTCAGGTTTAGTGATTGTTTCAGCTATAAACTAAGGCCGGATTCGTATTAGGTTCACATAAAATAGCCGTTTTGTTTATTAAAACCTCTATAAATTGTGGATTTCATGGAATATGAATGAGAAGTTTGGAAATATAAGATTCTGAATTTCCTTAACCAAAAACCTAAACATGAACCATTATAACGTGACCTACAATTGCTTAGAATCTAAGGAAGTTTTCGGGTCTTCTTATACTGGCCAACAGACGTTTTGGTTTTGGCTCATTTTTTTTTTTGGTTATTAAACGAGCATTACCGATTGCTTATGTCAAGAGAAACGTATTATTCACGTAATGGTAAATATACATTTAAAATCATACAATGACTCCAACAGCATACTTCTCTCTAACTAAGGCTGTACGTATAAGCAAAGCAGTTGGCCTAAACCGTTTGGCACGAAATTACGAAATTTGGAAACGTAGTGTGCCGACTTACATGTGTTTACTTTTTTATAGTATAAAGTAACGAGACGAGCAAGACATGTGCCTGGTGGTAAGCAACACGTCTGCCCATAACAGCACAGTGTCACGCAGCTAATAGGCTGCAGGCCCGTGAACAAAATGTATGGGTGAAATGAATCACCTTATCGGGTTTTTATCGGATACACTTCGGAGAATGTGCACTGATCTGCATGATCTAATTCCAACTTGCCCTTTCTTCCACAAAAGGGCGACATCGTTTCATGGTTGATGTTCCAAAAACGTGAACGAAGCGATTTGACTCCACTTTTGTGATAAGAACGTCTAGTTTGTGGAATGCGTTGCCTGATTAGGTTTTCCCCGATGGTTACAATCTTGGTGTCTTCAAATCGAGAGTGAATCGGTTTCTTCTAGGTAAGCACGCTCCATCGTAGATCGCATCATCGCTTAACATCAGGCGAGATGGTGTACAAATGCGAAACTATTCTAGTTAAAAAAAAAGTCACCAGGATGCCTATGTAGGATGATAGAAGGGTATAAAGTAATAAGATTCAGCACTATGCAGTCACTTTTAAGCTGTCCAACAGAGTGCGTGAGTGAGGGGAGGTTCTAAACCTCGATCATTTCTCCTTGTCGCGCATGATTGTTGTACGGCTTTGCGGAATAATAGATTAGAAGATGTATTATAACATCAGGCGAGATGGCGATCAAGTGTAAACCTATAAAATAAAAACATATAACCGCATGGAGAATTGAACCTCCTCCTTTTTTAAGGTGGTTAAAATGGGACAGTCTCTTTCAAAACGGAACGTCTGATCATTTTAGGTATAACACGTCATAAACTTTAGATCTATTCAATAGACAAAGCCCTTCCACCACACAAGCTGACAAAGCTCTTAACCCTGTTCCTTACTATCATCAACTATTATCGTGCTGAAGCCCGACATTAGTTCCAGATCGATACGCTGCTAGTATAGTGTAGGCACAACTTAAATGCACACTCTAAGCTCTTGACATGACTTGAGCATGACTTTACGATATCACATCTTAACTTGAAAATTATGAAATGCAAAAAATAATTGTGCGTAACATTTTTATAAATGGTTTTGGGTTAGTTAAGGTATATTTTCCTTTGTTTTTACTGTGGGTGACAGGCCGTGACACGGCACGGTATGTCGTTATGCCGTTAACTACTAAAATCCCACTGGGTTCTCCAGCCGTGGTTTTGCGGCAGAGTCGGGAGAGCACTTCACTTTACCGTTCGACCACGATTCTGTTACTGCCAGCGCCGGAAATCAGCTGCACGTCAACTCTTCGGGAAGGCATATCTCTAAACTTTCGGGACCCTAGTCCGGTTCCAATGGAATCTGAATGCGAACCAGGGCCCCGGTCAGGCTCGCCCCCGTGTCCACTTCCACCTCGTCGGATAAGCGAGAGATATCTCTTCTCGCTCACCGATCACTGTCGAGCATCTTGAACAAGATGATTGGCAGAAGAGATCCGCTTCGCCGCCACGATGCTCTCTAAGTATCATTGCGACCCTTATCCTTCCACTGAGTACTCTGCCAATCAGAATGTGCGTGGAGGACCCTCGTTCAGAAAATTAAGGAATTTCACCTGGCCCATAAGAGTATCAGTCGAAACTTTCAGTCTCTTTACCTCAAACATCTAAACGCGCTGCTTGAGGCAGCTTGCTGCTGTAAGGAGCGCAAATAAAACTTCCCTCCCGATGGGGATTAGCTATCACACATCAAGACGCCACCGACGCAAGCAAACAATTATATGTGATTTAAAAATATTAAAAAATGAATGATAATTTCAGAGCTGCCCTGTAATTTGGCAGCAACTACATTCGACCACCGCCCCATAATCCAAGGAAACCTTGCATGTTCGACTGAGGTTCCACACACAACGATTAAATTACGGTAAGCTACAATAAGCTACCATAATCGTGTACGACAAGCTACCATGATGGACTAACTTACGGTAAATGTACTGTGTAAATGGTAGAAAGTTAATTTTCTAACTTCTTTGGTAGAAAGTAAATTGGTTGGTAAAAGTTGCCAAAACTAATTTTGAATTTAAAAAATCTAGAACCTTGAGAAGTTTTACATAAATAGGAGAAAAGCTTGTGGGCTCGGCTCACCAACATGAAAATGTAAAGGCTTTGGAGTAATGGAATAACGTGCACGGTAGACGATTTTTGGATGAATGAAATGATGTGAGCTTGCGTTATTCACATGTGTTACAGACGTATGTATATACATATAGGTAACATATTGTGACATTAATTTAGAGTTATACGAGTACGTTTTTACTTTTGTATGCCAATTGTTAGTGTAGAAAAAACTTTGCACTGTTTAAACCCAAACTAAGGTAAAATTATTATCCATTGGTAGCGTGTAGACTTTAGAATATGGTTATTCTCTATGGAACTCAGATGTTGGCATGAGATTTCACCTTGATCTCTTATTAGTAGTACACATAGAATAACAGAACAGGACATGTGCCTGATGGTAAGCAACATGCCTGCCCATAGCAGCACAGTGACACGCAGCTATTTGACCATGAAAACTCCAAATCAATACCTAGCACTGCACCGCGCTCATCACCCAGAGATCTAAGATGTTATATCTCTAAACCCTGTAATTTCTCTGGAAACATTGACATTCAAACCAAAAAACAGTAATGTTTGCACATTACTGTTATGTGGCAGGTAACAGGCACAAGTCCTGCTCGTCTCATCATTCTTTATAAACATACTAGATGTACGCCCCGGCTTCGCCCGTGGAACATATATAGCACTCATCGAGATCCCGCACATATCCAACGGTGAAAAAATTTTAGTAATCAGTTCAGTCATTCCTGAGAATTATATTATAATTATATCGTTTTCACACAAAACACCTCTTCAGTTACCTGCTACGCCACCTGTCGGAAATTGGTCGTACCAACTCAGAGATTAGCAAAAAGGTTTTATATTCAAGAGGTATGTAATCTGTGATATTCAATGACAATGTCAAAGCACGAAACGTACGAAAACTCTCAAAAAGGAATATTTTTTCCCGATTTTGTTACATTCTTGATTCATGCTCCCCTTCTATTGATAGTAGCGTTATGTTCTATAGCCTATAGCCTTCCTCGATAAATGGACTATCTAATAAAAAAATAATCTTTCCATTCGGACTAGCACTTCCCGAGATCCTAGCGTTCAAACAAACAAACAAACTCTTCGGCTTTATAATATTAGTATAGATACATAAATAAATAAATAAATATTGGTGAACAATTCACACACAACACCACCTGACCCCAAACTAAGCAAAGCTTGTAAGCAAAGCTTCATGTTCCAATAGCTGCGTGTCACTGTGCTGTTATGTGTCAGGCATGTTGCTTACCATCAGGCACATGTCCTGATCGTCTCGTCACTCTTTATTTAAAAAAAAACCTACTTGTCTTAAATTAATAAAAAATAAATAAATAAATATTGGTGAACAATTCACACACAACACCACCTGACCCCAAACTAAGCAAAGCTTGTACTATGGCGGCCAGATAGCTGATATAATCCTTATATAGTTTTAAATACACACTTATTATAAATAGAAACACCTAGACACAGTGCAAACATTTGAATTCATCACACAAATATTTGCACTGGGTGGGAATCGAACCCACGCCTCTCGGCTTCGCAGGCAGAGTTACTACCCACGAGGCCAGTCAAATATATTTAATATATATATATATACATATATGAAGAATAGGAAGATTTTCTTTTAAAAAATGGCAATCATAGGAACTGTCCATAGAAGTGAAAACTTATAACTCAGAGTAAACCAGAATAAGATTCCATGTTCATGTTTGTCCAAGTCCTGAGTAGGAATCGATAGACCCTAAATTTGATAGCATAAAACGTCGTAAACGTTATCTAAGCCCAGAGAAATGCGGGCTAAGTATGGCCTTTATTTTTAGAAGCCTTAATAAAAGGCCTGTATAGGTGAATGCGGGCTTGGCGGTTTGTGGGTCACCGCACCATTTCAAAAGTCTTTTGAGCTTTACGGGGTTTAGATTTCAAAACGTTTGTTTTATTTTTTATCTACACACAAATAAAATTGAAATTTCCTCTTTGAGATAACTTATACAAATTAACAGCTTTTCAATAAATGCTTACGAAAGTAAAATACGGGAATAACTTTAAAAACAAATTTGAAAAAAAAAATGATACAGGCATTTTTTTTTTAATTGTTAGTTTTTTTTTAAATGAAGAGTGACGAAACGAGCAGGATATCTGCCTGATTGTATGCAACATGCCTGCCACTTAACAGCACAGTGACACGCAGCTATTGGAACATGAAGAGCCCAAATCATTACCTAGCACTGCACCGCGCTCGTCACCCAGAGATCTAAGATGTTATATGTCTAAGCCCTGTAATTTCTCTGGAAACATTGCCCTTGAAACCAGAACACAGTAATGTACCGGCAATTTTTTTAAACAGTTGGACTTATTTTAACGGGCTTTTCAAGTAACGATAAACATATATTACAAGGGGTAAGTTAAGCTAACTTAGCATAAAAAAAAATTGAGTATCGTAAAAACAACATTTAACCAATTTTGAACGGGTAACATCTGTAAACGAGAAAAATATAAAGGTATAAAAGTTCCATTTCACCTGATATTATACGACTATGCGGTCTGCGATGTAACGCGGTTACGTGAAACAAACAGAGTCAAACTACAATATATAAATAATAAACAAATAAAAAATAATAAACAAATTAAAAACAATATAAGAGTCAAACTAGTCTTTGGACACTAAAGTCATATTTATGTCAAAGAATCCTGACAAAGATAGTACGACAACCTTTTGTGTATTATGAATGTTGACTTGATGATAGATAAGTAAAAGGTTAAAATTGTGGTGGTGGTTAGTAGTGGTAGGAGCTCTTGCCAGAATCCGCTTGGGGAAGTACCACACTTTTGCCAGTTATTCTACCGCCAAGCAGTAATGTGCAAACACTACTGTGTTCCGGTTTGAAGGGCAATGTTTCCAGTTTCCAGAGAAATTACAGCGCTTAGAGATATAACATCTTAGAGATCTGGCTGACAAGCGCAGTGCAATGATAGGCAATGATTTGGGCTCTTTTTAACCCCCGACCAAAAAAGGGGTGTTATAAGTTTGACGTCGATGTCTGTCTGTCTGTGTGTGTGTCTGTCTGTGGCACCGTAGAGCTCCAACGGATGGGCCGATTTCAATGTGTTTTTTTTACTTGAAAGTTAATATCCGTGCGGGTGTTCTTAGCTATGTTTGGTTAATATCGATTCAAGAAGGCCGCCGCCACAAAATGGCGGACAAAATATTTCTTCACAACTTACCTCAATATGGGTATCAAATGAAAGGGCATGACTAGTAGAGTACTACACACTATAACAAATTTCAAATCCAAGATGGCCGTCACCACAAAATGGCAAATTATATAATTTTTTTCACTACTACCTCAATATGGGTATCAAACGAAAGGGCTTGACTAGTAGAATACTTTGCACTTTGACAAATTTCAAATCCAAGATGGCCGCTACCACAAAATGGCGAATTACATTTCTTTTTCACAACTCCCTTAATATGGGTATCAAATGAAAGGGCTTGACTAGTAGAATGTTGTACAGATAACAAATCTAAGGTAGTCGGGGGTTAATAATGTTTTTAAATTTTGTTCTTGTTAGTCCAATAGCTGCGTGTCACTGTGCTGTTATGTGGCAGGCATGTTGCTTACCATCAGCCACATGACCTGCACGTCTCGTCACTTTTTATTAAAAAAACAATCTAATTTAAACACTACCTACGTCTGTACACCATGTAGCGTTAGAGATACTAACTATTTGCAAAACTGCAAAAACTAAAGATCTGTGCTTAACCTAGTCTTCACTGGCCAAGAAAGTATTGTATCATTGTATCATTCCTAAACAAAGTACAATACTTAAAAGTACTAAAGAATAGAAGCAAGAAATGAATAGAAGATGTAGAATCAGATGATAGAAATCTATACTAATCTATACTAATATTATAAAGCTGAAGAGTTTGTTTGTTTGTTTGAACGCTAGGATCTCGGGAAGTACTGGTCCAGATTGAAAGATTATTTTTCTATTGGATTGTCTGGCGGCCCTGGGATCTTACTCTTTGATAATTCTTCTTCTTCTTCTTGCTCAATCTCATCGTAACGTCTAAACGGATCTGGGTGAAATTTGGAACACAGTTATGTTACGTAGTCTGAAAAAACACATGGGCTACTTTTTAGTCCGGAAAAAATGTGGAACCACACGGCGAAAGCCGCGGGGCGCAAGGTATATTTATAATGTTCAATTTGTATCTACAAATTTAATTCTTAAAATTCCTTAGTATTTTCTTGGTGATTTTAATTTCGATAAGGATCCATTTGACCTACTCACAACAACAGGGAATAGTTATAGTACATTAAACGTTAGATGGTCTTTGTAGCACTCTAGATAGTGAAACAAAAACGACATTCAAGGGTTGTACTGAGGTGTGTACTAATATTTTTAACCCCCGACCAAAAAAAGGGGTGTTATAAGTTTGACGTCGATGTATGTCTGTCTGTCTGTTAGTCTGTCTATACGTTATAACAAATTTCTAATCCAAGATGGCCGTCACCACAAAATGGCGAATTACATTATTTTTATCACTAGGTACTACCTCAATATGGGTATCAAACGAAAGGGCTTAACTAGTAGAATACTTTGCAATATGACAAATTTCAAATCTAAGATGGCCGCTACCACAAAATGGCGAATTACATTTCTTTTTTCACAACTCCCTTAATATGGGTATCAAATGAAAGGGCTTGACTAGTAGAATTTTGTACAGATAACAAATCCGAGGTAGTCGGGGGTTAATCAAAATGTTTAATTTTGTTCTTGTTAGTGTAGATATTAATAAGCGAAGCAAAAAACTTTGTACATGTTTTTGTGAAAATTGCGTTGGAAAAAATGGAGATGAAGTTTGGCGCACTCTCTACAAACTACTACTATAAAGGTATAAGTTCGCGCAGAAACCGCGACTGGAGAGCACGACAGACACTTGACATGATGGAATTGTATGGGCGCCGCCGAGACCGCGACAGATGTCTCGCGACATGTGTTTCGGTCTCCTGTCGCGGTCTCGGTGCTAACTGGCGCCCATACAATTCAAATTTACAATGAAGATTTATTCCAGACTAGCACCGCTCTCCGGTTTCACTCGCGTACTTTCCTAAGTGTGCTATCAAATTCTGAGCCGTAAGTTTTCACTTCTATCGGCTGTCACTATGACTGCCAATTGTTTTTTATTTCTGTGTGTTTTGCATACCAAAAGGCAGTGTACGGCGAATTTATTTTCGTAAATATTTCATCCATTTGTATACCCTTGCTACTCAAATATTTGCTTCTTTTGTGTATGAGGGAGAAAATAGCCAAACAAACAACAAAAGAAAGCAACGGTCAAATCGTGATAGTTCAAATCAGATGTTTGTCTAGCTAAGTATAGGTTCGATAGGGCCCCATAAACAAAGCCACGACATTTGAAGGTCCGCACGCGAGGCGAAAGGGCTTGCCTGGCCTTTACAAATAACAATACTGGAACTAAAAATGCGAGTCAGTTACTATGTAATAGTGACTTGGAGAGTAATATAATATGTATACTCTCTTTTTACCCCCGACCAAAAAAGGGGTGTTTGTTGAAAGTTTGACGTCGGTGTTTGTTTGTCTGTCTGTCTGTGGCACTGTAGAGCTCAAACGGATGGGCCGATTTCGATGCGTTTTTTTTTATTTAAAGGTTAATTAATATTCGTGCGGATGTTCTTAGCTACGTTTGGTAAGTATCGATCCAAGATGTCCGCCTCCACTAAATGGCGGACAAAATATATATTTACAACCTACCTCAATGTGGGTATCAAATAAAAGGGCTTGTCTAGTAAAATACTACAAACTATGACAAATTTCAAATTCAAGATGGCCGCTACCACAAAATGGCGAATTATATTTTTTTTCACTACTACCTCAATTAATAGGAGTGATTAATACTTCTACAATTAAACAATAAAATAGATTTAATAAACTAAAATACCAAATAATATATTGATATACCTGTTTTGGCCATTATTGGGGAAATTAGTCAGGCAACATTTCCGTTCCCTTTTCCTACCCTCTAATATCAATCGTCCTCCCCTCATTCAAAAATATTAACATAAAAGGTGGTGTCATCCAGTGACTCTCGCCATTCTATTCAGATCAGTAACAGAGTTAACAAGAAACTAAAAAGTGTCATCGTATCACTGCCGGCCGGCAGGTATAGGAGCTCCATCAGCACGTAAGTCCCTCCCTTTCACTTTTGGTTGCCTAATTTTATGTGTACTTCTTGAATTTATTGAACCAGCGCATACATATATTTTGGTCACTTCGGCGCGGATGCGTAGCAAATTACGTCTAATTTTGTAATTACTTTGTGGCGGATTACGTCTATTGTTGTAATTAATTTCTAACAATTACGGCTATTTTATAATTTATTTGTAAAAAGTAACCGCCATTTCATTTAGTCAAAATGACTTCTAGGCAAAAACCTAAAGATGTTGATAGGGAGTTGGATAAATTACAGGACAAATTATCTGTATTGTTCGAGCACGTTCAGTCATTATACGATAAAATGAGGGTAATAAAATCTCAGATTCTAATAGTGTTGAGGATTTCTAGCAAGCTCGTTCACGATTGACGCGATACATGCAGATTACGTTCGGACCCTCGAACAAAAAATAATTATTTATCTTCAATAACGGACGCACCGTCACCCTCGTATAAGGAATTAATGTCGTTCGAACAATTATACTCTCAAATCAAATACCGTGTCAAACAATTGACGAAAGAACAAAATGCATCATTTAACAATTGCGATAATAAAGCACAGGGTAGAAATTATAAATTACCCAGATTGGAGATGTGTTCTTTTAATGGTGATCATGAGAATTGGCCTGTTTTTATGAAACATTTCGAACGGTCATTCACGAAAATACCGATTTAACCGATGGCGAAAGAGTACAATACCTAATCGGAAGATTATGTGGGCAGGCTTTGTCAATTTGCAGGGATGTAGTTCCATCTGCAGAGAACTACCCTATTATTTGGAATGCGTTAGTTAATAAATACAACGATAAACGGTTATTGATTGCGGCTTATTTGGATAAATTAATTAGTCTACCCGCAGTCGATTGTTCATCACCCACTAATTTAGAAGAATTTATTGATAAGTTCTCTGGTATTGTTTCCTCATTAAAACAATTAAACATTTCGAATTTGGATGATTTGATCTTTATTCACATAGGTTGTAAAAAAGTCACGGTGGACACGGTCAAATTGTTTGAGATGTCGTTGGGTGATACCAATAAAATGCCTACGTGTTCGGAGTTTATAGAATACATTCGTAACTACACACATATATTGCAGCGAGCGCATTCCGTTACTGTCCCGATGACGACGCCGCGTAAATCGACACCGTCGAATAATAACCCAAGGTTACGATCTAGTAATAACAATGGCCATGTTAAAACGTTTGTTAATGTTGACGATAATACTAAGTGTGTTTCTTGCAATAAACCTGACCATACTCAATTATGGCGATGTGCGCGATTCTTAGCGATGTCTCCTCGCGAACGTTTTAATCTTATCAAGCGTACAAATGCTTGCGTTAATTGCTTGAATAATAAGCATCAGGTAAACGATTGTAAATCTACGAGCAGGTGCAATACTTGTTCCCGTAGTCATCATAGCTTATTACATTTCGGTCACGGTGATACCTCATTAAATAGGTACCCTACCGAGGCAATAAAAATACGTTGCCGGGTAATTCGAATATTACCGCGCTAACTGCCACCGCCGGTGCATTAAATCAGTGCGTGACGTCACCGGGCGAACTTCAACGGACTACTACTTCTAGTGTACACTCCGACGGTTTTAATGGTCACTGCAGTACCGACCGTTCGGTGTCGCTGTGCACTATGGGTTTCTGCACCTCAATACCTACTGATCGGAATACCAAGACCGCGACGTCTGTTTTAATAGGCACCGCACAATGTCATGTGGTCAACGACAGGGGTGATGTTAATGTGGTTCGTGCGATAGTGGACAGCGCATCTCAACGGGACTTCATTACAACCGATTGTTGTAGACGTTTAAAATTACCGATTTACCCTAGTCAACATAAGTGTGTATCGGGTGTCGGTGACGTCACTAATCCAATTGAAGGAGTGACTTGCATCACGCTTCATTCACGTCATAACTATGACGTATCAATAACTTTACAGCCATTAGTGGTTAATCGTATTACGGATTTATTGCCGCTTACGGCTATTGACACCGCTCAATTAGACTATCTAGACAAAATACCTCTAGCGGATAGTCGTTTCTGCCATCCTTCCCCCGTCGATTTAATACTCGGTTCTGATCTTTTCGCCCGCATACTACAGCCAAAAAAGATCGCGCGCGCCCTTAATGAGCCAGTTGCAATAGAAACGTTATTGGGATACATAGTCGTTGGCATTGCGCCGATGATGATGATTAATTCTGCCGAGGATGTTGTACATTCTTACTGTACGATCGCCGATCCATTAAATAATCGTAAGAGCCATTATTTCGAGCTACAGGAAGTACCAAGCATGTCGTTTTCATTGACGCCTGTAGAACATGAATGCGAAGTATCTTATAGCAATACGACTAGGCGCGAAGCTCCAGGTATCGTCTCGCTACCGTTCCAAAGGTGTGTTCCTTATATAGACGATTACATGCGATCCGTCGAGCGAAGGTACTTAATTCTCGAACGCAAACTATTACGAACCTTGATAATTCAGAAAAAATACGATAATGTATTCAAAGAACATTTAAATAAATGTTATTTACGACCTCTAAGAAATTCCATTGTCAAAATAAATAAATGTAAACAATACATAATTCCACATCACGGAGTCGTTCGCACTGATAAATCGACAACTAAACTCCGCGTGGTTTTGAACGCCAGCAATCGGACTACTTCCGGGCTTTCATTAAATGAAATCGTATACACGGGAACGAATTTGAAAAATGATTTATCAAAAATATTATTGCATCATAAACTACTGCCTATAGCGATAAGCGCGGACATTAAGCAAATGTACCTGCGTATTTTATTGAACGAGCGGGACTGGCCTTATCAACGATTGCAGTGTCTACTCGATCCAATTAAATTTATTCAACAATTAGCTGTCACCATTATTCCAGAAGTTAAACTGATTTCAATTAAATCGATCATTACAGATCGGACGTATCATAATAATTTATACAAACTCGCCACTCGAGTTTTGTTGCTGAATGGATTGCTCCGCATAGTAATTTATTTTATTGGATTTATGAAAACCCAAACGGTATCCAAAGTATTTCATAATAATAATTTCGATTACGCGGAACGAGTGGTTATTATCAAGGCTCTTCACAGCGTACGTTTCAATGTAGGAATCGCAAAAGCCAATGCGGGGACAATGCTTTCGCCGGCTGATAATAACTCAACCTCATTGGTTGTTAATTACATATTACGGCAAGGAGACTGTTTGACTAACACCGTGTGTCTGAGCTACGACATTCAACGCCCGGGTCTCCTGCCGCGTCGCGATCATATAGTCAACATAATTGCCAACTATTATCACCGTAAATATTTACGCAACAACTGTGTTCCACAGTTAATGTATTTGTTACGTCACGGGTATTGGAACTTATCTAGCCGTCATATTGTACGACAGAGAGTGCGGCAATACAAAAATCTTTATAAGACGCGATATAAGATGCGATCTACTAATCAGTTCGTCATGATGATGGCGAGTTCCCGTTATATCGGGTAACCGAAGTTAAACCCTTTTGGCACACGGATCTAGATTACTCAGCGATCTTAACTTTAATTCGACATCTCGCGCGCGGATTGCATAGAATTAAAGTATATTACATTTGGTTGCTAGTACGCCTCATAACTGTTGTACCCGTGCCGTTGGAGTTGTCGTCTAATCCAAATACTGTAATATGCTTAAATGCACCAATGCGTAGCCTAACTAGGCGGGTTCCGAACCCCGAAATTAATTTTATATGTTCTAACCGGAGACCTAATCATATTACCAGTTTGAAATTATATTATTTGAAACAAATGTACAAACTATTAAATATCCAAAATAATATAAATAAACATTCCGTTGAAATTCGCAAAGATTGCCATAAATTCAATCATACAAAGTTTGTAATCGATCATCGAGTCCAATCGTTCTGGAAAAGATGGAAAGTTGAATATTCCCATACTATACGAACGCACTTCAAATTGACTATCCCTAGTCCTTCAGTGATAAAGGGAACTATATTACTTCTTGAAACAGCAAATAGTTCTCATTTGGTTTGGCCTCTTGGTATGATTAATCAAACTTTTCCTGAAATCGCCGAAGTAGTTCGGGTTGTGAATGTCCGGACGAAATCTGGCTTCTATCGAAGACCTGTGGTTAAGGTGTGACCTTACCCCCACAATAATTGTTTTTTTTTATACAGTCCACCTCTCTAATTTCATTATAAATTTAAATAATTAATGATTGTTATGTACTTATTGTTCTTTCTTTACTAATATGTCATTTAATACATATTCTAATACCTTACTAAATTAAGCTGCTAATCAAACATATACGTAGGTACGTCGAAGTGACCTTTAAATTGTGTATGCTGGTTTGAAGGCGTTAAGCCTGTCAAGCCGGGGGGGATGTTTTGGCCATTATTGGGGAAATTAGTCAGGCAACATTTCCGTTCCTTTTCCTACCCTCTAATATCAATCGTCCTCCCCTCATTCAAAAATATTAACATAAAAGGTGGTGTCATCCAGTGACTCTCGCCATTCTATTCAGATCAGTAACAGAGTTAACAAGAAACTAAAAAGTGTCATCGTATCACTGCCGGCCGGCAGGTATAGGAGCTCCATCAGCACGTAAGTCCCTCCCTTTCACTTTTGGTTGCCTAATTTTATGTGTACTTCTTGAATTTATTGAACCAGCGCATACAATACCTACTTACACATCCTAATACATAAATACGAACTAAATAATATACTAATACATAAAAGTAATTAGATATGGTCTATTAATAAATATTAAACATTGTAAAGTAGTTCCGTTATTGAACCAAATATATTATAATTAATTTTATTGTTTTCAAGATTAATTATTTTAGTCTCTTAAGAAAAGTTTTTTGGAAATCACTTGAGGTACTTTTATAGTTAATTCTTAGAAAGGTTAATAATAGGCCTGACGACTCACTTTTGATTTAATGTGCCATCAAAAGGCTACTCAATAACTGAAACATAGGTGAAAGAATTACTTTGTTATCTGAAAAATTTCCCGTGATATCACAATTTCAAAATCACCATTTTGGACCCAATTCATTCAATTCAATCCAGTTCTCCCAAACACGCTTCATACAAAAACACTACAGTAGCGTGATGCCACTGTGTCATATTTTCTTTGCGTTGCATGTAAAGTTTGTATGTTCGCTATATTAAATATTGCGTTTAGGAAACTGGTTTCATAACAAAAGTCACTTGAAATAGAATGGGTTATCAAATGGTAAATACATTTTCTAATAATTTTGTACTTTTAAAATGGACTTGCCCATCCTGCTTTGATTGATCATAAAGTAAGTTAAACTAAAAACTATTAAAATTGGTACATGTTTTGTTCTATTTAAATACTGTCATTATATCAAATCTAAACTAATATTATAAAGTTGAAGAGTTTGTTTGTTTGAACGCTAGGATCTCGGGAAGTACTGATCCGAATTGAAAGATTATTTTTCTATTGGTTAGTCCATTTATCGAGAAAGGCTATAAGCTATAGAACATAACGCTACTGTTAATAGAAGCGGAGCATGAATTAAAAATGTAACAAAATCGGGAAAAAATATTCCTTTTTGAGAGTTTTCGTACGTTTCGTGCTTTGACATGACACATGACAGCATGCGGCTTAGATTGCGTCATTGAATATCACAGATTAAACACCTCTTGAATATAAACCTTTGCTAATCAAATTTGTTTCTAAATCTGAGTTGGTACGACCAATTTCCGACAGGTGGCGTAGCAGGTAGCTGAAGAGGTGTTTTGTCTGAAAGCGATATTGCTAGGAATCACTGAACTGATTTCAGTCATTCTTTCACAGTTGTACTATATATATTTTAGCGTTTTGCACAAAATATATAGATACAGTGATAAACAAGCATAAATATAGTAACACACAGTTGTTTTTACCAAGAACTATAACGATTTTATCAAAATCGATAAAAGCCAAGGAAAAAACCTTGGAACTTTAATAACATAAATTAAACTGACCCCTAAGCTTTATCGGAATGGCCTCAATAGCAAACAGGTGACACTAGGACCACGTTAACTAGGAATTAGATGCCATAATTGCGTAACAAAGACACGTAGTACCCTTAATGATACCACTAAGCTGTTAAATTACAAACACAAGGAAAGATATTGCAACAGATACAAGCAACGTTAGCTTAGGTCAGAGCAGTGTTGCCGTTTTATTGACTCGTCACTAGATGTAGTGAGTTTTTGATGTCTTTGGGGATATTTTTGAAGTGACAACTTATTTTAGGGCGTCATAGACAGATTTTTCGTGGGCAATGAATTGAACTCTAGCGTCACGCTCGGGAATGATAATAAATCTTTGGGTAAACTCGGGACCATTGCCATTGGCCGTTTAGAAATTCATCAGCATTTTTAGATGGCCACGTCCTCCGGTTTCATCCGCGTAGTTTCCAAATTAAGCTTTCAAATTCTGAGTTATAAGTTTTCCTTCTATCGGCAGTTCCTATGATTGCAATTTTTTTTATTGTTTAGTGACAAAAATCTAGTGATTTTTAGTGACTTTTTCATTACTAACGCATCAGTTATGTAATACCGTACTGAAACATGCAAAACTTATGCTTTTCCTTCGTAGTCGGGGGTAAATCAATGTTTTTAATTTTGTTCTTGTTTTTATTACTGGCAACTTCCGTATATTTTTCTTACAATTTTGGTCTCACATTTTTTTCTGTTTGGTCGCGCAGCAAAATTTTCTCTAAGTCTGCAATAAGGAAGTTCGTTCCAATAACGCGTTTTAATCATCTATGATGGATCTTACAAGACAACTCTTCAACTTGAATGCTCTTTAGAAACTTTGACTTTAACTTTCGGGTCCCAACGAGGAATTTTGACGATTACCCATTTAAGTTTCATTCAAAATGGACGCCGGGTTCTAGAGCTATACGAATTTGTATTTGTTTTGCTGTTGTTTAGTACATCAGTAAGGCTGGTTTTGAATTCGTATTTAATTAAAGGAAAGTTCATTAAAATATTTGTGTGTATTACCATCAATATAAATAAATTTTAATTGACTTTGGTTATTCTTACAAAAACTCAAAGTCAAAGTACTTTATTCATAAATGTACGATTTACACGTCAATTAATAAAAAAACAAAATCAGGGGTATACTAATTTTATACATTTTCAAAGTTTGAAATGACTACTTTACTGTATTACAATAATAATTGTACAGAAAACTGTCAAGCATTATACGAGTATAATGTCTTTATTACAATTGTGCTGACCTATGTCAAATTTATTTCTTTACTTTTTTAAGGGAACTTTGCCATCACTCTCTAAAAATTCGCTTCAAGATAGGCTTTGAATTGATTACGAAATATTTTTAGATTTCACATCTTTATCAGCTACCTATATAATAAAACTGGGTCAGTGGTGATTTATTTGTGTGGTGTGTGGGAAATTAACTTTTCGAAAGTTTATCGAAATCACTGTGACGGGTTTTGAAATAGAAACAAAAACAAATCGATTGTCTATAAAGTCGGTTGGTTTACGGACGATAGGTTAACGTGACAACGTCATAACAAAACATTTAGACTGCAGGCCCGTGAACAAAATTTATGGGTCATCTGATACAGCAGGAGACTTATGTAGGATGATAGAAGGGTATAAAGTAATAAGATTGAGCACTATGCCGTCACTTGTAAGCTGTCCAACTGAGTGCAGTTGAAGAGGGGGGGTTCTAAACCTCGATCATTTCTCCTTGCCGCATGATTTTTGTACGGCATTGCAAAATAATGTATTGGAAGAGGTATTGAAACTGTATGGAACCAATGCCGTACATAATCAAATGACCAAACTTACTTTGTAAATCGTCGGAAAATCATGAATTTTTTTCACAAACTAACAATTAGAATTTTAAAATTTATAATTTTTATTGTTTCAATACCTCTTCTAATCTATTATTCCGCGACGGTATAAACTGTACCGTCGCGGGCCGCCATGGTGCAACTTCAGATCGGACTAGATGTTTTGCGATGATTATACCATGGGCGTAACAGGACATAACGCGACACTTTTTCGTGCATTCAGCTGGCGTTCATCGATTTATTAGACGTTGTCACGTCAAAAACTAAAATATGCTTTTGTATTTTTAGACTACGTCGCAACGCGTCGTGATAGATTTTTATGAAATTTGATCACGTGTCTGAATTAATGAATTATGTATGAATTTAATTTTAAATAGAAGCCGGTTTTTGTGTTTTCGGGTAAAATAAATTATGTTTTTATTTCTATAGACTTTTGTTACACAAGGCAAGTCATTTTACTCACAAACAACTGAACCAAAGCAAACCTGAACCTGCCAAAGCCATAGTCATAGCCATAGCAAGCGAGAGGTATATTTCAATGCAAAGTGTGAGTGGAAGACGTCGGAACCCGTATAATTAAAGTCGAGTAGCGTTGAGCAGACACTTGGTTAGATGTGGTGATGGCAAGTGGCGTAACTCTCTGAAGGAGTGGCGGTCTCAGATGGTAGGCGAAACTTCGACAAATAAAACAGCGTTGGATTAAATTGGGAAATTTTGCGATAGCAACTGGATCCGTATAAAACCGGAATATATACATCAATACAATAGCAATGTTCCGTGGTTTTACCAGTGTAATTCCAGTTCGCGTTAATTTCGAAAAGGAGTCTATTTGCTATTCGAGAATATAATCGAAGTATGTTCCAACAACCCGTTCCATTCAGCCGTGTCGACGTGTTTGGGCAACAAACACCCAAACATCTAAATATCCAAATTTTGGTATTTATAATATTAGTAGAATTATAGAAATAACTAGTATGACGAAATAACTAGTGATGATATTTGTATAAAATGTTTAATAAAATCTAAAATATACAAACAATACACTCCAGGTTAAATCTAACTAAATTAAAACTAACAAAACCATTGCCACCGCTAAGACCGTAACCACCCCAAAAACAAAGAACGAGAATTAAAATAATTTATTTACGACAAAGAAACCAACATCTGTGAAGCGACGAAAAATACGGTTAAATAAAACCGTTTCCCTGTAAATCTCTTTTACATTTTTCAAAGCCGACCCTGTACCGAAATTAAACCTAACTCGGAATTTGCATGAAGGTATCCTCGGTAGAAGTTTTCGAGAATTTCTCTGGAATAAAATGTGTTTTGTAAATAGGACGTCCTAAGTCTAAGCTACACTTTAAGTTTTAGCCAGACTTGTCCAAGTTTTAGAACGATAAATTATGTAAAAACTTGCATGTTTATCTGTAGTGATAGGACTCTGATAAACTTTTACACCTATAGAGAAAAGACTCCTATACAAATATAATTAAATATATAAATATTTGTGGACATGTCACACATCACCCACACATGATCCTAACATACGCAAAGCTTATCTTACACTGTGGGAGCCAGATAGCTGATATAATTACTTAAATACTTATTATACATAGAAACACTGAGATACAGAACACACATTTGTATTCATTCTACAAATAATATTTGCTCTGGGTGGGAATCCAACCCACGACCTTCGGCTTATATGTATTTCTATATCTATGTAGTGATAGGACTCCCAGTATGTATATATAGGTGATAAAATTATTATACTCCTTTATACTTCTAAGTATGAAACTGCTGTACCCCTATACCCCTATAGAGATAAGGCTCCTATAGTAAAATGTATTAAGCCCTTACATATGAAATTGTGTTTTGTCGTACTGGCTACTTTGATCTCAAATATCTTCTCTTTATCATCATCTTTACTCATGCTTTGTGTTTTGAAAACCGTAATTAATTTATTGTTTTTAAACTTTCCCGATTTGAACACATAATGTTTATAATGTACAGGACTTAATCACGATTTAATTACATTAGTTCAGTCTTCTCGTGACCACGGCGGTTGTAACGCTATCGAAACGTCTAGGTATAATTAAATCGTGATTAAGTCCTGTACATTATAAACATTACGTAATTAATTTGTTTTTTCCTCCATCAGTTTTTTTTTGTAAAATTTTCCAAAACACTAATTTTATAAGGACCTAATATTTGTAGTGAGAACTCTTAAACGACCTTATACACCTTTAGTGTTAAGATTCCTAAATCCAAATAGCCTTATAATGATAGCCATATATACCACAGTGTCAGTGTTCCTATATCAAAGAAAAATCACGTCAAAAAACAGCATTTTAACGCTAAACGTTAAGAACAAAACAACACTAGTATCAAACAAAGGGAATGATGATCCATACATATTGTATGAGTGTTCCGGCTAATACTGCATCGCATTAATGTTTGAAGGAAATCGATTGTTGCTGCGTGTCAAACGACAGTACTGTAAAGTGGGTTACTTGGATATTTATGAAATGGAGTGTCTATTTTAGGGAGATCTGTTGGTAGCTTTGGTAGGTCAATGATAAGAAGTCGGAATTCGAAATTTTAGGTCGCAGATTAGAAATTTGCATTTGCACTGAGCTTTTAAGAGATAGGAAGATCAGAAAGGCATTTGGAATTGAAAAAGTACAGTAAATGAATGAAGTAAGTATTTTGAATGTACCGAGCATTTAAATATCGGAAAATATTCCACATAAGTAAGTAGGTATAATATAGAACGCATGTGCTACGTATGTTCTACGAATGTTCTACGTATGTTCTACATAATATATTATGTTCTACGTATGCTCTTCGGAAGTTCTACACATGTTCTGCTTTTGATCTACGATGTTCTACGTATACTACACGAATGTTCTCGTTAGCTCTACGTATTTCTTTGTTTCTACGTATGTATTACATATTATTGATATTTTAAATTTATGAAATTAATTGTCTATTTTAGGGAGATTTGTGAGCAGCTTTGGTAGTTCAATGGTGAGAAGTCGGAATCCGAAACGTGAGGTTGCAGTTTGGAAATTTACAATTTCCCTGAGCTTTTAAGAGATAGGAACCGTATAAAGGCAAGTATCATCATTATCACTTACATTAACAACGTGCGTATCATCAACATCATAAAATCATGTTTAAAATTTTCTCGCCATCCTCCGGTTGCCTGGAAGAGATCGCTCTTAGCGATAAGGCTGCCATTTCTTTCACTAGATTTAAGAATTTAAATTTTTGTTTATACATTTTTGTTTTTGTGTTGTGAACAATAAAGTGTTTCTATCTATCTATCATGTGTTCATCATCTACGTAATATGTTCTACGTATGTTCTACGTATGCTCTACGTATGTTCTACGTATGTTCTACGTATGTTCTACGTAGTTTCTACGTATGTTCTACGTATGCTCTATGTAAGTTATACGCACTGAAACTCCTGTACAGATCGAGTTGAAATTTAGAACACAGTTAGATTATAGTTTGAAAAACCACATAAGCCCCTTTCCATCGCGGAAAAACAACGGAAAAGAAATTACACGGGTATGATCTCGCTGGTAGTATGTATAATATAAAAAAATGTAAATTACTGTCAACCAATAAAATACTGTATAATATTCATATAGGTGAAGCTTGATAATGACAGATAAAATTGTTATTTCTTTTTGTCAAGCTAAATCATTGAACGATTCGACGGTTTTTCGTTTCACCACCTTTTGTGACTCACTGGGTTTCGAGTTCAGTTTGAGCCCCGTTGATTTTCGCCCCTTGATTAGAACAGTCCGGCGTGATCCACGGTTCAGTTGAGACCCTTTATTAGAGTTACGGTTCAACCTTACAGCTTTATTCTTGAAAAATCGATCCAACTAAGCGCGTTGAAATACTTGAACGTTCGCTAAGTGTGTGAGACTCGTTGGTATTTTTCAGTGAGTGTACAGTAAATGTTTCAATCAGGGTTACTCGGAAGCTTGTACTAATTCGATTAAGTCGCATTCCATTCTATATTTTATGTAACTTGTATTATGGGGCATTTTAGTTTGGATTTTTTTAAGTGAAAACTTATTTCGGTACACACAGAATGAAGCTGCTGTATGTGAAGGTAATCGTCACTCGTGAACTCGGGACTACCGAGTGTCCTAGAGCGAGAAAGATAGTCAGCTTATATTGTCTGTCAGCTGTCATTATCGTGTTACTGTGTTTACTATATTTATATGTCATCATTTTTATTTTTAATTACTAAAATTTACCATGTACTAATGTATGTATGCTATGGAGCTATGCAGAGGACTTTTGCTCGGAGTCTGTTTATGCGACAGAATCCGTAATGAGAACATTCGCAAAAGAACGAAAATGGCCGACATAGCTCAAAGAGTAAGCAAGCTGAAGTGGCAATGGGCAGGCCACATCGCTCGCAGAACTGACAACCGATGGGGAAGAAAGGTTCTCGAGTGGTGACCACGAACCGGACGACGCAGTGCTGGACGGCCTCCCACTAGATGGACAGATGATCTCACAAAGGCTCGCTGGAAACCGCTGGTTGCAGGTTGCGGAGGACCGTTCGTTGTGGAAATCTAGGGGGAGGCCCATGTTCAGAGTGGACGTCTTGCGGCTGATGATGATGATGATGATGGTGATTATGAATGCATGTATATTAAAATTCGAGTTGACCTCAATTTTTAGATTAATTCGTATAGCTTGTTTTCTTCAGGTAAGATGACGGTCAAGAAAAAACAATAACAGATAAAAAAAACTTGTCACAAACGTCTGTACCGATCAGATTTTAAATACAATCACAGAATATTGTTAGTGCCTTTATAAATTGTATTTAGAATAGTAACCTAACGTTCCCATAGGTATATTATCCTTCCGAACTGAGTGTACGGGAAAAATCGCCTGACCCAGATCCACACACCCTTGTCAAGGGTCAGGGATATCTGATCGGTGATAATTTATTCATACCAAGTTTCTTTTGTCTTTTGACGAGCCATTATTAAAACCAGTTTCTATAGAATGACTATTTTTATTTGGATCTCATTCCCGACCCACACGAGGCTAGTTTTTCAAGCTAGTTAGCGAGCTAGCAACCTAGTACTTCTAGTTTCGTGTAAACAACGCTACACAACGTTAGTTTTGTCTACACGAAGCTAGAAGTAGACAACGCTACAAAACAATAGTTTTGTCTACACGAAGCTAGAAGTAGACAACGCTACACAACGTTAGTTTTGTCTACACGAAGCTAGAAGTAGATATCGCTACACAACGTTAGTTTTGTCTACACGAAGCTAGAAGTAGACAACGCTACACAACGTTAGTTTTGTCTACACGAAGCTAGAAGTAGACAACGCTACACAACGTTAGTTTTGTCTACACGAAGCTAGAAGTAGACAACGCTACAAAACGTTAGTTTTGTCTACACGAAGCTAGAAGTAGACAACGCTACAAAACGTTAGTTTTGTCTACACGAAGCTAGAAGTAGACAACGCTACAAAACGTTAGTTTTGTCTACACGAAGCTAGAAGTAGACAACGCTACAAAACGTTAGTTTTGTCTACACGAAGCTAGAAGTAGACAACGCTACACAACGTTAGTTTTGTCTACACGAAGCTAGTAGACAACACAACGTTAGATATCGCGCTACACAACGTTAGTTTTGTCTACACGAAGCTAGAAGTAGACAACGCTACACAACGTTAGTTTTGTCTACACGAAGCTAGAAGTGAGACAACGCTACACAACGTTAGTTTTGTCTACACGAAGCTAGAAGTGAACGCTACACAACGTTAGTTTTGTCTACACGAAGCTAGAAGTAGACAACGCTACACAACGTTAGTTTTGTCTACACGCTACACAACGTTAGTTTTGTCTACACGAAGCAAGTGAACAACGCTACACAGACAACGCACGAAGCACAACGCTTAGTGGTTTGTCTACACGAAGCTAGAAGTAGACAACGCTACACAACGTTAGTTTTGTCTACACGAAGCTAGAAGTAGACAACGCTACACAACGTTAGTTTTGTCTACACGAAGCTAGAAGTAGACAACGCTACACAACGTTAGTTTTGTCTACACGAAGCTAGAAGTAGACAACGCTACACAACGTTAGTTTTGTCTACACGAAGCTAGAAGTAGACAACGCTACACAACGTTAGTTTTGTCTACACGAAGCTAGAAAGACAACGCTACACAACGTTAGTTTTGTCTACACGAAGCTAAGTAGACAACGCTACACAACGTTAGTTTTGTCTACACGAAGCTAGAAGTAGACAACGCTACACAACGTTAGTTTTGTCTACACGAAGCTAGAAGTAGACAACGCTACACAACGTCTACAGTTTTGAAGTAGACAACACGAAGCGTAGAAGTTGACAACGCTAGAAGTAGACAACGCACAACGTTAGTTTTGTCTACACGAAGCTAGAAGTAGACAACGCTACACAACGTTAGTTTTGTCTACACGAAGCTAGAAGTAGACAACGCTACACAACGTTAGCTACACGAAGCTAGAAGTAGACAAACGCTACACAACGTTAGTTTTGTCTACACGAAGCTAGAAGTAGAAGACAACGCTACACAACGTTAGTTTTGTCTACACGAAGCTAGAAGTAGACAACGCTACACTACACGAAGCTAGAAGTAGACAACGCTACACAACGTTAGTTTTGTCTACACGAAGCTAGAAGTAGACAACGCTACACAACGTTAGTTTTGTCTACACGAAGCTAGAAGTAGACAACGCTACACAACGTTAGTTTTGTCTACACGAAGCTAGAAGTAGAAGACAACGCTACACAACGTTAGTTTTGTCTAGTAGACAACGCTACACAAAGCTAGAAGTAGACAACGCTACACAACGTTAGTTTTGTCTACACGAAGCTAGAAGTAGACAACGCTACACAACGTTAGTTTTGTCTACACGAAGCTAGAAGTAGACAACGCTACACAACGTTAGTTTTGTCTACACGAAGCTAGAAGTAGACAACGCTACACAACGTTAGTTTTGTCTACACGAAGCTAGAAGTAGACAACGCTACACAACGTTAGTTTTGTCTACACGAAGCTAGAAGTAGACAACGCTACACAACGTTAGTTTTGTTCACACGAAGCTAGAAGAAGTAGACAACGCTACACAACGTTAGTTTTGTCTACACGAAGCTAGAAGTAGACAACGCTACACAACGTTAGTTACACAACTGCACAAACGTTAGCCAGAACAACGCTACACAACGTTAGTTTTGTCTACACGAAGCTAGAAGTAGACAACGCTACACAACGTTAGTTTTGTCTACACGAAGCTAGAAAGCAGACAACGCCACACAACGACAACGCAGACACAACGTTAGTTTTGTCTACACGAAGCTAGAAGTAGACAACGCTACACAACGTTAGTTTTGTCTACACGAAGCTAGAAGTAGACAACGCTACACAACGTTAGTTTTGTCTACACGAAGCTAGAAGTAGACAACGCTACACAACGTTAGTTTTGTCTACACGAAGTTGAAGCGACAACGCTACACAACTAGAAGTGAACAACGCTACACAACGTTAGTTTTGTCACACGAAGCTAGAAGTAGACAACGCTACACAACGTTAGTTTTGTCTACACGAAGCTAGAAGTTGACAACGCTACACAACGTTAGTTTTGTCTACACGAAGCTAGAAGTTGACAACGCTACACAACGTTAGTTTTGTCTACACGAAGCTAGAAGTTGACAACGCTACACAACGTTAGTTTTATCTACACGAAGCTAGAAGTACTAGCTTGCTAGCTTACTAACTCAATCTTGAAAAACTACCCTCGTGTCGCTCGAGTACCTATTACAGAAAGTGCGTAAGAAAGTCCGTACCTACCTTAAGTACCATACCTTTGCCAGTTATTCTACCGCCAAGGAGTAGTATGCAAATATCAGGGGTCCGGTTCGAAGGGCAATGTTTCCAGAGAAATTAAAGACTAAAGAGATAAATATTTTAAATCTCTATATCATAATGTAGAATGTACTAAATGGGGGTTAGAAGCTTTAGGACTAAATGTCGTAGTTCCCTGCGGTTTCACCTGCCCAGTTCTGATCCCCGATAGTTACCTGGGATAAAAATTAGCCTATCTGTGATTCCACACTATATTCTAACTGTGCCCCAAATTTTATTCCGATTCGTTTAAACCAGAGGTTCCCAAACTTATTTTGTCTGCTGCCCACTTTGTGAGTAAATTATTCTTTATCGCCCCCCTGACTTCACTTATTAAAAATCACTATAACTTCAAATAATTACATTAGTTAATTATTGATATTAGCTATATTACCAAAGATTTAATTCATCCTAAACGAGACTTACTATAGTAAAAGCTAACCGCAAGAGTTACCTTGAGCCCAGAGGGCACATAACAGAGGGGGCGTTATCGCCCACTTTGGGAATCAAGGGTTCGACGGGTTTGAGCAACAAACATCCAAATATCGCATTTATAATATTAGCAAGATTAATCATTGTACTTTTTAAACCTTTTTTTATTTTTATCAATGGGATTAATGATGGTAGAGTGAACAATCGTGATAGTTTTTTTTATTGCGTTTGACTACCAACTCGCCTGATGGTAAGCTACGGTGCGGTCGATGATGACGCACGTTGACCCAGAAAGTACCTATTCACTCTGACCTTGAAAAATTCTAGATTTAAAATAATGAAGTAATTATTGATGTAATTATTTAAAACTTTGAAAATGTATACAAATTGTATGTTCTTTCTTTTGTTTCGATATTAAAAAAATATATATATATATATATATATATATATTTGTATAATATTAATTGACGTGTAAATTGTAAATTTATCAATAAAGAATGTTGGCTTAGACTTTGATTGTATCTTTCAAGGAACGAGGACAATAATAGCTGTAATTCTGTGAGTGTATCTATCTTAGTCATAATAGTCACGTTTATTTCCCAGAGCTGTACAAAATCGCAAAGTAAACCGATAGTGGTGCCACGAGACAACGTGGAAGTTCGATGGCGAGAACTCAAATTACTTTACCAAAGCTGTATAAAATCTGAAAGTAAATCAATAGTGGCGCCACGAGATAACGTACAAGTTCGATGGAGAGAACTCTAATTACAATTCAATGAGGTTACTGCGCTCGTAGTTTTGAACGAGACAGCGTGGCGATCAACATGGCGGCGTGTGACGTCGCTACGTGTAGACGATTTAAGGGAATTGAAACAAATTCCGGCTTATAAGACTGAGTTTTCTTTAACTTATAATAGGCAAGAGCTACATTTCGTGGTCTAACCCATTTCTTAACAACCACATTTTCTTTCATTGTGACCAAAAATAAAGAAGAGAACTTAAGTGAAGTTAAGTCATTATTTTTGTAGTTTTAAAACGTCTGTTAAGGGCGTGTGGGCCGTAATTTTGAATTTTTAAAACAACTTTAAGACCTTTAAAATAGTGTATTAAACTCTGAAAAAAATATATGTATTAGTTAAGGATCTAATCTAGTGCAATTCGCAGTCAATAACACGATTTAATGAATTTTATTGATAGAAAAAAATCCCAAAGTTACCCCTTTTCAAAAGTTTTTTCAAGTTTATGACTAAAATAATGAGTTTTTTTACAAAATTTTTGTACTCAACGAAAGCCACTAAAAAGTTATAGATGCGTTCGCAGAGTTTGACTTGATAAAAAGTATCAGTTATTCACTATGTTTTAATATCTACCATATATATAGCGCGCCGTTCGGCAGGCCTGATCAGTCGCGTTTCGGCGCTCACGGACGACGGGCCTGTGCTTGATTTTGCAATTTTGACAACCAATAAATTTTAAATATTACGATCATAGTGCCACAGTATAACAATATCAGTAGGTATTACTAGTGAAGCACGCTATGATCTTGATTTTTGATACCGTTTTCATTGGAATAGCAAATAGACGCTGATACTAATTAGTACGTTGTTTGCTTTATGTTGTAGACACATAGGGAAAACAAAAAAAACTGACGTCGACAACACATCAGTAAAAAATTCAATGCGGATGCAATGGAAAATAGATAAGTATCGGTAAAATATTCGTACGTCAAATCAGAGATCGGGATAAGGAAATAATGAGAGGGAGAAATCTTCTGCGTAAATCCCCTAATATAAATGCAAGTTAGGTATCATAAATGATACCTAACTTGCATTTATATGCCATTTAGGTAAATTCTTTGGTGGTAAGGTACTTAGTACTTGGAAGAAAAGTCCTCACATACAGATTTTAACACACACACTTTTTTTTTTACACTTTGAAGAAACTCTTGCGCAAACTATTCAGTTTAGAAAAAAATTTAGGAACTTCAATACAATTTTTAACATCTATCCATAGATACACGTATGAGTTTGATAGATTTTTTTTTATTTCTTTTCCAAGTTTGTGACATTACCAAAATTTATTGTTTTTTTTTTTTGTATGAAAATGTTAATATTGTTCATAGAGTACATGTACTTACCAAGTTTTAATAGTATACTTCTTATAGTTTCGGAGAAAAATGGCTGTCACATACGGATGGACAGACATAACGTATATTTTAAAATTTGTCTACGAATCCCTAAAACCCAACTTCGTTCATTTAAAACTTATTTAAATGAAATTTAGACACTCGACCAAATTTGATAAGAAGCCTTTTAGGCAGTAAAATTACTCGTAGAATTTAACTCTGCACTAAATTTCCTGGTTTACTATGCACTAAGGTTTAGAATCATTTCCTGAGCATAAAATTACAAAATATTAACAAATCCAGGTGGAGCTTTAAGCGCCAGCTCGAAAAAACGTTTTTGGCCTTGGCCGATATTCCGAAAAAGTTATAAAGCCTATTATTATTGTAGAAAATCAAATTTCCCATCTTTTGTTGCCAGTAAACTTTTTTTTTCGAACTTACCGATTACGATTTATTATGTCCAATTTAATGATAATGTGAATTCGGTTCCCAGTAGCATAAACATGTCTTTTTTTACCGGAATGGAAGAAGGGGTATGTTTTTCGCGCGTATCTTTATGTTTGTAAAACTTTTATTTCCACATATCTTCCAAACGGCTGGATGGATTTTGGTAACTAAGATATTCTAAGACTAGTCTCATTCGCCATAAAGTGTCCTTAGATAGTAGGTAATATTTTTTGTGTAGTTTTTTTTGTAGTCGGGGTTTTTAAATTAAAGTTATTCTATCATATTGCTCGTTGCTCGAATAAACAGCACCGTTCATCATCATGATTGAAGAGTTGAACGAAGAGTTTGGTCTCCACTTTTGTAATAAGAATAACTAAGCTGTGAAACGCATTGCCAGAGTGGGTTTTGTCGAAGGTTCGAACCTTGGGGTTACGAGGTAAACTGTGTTTGTTTCTATTAGAGAAGCAAGTTCCATCATAGACCACATCATTTTCATCCACTATTATCGGCATCATCGCAACCGTATCATTAAATGGGTTATAAATCGTAAACGGTTAAGTTTTACAAAAAGTTTACTAGCAACAATAGATGCAAAATTTTATTTTCTACAATTATTGTCCAAATATATAGTTTCCAAAATATCGTCTAAAACAGTTTTTTTCTCAATTAGCGTTTGAAGCTCTACCTGGATCTGTGAGCATTTTGTAATTTTATGCTCAGTAAGTGATCTTTACCTCATAGAAAAAAATTGTTAGGAACTTGTGAATTATTAGTAAACATTTTATAAAGATGCATGAAATTGGAAAAGCCGTTCTCAACTTATAGTGTGACCAAAAAAGAAAAGGTTGAGGTTTGTATACCTACCGAGTATAGATAAATTTAATATTTCTTCGTTTATATAGCAACAAAACTCTAATCATAAACAAACAAACATTAACAAATCTTGAACAAAAAATGAGTTTAAATTACATAGTCCAATATTTTAATGTTATTTCTGCACTGTGGCACCGATTCCGCGGTCTGTGACGGTCGCGAGAACAAGACAGCGTTAAATGCCTACTTTGACAGAATTACCTGGCCTTAAGCAAAACGGCCGGTGGAAAGTATCTGGGACAGCGAGCAACACGGAAGGGAGTAGGCATACACAGCGTTTCCCCTCTGTCAAAGTACAAGTCCAAGTGGACCATGGAGTTTGATAATATACTGTGGCTGAGGGCGGGGCTAGATTTGTGAATGGTGCTTTATTATAATGTGTTAATGGTTTGTATGTGTGAGTATGATCGGCAATGGATCGGTACAGGTATGTTTTGTACATAATAGTTCGGTTTTACGCTAGTGTGCAACTTTCCCCTCCCGCAAGAAATGACAGAAAATTTTGAACAATATTTTTTAGCTAAGGCTACTCCCTTCCGTGCTTGCGCGGAAGATCGAGTTGCTCGATGGTCTGGGAGTCTGGATCGATGGTCTGGATTGGAGTCTTATTTTCAAGGATATTGCCTACACATACGTGAAGATCAGTTAAAAAAAAATACGTGATGTAAGTAATGTTTTTGTGTATCTTCATTACCCCATATCTCAAAATTGGCGGTCTAAGCAAGTTAGCGGGTAAGCATGTGTTCTTAGTACGTACTAACTCTACTCAATCGTCCACATTTCATTCATCAGAAAATACGTGACGTCTGGCGGTTCTGGGATCTTACTCTATAAATGCTGTTACAGATTACTTCGTAGAAATAAAACTGTTCATTGGTTGTGACTCCGATCTCCCAGAAAAACCACGAGAAATTTTCATCCGTTTTCATTGCTGTGCTACTTTGAGTTCAGAACGTTATTTTTACTTGTAAATAGGAATTACTTCGTTGGAATCTATTTCGTGTATCGTAGGATGCTAATGATAAATCGAATTTACGCCATCAATCTAGAAACTACACGAAAACACGGATAATTAGACCATATCTTTGACAGCCTCAATTTTACCCAAAAAAAAGTATAATATTTTTGCAAAAAATTAATATAAATTGCTTCAGTAATATTGTCAATTCTCTATTCTGGTTGGTTTGATTTTAGTTTATAACTTTTATTATAGTATAGGTTATATACAAGTATAATGTCCTCCTCATCTCGTCATCATTTTTTTTTTTTTAATAAGTAGTGAAGAGATGAGCAGGACATGTAAGCAATGGTAAGCAACATGCCTGCCACATAACAACACAGTGACACGAGAGATATATAGATATCACCCAGAGATCTAAGATCTTATATAAGCCCTGTAATATCTCTGGAAACATTGCCCTTCAAACCGGAACACACTTATGTTTTCACATTACTGTTTGGCGGTAGAATAACTGACAAAGGTACTTCCCCAGGCGGACTCTGCTATACCTATATAATTAAATATATCTAGATCCTACATAATCTATACCTATCTAGGTGACACATCTATCAACTCGTACATGAGAGCTAAAATTTGAAACACAGTACTGTTTGCATGTTACTACTTGGCGGTAGAATAATTGGCGAAAGTGTAGTACTACCCTAGGTGGACTCTCCAAAGAGTCTTACCACCATTGAATACTTCTGTCACTAGTGTATTACGATGGTATGTTTTCTTTCTCTTCCAGTAGTACGTATTTTATAAGAATAATAACGATCCAGTAACCCATAACGACCCCCAGATCAACATGTAGCCTCCACTCACCCTCGCGCGGTATAAATATAAACACACGCAAACCCCTCTCTAATTAGTTCTAACCTAATTATTGCCGACCCTTCTTCGACGCGACCTTTAAGGTAAGAGTGCGACTGTAAACGCATGTTCTTTAAAAAAATATACTTACTTTTATTTTGTCTATAACATCACATGCAGCCCATTAAATGTTAGCACTGCTTCGACTCGGCACCGTATTTTACAAGAGAGTCAAAGGTATAATATGCCACGGAAACAGTGCAGTGTGGTGGATGACACATAACCTCGATATATTCTATGTACATGTCGATTTTCTTTCAATGTCTTTTAGCCTAAATCCCTTGCAATCGCAGGGCTGCCAACTTGTGTAAACTTGAAACTCTTGACACAAAAGGTCTAGGCACTAATAGATTCATCTAATTTGAAAAAAAATACTTGTCGAATTGGACAAAGCTGAACTATATGGTCTGGCATGGCGTGGATACAAAAGTCCGTGGAGATCTGTCTCCAAGCCAGGCCTACTTCGAATCTTGCCTGAAGTGCTGGCTTGTCGATCACAGTTTTTATAACCTCAAGGAGTTCCTTGAATTAAAGCAATACCTATAAATGTACTTAAGTACAATCAAATGTATTGAACCAAGAAAAATCTTGATCAGTATTAATGTGTAGTCTGGTTAGATTCATTAGTAACCTAACATTATAATTTAATTATTATACATTAGACATGTAAACAATATTTACGAAATAAAGATTATGATCATTATGATAAATTATACTAATAAAAAAACGATAGGTTTACAGTCTTTGGAATATACTGCGAAAAGGAGTCCATTGGAGGTTTTAGTCATCACTCAGTCTAGTCCAAACCATCTCCTCTAGGCAGATCGAGGCCTCTAGGCAGATCGAGGCCGCTAGACAGGCATGCGTAAATTCATTTCCTCCAAAGACATGGGAACTTTACTTAACTGACAATAATATTGGCCAAGTAACATTTTTTTATCCAGAAGTAGTTTTGGGCGTGGGTCTTTGTACCTGAAGTAGGCCACTCGCCAGGGTTTTTGGCTCTAAGTCAACTGCAATGCCATTAACAGTTGCGCGGCTTGAACTGCGCTAGTGGTGGTTTGAGGTGGGTTGCAATGTTTGGGAGCATTGTAGCTGTGATATAGAGATAATGGCGGAGGAATGTGAGAGTCTCACAGTGCTCTGTTCGCTCTGCCCGTTTCGACCTTCCGGCATCTTGGTGGCTTAAGACAGGGTGGTAGGTGTACTGGTTGCAATAGAGCTTGTATTGAGAGGTTGCAGAGTAACAGCAGTACTGATATTACGATTCTCTCTCTTGCTTTATATCTCTGTCCATTGCAGCCAAACAGAGTTAAGAGGTGGAGACGAACATCTGTCTCAAAGAGTTTACATATATTACGCAATGTAAACTCTTTGATCTATCCTGTCGTGGTGAACCACGTACAGAAGTCTGATACCCTCTTACTAGTTTGTCCTCTAACAGTCAATGGGGCACAATTCTTGGATAATACGAGTGGTATGTTATATTTTGTAATTTCTATTCTGTTCTTGTGACTATTAATACAAGAGGTCAAAAACGGTATGTATACGGTGAGTTTGCGGGTGAAGACAGAGGACGGCACCGAGTGTGTTGTTAAGTCTTACATAACCCAATAGTCTACCCCGGACGGCAAGTTTTTTTTTACTTGAATAAGTTCGCACTTGACCACCATCTCGCCTGATGTTAAGCGACGATGTGATCTACGATGAAGCGTGCCTACCTCCATTAAGTATGTGTATTCATTTATTTCATGTAAAAAAAACCACTGCACTAATATCAGGGATTCTATTAAAAACTTGTCAGTAGTATAACTGACAAAGATATGATACTTCACTAGTCAGAATTTCCAGACTCCTACCACTGCAAAATTAAGAATATCTGGTGACAGATTGCAAAACGTTGGAAAATAAGTTATCTTATATGTATTTTTCAGTTAATTTACAAAATAAATAATTTACTGACAAATTTTTAAAAAATAAAATATAAAATACAGCCATCTGATATCAGATATAATTTCAAATAATCTTGGGGACAAAACACAAAACTATGATTGCCCTAGATTATGTGGTTTATAATTTTGAAGAACTTACTGATTTCATCCGTAATTTTTTTCTGTGTAAGTTGTTATACTGACAAGCGATAATACTCCAATGTCGCCGTTTTCTAGTCTGAAGGCCAATATTTCTAGAGAAATATGTATGTATGTTTGTAGTGTTTTGGAGTCTTCATGTTCAAATAACTGAATAGTAGCCGTGCTGTTTTAAGCATGCGTTAGGCGATTGACTTGCTCGTCCCGTTACTCCATATCATAAAAAATCTAAAGAAAAAATAAGAAAAAAGCGTATAAAATAAGAAGACGGGTCGGGTCTGCTAATATATGGATGTACGTAAAATAAAAAAAAAGATCATTTTCAAATATGGCGACGGCACGAAACGTTAATTTGAATTATGGAAAATGATAAATGGACGCTGGCTGAATGTAATCAGGATGAAAGAAAAAAATGTCGCGAGCTTATCTCAATTTCAAATTTGGAAGATTTAAAATTCTTCTTTTAAAATTGTATTTTATTTTATGGCCAGTATTTTAAATCAGGATTCTAATTAAAGGTGAGTATTGAAATAAACGTATGTTTATTTTAATCGATACTTAGTTCGTAAACGTTAAATAACGTTTTACAAGTTACAATTTAATTTTAACTACGCGAGTTCGTAAACATCAATAAAATGGCGTGACTTATGCCCACTAGTTACATTCTAAAATGCAAATTACATTTTACTTGTATCTTTTTGTTTAGTTTAACCATAGGTATAATAAATTTAACAAACCTATGTCACTCCAATAGAAAATATCTTTATTTGTATTATGTGTCTTTGTGTCTACTATTTTTGAAAAAGAGCATGTGACTTTGCAGTAGAACTAACATGAGTTTTTCGTTTTATTTCTATTTAACAATATCACCAGTATTAAAAAAATATTTGTACAATAAAAAACAGCTCAATGCGACCTGATCTTAGCACTGCAATTCAACCCCTCAATTGTCACGTGACTATTTGACTAATAAAAACGCTAAAAACTACCGTTTTCATCGTGAAACAGCCAGTAAAATTAAAACTATAAAACTCACCTTTCCAATTTCAAAAATTGCGCTCCAAATTCAAACGTCAGTGACCGCGACAGCCTGGAAGGTTTCAACCGACGTGCGAACCTCTCGGCTCCCGGACAGAACTGTGTCTCTACAACTGGGTTGCGCCTAAGGATGCGCTTAAACCCACGATGATTTTTGTCGATATTTTACGGAGATATTATGCTAAGTATTCCACTCGCGTAATGAGATGGCTGCGATTATGATTGTGGATGAAAGGTGTTTGTTCCGCGGATTAGCTACTTAGCCACTCCATTAGCTTAAGTGGATTGAAGAGAGTTGGTAATTTTGCAAGGAAGTCATTTAATTATTCATTGAATAAACTTAAATTGTATTACATTGTTTAAAACACATTAAAATTCGTATACTTTTTTCTGATTGAGAGAACTTTAAACTGTCTCCCAAGGCAAGATCGACCTGATTTGAGATAAATAGATCATATTCCAATAACTTGGAACTTTATATAAATCAAATCAAAGACTAGCAACGCCCTACAGTTTGACACAGTTCCCGTTTTCGTTCTTTTCTTGCGATAAAAAGGAGCTTATGTATTATTTCAGACTATAATCTAATTGTGTTCTAAATTTCAATCTGATCCGTTACGACGTGATTGAATAACAAACAGACAAACTTTCTGCATTTATAACATTAATAATAGGATAATAAAAAGACATGTTAACTATCATTGTTTAGTTTATTTACTTTCAAATATTTCTCACACAAAACATTTTATCACGAAAGAAAACAGGGACGGAAACTACGCGGGTAAAATTGCTGGGCGCTGGGCGTTGCAATTTTTTTAAATTTTTTTTTTAAGTTTATGTCTCATTTCTTTCAGTATTGTAATGTAGTGTATAATATTTCTACATACTGTGGCTAATAGACATTTTGAATAAAAATTGTGAAGCAACAAAATAATTATTACATTTAGAACGGTCAAATATAATTTGTACTGTTAAACATTTTGCCTTGTTCTAAAATAAAATGGCGACTCTATTTTTTATTGTAAGAGCCATTATGACAAGTCCATCGATAATTTTATTTTAAAATAGAGAATACCTCTATAATAGGCCCCTAATTTATCTCACAATACTGGATAGATATGAGATGTAAACATTAAAAAAGTATCGATAACCTGTGTGTCACTGCAATCTCTTGCAGTGTAGCGTTGCCGGTAGATCGCACGTCGATAGTTCGCCTCGATGGTTAATTATAAATCAGTTCTGTCAGCAGCTTGTCATGTAGATGACGGCGTGTTGAGATGAGTATCGAGTATCGATGCTTTTTGATTGCTAGAAATATTTTGGAACGTGCCATAGACAGAATATAACTCTATAATAGCATGTTGTGTCTTGCTACAAATTTGGTTTTGAATTGAAAAATTATTTTCGTACTCCACACATAGATTTTTTCATACGCTGTAAATGAGCCTGATCGTCACACTCGGAAATGAAAAGCTCGATCGGGCTAAGTCGGTACTGCCGAGTATGTCCGAGCGAAAAAGATACAACCAGCTGCTGCTGCTCTTCACTGTCGTGTCGATGTGTTTATATTATTTAGTTATATAATTTTTATGTTAATTACTGTCAATTATACAATTGTTTTAATAGTTATTACTTATTTTAGTTTTCACTTCTGCCATGCGGTCTTAAGCCCACTTTCATTAAGAACTATTATGTATACACTACATTTCATTTCTACATACTTAAATCAGATTTTAATTTTGTGATTAAACGTCAATAACCAAGTTTATTTAAAAAAATATACCTACTGATGAAGATACCATTTTTCCAGTCTTTGATAACTTTAAAGCAAGCTTGTAGTATACGTAAAGTGTGACAATTTTTTTTATATTTTATAGCAGTGAGCATAATGCAAGTTTGTCTCAAGTTAACTAAACAGTTTGATTTAAATTTATATCGAGTCTTTACACTTGTTTACCATAGAACATTTTAGAAAAACGTTTTAAGACATAAAACCTATTGAAAGTAATACTAGAGGTTGAATTGCTACCGGAAACTTAACGAGGCATGTAAAAGAAAAAAGGCGTTTGCTCGGCAGTGAGGCAATCAAGACTACTCTAACTTTGTAGTAAAAAATACTGGGTTAATGATATTTCTTCAGGACTACATGGTTATTTTTGAAAAAGTAATAACATGAAAAACTGAATAAGATTATTGAATAACTGGAGGCTGCGTTACCAATCTAAGCTACTGGAAAATAAATGAACCAACCCATAACTTCGGAGTCAATTTGAATAAACATATATAAATAAATCTGCAATTGTGAGAGTTGCTTGATAGTAATAGTTAGCTAGTCATCGTATTGGGAGTCCCTGACTCGTGTCACAGGCTGACTATTGCTCTTCGAGGTTTTTTTGGACATGTTTATTTATTAATCCGACAAAAAAACCCAAAAAATCTTACAGAATGGCTTGACATTATTTTCGATAAACTATATAGCATTAGATAAATACGTCATACGATAACGTTTAAGAATGACGACAAATATCTAGTTAGTTAGTTTGACGGGGCCTTTTCCGCACTTAACCTCTTAATCGGGCCATTGTGCGTAGACAAATATCTAATTGTAATACGTAAATGAGCGTAAGTTTCTTTAGGTCACATAAACTATCATTATTTTCGTTAACGGATTGATAAGATTATTAGTGTGGATTTAGACAAAAAGTCAAAGAGTAAAATTTTTCTACACTTCTACAGTCTAACAACTTGTAGAACGATGAAAGCGGATCTTATTTATTCTTGGATCTTAGAAACACATGAACAATCCTCCGGTTGCCTGGAAGAGAACGCTCTTAGCGATAAGGCCGCCATTTGTTTCACTAGATTTAAGAAATAAGAAATTAGATTTTATCTTTTTGTTTATTCTATTTTTGTTTTTGTGTTGTGAACAATAAAGTGTTTCTATCTATCTATCTAATGATGTCGCTTTTTGCAGCTCTGAGCTAAATATAAATAATCAATTTTTCATTACCCTATGAAATGCCGAGCAAAACTAGATCCTTACCAACAAACAGCAATAAATAATGTAATATTTATTGTTAAAAAACTAATTGGTGATGCTTGTCTTGTAGCGTAACTTTGTCTGTGATTTTTTATGACGTCTTCTTAGGTATAATATGCATTAATAGAGTGACGATTATTTCCGATTCCGGTTATTTTTTTAACAGTTATTTAATATTTAAGTAGACGTGAGTATATCATTATTGTACAATTAGTATATGAAAGTAAAACCGATGTTGTGATACAAATCAATTTCAATAAGATCGATATCGATAAACATCAGTTTTTCGCCTCCCTAACTAAGGATTAGGGGTGGCGTGTGGTGGAAATAAATGTACCTATACTTTTCGAGTAATAAAAAGGTGATTAATTATTCCAGTAAATAGAAAATAGACTTGAACTGATTTACGTGTTAATGTATAGCTTAATTTACGGCAGGCTTGATTAATCTATTAATATGTGAAGCAAAGCCTTCTCTCAAAGACTTTACATATACTACGTATAGAGTTAGATTTTCCGCACGGTTCCTTTGTGTCAATCGTAAGCAGATGACGTGCACACTTTCTATGGCAACAGAGTGATGTGTCGCGAAAAAAGTATGACACTTCCACAATAGCGACAAGGCAAGAAAGATGCTCTATGTAACATAATATATGTAAACTCTTTGCGTTCTATCCCTTTTAACGAAAATTATCCTAACAGAGAAGTATGAAATTTCGCGCGCTTATATACTATATATATATACGCTATATATACTTAGGTATAAAAAATGGTTGTCTTTAAAGTCGGTAGGTTTACGGACGATAGTTTAACATGACAACATCATAACAAAACATTGATAGATGCGGCGCAAACGTACAATGAGAGTAACTGAACATAACGGGACACTTATTCGTGCATGCAGCCGTCGTTCATCGATTTATCAGACGTTGTCGCGCAAAATGGATCTTCTAAATGCAGAGGTATACTCTCATAACTTTCGAATGATTTCACCAAATTAGTTGATATTTTGTTTTATGTATTCGTTATTGGACAAGGTTTGTGTAAAATAAAAATAAATTTCAGATTGATATTTGGAGACACTACCTTTTGACCCGGGAAAAACGGGAAAGAGAACTACGCGGGTGATATCGAGTATATAGAAAAAGTGCATGATTATTATTAGATATATGCTTCTCGAAGAGGTAAGTTTGTATTGAGTAGACTATGGTTCTAAATATCCCGTATTAGTAGGATATCCCGCTATACAACGACCTTCACCGAGCTGATTATTGGATAAAAAGTGTTTTATATGTAATTTAATATGTCGACAAATATAATACAAGGAGGCCGGCAACTTATTCCACTCCAAAGCTGTACGTACGAGAAAAGTGGATAACCGTTTAGTAAGGATTTTGGGAATATTCACAGAGTAAGGGTGGTAGTGAGCCGTCTTACCACTTGTCCTGTAGTTGAAAGGGGAAGGCAATATTAGGTCGTGTACCTCCGCTGCACACGCTCCAAAATGTATCCTGTAAAACACTGTCACTGTGATCTGACGAATCGAGTGCGTCGCTGAGCTAAGGTTATGAGCCAGCTTATTAATATATGGGCTCCATTGTAGCTTAGAATGTAGAGTTATACCCAGAAACACTGTTGTTTCGACTGGTTCAATGTCTTCTTCTTTTAATGTCAATTTTAATGTCAACTTTAGTTTGGGATTTGTGCATTTGGAAGGGCAAACCTTACGCACTTTGTTTTTAGAAGGATTTATAACCAAATTGTTTATTACAAACCAGTTACAAAGAATTATTTTATACGAATGATGTACTCAAAATTAATTTATATAAATGTGACGTGTAAATTCTTTTGATTTATTTATCAATATCTGTGTCTGTACTCCTATTAATTTTAGTACCTCAGTAAGCAAGCTTTGCTCAAAGTTTAAAAACTGAGTGTACTTAGATACCTACAGATAAAATGCTCCTAGTAATAGATTTTCGCATAAAAAGAAGGATTTTGAAAAAATAAGTAGGAGCCGTCTAGATTAGAACCTACTACAGATCTACTCTTTCGTGACCGCCCAACTTCCCACCTGATCTATTATTATACTGTCCACAACATTGCGAAATTTAACGTCGCGTTAATTGTAACAGTTTTTCATTGTCTAAAAACGCGCGTAAAACGACGTTTAAAAAAAAAAGAAGTGTGGCACTCGGGGACTGCCGCGGGGAAGCTATTGCATGTTGCATACATTTTTATCAACATAAGCAATAGGGATGTTAACAATTTTTCGGAATTGATTTTATTTTGAAGAGTAATATTTGTTTACCATAAAAAAAAAAGCAGAGAAGTATACAATCTAGTCAGTTTTCGACAGCTAAGAGCATTTAGTCTGTAAAGCTAATACAAATAAGATTCAAAGTCGAATGACCGAGTGGGGAGGACGGCGTTACGGTCTTCCATCCCTCTTTATAATATTCTAAGAAAGAGAAGCACGATCACTAAAATTCGGTCCACAGACCCGCGATAAAAGCTATACAATAGCTTAAAATAAAACCTAGCTAGATCGATTTTTCGATCCCGAAAGCCCCTGCATACATGATTTCATGAAAATCATTCCAGCCGTTTCCTAGATTCAGAATTATATATGTATACTAGATGTCCGCCCGGCTTCGCCCGTAGTACATTATATAGCACTCATCGTGATCCCGTACATATCCAACGGTGAAAGAATGAGTGAAATCGGTTCAGTCATTTCTGAGAATATCGCTTTCAAACAAAAAACTTCTTCAGCTACCTGCTACGCCACCTGTCGGAAATTGATCGTACCAACTCAGATTTAGAAACAAATTTGATTAGCAAAGGTTTTATATTCAAGAGGTATGTAATCTGTGATATGCAATGACGCAATCTTAGACACATGCTGTTATGTGTCATGTCTAAGCAGGAAACGTACGAAAACTCTCATAAAGGAATATTTTCCCCCGATTTTGTTACATCCTTGATTCAAAATCCGCTTCTATTGATAGTAGCGTTAAGTTCTATAGTCTATAGCTTTCCTCGATAAATGGACTATCTAATAGAAAAAACATCTCTCAATTCGGACCAGTACTTCCCGAGATCCTAGCGTTCAAACAAACAAACAAACAAACTCTTCAGCTTTATAATATTAGTATATACAAGAATTGCTAATATAAAGGTATGTACAATAAGATAAATGTCAATGTTTGGATGTTTTTGCTCAATCAGGTTGTAACGTCCAGCTACGAGATTCGTAGCGTCGTAGTATTATACTACGAAACCCGTAGCTCGTGGTCTATCAGAGTATTACCGAGTCGTCATGATATAATTCATCCAATCTCTATATAGGGCGTTGTTTCATAAGGAGAGCGTCAATATCGTAATCCACCGCGACGGCCAAGTGTGGGTTGGCGGATGTAGTATATCAAGAAGTCTTGGGACAAATGGATTTCCTCACAACAAAGCTAATGGTAATGTCAAACTTGTATTATGGGAACTAAAATTGTAAGTTAAATATTATTTATTTATAATGAAGAGCTACGAGACGAGCAGGACATGTGCCTGATGGTAAGCAACACGCATGCCCATAACAGCACAGTGACACGCAGCTATTGGAACATGAAGAGTCCAAATCATTACCTAGCACTTCACTGCGCTCGTCACCCAGAGATATAAGATCTCTTATTTCTATGCCGTGTAATTTCACTGGACTTGACTATAAAATAAAAATATAAAATAAAATATAGTTTCAAAAATAAGTAAAAAAATAACATAGTAATCATATTAATTATAAATGTCGAGGTTTGGATGTTTGTTGCTCAATCACATCGCAACGTATGATCGGGTTGAAGTTTGAAATACATTTAGGTTATAACTTGGAAGAACACAAAGGCTACTTTTTATCCCGAAAAAAGAAAGAGAACGAGAACTACGCGGGTAAAACCGTGGGGCTCTGCTAGTGAAATATATGAAGAAATTTAGCTTGTAATCACAATTGTTTCATGGTTGATGTACCAAAAACTCAAACGAAGAAGTTTGACTCTATTTTTGTAATAAGAACGTCTAGGCTGAGGAATGCGTTGCCTGAGTGGGTTTATCTCGATGGTTGCAATCTTGGTGTCTTCAGATCCAATACGTTTTCTTCTAGGTACGCACGCTCCATCGTAAACCGTATCGTCGCTAGATAAAAAATAGTAGTTTTACAAAACTAATTTAGTGTAAAAAAATTGGTTGCCTGTAAAGTCGGTATACGGGCGAAAGTATTACGTGACAACGACTTTGAGTGGTAAAATAATTTTACGGAAGGGACGCGTGCCTTTCACTTTTTATGTCTGTCTCTCTCGCTCTTAGGCGGGCTAACCATGCCCGAGTGGAAGGGACGCGTGCCTCTCACTCGCTCTCGTTGTGAGCGCATAACGTGAGCGGAGCGTAACGCAGTTTCTTGAAGTGTCACCCGGCAAACCAATTTATAAGACGTTGTCACGTCAAAATGTGTACAAAGTGTTATGTGTGGTTACATAAAAAATTACATCTCAAACAAGACAAGCCAACGTCCTTTTTAAATCCCTCGACAATTATAAGTCAGACGACGTCAAACTTTAATCCTATTATACTAATTAACTAATTTTGCGGCTATCAAGACTTTGAAGTCTTTTACGCGCAAGAGTGTCATTGCCTATGAGTCTTCTTTTGGATAGTAGTGTAATGTTAGTAAGCTAGTAATTCTAGTTGCGTGTAGACAAAATTAGCGTTGCGTAGCGTTGTCTACATGAATCTAGAAGTTCTAGTTTGGTAGCTTCCTATCATAGCTTGAAAAACTAGCCTCGTGTACCTCGGCCATAATAGCACAGTACCATGCAGCTTATTGAACACAAAACTTACATCAAGTGTTCATGCTACCTAGGAACGCTTAAATTTAAAACAAATTTTGTTTCTTCGACAAAAAGAAACGCCGATTTAAATTTAAAATTAAACATTACATTCGAACCCATTTCATAAGAAGCCATCACTAAGACATCGAGGTATACGAGGGTCAAACTGAAAGTTCTTAGAACTGGCCACTTATAAACAATATAATAAAAAATAATTCTATAATTTGAAAATAGAACTCTTTGCCAATATTACTGAGTATATACTTCATTCATTTGTCATTTGTTTTACGATTTGGCGGCAAATTGAAAATTGTCTGTGTCACGTCAACATGAATTTAACACGAGAAAATTTTCGTGCAATGATTTTTTATGACTTTCGATGTCATTTAAGTCAACAAGAAAGTTATGAAAGACTACGATTGGCCTTTCACGATGAAGCCCCATCTCGTGCGACTGTTTACAACTGGTTTATTGAGTTTAAACGTGGTCGCACTAATCTCACTGATGATTTACGTGAGGGACGGCCTTCTACGGCGACGACTGAAGTTTTTTTTTTTTTTTTTTTTTTTAATTAAAGAGTGACGAGACGATCAGGGCATGTGCCTGATGGTAAGCAACATGCCTGACACATAACAGCACAGTGACACGCAGCTATTGGAACATGAAGAGTCCAAATCATTACCTAGCACTGCACTGCGCTCGTCACCCAGAGATCTAAGATCTTATATCTCTAAGCCCTGTAATTTCTCTGGAAACATTGCCCTTCAAACCGGAACACAGTAATGTTTGCACATTACTGCTTGGCGGTAGAATAACTGGCAAAGGTGTGGTACTTCCCCCAGGTGAACTCTGCCAAGAGTCCTACCACTACAAAACATCTGTGTTGTGCGGCGTATGATAGAGACTGACAAAAGAGTGACCTACTCGTATCAGCAGATTCGGACAAGCTTAGGCATCGGTATGAGTCAAGTGCACAAAATCCTACACGAACATTTAGCGGTCAGGAAGCTTTGCGCCCGGTGGATACCTCATAATTTGACTGAGGCTCAAAAACTCCATCGTGTGGATTGGTGCCGTAAAATGATTGAAAGATTTAACGGAGGTGACTCAAATGCTGTGTTCGACATACTAACAGGTGACGAAAGCTGTATTTACTGTTATGATCCTGAAACCAAAAAGACAATCTGCTCAGTGGGTGTTTCCTTTCGAGGAGTTGCCAACTAAAGTGAAGAGAGATCGAAGTGCGGGGAAAAAAATGGTGGCCTCGTTCTTTGGAAGGATAGGTCATTTCGCAACAATTGTGTTAGAGGATCAAAATCAGTTTCTGCAGAATGGTACACTACCAATTGTTTGCCACTTGTCTTGAAAAAGTTCGAGAGAAACGACCTCGCAGTAGGATCCTCCTTCACCACGACAACGCCTCATCGCACACCGCCAAGCGAACGATCGACTATTTGGCGACATCAAACGTTGAATTACTGGGTCACCCGCCGTATAGCCCCGACCTCGCGCCTTGTGATATTTATTTAGTTTCAAAAATTAAAGAAAAACTTAAAGGAAAGCGGTTTATGAATGCTGAAGAAGCGGTGGCTGCGTATCGCGATGCCATTGAAGAGACCCCTAAGGACGAGTGGGCAAAGTGCTTTTCCCAGTGGTTCCATCGCATGCAGCGGTGTATTGACGTGAATGGACAATATTTTGAAAAGATATAATAGAACTAATAACTGGCTAATGTAATCAGTTTTTGATTTTCTAAGAACTTTCAGTTTGACCCTCGTACAACCTTCTTTACAATATTCTATTCTATCCTCCTTCTCCTCGCTATCTTCAGGAACGGTTCCAGTTTCGCCACTCTCTCCTCATTAGGAACCTTAGAACATCAGAGAATCTCACACTTGACATTCCTCAACACAGCACATGTTTCTACTCTTCATCCTTCACTGTGAAATCTGTCAAGCTATGGAATGAACTGCCTGTGGAAATAAAGCGTGCCCCGTCGCTTGAAGTCTTTAAGCTTAGGGTAAAAAATCATTATCTGAGCTCATAGTTGGTATCTAAAGCAATTTCTGTATGTGCAATGTATCATATTTATTGGTATACGTATATATATTTTATGTATAATATGTACAGTAAAATGGTTTAGTTTATGTTGGTATAAATATTATTCATAGTATGTAATATGTATGGTATATTTTATTTGTGTAACTATCAGACATGTAATTTAAATATGTATGTATGTAAGTATATTTTTAAATGTATTTATAATGTTTAATATGGATCATTATCTTTTCTTCTTTTCATTTGTTTTTTTATTGTATAATTTGCTTTTAATTTTCTTATTGTAGTGTGTTTACTTTTACTCTTTATTGAGACTTTTTTTGTTTTCTCTTTTAATTGTTATTTTTAATTTTTCAAATATAAGGCCTAGTTTTGGTATGCTGTTTCCTATCCGTGCACGGTTGCCTGGTAGAGATCGCTTTAAGCGATAAGGCCGCCAATTAAATGCTAAGTTAATGGTATGTTTTTTATGTTATGTTTTCTGTTTTTGTGGCTTTTAATAAAGAGTTGTTGTATTGTATTGTGTATTGAATTGTATAGATATAGTAGGAGATCCCGCTATACAACGATCTTCACCGAGCTGTTTATTGGATGAAAAGTATTTTATATGTAACTAGATGTTCGCCCCGGCTTCGCCCGTGGTATATAGCACTCATCAGGAACCCGTACATATCCAACGGTGAAAGAATGACTGAAATCGGTTCATGCATTCCTGAGAATATCGCTTTCAAACAAAACACCTCTTCAGCTACCTGCTACGCCATCTGTCGGATATTGGTCGTACTAACTCAAAAAAAAAAATATTAGCAAAGGGACGTGTTTAATCTGTGAGCAAAGGTGAGGTGTGTAATCTAAGGCAAAGGTTTATATTTAATGACGCAATCTTAGACACATGCTGTCATGTGTCATGTCAAAGCACGAAACGTACGAAAACTCGCAAAAAGGAATATTTTTTCCCGATTATGTTATATTCTTGATTCATGCTCCGCTCCTATTAATAGTAGCGTTATGTTCTATAGCCTATAGCCTTCCTCGATAAATGGACTATCCAATAGAAAATGAATATTTAAATTCGGACCAGTACTTCCCGAGATCCTAGTGTTCAAATAAACAAATAAACTCTTCAGCTTCATAATATTAGTATAGGCCTTTGCGGACGACCTTGCAATACTTACACGCAATCCCAAACAGTGTAAGGAATTATTGAACGAAGTCGGATGAGTTCTGTACATGTACGGAGGGAATGAGGACAAAACCAAGTAAATGTCATTGTCTTTGTCTGGGTAGACGAAATACCAAATATACTTCTTACGATCCATAAGTGGCCAAGGAGTTGCCACAATTGCAGAGGCAGTGCCTTTCAAATTTCTTGGTAGAAAGATAGATCACAAAGGACGTACACCATCATTAGAGGTGGTTGTTGAAAATTTCATGAACAACCTCAATAAGGTAGACCAGCTGCCTATCAGCAATATCAAAAAAGCATGGATAGATGACAACTATCTCACATCACGTCTCACTTGGCCTTTCCAAGTATATGACATCGGTAAAACTCTCCTGGCAAAGCTAGATGCCAATGTCATAAAGATATTGAAGTCATGGTTCGGATTGGCACATCCGGCTGATCCGTCCACTCTTTTTAGGGATCACAATAGTTTTGGGCTGAAACTAAAGAAACCGTCTGAACTTTACTCTGGTCTCCTTCCTTATTAAAATTTTATCTAAATGCATTCCAAATGACTCTCCCTGACCAGAGTAACTTGGTAAGTTGGGGAAAAACCTCTGAAAAATGTTGCTATACTTGTGGAGAGGCGATATGTACAGCAAGGCACATATTGGTGGGATGCAAGGTGCTCCTTAATAAGGGTTATTACTCACAGCGCCATGACAGAGTACTTGAAATCATACGTGAAGCCATGAGCCTTTCAGTAGCTAGAGCCCAAAAGGGATTGACGACAAACAAAAGACAAATTAACTTTGTAAAAGAAGGCTCAACTTCATACTCCAGGAACAAGCCTTACTCAATCCTGGGTACAGCACCTGACTGGACTATTTTAATGGACACGTATGAAAAGCACTACAAAATCCCAGAGGATGTGGGTGTTTCATCATCCAGACCGGACATTTTCCTTTTTTCTCGAGCTACGAAACGCATAGTCCTTGTAGAACTTACCGTACCGTGGGAAACTAATATACCTAAAGACCACGCGATGAAACAAAATAAGTATTACGACCTCCTAAACGAATTAACAAAAAACGGCTATGTAGTTAGTTTATACGCTGTAGAAGTGGGAGCGAGAGGTATACTAGCTAAATCTCTCTACAACCTGCTGAAAGACCTTTTCTGGACTGAAATTGCCTAAAACTTTAAGTCCAGTATAAATGATTAATTAACATTTAAAACTTTTTTTTAAATATTTCAGTAGAATTGATTAAATTTTAGAAAAGACTGTATTGCATAACTTATTATTTTGGCTTTATTACTCAATGCTTACGAAATCTCATTACGAAATTCAACCCCTAAGGGTGTAAAAAACGGGATGGAAGTTTGTATGAAACATTTTATTCCTTAAACGTATTCGCATAAAATTTCGCACGAATTGAGCATGATCAAAATAATGAATTATGTATAACAGTATTTTTCAAAACTCAACCTCCAAAGGGGTGCAATAAGGTTTGTTAGAAACTTTTTATTGTTTAAAAACATTTGCATGAGATTTCGTAAGCACTGAATAACGCCAAAATAATAAGTTATGTTGTATAGTTTTTTTTCTAAAATTCAATCAATTTGAGTGAAATTTCTAAAAAAATATTTTTTAATTGGTAATTAAATCATATTCTGGACTGAAATTTTTTAGACAACCCATTTGCAATATATTTGTTGACATATTAAATCACATATAAAACACTTTTCATCCAATAAACAGCTCGGTAAAGGTCGTTGTATAGCGGGATCTGAGACTAATAGTAAATTTTAGTTTTTGACGTTTTAACTTATTTTGGCGAGCTATACAGATTTTTTGTGGGCTGTGAATTGAATTCTAGCGTCACGCTCGGTAATGATAAGAAATCTTCGGGTAAACTCGGGACCATGGTCATTGGTCGTCTAGAAATGCGTCAGCATTCCCCATTGGCCATTTAGAAATTAATCAGTATTTCTAGATGACCATGCTTATGGGCACACTCTCCAGTTTCACCCGCGTAGTTTCCAAAGTATCAAAATCAAAGTATATTCCAAATTACAGGGCTTAGAGATATAACATCTTAGATGTCAGGGTGACGAGCGCAGTGCAGTGCTAGGTAATGATTTGGACTCTTCATGTTCCAATTGCTGCGTGTCGCTGTGTGGTTATGTGACAGGTATGTTGCTTACCATCAGACACATGTCCAACTCGTATCGTCGTTCTTTATTTAAAAAACCAAAACAAATTCTGAGCTATAAGATTTCACTTATATCGGCAGTTCCTACGACTGCCAATTTTTTGTTCATATTCCAAAAATTACTTCACCGATTTTGATAAACTTAATATGACATGTTCTCCGAACTACGATTTAAATTTAAAATTTAAATATTGGTGGACAATTCACACACAACACTATCTGACCCCAAACTAAGCAAAGCTTGTGTGATGGCAGCCAGATAGCTGATATAATACTTATATAGTTTTAAATACATACTTATTATATACATAGAAACACCCAGACACAGTGCAAACATTTGAATTCATCACACAAATATTTGCACTGGGTGGGGATCGAACCCACGACCCTCGGCTTCGCAGGCAGGGCTACTACCAACTAAGCCACTAGGGCAGCATTTACTAAACAAAAAAAAAATCAGTCACAGGAACTACCGATAGAAGTGAAAACTTATAACTCAGAATGTGATAGATTACCTACTTTGGAAACTACGCGGGTGAAGCCAGAGAAAGGGCATGGCCACGAGCATGCATTGCCTAGTTCTATCAATCTATGTTAAAAAAATATTCTACGAGAAAAAAAAACAAAAATGTTTTAAAAAATGGCACGAAATCGTGAAGTTATACAAGCACTTGACGGCAATTTTCAATTTCATTTTACAAACACAATTTACAAGTTAAGCCACGAACCGGAGGGCAATCAGATTTCATACGTATTTGCATATTCGTATTTCTCATATTTCTCTAGAGTACAAAGCAAATACTTACATGCTGTTTAATATTCTGAGCGCTTAGAAAATGCCTGTTTTATTTGTGTTTTGCTACAGTTAACCGACTTAAAAAAATGGAGATTCTGAATTCGTTTGGATGTTTTTTTTAATGTAGGTATGTTGAGTGATAGCTCCGCTAAATGTGAATCATTTTTCGATGGTCCTTATTGAAGTGAAAACATCTTTTGTCGCGCCACAGACAGATTTTTCGTGGGCTGTGAATTACAATTCTAGCGTCACGCTCGGAAATGATAAGAAGGTGATAGGAAGAAATGCTTACGCATTTCTATTTTTCTATATTATCATTTCTATATTCTAAATCTGATTGCCCTCCGGTTCGTGGTTTAACTTGTAAATTGTGTTTGTATAATTGAAAATTGTCGTCATGTGCTTGTATAAATTCACGATTTCGTACCACTTTTTATAAACATTTTTTTTTTTTCACGTAGTTTTTTTTTGTATCGAATGATGGAACCAGGCAATGCACTGTGCCTGTTACGTACATTTAAGATGTGTTTTTATCTGCCTTGTATTATTTTGGAAATGTACGCTTCAAACCGGAACGCAGCTAAGAGTCCTGCCACTTCATAAATATATACTTGACAGGCGTGTGATATTTGACAGGTCATAAAATCACCGTTCTATACTCAAACTTTAGTAATCGTAATTTTATACAAAAATCACTTAAATTGAATCACTTATATTGCATCCTTTTGGGGCAGGAATCGCGCATCGAACAACAGCACAATACGTACCATGTCCGAGGATTTATATAGTCCTGTATTTATATAAGTAGTATTTAAAATGATTTGTTCCGTATTGGGATTTTAATATAATAATATTTAGATTTAATAATAGAGTGTTTATTGTACAGTAGCATAATTGACATAACTATCTGTTCTTCTTTAAAATTTGATGATTTTTATGGGTTATTTGCCTGAAATATACGTTTTTATTATTGTTATAAAAAATACAATACATACTTTCATATGATTATCATACGATGAATACCTTATCCATAGTATGTAGTTATGAAGAGTAGCAATAAGTTTTATGTAAATTGAGACTTTATGTGTTCTATTTTGCAACTAAACTAGCAAGCTCGCACTTGAACTCCAAGATACAGGTTTTGCCAATTTTTTTTTTCTATACAAAATGACTTTTAAATGTTTCTTTAGAATCGCTTCAACCTAGTTATTGTTGAACATCCCTGGTTTTTTGGTTAATAAATAAGTATTTATACAAATATTGAGAAAACCCTGCATCCAGAGTCACATTATTCACATGAGACGTTTGATTTAGCGCCATCTACTCAACATTACTTACAACATAATGTTTATAATGTATCTACAGGACTTAATCACGATTTAATTCATTGTTTAAATACCTCGACGTTTCGGCAGCGTTACAACCGCCGTGGTCACGAGAAGACGCTGCCGAAACGTCGAGGTATTTAAACAATGAATTAAATCGTGATTAAGTCCTGTAGATACATTATAAACATTATGTGTTCAAATCGCGAAAGTTTAAAAACAATATTACTTACAACATTTAACAAAATCTGAAGCTGAAATTCTAACCACCCAAATTATTATTGGCATTACACGTTTCCAATAGCAAAGTTTCTGGTTTGGTATCGAAAGTTTGTTAAAGCGCCATCTACTGAATTTTACCAGCAACTTTATGAAACTGAAAGTTTCCTTTCAGCACCTACCTGTGCAGTAAATTCAAGTCAATGTAGGAATGGTACAAAGAAAATAAAATAGATGGCGCTGCTACAATATTTTTAAAAAAGTTTCAAATTCTGTTTAGGTACACGAGCTTTGCATTTTTAGAGGAACCAATTTTATTTTTTGGATCATGACTGTGTTGTTGTGAACATGTTTAGTTATTTTTGCTTAATTAAGCTTTTTGTTTTTGAATTTTCTCGTTACCCTCGTTGTATGCTTGCGCCGCAGCTATCAATTATTTGCTAGGTTATGACGTTGTCACGTTAAACTATCGTCCGTAAACCAACCGACTTTACAGACAACCAATTTTTTATTTCATTATTTTAGTAGGATTCGTAATTTGAAGGATATATCGAAAAATGCGTTTTCCAAGATGGCGACCGGGGACAAGGGCGGCAACGCCACAAACTTGAGGTTAAGCTTCTATAGACCTCCCACACATGTTCCATAGATAAAATGGCGTCCTCTAAAATGCAATATTAGGTCGATTAATTGTAACATTGCTATGGTCTAAGCCGGACATTAAGGGTCGTCATCACTCGGTCATTTCAATAGGAGAAATAAAATATGGCGAGATATGGCACGAGTAACAAGCTAGTCTAGCAAACGTAGTGGGGACGTTCGCGAGGCTAGCTTGTTACTCGTATTTTCCATTGTTTTGCGAAAAAGACTTGCTTATCTGTTTATTGATGGAGACATTTCAGAGAGTGTGCAACTCTATAGTGTGCCCCCGACAGTAAAAAATACGCATAATTTTTTTCCAGATCTGAGTTTTTGTATTCATGTTTTTTTTACGTGGAAGCTCCTAGCTGGTATGATAAGCTCATTTATATTAAAACCCGACATTTTGTAGTGGCAGGCATTTTGGGTTTGAAATTTGTTATTGCGTATAGTAATCTCCTTATCAAATCATTGAGATATGAAATAAAAACATTTGTTATCACCTGTATCGTTCTGAGTCTAAATATGTGTACATAAAAGAATAAGTATCTGGTTATTTAAAGAAATTGTTATGACTGGTAAAATTTTGTATAGAGGGCGCTGGTGCAGAATCATCTACTTCTACCCGCCATCTCAAAACGAGATGTGGAGGGGCTGGGGCTTTAAGTAGATGGAGCTAAGCCGGCGACTAGCATTCCTTTTGAAAATTTGTAACGGAAAGGCCCATCAGTTGTCAAGCTAAATTCTTACATCAATTTAATTGGTTTACTTTTACTCTCAAAGTATAACCCATTGTCTTAAATCTTTTAACTCTGCCAAACCAAACAAACCAAACAAGCCAAATCTGATATGAGCCTACTAGTGCAGCTTTAGATACTCGTTCTAGTATAGAACTTACTGCACTTCTGGACAAGCCAAGATCTTTCAGCAGGCTATAGAGATATATATTCAGCATTAAAAACAGAACTCTACCATTTTAGAGCTAAGAATTTGCTGAAGAATCTAATGTTTATTTTTACCAGTTGATATTAATTTTTGATAAAAAGTAGATAGCTGCTCTGATAACTACAAAAACTCGTTTTGCTCAGGGAAGCGCCTTAATGTAAAAAGCTTACCTGTTGAAGCATTAACATTATTATCTTGTTTATCTTGCGCGGAGTTATTCTTCTCTTCTGGGACCTTTGCCTCTGAGCTGGTGTTACAACCCATTTTGTTATATATTAGTTTCACCAAACTTGGTACTACGCAGTCGTGACACTACTAAGCTAGTAGTGCGGACTCGAAACTACTAATCTCTATAAAACACTACAACTTGGGCTTATAGTTGACTATAACATAGCTGAGTGTTTTGTTTGGTATCTGAAACAAGAGAAAAAGTTTACATTAATTTAATACAACCTATTTTTGTCTAAAAATCAAAAACGACTTGAATTTAAATTACAACTTAAAAAAAACGTATTTTGATTAGATTAGAATTATTTATTGACCTTATAACATATAGTTACACTGGGCAAGTCACAGGTACAATAAAGTTAATTTTATAATCGGTGAAAAAACAAACAAGTTAAGTAGTATTATTCAATTAGAGAAAAATATAAATGACAAACCACAACTTATCAATGTTACAACAGCCGAACTAGGTACACAGATATTTCAAATAAAGATAATGAAGTTAAAATAATTAATTCCAGGTAAGAATATATATTAAATGAAAAAACCTTACAAACATTATTTCTATGAAGATTGATGAACATCTCTTAATAAATTCCATGATATTATGTCAAAAACAACACGATAAATGTCATGTCATGTATTTTGATATATAATCAAGCGTTTCATAGGAACAATGTGTTAGTTGTTCTATGAAACGGCGAGGTGCCTATTACAAATACATCACAGACTAAGTAGAGAGATACACTGAATACATCGTCGAGGTAAAGCGTTACAATTTTTGAGTGACAACACAGTGACACGCAGTTATGGCAACATGAAGAGTGCAATTGTTCATTACCTACCTAGCACTGCGCTGGTCACCCAGAGATATATGACCAGACATGGGGTCTGTGCCTTGTAATTTCTCTGGAAATATTGCCCTTCAAACCGGAACACAGTGATTTTTGCAAATAATTTGCTAGGTGGTAAAATAACTGGCAAAGGTGTGATACTTCCCCAGGCGGAGTCCACAAACAGTCCTCCTACCACCGCAAAACATACTCGTAACAGATTCAATTTGCTTCAGTGCTTTTCGCAATACATCAAACATTTGACATGATACTATCGAAGGAAACGCACTTTTATTTTATTACGTCATGATTGTCTATTGACGCATGAAACACCCTTGTATACCTTGTACATCCATGAACAGCATGATTAGGGCACGTTAGGAAACGTACTTTTTTTGAAGTGTAAACTTATTTTGGCGCGTCAAACGCATTTTTCGTAGGAATTGAATTCTAGCATCACGCTCGTGGATGATACGAAATCTTCGGGTAAACTCGGGACCATGATTATTGGCCATCCATAGAAATTACAGGGCTTAGAGATATAACATCTTAGATCTCTGAGTGACGAGCGCAGTGCAGTGCTAGGTAATGATTTGGACTCTTCATGTTCTAATAGCTGCGTGTCACTGTACTGATATGTGGCAGGCATGTTGCTTACCATCAAGCACATGTACTGCTCGTCTCGTCACCCTTCATTGAAAAAAAATCTGGAAATGCGCCAGCATTTCTAGATGGCCATGCTCATGATAACGCCCACCGGTTTCACCCGCGTAGTTCCAGAGATATTACTGGGCTTAGAGATATAACATCTTAGATCTCTGGGTGACGAGCGCAGTGCAGTGGTAGGTAAAGATTTGGACTCTTCATGTTTCAATAGCTGCGTGTCACTGTATTGTTATGTGGCAGGCATAGTTTTCAAAGTAAGGTACCAAATTCTGAGTTATAAGTTTTACAACTAAATTTGACAGGTCCTTTGAATTCTGAAAAAGCCTTTGAAACATTTATTTAATGTGGCCACAGACAGACATACAGTATAAACATAACACAGGACAGGACACACAATCTAAATTATTGAAGTGCAAACGTCTTTTGGTGTGCCACAGATAGATTTTTCGTGGGCTGTGAATTAAATTCTAGCGTCACGCTCGGGAGTGATAAGAAAACTTCCGGTATACTCCATTGGCCACGCCCTCCGGTTTCACCCGCGTAGTTTCCAAAGTGAGCTATCAAATTCTGAGTTTTAGTTTTCACTTCTACCACACTTGTTCTCCTATGTGATTGATATATTTTTTATTATTATTAATTTTAGCCACATCACAGACTCCGGGGTCCGTGACCTTTGTCATTGCAATTATATTTATTTTTTTACATATTTCTTGGATTAGGAGAAGAAGGGCAAAAGAGGGGGGTGTTGTGAAAATCTTGAACCTAAGCCTAGTACTAGTCAGTCAGATTTCGTCTGTTGAGCCGATCACCGGTCTGGATTCCGATAGTAATCGACCCGATATCTAATGACTGCCATTTTTTTTGTTTTTAGGGAAAATGCATAATGTCCGCCATGCAAGGATATGGCGGGTTATGTCAGGCTCGACACCACGGATGGTTTTTTTTTTTTTTATGAATGGCTCTTTGCCCACGGATTGTTGTTACCACTATCGACTTAAAACCTTCACAGATTTAACCTTTCTCTAGATAAAGAGAGGCTACGGCCTCCTCTAGATCTTACCAGGCATTCTACAGCTTAACAAAATTTTTAAAAAGGCTTTGGCTTTGCTATTTCCATCTCTATCAATTCAAACGAAAAAAAGAGCGAGAAAAATCAAAGCTAATCGGGGACTTCACTCCTTGCGAGAGAAGGCCCCGAGTCCCAGCAGTGGGAACATTTAGAGGGCTACTTATGCTATGTGTTAGTTCAGACTACATATAATCTGTGTTCCAAATTTCAACTCGATCCGACATACGTTCCGACGTAATTGAGCAACAAACATCGAAATATCCAAACTTTCGTATTTATAATATTAAATATTGGTGGACAATTCGCACACACTACCATCGGACCCCAAACTAAGCAAAGCTTGTACTATGGCGGCCGGATAGCTGATATAATAGTAGTGGTAGGACTAAGTACCACACCTTTGCCAGTTATTCTACCGCCAAGCAGTAATGTGCAAACATTACTGTGTTCCGGTTTGAAAGGCAATGTTACCAGAGAAATTACAGGGCTTAGAGATATAAGATCTTAGATCTCTGGGTGACGAGCGCAGTGCAGTGCTAGGTAATGATTTGGACTCTTCATGTTCCAATAGCTGCGTGTCACTGTGCTGTTATGTGTCAGGCATGTTGCTTGCCTCGTCGTCTCTTCACTCTTTATTTAAAAAAAAAAACTTATAAATATAGTTTTTAAATACATTCTTATTATACATAGAAAACACCCAAACACAGTACAAATATTTGAATTTATCACACTAACATTTGTACTGGGTGGGAATCGAACCCACGACCGTCGGCTTCGCAAGCTGAGTTACTACCCACTAAGCCACGAGGCCAGTCAATATTAGTAGGAAAGTATGATTTTCATAGATCTATCCTGTGTTTAGCTTATTTATTGAAATGATTTTCCCTGGACTACCCGAGTAAGCCGGCGATACCCGCGGGTAGGTCGGGGTAAGCCTGCATCTGTTGAATAAGATTCATTAGGAGCCGCTCCGTCAGCCCTTTTACTCACCCTTCGATTGCAGACAGGGTGACCAAGAAGTTTGGCTTTCGTAAGATCGAGAATATCATATTTTGTGAAAATCATACATTGTCGCCAAGTTGCAAGTTTATGATGCAAGTATTGGACTTATTTTGAAGAATTTGCAGCTGATTGGATTTATCTTTGCTATTTTTTTGAGACAGCTTATATGCTTATTATTTCCGACCATAATTAACTTGCATTCCAATTTCCGAAACGAAACGATACGATAGTATAATGTTCCGACATGATGGACGTCTCAAAAATTCAAGTTTTCTCATTTATACTCGTAACACATTTAACGTACTGCGGATTAGCTTGCTTAAAACAAAACGTTAAAGAAAACCTAAAAATATAGTAACAATTGACGGTATTATCTCAGATCAGAAAATAGTTACTTCGTAACAGATGCATCACTGCCATACAAAAGCGCAAATACCTACACGATAATAACCTAAACTTTCGTAAACTACTTACCTACTGTTATTTGCAAGCAAAAATACACCTTTGCACAAGCACGCAAAGTTGAGAATACCGTGCGCCCCGTGTGGCTTGTCATCTGCTTACGTCACTGACCAAACGTGCTAGGGTTGTACAAATTATAATAAGATGATAAAAAAAACTAAACTGCAAATTGGAATTTTCTTTATTGTTTATTTAAATGGAATGAAAATGAAAAAAAAAATTATTATCTCAATAACTCCAATTTCACGCGCTCCCGGATGTTAAATACAAATCGACAATATACATATACAAAGAATACATATATGTGACAATAAATAGGTACAAAGAATGAATACTTAACATGTTTTGCTAGTGTGAACTAGATCTCACACTATGGTGACCTGTTTTGTGGGATGTTGTCCAGGCTAATTTTATGCAAGTAAAAAAAAAGACTGAAACGACTAAAAAAATAGATATTTTTATTTTATTTTCAAACAATTAAATTTTCTCCGAAAAAACCAACTTTCAGATACTTACTCGAATTTTATAATTTTGGCTAAGTTTATCATCACGTCATACAGATATAATAGATATATTAAATGTATATATATACTTATGCTTTACATACCATTGCAATTTTTCCAACATACTGTATTGCTATTGCAGCCATCCACAATACAATAACGCCGCGACATTATTTATGCGCGCACTCGGCGTTCGTACGCACGTCAGCTCGGGCAAGCGGCCGGCGCCCCTGTGATTTTAGTACACCCGGGTGGACCCGAACGAGTAGGTTAATATCGCGCGCCGTATAGCGAGTGGTGAGAGTGTGGTATTATCGCTAAAAGCGTATTGGGCGTTTTCACAAAAATGTATACCTTTCTTGGCACTTGACACTTTCCAGAGCATTCCATTATATGACTGGATTTTATACCACTACTACTGTCTGTTATGTTTGTTTCGATAAAGATATCTAAATAAAGATGATGAATGATACTACTTACTGTAAAAACAATTTTTTAATAAAATCCCGGTAATAAAATGGAATGTTCCGGAAAGTTCCAAGTACCTACACATTTTTTGAAAATGCCCAATTCTCGAATTTTCGCTAAAAATTTTCCGCACTAAGAAGCTACTTTAAACTTAGGTGTATTTCCTGACTAATAATATTGCTCTCTCCCAAATTTTACCCAGATCCATTAAAAATTTTTGAACGAAAAATAAAAGTACTAAATTTCACTTTTACAATATTACTAAGTTTTTTTTAAAATCTTTATTGAATTGTGATATTTTGTAGTTAATAGGATAAATATTAAGGATTTGTTTTGTTTGGTTCCGCCTATGCTCTATTAGTGAAAATATTTGGTACTTATTTTGTTTTTCTCCCGGCATGGTCACCCTACTATCGCCCTTCGTCGATGATAACGCTGATGGTAGATATTTATACATCTGCCGATATTCCTCCGAGCCAGATTACAGTTCAATGGTTTTAAAAGGCTTGGAAAATGGCACAGAATATCTTTTATTTAAGAAGAATAGTCGCAAATCGAGGATTGGCGTAGTAATACCAGCCAATGGATGTGCCTCAACAAATTTCTGGCGCACGGCGTTATGTTATCGTTGAGAAGAGTGTGCTCACTCTTTCCATTTTAGAAAATTGTAGGAAACGGTGAACGCCCGACGTTTATGTAGCAATAAAAAATCGAAATCTATGTTTATTGCTATTCGTTGTCACAACCAAAAAAAGTAGAAACGCAACATACCTCGCCGCTAGCGATTATAGGGCTCAAGTAGATTGGTAGTTGTAAACCACTCGCACTACACTATGTCTCTACGTAACAAATAGAGACGCAATTTGTTAACAATTTCAAGGTGCTCAGGGCACGTCTATTGATTTATATCGACGCCAGCCAACGCTTGCTTAAAAAAACAATCATATAAACTGCTGATAGAAAAGAAGACTAATGGCTAAGACCTTTAATTTTCAGAAAGGTCAATGAATTACATGAAGGTCAATCTACGTCTTAGACAGCATGACGCCAAACAAAGAAACCCCAGCTAAAATAACAAGGAGACCATGTTTGATAGTGAGGTCCCGTAGGTACATTAAAACTTTAAAGTAGGTATTTCATGTAGAAAATTAGCATTCATAAGAACTAGCGAAAGAAGTGTAAGCTTACAACGTAGAACTTGCAATCGTGGTTCGACTATGGAGACGCACCACGAGGTCCCAAGGATTAGTAGCTCACGTGATGCGATTCTAAAATCGATCCAACGGGAAAAAAGTTCACGTGGTCCGATTGATCGAACTACGCAGTCGAACTACGTGGCCTGGAGGGTAGAATTAAGCACTTATCACAGTCCTTCACCTGTATAATGTACAGATACAGAAAACTGCTTTTATGATGTCGGGTGTCGTGAACTTACAGGATTTTACCAAGCCAAATCTATAATACGTCCGAGTTTTTTAAATTTAATTATAGTATAATCGTTCGAAAATAAGCATAAGTGCATTGCTTCGATTCATTTTCAACAGATTTTGAACTTTTAACTGAAATTCATCAGTAAAATATGTTTTTAATATGTATTTTCAGCATGTTTTATTTCATAATATAGGTACTTACATTGTTCGAAAAAGTTTTTTTATAAAAAAAAATATAGTCTATATACATTTTATAATATTATAAATTAACAAAAAAATGTACCTACTACATATATCGATGATACGTATCTATTATTTATTTTATTAAAATTACTAAGCTGTGTGAGTTTTAAAATTAAAGTCTGGTTATTTTGTGTCTCCGAGACACAGATAATAACAAAAAATAACAGAAAAACAAAACTCTTTATTGCTGTTTGCAGGTTAGACTATACAAATCATTTTAAAAGTTAACCCGTACACAAACAAGCATCTTCAACAGGCGTGTAACATATCTGGCAAAGCAATTTGTTTTAATTTATACAATAATTCTGTAGTGGTAGGACTCTTGGCAGAGTCCGCCTGGGGAAGTACCACACATTTGCCAGTTATTCTACCGCCAAGCAGTAATGTGCAAACATTACTGTGTTCCGGTTTGAAGGGCAATGTTTCCAGAGAAATTACAGGGCTTAGAGATATAAGATCTTAGATCTCTGGGTGATGAGCGCAGTGCAGTGCTAGGTAATGATTTGGACTCTTCATGTTCTAATAGCGGCGTGTCACTGTGCTGTTATGTGTCAGGCATGTTGCTTACCATCAGGCACATGTCCTGATCGTCTCGTCACTCTTTATTTAAAAAAAAATTTAAATACATACAAATAGTTAACTGACCGAAGTCTTCTTCTTGTTTAAATATCAGTCAAAATAACGAATATACACGAAACCTGTACACATTTTGATAAGGATATATTTGCAACACAGTCACGTCTTTTAACTTTATTAATCTTGGACGCGGAGTACCGTAATGTTTCATGATTGGAACCAAAGTTTTGTTGTCCTTTCTAACCGACTTAAAAAAAAAGAAGGTTTTCACTTCAGTTGTAAGCTTTTGGTTTCTTGTTAGTAAGCTACGCGTTTGCTCCATCAATAATGAATGGATTTTGATGGTTACCTATATTGTAGATCAGGGATCTGTGTTGGTTCCATATAAACTTTATCGGTCCCATATAACTTTTACCGAAAACGGCAAAGTGGTTTTTGAAATATCATTGATATCAACTAAAATATGCTTGCCTGTATCTGAATGTCGTTATCATAGAAATTATGAAATTTAATCGAGTGTTTAATCTTCAATTGTTTTTGTCGATTTTTGTTTTTTAGGACAAAATTAATTTTCTTCAAATTTATATGGGATCACCTGAAAGTGATCCCATATAAATATATAAATTCTACATTTATTTTGTCAAAAAAAAAAAAATCATCAAAATTGATTCAGAATAGACAGAGCTGTCGCGTACCATACATGTAAAAAAACACACGGCTAAATTGAGAACGTCCATCTTTTTTTAAGTCGGTTAAAAAACTGAACCTACTCCATTTTGAAGCCGGTTAAAAGCAGGTAACGATATCATTTATGCGTAGCCCAGAACATTCGTACAATACCCAGCCGTAAAAGTTGATGCTCTCGATCGATCAAACATCGTCTAGTCTGGGCTCTGGGATTTTTATTTCGTCTAGATTTCTTAGAGCATCTGATTGGATGGAACTTTTAGGGTTCTGTAGAATTACAAAGAATCCTTAGTAGGTCCTTCTCATGTTATAATTGTTTTAATCACATTTTTTTGTGGCAAAACTTATCGTGTCATTTTAATTTGTTTTAATATTTAAACTTTTTTTTAATTTATGTAAAATCAAATACAAATTCAAGACAAAATAACAACACAAAAAGTATTCGTCCTAAATCTAATAGAACCCACCCCGAACAGCACCGAGAGTCTACAGAGAGAGAGTACCTCTGATATTGCCGCAGATTAAATATTGCCGCCTGTTGATCGGCCATGAAATGAATCTGGGCGACGACGAGGTAAAAAGCCATACTGTGATAAGTCGAATATCCGTGTGACGTGGCACTACTCTCCACAAATGATCGGACAAAACGAGATAAAGCTATGCAAACTCTCTTCTTAATGCCTCTTCTTCTCCTTATCCAAGAAATGTGTAAAAAAAAAGATAATTGTAATGACAAAGATCACGGATCCCGGAGACTGTGGAGTGCAAAAAAGTGGAAAAAAGCTATGCAAACTTCTAAGGACAGAGCAGGATGCAAAGTAAGACATCAACGGGTTCCCATTTCGTTTTTTTTATGTTAGTTTAAATTTTGTAGGTTGAGGATGTTATGTTTTTGTAATTAATTCATTAAATTATTTGTGAAATGATATACCGCATTTTGTAAAGCTGAATCTCTAGCTATTCTTTTCGCGCCATTTCACTGAGCAGAAATCCACGTTTTATATTTTACGGTTTTTTTTGCCAGCTCTTTCGGTCGAAATCAAAAGCCTGACTGACCGAACTCGCAACAGGTATAGCGTAATTATGATTATAAAACGCTAAGAAGGGGCAGCCGTACGAACAGTCAAATGGGTATATTGCCTTTGGATATTTCTCTCACTCTTTCCTTTTCGCTTGAAATTATAGAGACAGGAATAGCAAAGCCAAAGCAGATTTAGTTAGGCAGTAGACCAGCCGGTGCAAAAGTGCTCATTACGCTAGCTGCAATGACTCGCTGGATTGCTATGGACAGCCTTTGCACTGCTCACTTTCTGTCCTAATTTAATATACTTAGGATGTACAATTTCATTTGAACTTAGTAAAAAACTGTTACTTTGATATTACATACTGAGTACAGACACTCAATATATATTAAATTGTATAGATTTGGTCAAACTTAAGATCTAAAATGGTGTAAGAAAACAGCACTAATGTGATTAGTGATGATTCTTACTAACATAGTTCATACTAGCTAACATAGTTCGTACTAACTAACATAGTTCGTACTAGCACAAGTTATAAGTTTTCTCTTGTATCGGTAGGCCCCGTGAGTGCAAATTTTTGAAGTGAACACTCTTTGAAGCGGAGCAGTTTGTACGTGAACAAAAATCATGGAACTTGCGTCATCGTCACATAACATTTTCTGAAAACATTGTATTCTTATATTAGAGCACCTTCTGCGGTTAGCAGAGTACTTAAGTGAGTTATCAAGCTCTACGAGTAAGTTATAAGTTGTCACTTTTATCGGCAATTCCTATGACTGCCAATTTTATAAGAAACTAGTGGCCCGCCCCGGCTTCGCCCGTGGTACATATATATAACCTACAGCGTTCAAGGATTACGAACAAATGAAAGAACGGTGAACGATTTTTTTAAATCGCTCCAGTAGTTCCCGAGATTAGCGTGTTCAAACTATATATATGCTATAGGCTACTTTTGATCCCCAAATTATAGTGCTGTTTACTGGGTCAGAAACTGTTTACACCTGGCGGGGATAACTAATTAAATGACGATTGATCAGTTTTCGACTGGAGAGGAAAAATGATTAAATTACTAAAATGGCTATTAAAAAATAAGGGTTGATCGTAGAAGGGTGAAAATTGAGGATGTATGTATTTTTGTATGTTGTATCATAAAAAAAACAATAATTAAATTTTTTTTCTAAAAATTAAAAATTTTGGGGTGGACCACCCCTAACATTCAGGGGGATTAAAAATAGATGTTGGCCGATTCTCATAGATACCGGATAAGCACAAAAAATTTAATCAAAATCGGTCAAGCTGATTCGGAGGAGTACGGCAACGAAAACTGTGACACGAGAATTTTATATATTAGATACTTTCAAGTTATATTGTACGGAACCGCGTTATAAAACATGGTCTCCTGGTTGTTTTAGCTGGGGTTTCTTTGTTCGGCGTCATGCTGTCTGAGACGTAGATTGGACTTCGTGTAATTCATTGACCTTTCTGTAAAATTATAGATATAATTGGTTTGAAATGGCTTTTATGTTTCAATATCTTATTCTTCCAGTCTATAAATTCTTCCAAATAATTTGTAATAAATTTAATTCTGATTCTTTCGATTTTATCCACGATCAATTTAGAAAAGGGCAATAGCCCTACAAACTCTGAAGATTCACTATTGGCGTACCTATCATGTAACATACGTACAAAAAAAATGTCGGTTAAAATGTATTTTGCATCAGGCTTCGTAATATGGCGGTAAAATGTCAAACTCTATTATAATTGCCAAAGTTTTTAACGAATACCTTTATAAGGCAACAAATTATGATAATTACTTCAGTTGGAATCCCAGCGGCAGTCGCCCAATTACGTGTATTCGTTACAGTTTCGTAATTCGTTTTCCGATGATATCATTTGTACAACAAAGTTAGCTCAAACTCTGTGAAATTTGTGTTAAAATGTATAAAGTAAGTATGGGTTCAGGTACATAAGAGTTTAGTAACGCATTACTTTGAAATGAGTTTCATTTTTAATCGACGACAAAAAATATGTTTTGCTCACCATTAGGCAACGATCTCAACCCAAAGATGTGCCCTCCCAAATTTCAGGGCGCACGGAATCTTGTTGTCGTTGGGAAGAGTGAGCTCAATCGGAAAATCCTAGTCGGTTGTAGGGAGCGGTGAACGCTGGACGTTTTTACCTATCACCATTTGTTGTCAACAACCAAAATAAGTAGAACCACAACACGCCTTGCCGCTAGCGATTCTAGGGGTCAAGTAAATTGGTGACGTATAAACTACTTACACTACACACACAAGCGTATATTATTACCAATTTCAAGGTGCTCAGGGCATATCTAGTGGTTTATATCCATGACATTAGGTACATATCCTGTTATATATAACGTAAAAAGGTGCCTAACTTATTAGAGTGAAAATGAAAGAGGGAGAAGGCAAGTATTATCTTTGCCAGGCTGATGCTCTTTTATAGGGCTGAAACTCATAGAGTCTAGTCTGATATGAGTTTCAGCCCCATATCCCATCAGAGTTACGTATTGTCGGTCTAGTCACTAGAATATGTAACAACGTGAGTCACCCGTGAATTGCGAGTAATAATTAATTTTCTTTGAATACAGACAAGTCAGTAGAAGCTATTCTTTGATTACAGACAAGTGTATAATTAAAGAAGATATGTTAACGTCGCGATGTGTCATCCAGATAACTACGAGTATAAATGTTTTAGGTTTTGTTGACACTCCAATTTCGATAAAAACTATATGGAACCTCTAAACTATGATCTATTAAACAAAAAACGATTCACGATTGCGACCTATCGCGTAACACACCTACAGCAAAAAAATACAACAGAATTTTAATTATAATTTAATTTTAGTATTAAAATTAACGTGGTTGTTACACATATTTAATTGGATAACGGGACACTCACGTATATACGGTCGGTCAATCCGACTCGAGTTTCGGCCGCGTCCGGCGGCCTTTTTCAAGGCGAGTGCACACGCGCGGTGGCTGCCCGTTTGGCACTGCGGGCTGCCGCACGTCGCGCACGCAAGCTCAACGGCTGTTGCGGGGGTGCAGGTGAGGGGTGCGAGAGGGTTGCGCAGGTATACACTCGAACTCTTCATCACTGGTAAGTTTTGTAAGTTTCGTAAGTTGGTAAGAGTTTCGGCCGCCGGACGCGGCCGAAACTCGAGTCGGATTGACCGACCGTATATACGTGAGTGTCCCGTTATCCAATTAAATATGTATAATTTAATTAATGATTTTTATCACCTCCTTTTATTGAAGTCGATTAATTATAAATGCCACACAACAGCACAGTCACTGTACTGTTATGTGGCAGGCATGTTGCTTACCATCAGACACATGTCCTGCTCGCCTCGTCACTTCTGATTAAAAAAAATGTGTAACTATTGTGTTAGTTTTCAAACAATTACTTTGTCCTGACTCATTAGTTTCTAATATATTTCCTAAACTAAACAATGACTTCATAATATCCACATACGAAATATTTATATAAAATTAGCATAATGTCCCAGTGTCCCTAATTCCATAATTGTGAGTTATATCAATTAGACAGTCGCGTGAGCCCGGGCCGTTTGGGAGCCGCCTGGGCGGCACAGGGTCAGACACCAGTCAAAGCTAGGTGATATGACGTTATCGGGTCAGTTGGCGGTCACACCTGAAAAATGTATTAGACTACCGGTCCATCCCGGTACATACTACATAGCACTCAAGAATTACGTACATATCCAACGGTGAGAGAATTTTTGAAATCGGCAAACAAATAACCTCTTCAGCTTGAATATATTAATTACTACAGATACTGGAATCCCGTTCGGACATGAGCGAGACGAGTAAGACATGGCTGATGATAAGCAATACGCTTGCTCATAATAGCACAGTGACACACAGTCATTGGACCATGAAGAGTCAAAATCATTACCTAGTACTGAATTGTGCTTATCACCTAGTAACATAAGATGTTTTATCACCTTCAAACCGGAACACAGTTTTATTTCGGCGGATATGCGTAAATGCACATTCCCCAAAAAAAATCTGCCAGATATATAGATAAACTCTTTATTGCACAACTACAAACAAAAATAATAATGAAAAATAATCTTAGAATAAAGTAGCAATTGTCGACTTCATCGCTAAGCATGATTTCTTTCAGGCAACAGTAGAATGGTAAAAAATAAATTAATAATGGCAGACGGGGAGTACAATTAAGAGTACATAGATACTTCCGAATGATAATCTGATATTAACTACTATGCTATAATAATGATATAAATAGCTAAGATAGCTGATATAATACTTGAGAAAAGATTTCTTATCGTAAATATTCGTTAGACAATAGGTAATATTCACAGTCACAATATCTTCATCTAGTAGTCAAGTTTGTTATATCATCAATTTAGAATGCTTTGTCCTAGGTCCTAAGTCACTAACACATACATAGACAGCATAGAACTCAAACCACTTAGCGAAAATTCAAACACTAATCAGTTAGTTTCCATCTGAAGTAGTCCAAATAGAGGATCAAAGATTAAATGTAAAAGCCTAGAAAGTCATAAGCATTCGTTGCAGACTCTTTATAATTAAAATGTATTTTCCAGCCAAGTACACTTAATTCGCCCTACTCCCAGATCATCATCATCATCCACAGCCTTCTCTGCTGCTGGGTATAGGCCTCTCTTTTCCCATGCCATCTTCCTCGGTCCGATGCCAATCGAGTCCAGGTTGGACCCGCGATAGAAACTATATAGATGCAGCTGGACGTCCTACACTCCGCTTACCTCGCCTCGGCCACCACTAGGTCACTACTCTACTCCACTTGTTATCACCGCGTCTAGCAACGTGTCCAACCAGATCTTCTCCCAGATAGAACTAAATTAAATATTTTGATTTAACCGCGACTACCTTTGATTTGAAATTTGTAGTACAGTATTCTACTAATCGAACCCTTTCATTTGATAGCCATATTGAGAGATTCGTGATTAATCCCCGTAGGTCTATATAAACATTAAATATTGAGGGAGTTGTGAAAATGTATTTTGTTCACCATTTTGTGGAGGCAGCCATCTTGAACTGGTATTAACGAAACACAGCTAAGCCATCACAAGGAAACTGACTTTCAAATGAAAAAAAACCGCATTGGAATTCGTTTGAGAGCTACGGTGTCACAGACAGACACACATACAGACGGACTGACAGATAGACATCGACGTCAATCTTATAACACTTCTTTTAGTACGGGGGTTAAAGAGATATAAAGCCGTCATAAAGAGTATCGATAGAAGTGAAACTCTATAACTTGAAATTTGATAATGTAGTTCTTTACTAAAACCGCAGATGGCACTGGATAAAAATGATAACAAAACGGAAAGCGGTAACGATGACGCCAAATCCTTGATTTTTGTTCACCGAAAAAGTTCTTAGGGGCATAAAGAAATTTTTCACTTCAAAAAATGTACGCAACCAACTTTTTTAATATTTCGTCTATTTCTGTTCGTTAGTAAACGGTACAGAAAATTAAAATAAAATGGATTCGTAGAGAAAGAAACTTAAAAAAAAAATATTATGACTAGCGGCAAAGTTTCCATCATTTCCTCAAAAGTATACGAATTAAAATATAAACTTCAATATGTTACTCATAATACTAACTTATTACTACTCACATATTAAATAGATTAGTATAGATTTTACAGCTTTCGTTACCGCTCCAGCCTTACAAAGTGGCCGTGGCGTTTCATTTCATTACCAAAAGTACTGTCTTCCACATTAAGATTTATTCAACGTTCGTGACAAATATCTGTAGACAGGGCCGAGCCCTGAAAGAGCCCACTATTGGGAAATAGAACCAATACACCGACGTCTTACCTCGAAGAGATCGCTTGGGAATATACAGACAGCTATATATGTGTCAAGCCTTGATCATCGCCGAAAAATTGCCAGCCTATCGGTTTTTTATCGGATACACTTTGGAGAGTGTGCGACTGAATGACTGACTTTGCATGATCTGATACCACCTTGCCCTTTTTTCTATCAGAATGTTCGTTGCTCGACAAAGCGACATCGTTTCATGGTTGGTGTTCCAAAGACACGAACGAAGAGATTTGACTCTACTTTTGTGATAAGAACGTCTAGGCTGTGGAATACGTTGCCTGAGTGGGTTTTCCCCAATGGTTACAATCTTGGTGTCTTCAAACCGAGAGTGAATCAGTTTCTTCTAGGTAAACACGCTCCATCGTAGACCGCATCGTCGCTTAACATCAGGCGAGATGGCGGTCAAGCGTAACCTATAAAAGTAAAAAAAAATTGCTAATCATGGCCGCTTTCCGTTATAATGTCTTTACTGTAATGTCAATACCTTTAAAACATCGTGGATAAACCGATTTAATACAAGAAAATCAATTTTGAAAATATGAGTTATCCCCCAAATAATATCATTATAAAGAGCGGAATAAATTCGGGACGAGCAAGGCATAAGCTTAATGGTTAGCTACACGCCTTCCCATATTACTTAAACTTAATAAGTTCAGGTTCACAGCGCTCATCACCCAGATACATAATAAGACGATTAATCTATCAGGATAGATAAATGATAGCCGCCAAACAGTAATGTGCAAACATTACTGTGTTCCGGTTTGAAGGGCAATGTTTCTAGAGAAATTACAGGGCTTAGAGATATAACATCTTAGATCTCTGGGTGACGAGCGCAGTACAGTGCTAGGTAATGATTAGGACTCTTCATGTTCCAATAGCTGCGTGTCACAGTGCTGTTATGTGGCAGGCATGTTGTTTACCGTCAGGCACATGTCATGCACATCTCGTCACAGAAGATAGGTAAGAAGTAGGTAAAAAAAAGAATAGGTCCTTCAAAAAAAACTGTTTATATATGTCAATTAGCCAACCGCCAGCCCCTCTACCGCCTAACTACATCGGCTATGGCTTTGCTAATGTTGTCTCTATCACTTCAAGCAAAAAGAAAAGAGACACCAATATCAAAAGACAGACTAAGACAGTTTTAGTCAGGCGGTACAACCTCGGGACCGCGGTCTACAGGTTTGTCTCAGGTCTGTCGTAGGCCATGGTTTTAAGCTCATTCGAAGATATCTTTCATTTACGAGCGTGATACCTAAGCTCAATTCACGGCCATCAAATAATCTGTGTGTGGTGCGCTAAAAGAAGTTTTCACTTCAATAAAGACTTCTGATGCGTGATCAACATTATGATAATGATAAATGACAAATTTATTTATTCATTCAATGAGCACACAAAACAGAATGTAATAAACACAAACTGTAACATATGAGTATACTGTACAGAACTGTATTACATTCCAAACTTTGGGGCCTAGAAACAACATTTGTTTAAATACAGTGGTTTGATTGATTGTGTGGTAGATATTATTAAATTAAAGATAATACATAAAGAAAATTAGGCCAACAGATCTGAACTTAAAACTAACATGCTTTAAAACAGTAGATAAATTATATATAGGTAAACCATAGAACTTTATAACACCACAAATAAGTACATAAACATTGTGAAACCACTAATTGGCCAAATTTAAAATTTATAAGAAAGAAAACTTTGCAAAACAATAATACAATTAAGATAAAATGCATAAACAAATCATATAAAACAAACTCATTTACAGTATTTACAGTAAGCACAACAGGGTTATTCTTTTAGATTAAAGTGTAATATTTCTTTCTTTGATTTTCCTCTGAAATTGGAATAACTTTAAGTGAAAAATATCAATGTCCCTATGACAAGGACATCGTTGTATTGGCGACTCATTCTGACTATGGGATATAATAAGATGTATTATTGGTAAAAACTTGCAAACTGAAGGTATTATAATTATGATTACGAGACCGGAAACGTATGACAAACTATTTATTAAGACAAAAACTTAATCTATAAGTAGTGTTAAAATTATTGTTGGACTCTGAATAATGTAGTATAAATGGCCAATAGTTCAAAAACTTGATTTTCATTCTACGTGATCACGAGTTCTGAGGTCACTCTTCATAACAATTAGGTTAATTTCAAATTAAGGTCAGATTCAAGCGAAGTCGGTGTCGACTAAGACCACACGGTGACCTCCGGTGAACTCATTCTACATGACATGTACTGTAAAAAATCTTTAGTGAATCGGTAGATAGAAATCTACCTGAGCATACAGTGATATCACCATTAACAGCCGACTAAATATTCCCACTGCTGAGACTCGGTGTAGGTAAGTAGTAGAAAGTGATATAGATAGATTAAAACTTGATTTTAACAAACTTTATATTCATAAAAGTTAAAATTTTAACGTACATTTATTTATTAATATATATGTGTGTTTAATTTTGAAATTGATTAATTGTAATGCTATTTTATGTTATGGGCAATAGCGATCCGAAATAAATTGATTTTATTCTATCTATACTTATAATAAAAATGTAACGGGTCGAATTCTGTACATTAAAGATATTTTGAAAAAATTTTTTTTTGGAGCACTCCATAGTCGATACTGATGGCGAATCTGCATTTTTTTTCTTTCATGTCTGTCTGTCTGTCTGTCTGACTGTCTGTCTGTCTGTCTTTCTGTATAGGGATCACGCATCACGCCGAAACTACTGATTCAATTCAGCTGAAACTTGGCATGATTTTAGTTTAAACTAACGAGATTGCTGTAGGCTACTTTTGATCCCCAAATTCTGATCGGTTTTCTTGCGGGAGGGGGTGAAAGTCAGAATGTATATTTGGTTGTAACTCATGTTTGCGTTGTTTAATTTCATTAATTCTTTTTTTGTTAGAAAGAACACATTTTTTATATTGTCCCATCAAAATTTAAACAATATCGGTTTGGTGGTTCGGAAATTACACAAACATTAAATAATAACGACACGCACGGCGCGTTCGGTACATACTAACTTCTAAGTATTCTGTGTATCACAGACGATCCACAGAATATCTAGATTCTAGATTCAAGAAGTGCCCAAGTGATCGCGTCGCGTCGCCTTGAATGACAAAATAATTGTCAAAAATATATTTTGTGTGGAAAAAGGAGGAGGATGAGGACATCCTCCTTCAAACAAGGAGGATGTTCTCAATCGGGTTGCATGTTTTTTTATTTGGTTTTATTTTACACGATAACTCCGCTAATTGTTAGTTGATTTTGATAATTCCTTTTTTGTTTGGTAGAAAATACTTCAGAGGTAATCTTATATATCGAAAACAGGGAAGTAGTTTTTCAAATATCAACAAAAAACAAATATCAGCTTAGATTTATCTGTATTTAGTTAGTCGAACGACAGAATTAAATTACCTGTCATTGAAGTAAATTTTTGTTCTTTTGGAGAAAACATATCAGCATAATAAGTAGCAGCATAAACAGCCCATTAAATGTTCCCACTGCTGGGCGTCGGGGCCTTCTCTCGCAAGGAGAGAGACAAGGCTATAATCCACCACGCTGGCCCAGTGTCGGTTGGTGGATGACATATGACTTAGAACTTAGATTCTAGGTACATTTCGGTTTCCTCGCGATATTTTCCTTCACCGTTTAATTACCGGCATTACGAACATGACTCAGAAAAGATAGTGGTGCGCGTGGTTTTGAACCCTGGGTCTCCGGATCAACAGTCGGCGTTCTCCCGACTAAGTCAGCTGTAGCTTACTAGACCAGCCGTAACTTAACGTGTTATTTCAATCCAAATACTGTTTAAAATTTAAAGGTAGTGTTCAACAAGCTTCGGTAACCGAAGCAGACCGTTGTTAGGGTTCCGTACCTGACTTCGCTGTCCGTCCATCCTTCCGTCTTTCACCAGACTATCTCAAGAACGGTGATAGCTAGACAGTTGAAATTTTCACAGACGATGTATTTCTATAGCCGCTTTAACAAAAAATACTAAAACTAAAATAAATATTTAAAAGGGGCTTATTTCCATACAACAAACTTGACTTTTTTACCGTTTCTTGCTCGATACTAATAACGTACCTGTCACAGGTTGACGCTTTCACTATTCACATAATATTTAGTTTTATGTTCTCTTTAAATGTAAGTAATTAAAATAAAATAAATGTTTAAGGGGGCTCCCATACAATAAAATCATTTTATTTGCTAATGGTTCAGAACCCTTCGCGGGCAAGTCCCAATGGCATTTGACCGGTTTTATTTTTTCAAAAATTTTGTAATATCCTATCCTTTCCTAATCTATCTATATATATAAATCTATAAAACTCAAAGGTGACTGACTGACTGACATAGTGATCTATCAACGCACAGCGTTTGACAAAATTCAACCCTCCAAGGGATGAAATAAGGGATGAAAGTTTGTGTAGAAACTTTTTATTCCTTCCTTGGACATATTTACATCAAATTTCTTAGGTACTTAGTACGGCCAAAATAATGACCTATGTAGTACTTTTTTTCAAAATTCGTCTCCTAAGAGTGCTAGACAAGGGATGAAAGTTTTATATTAACGCACAGGACGAAACCTTAGGACACCCTTTAAATTTCACACATATATTATTTTTATAGCGTACGCAATCACTAAGGGAAGATTTCTCTAAATTCAACCCCTAAAGCGATGAATTAGGGGATGAACGAGTGCATGAAACTTTTTATTCCTTGGACATATTTGCATGAAATCCTACTTCCTACTAATATTATAAATCTCAATGTCTGAATGTTTGGATGTTTGTTGCTCAATCACGCCCAAACGGCTCAACGGATCGAGCTGAACCTTAGTACATAGCTACATAGATAGCTTATAGTCCAGAATAACACATAGGCTACATTTTATCCCGAAATCGTGCACTGTTCATTAGGTATCAAGTATAAATAAATGTAACATCGGAAGGCCTAACTAGATTTTGTTGCAATTTGAAACACAGATTCAAACATCAATATAAAACAGGCTGTTTACTATCCCGAAAACATACACAGTTCCTAAATGATCAAGTATACATTTGATATCGGAACGCCTTACTAGATTTTGTTGCAATTTGGAACACATCTATCTATTATATCTATAAAACTCAAAGGTGACTGACTGACTGACTGACATAGTGATCTATCAACGCACAGCCCATTATCTATATATATAAAACTCAAAGGTGACTGACTGACTGACTGACTGACTGACTGACATAGTGATCTATCAACGCACAGCCCAAACCACTGGAGGGATCGGGCTGAAATTTGGCACACAAGTAGATGTTATGACGTAGGCATCCGCTAAGAAAGGATGTTGATAAATTTTACCCCCAAGGGGGTGAAATAGGGGATGAGCGATTGTATGAAACTTTTTATTTCTGGGGCAAATTTGCATGAAATTTCATATAAATTGAGTTTGGCTAAAATCATGAGGTACGTATTAAAGCGTTTATCGAAATTCAACCCTCAAAGGGGTGAAATAAGGGATGAAAGTTTGTATAGAAACTTTTTATTCCTTGGGCATATTTGCATGACATTTCATATAAGGTGAGATCGGTTAAAATCATGAGGTACATATTACAGCGTTTATCAAAATTCAATCCTCAAAGGGGTGAAATAAGGGATGAAAGTTTGTAGAGAAACTTTTTATTCCTTGGACATATTTACACCAAATTTCGTAGGTAAGTGTGGCCAAATTTCAAAATTCAACCTCTAAAACGGGTTAAATAGGGGATGAACGTTTCATAAATATTAACACACCGGGCAAACCCTTAGGACATACTTAAAATATTTCACACACGTATTATTTTTATAACGTAGGCAGTAAGCAGCCACCAAGGGAGGATTTCTCAAAATTCAACCCCTAAAGAGATGAAATAGAGGATGAAAGTTTGTATGAAACTTTTTATTCCTAAGACATAATTGCATGATATTTCATATAATTTAAGTTTGGGTAATATCATGAGGTATATGGTACAGTGTTTATCAAAATTCAACTATGAAAGGAGTGGAATCAAGGGTTGACAGTTTGTACGAAACTTTTTATTGCCAGAACGTACCCTTAAGACGTACTTAAAATTTGACACACGCATTTTTTTCTGACTTAGACATCCACTAAGTAAGGGTTTCTAAAAAATTCAACCCCTAAAAGGATGTTGTAGGGGATGAAAGTGTATATGAAACTTTTTATGCCTTAGACATATTTGCATGAAATGTCGTATGAATTCAGTTGAGCTAGCATCACGAGGCACATATTACAACATTTATCAAAATTCAAAATTCAACCCTCAAAGGGGGGACATAGGGGATGATAGTTTATACGAAACTTTTTATTTCTTGGACATATTTGCATCAAATTTTGTAGAAATTGAGAACGGCTAATATGTATAATGAGTTATGTGTTTCAGTGTTTTTTTTTTCAAAATATAGCGTCAATGGAGTAAAATAAGGGAAGAAACTTTATGTGAACATTTTTATTTCTTGCGACATATTTGCTTTAAACTTTGTAGGATATGAGTACGGGAAAAATAATGAGCTATGTAATACAGAGTTTTCCTAAATTTAATCCCGAGAAAATTATAATAGGGAATGAAAATATTATATTAACGCACAGGAGATACTTACAATTTCGCACATGTATTTATTTTATAAAGCAAGCAAGAAAGAAGGATACTTTTCTAATTCATACTACGTAATAGTGGATAAAATTATGTACAAACTTTTTAGCCCTTGGACATGTTCTAAAGACAATAACGAAGAGCTTTGACGAACTATTTTTGTTATAACAACGTCTAGACTGTGAAAGGCGTTCACAGACTAAGTAGCGCTGTTAAATTACAACGCTGGTGTATCCAAATTGAGACTGAATCGGTTTCTTCTAGGATAGCAAGCTCTACCGTAGACCGCATCATCACTTAACTTCAGGCGACATTGCGGTCAAGAGTAAACCTATAATAGCAGTTAAAACATTTATTTTCATGAAAATTAAATTAATTAACTATGGCAAAAATAATGAGCGTATTCGTTTTCCAAAATTTAACCCCTGAGATAGTAAAAAAGGGAATTAAAAATACATAGTAACGCATAAGCTACCCTTAGGCCTATTATAGATGAGCATTATTTATGTTATTATTTGACGCTCACGCTATCTAAGTAGAAGTCTAAAATAAAAAAACTTACTGAACGCGAGCGAAGCCGCGGGTTAAAGCTAGTTATATCTATAAAACTCAAAGGTGACTGACTGACTGACTGACATAGTGATCTATCAACGCACAGCCCAAACCACTGGAGGGATCAGGCTGAAATTTGGCACACAAGTAGATGTTATGACGTAGACATCCGCTAAGAAAAGATTTTGATAAATTCTACCCCCAAGGGGGTGAAATAGGGGATGAATGATTGTATGAAACTTTTTATTCCTTAGATATATTGGCATGAAATTTCATAAAAATTGAGTTTAGCTAAAATCATGAGACACGTATTACAGCGTTTGACAAAATTCAACCCTCCAAGGGATGAAATAAGGGATGAAAGTTTGTATAGAAATTTTTTATTCCTTGGACATATTTACATAAATTTCTTAGGTACTTAGTACTGCCAAAACAATGAGAGTTTGACAGAATTCAACCCTCAAGGGATGAAATAAGGGATGAAAGTTTGTATAGAAACTTTTATTCCTTGGACATATTTACATTAAATTTCTTAGGTACTTAGTACGGCCAAAATAATGAGCTATGTAGTACTTTTTTTTCAAAATTCGTCCCCTAAGAGTGCTAGACAAGGGATGAAAGTTTTATATTAACGCACAGGACGAAACCTTAGGACACCCTTTAAATTTCACACATATATTATTTTTATAGCGTACGCAGTCACTAAGGGAAGATTTCTCTAAATTCAACCCCTAAAGCGATGAATTAGGGGATGAACGGTTGCTTGAAACTTTTTATTCCTTGGACATATTTGCATGAAATCCTACTTCCTACTCATATTATAAATCTCAATGTATGAATGTTTGAATGTTTGGATGTTTGTTGCTCAATCACGCCCAAACGGCTCAACAGATCGAGCTGAAACTTAGTACACAGATAGCTTATAGTCTGGAATAGCACATAGGCTACATTTTATCCCGAAATCATGCACGGTTCCTTAGGGATCAACTATAAATAAATGTAACATCGGAACGCCTAACTAGATTTTGTTGCAATTCGAAACACAGATTCAAACATCAAAATAAAACAGGCTATTTACTATCCCGAAAACATACAAAGTTCCTAAAGGATCAAGTATACATTTAATATCGGAACGCCTTATTAGATTTTGTTGCAATTTGAAACACAAATAGTTCTTACAAATAGTCTGAAATCCTATCCTTCTAATAATATTATAATAATAATGTTACGTTACGTTTACGTTACGTTTACGTTACGTTTACGTTACGTTTACGTTACGTTTACGTTACGTTTACGTTACGTTTACGTTACGTTTACGTTACGTTTACGTTACGTTTACGTTACGTTTACGTTACGTTTACGTTACGTTTACGTTACGTTTTACGTTTACGTTACGTTTACGTTACGTTTACGTTACGTTTACGTTACGTTTACGTTACGTTACGTTTACGTTACGTTTACGTTACGTTTACGTTACGTTTTACGTTTACGTTACGTTTACGTTACGTTTACGTTACGTTTACGTTACGTTTACGTTTACGTTACGTTTACGTTACGTTTACGTTACGTTACGTTACGTTACGTTTACGTTTACGTTTACGTTACGTTTACGTTACGTTTACGTTACGTTTACGTTACGTTTACGTTACGTTTACGTTACGTTTACGTTACGTTTACGTTACGTTTACGTTACGTTTTTACGTTACGTTACGTTTACGTTACGTTACGTTTACGTTACGTTTACGTTACGTTTACGTTACGTTTACGTTACGTTACGTTTACGTTACGTTTACGTTACGTTACGTTACGTTTACGTTACGTTACGTTACGTTTACGTTACGTTTACGTTACGTTACGTTACGTTTACGTTTACGTTTACGTTACGTTACGTTACGTTACGTTTACGTTACGTTTACGTTACGTTTACGTTACGTTACGTTTACGTTACGTTTACGTTACGTTTTTACGTTACGTTACGTTACGTTTACGTTACGTTTACGTTACGTTTACGTTACGTTTACGTTACGAAACAGAACTCAACACAACACAATACAACATAAGACAACATAGCATAACATAACGACGATGAACACGAAAGATTTTAAGGTATTTTGTATGCCAGCCGGTTTTGGCGACATAAGGTACAAAATTATACTCTGAATCGGCATAAAGCTGACTAAAACTCTGCCGACGTTACTAATTTGGCAAAATTATTGTTTTTGTAAGAATTCACATAAGTTATGTTTGTATGGTAAAGAGTGAAATATGCAAACACCCCGTAGTTACTATAAGAACTATAACAATACATTATACAAACAAAGTAAGACAACAACTATACATTTTTACCATTTTTTGAAAGCAATGAATTTACACACAAAACAAATCAAAATTCTACGCGGACGAAGTCGCGGGTAACAGCTAGTTTTATATAAATTTTACAGGTGCGGCTGGTATCGAAATATTAACAAAAATGTAAAATATCATTGGAACACGATGAAGTTACGGCTGGTCTAGTCGGAAGATGGCGACTGCCCATCCGGATCCCTGGCTTCAAATCCCACGCGCACCACTGTCTTTTCGAAGTCTAGTGCGTAATGCCGCTAACTTAAAACGACGAAAGAAAACATCTTTCGAGGTCATGTGTGTCATCCACCAACCCACACAGGTCATAATCCACCACGCCAGCATGGACTGAATTTAATCTATCCTATTGTTTATTAATAGCATAAGTGTGGATTAAACCTACAACGTACCTATGCTTGATAAGTAGACGTATAGACCTTAGCTCTAAGTTGGGGCTGGTCTAGTCGGGAGAACATAGTCTGCCGATCCGGAGACTCCAGGTTCAAACCCCACACGCACCACTGTCCTTTCAAAGTCATGTGAGTAATGCCACTAACTTAAAACGATGAAGGAAAACATCATGAGGAAACCGACATGTAGGCCTACGACTACCTAGAACCTTTCGAAGTCATCCACAAACCCACACTGGGCCAGCGTGGTGGATTATGGCCTTAACTCTCTCCTTGCGAGAGAAGGCAGGAGGAGCACTTAGTGGGCTGTTCATGATAGATCTTAGCCCAGACGTCATAGATCTTAATAAATATTAGTAAGAATCATATATTTCGATATTTTTTTTGCTTAATTCGACATCTTTAGTGAATATAGCCAAAGGTCGAAGTTCTTTGTCCTCGAAAAAGGAATATTGGCACTTGAGTTGCCAACAGATCCAGACGTCACAATTAGGGTTTGTATTCTGTATAAGCTAACTTGAAACTCAAAACACGCTCTTATTATTTTAACTTGATTCCTTTTGCCCGATTTACAGGCTATAGGTACTTTCTTACTACTACTTATCTTTACTAATATTATAAAGAGGAAAGGTTTTTCTGTATTTTAGTATGTTTGTCACGAATAAACTCAAGAACTATTGGACTAATTTTAATCATCATCATTAGAATGCTACATTGTTCCTGAATAACATGGTAGCTTTAAAGATTAGATTTTCAACCAAAACAAAATTGAGACGGACTGTTAGTGACCAATAAGCTATATAACGATACATACATTCTTACATGAGTTTCAAGCTACTATCCCATGTCAGGAAAAGACTCAAGATAGATAAAAATGGCATCTTTTGGTGTCAGCGGCCAAGTCATTGAACCAATAGAGTCTTTTTGACGTGATAACGTCGTATATATTAATGAATTAGCGGCACTTAGCAGTAAAAATGTCACGTTCCAACTCAGTCGAGCATGTAAGCGAGACCGCAGTACAAGCGATAGAGAACCACGATCAATAGCGTTAGACTTGTGACGTATACTTATATTTATAATGACGCTATCACGCAAAATTATCCTCCGTAAACCGATTTTCAGACTACAATTTCTTTTACAGTATTTTTTTTTAACATATTACTTGGATTAGGAGAAATAAAGGAAATGTCAGGAAGGAGAAGGAAACATTTTCAACTTAATACTAGTTTAGTCCAGTTTTTCTAGTTTCTAAGTCGCCTCCTCTGGGCTTAGTGCCTCCACCACGGCCGCATTTCGATTTGCTTATTTTCTCCACCACGACCCTTAAGGTCATCTGCAAGTTGAACTCTCGGATGGTCTTCGGTGATAGCAGTTAACGCTCGGCGTACGAACTGACCGAAGCGTCGTCGGTGTCGTTAGAATTTTATCGCATATTTAGCTTCCACTATGTTACAAGCTTTGATTAGTTTGCGGCTAGTGTTCTATGAGAAATGTTTCCCAAAACTGGCCTTGCTTATTGATCTTAGTGAATACAGCCCCTGTACGTAACAAAGATCTTGGCCACTTCACAAATGATCTCGTCTAGTCTTCACAATATGACATTGTAATGTGATATGTACTAACAAATCTTGAGACTTCGTTATTAGAGTAGTGGTAGGACTCTTCGCAGAGTTCGGCTGGAGAAGTACCACACCTTTAGTAGTTGTACAACAGCCAAGCAATGCGCATTTTTTTTATAAATATGTAGTGACGGGACGAGCGAAAGGTGATAAGGAACACGCACGAATAATATTAAAATGTAATACCGTACAAGTTTCGGTTTGAAGGGCAATGTTTTCAGAGAAATGATTGACGGCGACGAGTGACCAAAATACTGACGTTTATTTACCCCAACGTAATTTTAAATATAGCGTGATAATGCTTTCAGCACGCTGGGCACGCTTTCGACTGGTAGTAGTGGACTTGAGCCTGCTTGATTATCTTTATAGACATTCGTTGGTCTGTGGATAATTACATGTGCTTAGTGTAAGTAATTAGGTATGCAGCCTAGTGTAGTTCTCATTGTGTTTTAGTTTTGTTACCTAATAAAGGCTCTGTACATTTAAAAATAAACGACTTCATAGTCTTTCTGTCGAACCTTGTAAATGTGTTGTGGTCAGGCAAGGTAAGTATACTGACCGCATGTAGATAATTGTTTTCATTCGAATAACAGCACTATTTCTTCGGAAACAGGGTTCAAAATAGCGGTAGACTGTAGAGCTTTGCTATTCATTAGGCAGATGTAACAAACATTTTCTTCGATGGGGTATGGGTTGAAGTAATCAGTGGGATACGAGAGATAACGAACGTATTTCTGTAATTAACCTACTACACAAAAGAAGGATGATTATTGTAGTGATATTAAATTGAACAATAACTATAATAAACGGTGGTTTTGTGGCAAACAAACCATGAAAATTACTCATTTTCTGTCAACGCCAAAAAACCGGGAGGGTTCCAATTCAGTTATGTGTGTGTTTTTTATGTACCAATGTTACGTTGTAGCTCCACTAATTGTGTATCGATTTAAATTATTTTTTATTTTTGTTCGGTAGACAATGGTTCAGAGGTGGTTCCATAAATATTTTATAGGAATCGGCGTAGTGTTTTTTGAAGTATCAACAAAAACCTAAAATTTGCTTACTTTTATCTGGACAACAAACCTTCGAATAAAAAAAAAACAGCCGTTTAGTAGAGAGATATCTGAGTTCATATCCACCAACCAGCACTGGGCCAGCATGGTGAACTTGATAGATAGATAGATAGATACTTTATATTGTACACAAAAAAAATAAAAAAATGCAGTAAATGAAAAATCAATAAAAACTAGTGTTACAACCCCCTTATCGCTAAAAGCGATCTCTTCCAAGCAACTTTATAATTTACATATTTATTGGAATTATGGTCTTGTTTTTCTCCTTGCGAGAGAAAGCGCCGAGCCCAGTTATGGGAACATTTTGAGCTGATTATGCTATCTTAATTTAATTTTATATTGACATCGATTTGAGTTTGTTCGCCACAAATTAAATTATTACCATGTAAAAATGTCCACAAAACACTATAACATACCTATGGATACAAATTTATTTAGCCATGGTTCCGTATTATCCCTTGGGCAAAGAGCCGACCACACAACACGTGTAAAGTCATGCAAACGCCGTCCCAACTCATCATGACACTTTTTACAGCCAGAACGAGCTATGTTCCGGTATACGTTTTTCATGAAGAATGATTTCCCTAAGGACTGGTCTGTTTTGCTGCGCGATTCGGAACGCATTTGTGGGACATTTATGGTGTATTGATGTTGTAAGGGAGGGAACGTTTTACTGAGCGCTGTGATGGATGAGCATTTTTTTATCTGATGTTAAGTTTTAGATATTTTATTGCCCTACACGATAATTTAGGTCCAAGATTGCGTAGAGGATAGTAAATCACTTTAAATACAAAGATACGTAGGTTGAATATACACAGTAGGTGATTTTTGAACTGAAAACTTCTATTGGTAGGCCTAAGTTTGTCGTGTGAATTGAATTCTAGCGTCACGCTCGGGTATGACCAGAAATCTTCGGGTAAACTCGTGACCATGGCCATTGGCCATCTAGAAAGGCATCAAAAATGCTGAAAGGCCGTGGCCTGGACATCATTGCATGGCCATCTAGAAATGCGTCCACCAATGCCATGATGGCCAGGCCACGCTCTCCGGTTACACCCCTGTAGTTTCCAAAGTAAGCCATCAAATTCTGCGTTATAAGTTTTCACTATCGGCAGTTCCTATTACTGCTATTTTTATAGAGTGACTGACGAACAACACCTGATGGTAAGTTACACGGCTGCCCATGACAGGTTAGTGCTACGCAGCTTTTTAAATTTGATTAGCATACCACCTCGCTTGTCTCTCAGAGATATGATCATTTATTTCTTTTCCCTTATTCATGTCATAATGATAATGTTAATTGTTTTTGGAATTTCCCCATGAACCGGTGAGGCTTAAGGTCTAGTTTATCTTGCTACGCGATAGCGTCACCAATTGTGAATCAATTTTAATGGTTATTTCTTGTTTGGCAAATCATAGTTTAAAGGTGGCCCCATACTATTTTTATCGAAATCGGAGTAGCGGTTTTTGAAATATAAACAAAACACTAAAGTTTACTTTCATTTATCTAGATGACTTAGTGACAGACTGACAGTTTCGTATGGAATTTGTTCGAGTGTCTGAATTTGATTTTAAATCGAAGTCGGTTTTTGTTTAAAATTATTTGATTACTTGCTGTACCCTGCCACGCTTCGCAGTGGCACATTGTGATGCAAAAATTAGATAAAAACAATCTTTGATGCGGATTTTTTATCACTATAAAATTTCAGCTCAATCGGTGCAGAACTTTTTGAGTTTTTGAAGCGTACACAAACGTGGACATTGGGTATTGGACATTGGACATTGGACATTGGACATTGGACTTTGGACATTGGACATTGGACATTGGACATTGGACATTGGACATTGGACATTGGACATTGGACATTGGACATTGGACATTGGACATTGGACATTGGACATTGGACATTGAATTTTGCACAGATAATATCGCATATTTGCACAATCCTTGATGCGGATTATATCATCATCATCATCATCATCAGCCGCAAGACGTCCACTGCTGAACATAGGCCTCCCCCCTAGATTTCCACAACGATCGGTCCTGCGCAACCTGCAAACAGCGGTTTCCAGCGACCTTTGTGAGGTCATCTGTCCATCTAGTGGGAGGCCGTCCAACACGGCGTCTTCCGGTTCGTGGTCGCCACTCGAGAACCTTTCTTCCCCATCGGTTGTCAGTTCTGCGAGCGATGTGGCCTGCCCATTGCCACTTCAGCTTGCTTACTCTTTGAGCTATGTCGGCCACTTTCGTTCTTTTGCGAATATCCTCATTACGGATTCTGTCGCGCAAAGAGACTCCGAGCATAGCTCTCTCCATAGCTCGCTGTGTGACTTTGAGCTTCGTTATGAGGCCCACAGTTAAGGACCACGTCTCAGTTCCATAAGCCATCACTGGCAACACGCACTGGTTAAAGACTTTCGTCTTTAGGCATTGGGGTATTCTGGACTCAAAGATGTGCCGAAGTTTCCCGAACGCTGCCCATCCGAGTTGGATCCTTCGCTGGACCTCTTTGTCGAAGTTGGATCTACCTAATTGGATCTTTTGACCCAGGTAGACATATTCGTCAACAACTTCGAGTGTGGTATTCCCAACAATAACCGGTACAGGTGAGACATGAACATTTGACATGACTTTCGTCTTGTCCATATTCATCCTCAAACCTACCTGTTGGGATACTCTACTGAGGTCCCTGAGCATGGCACCGAGGTCCTCCAGCGACTCCGCCACAATGACTATGTCGTCGGCAAACCGAAGGTGAGTGATGTATTCGCCGTTGATATTGATGCCATATCCGTTCCAGTCCAGTAGCTTAAAACATCTTCCAGCGCGGCAGTGAACAGTTTCGGAGATATAACATCTCCCTGTCTCACGCCTTTCTGTAGCTGGATATGTTTTGTGCACCGGTCCTGTAATCGGACAGACATTGTGGCTTTACTGTAGATACACTTCAACACTTCGATATAGCGATAGTCAATGCGGCATCGCTGGAGAGACTGAAGCACTGCCCAGGTCTCGATGGAATCGAAGGCTTTCTCATAGTCCACATACGCTATACATAGTGGCCGATTATACTCCTCGGTTTTCTGTATAATCTGCCGAAGCGTATGGATGTGGTCTATGGTACTATAGCCTTTTCGGAAACCGGCTTGTTCGGGTGGCTGGAAGTCGTCAAACCTGCGTGCGAGACGATTCGTGATGACTAACGAAAACAACTTATAAACGTGGCTCAGAAGTGAGATGGGTCTGTAGTTCTTCAACAAGGTGTTGTCACCTTTTTTGAAGAAGAGCACCACCACACTTCTGCTCCACGCTTCTGGCGTATTACCGTTAAGTATGACGGAGTCGAACAGCTTCTGGAGGACTTTAAGTACCGGTTTTCCACCCGCTCTCAGAAGCTCCGTCGTAATTCCGTCGTCGCCAGGTGCCTTGTTATTTTTAAGTTGTTTGAGGGCCATCCTAATCTCATATAGGCTGACTTCCGGGATATCTTCGGTAAAGTGTCGGGTCAGCTTGGCTCTGGGGTCTTTTGCCATGCTAACGACAGGTTGTGCTTGCGTAGAGGTGTATAACTGTTCATAGAACCTCTCAATCTCCTCCAAAATCTCGGGCTTCGACGAGACGATGCTACCACTATCGGTCTTCAGTTTGGTCAGCTGACTTTGCCCAAGAGACAGATTTCTTGCGAACACTTTCGAGCCTTTGTTCTGCTTGATTGCTTCTTCAATACTCGAAGTATTGAAGCAGCGTATGTCGCGTCGCACACAAGTAGAGATCTGTCTATTGAGCCGTCTGTATACCGTCATGTCGACCGAAGACTGTAACCGCATATCTCGTCTGACTGCCATGAGATCTAGAGTTTGATCAGAGAGTTTTGGGTTCTATTTTGGCGTCGGCTCTTATAAAATTTTCTGCCAACAGCATGTACAGTTTCCACTAGCCTGTCATTTATTTCGTCCGCCGTTACGCACTCATCTAAGGATTCGAAGCGATTTTGAAGTTCGAGTTGAAAGTTATCGGGATCTTCGATCTGAGCATAATTTGGTCGGAGCGTGGACTTCATTAGACGTGATCTTTCGAACTTAATGTTTAGATTCAGCGTACCTCTTACAATACGGTGATCGCTGCCGGTCTTAACCTTGCTGATCACAGAGACATCGCTGAATATTTGCCGTTTAGTCGTCATAATGAAGTCGATCTCATTTTTGTGGAACCATCTGGGCTAATCCAGGTCCACTTTCTTTGTGGTTGTTTCTTGAAAAAGGAGTTCATCATAAAGAGGCTCTCCTTTCCAAGAAATCCGCTAGACGTTGCCCTCTTGGGTTCCGCTGCCCATATCCGAAATTCCCCTCTCAACTCATCATCGCTACGTTTGCCCAGTTTCGCGTTGAAGTCTCCCATCACAACTGTGAAATGTGTTGGCGAGACATGTATGGCTTTGGAGATGTCCTCAAACATGGCCTCAACCTCTTCGTCGGGATGTGTCGAGGTCGGTGCGTATACTTGTATGACCTTTAATGAATACCGGTCGCTAATTTTAAGTACAAGGTATACAACCCTATTCGACACACTCTCAATCATTATCACGTTGTTGACGAGAGACTTGCGGACGATAAACCCGACACCCCCTGGGATTGTTGATCTCCCTCCCGGTAGTAAAACAAGTTGCCGGATTCAAGGATTATCCTGTCCTCGCCCTGTCTACGGACTTCTGATAACCCTATGATATCCCAGCGCAACTTGTCCACTTCTTCTTCCAGCTCCACAATCTTTTCGTCAGCCCTCAGCGTCCGTGCGTTAAATGTTGCCAGGTCGAGTCGTTGGGTTTGGTGGCGGGGCGTCTGCCGGGGATTCTTAGCACCCCATGCTCCGCCGGAACCAAGGCTGCCACCAGCGCCTGGAATAGCGGAGCCGCCGGGGACTAGGGGCCGTTTTATTATATATCAGTATTATATTATTTAATATATATCAGCGGATTATATATCAATCAGCTCAATCGGTGCAGAACTTTTTGAGTTTTTGAGGCGTACACAAACGTGGACATTGGGTATTGGACATTGGACATTGGACATGGACATTGGGTGGACATTGGAATTGACATTGGACATTGAGACATTTTTGAGACATTACATTGGACATTGGACATTGGACATTGACATTGGACATTGGACATTGGACATTGGACATTGACATTGACATTGGACATTGGACATTGGACATTGGACATTGGACATTGGACATTGGACATTGGACATTGACATTGACATTGGACATTGGACATTGGACATTGGACATTGGACATTGGACATTGGACATTGGACATTGGACATTGGACATTGGACATTGGACATTGGACATTGGACATTGGACATTGGACATTGGACATTGGACATTGGACATTGGACATTGGACATTGGACATTGGACATTGGACATTGGACATTGGACATTGGACACATTGGACATTGGACATTGGACATTGGACATTGGGACATTGGACATTGGACATTGGACATTGGACATTGGACATTGGACATTGGACATTGGACATTGGACATTGGACATTGGACATTGGACATTGGACATTGGACATTGGACATTGGACATTGGACATTGGACATTGGACATTGGACATTGGACATTGGATTGGACATTGGACATTGGACATTGGACATTGGACATTGGACATTGGACATTGGACATTGGACATTGGACATTGGACATTGGACATTGAATTTTGCACAGATAATATTTTTTTTAATCTTATACTACGTGTATTTTTAACACACTTTTATTTTCGTCGTATCATTTTTCACTGTCGCAACAAATAAGTGTACACACAGCATTCAAACTCCTTATTCTTGGCTTTCCTCTTCATAACATTAGTATAGGTATTCTCGTTTGCTATAAAAAGCGACACCAGTGACGTTATGAGATTTATTTCGTACGAAATATCGCAAAACTGCGTATTTACGGCGTCGTAAATAACTTCAGTTGTGCTTAAGTTACTAAGGTGACCATTATTCTGTGTTTCCGGCAGACGCGGTTTTGCCTCGAATTTCGGAGGGGGTCACCAGTACGCAGCCTCAGATTTTGGGGTCACCAGTAGAAATACAAAAACCGAGTAAAAAATACTTTACTACTAGCGTCCTACGATTATACCCATGTAGTTCACGTTCCAGTTGTTTTCCCGCGTTAAAAAATAGTCGGGGAGGGGGGGGTCATGTAAATGTTCTTTTCTTTCCATTATTTATATTTATTAGTATAAGTATGTTTTGACGTGACAACGTCTTATAAATTGGTTTTCCGGGTGACACTTCAAGAAACTGCGTTACGCTCCGCTCACATTATGCGCTCACAACGAGAGCGAGTGAGAGGCACGCGTCCCTTCCACTCGGGCATGGTTAGCCCGCCTAAGAGCGAGAGAGACAGACATAAAAAGTGAAAGGCACGCGTCCCTTCCGTAAAATTATTTTACCACTCAAAGTCGTTGTCACGTAAAACTTTCGCCCGTATACCGACTTTACAGGCAACCAATTTTTTTTGTACTCCTTGTTTGCGCACCCCAATTTCCGACTTGTCCACATATTGTTTTCCATCCTAAGGGTCCATCCTGTTCGCACCTTTGGGATGGATTTGGCTTTGGCTAAGTTTCAGCTGGAGACTCTGGAATCGATGGAAAGACGCGCCAAAAGACTCATAGGCAAAGACACTCTTGTGCGTAAAAAAGACTTCAAAGTCTTGATCATCGCCGCAAAATTGCTAGCTTATCGGTTTTTTGTCGGATATACTTCGGAGAGTGTGCAACAGATCTGCATGATCTAATTCCACCTTGCCCTTTCTTCTATCGGCCTTCTCGTTCTACAAAAAGTCTGAGTGGGTTTTCCCCGATGGTGACACTCTTTGTGTCTTCAAACCAAGTGTGAATCGGTTTCTTCTAGGTAAGCACGCTCCATCGTAGATCGCATCATCGCTTAACATCAGGCGAGATGGTGGTCAAGTGCGAACCTATTCTAGTTTAAAAAAAAAGTTGCCTGGAAGAGATCGCTTTTAGTGATAAGGCCGCCGACTGTCGCACTAATTTACTATGTTTTTGTTTATTTTTTTGCGATGTATCCTTTTTTTTGGTGTGTCAATAAAGAGTATATATCTATCTATCACAGGACCGAGGAAGATGGCATGGGAAAGAGAGGCCTATACCCAGCAGTGGGATAGAGAGGGCTGTGGATGATGATGATGATGATCTATCTATCTAAATAGGAAGTTGTGGTCACAGTAGTTATATCTCGTGTGATCGTTAACCGAAGCGCCGTAACGTGTTATCTGGAGTGGCTTATCGACAGCTATCCTTATGTAGATAACGAATTATATCAGAAAGTACCCTTAGCACTAAAATATCCAAATTTGCTATGTTTATTTCACAGCCAACTAACTTAATCAGTTGTTAAATCAACTTTTGATCAAACAGGTAGGCAAAGCCGAAAAACAGCTTTAATCAGCTATTCAGGGAACAGCTTAGCCTCTTACTTCATAAAAGTCCCTTAAAAACTGATTAAAAATAAGCCTCTTACTGGTAAAGAAGCTGCACGACCTGGTCTTCCGGTGAACGTTGACGGCGTGAAAGATCCTGTTGAGATAGCCAATAATGTCTTTAAAAATCTTCAATGCATGGACGAATAAAAACAGTTGGACGTAGTCTCGCTAAAACAAAAACTGTGTCCATAGAGTCGGCCACATAATTTGCACGTGTGCGCTGTCGTATGCAGGCTGACACGCACACATCAGTGGTCATTACACGCGCTACTTGTGTATATGTGTGCGTGTCAGCCTATCAGTGACAACCTGACGACGCACACGTGCAACTCTCAAAAAGGAATATTTTTCCCGTTTTTGTTACATTCTTGATTCATGCTCCGCTTCTATTGATAGTAGCGTTATGTTCTATAGCCTATAGCCTTCCTCGATAAATGAACTATCCAATAAAAAAAGAATCTTGCAATTCGGACCAGTACTTCCCGAGATCCTAGCGTTCAAACAAACAAACTCTTCAGCTTTATAGTATTAGTATAGAAGATATAGATTAAGACTTTGATATTATTTTTATTTTGATTTGTATATTGCATATATGCCACCGTATAATCGGCTTCCTGAATGATTTTTATTTTTCATTTGATCAAACATCTAGGCAAATAAGTTGGATCGTTAACATTTAATTCTTAATTTAACCAAACAGTGCTGTTTAGTAAAGAGGCTAGGCTATTGACTGAACAGCTGATGAAGTTAGTTCCTTGGCTCTGCCTACCTGTTTGATCAATTGGCTGAATATCATTCAGGAAGCTGGAAAGACTGGGCTGTAGATAGGTAGGACGTTCAATCGAACGGCTAATTAAGCTAGTTGCGACATTTATACAGCTTTCCCTATTTGAACTCGTTTCTAGGTATCATCATCATCAGCCGCAAGACCTCCACAGCTAAACACAGGCCTCCCCCTAGATTTGCACAACGAACGGTCCTGCGCAACCTGCAACCAACGGTTTCCAGCAACCTTTGTAAGGTCATCTGTCCATCTAGTAGGAGGCCGTCCAACACTGCGTCGTCCGGTTCGTGGTCGTCACTCGAGAACCTTTTTACCCATCACTTGTCAGCCCTGCGATATCGCATACCCATTGCCACTTCAGCTTGCTTACTCTTTGAGCTATGTCGGGCACTTTCGTTCTTTTGCTCGTTTGTTTTCGTTCGAATATCCTCATTAGGTACGGATTCTGTCGCGCTTAGAGACTCCGAGCATATCTCTCTCTCTATAGCTGTGCGACTTTGAGCTTTGTTAGGAGGCCTACAATTAAGGACCATTTCTCATATCTATAAACTATCACTGGCAACACGCTCTGATTAAATACTTTCATCTTCAAACATTAAGGTTTTTTGGACTCAAAGATGTGACAAAGTGTCCCATATCTTGAAAAAAAACATCCACTCATTTACTACACGCATATTTATGAATGCATAAGAGAGAAAGGAAATAAAAAGTTAGTCTTGAATAGCTTGAAAAAGTAAAAATTAAGCCTTGCCAGTATTTTTTTCAGACAACCTAATCCATACTAATATTATGAATGCGAAAGTAACTCAGTCTGTCTGTATGTCTGTCTGTCTGTCTGTCTGTCTGTCTGTCTGTCTGTCTGTCTGTCCGTCTTTACCGCCTAAACCAACCAACAGATTTTGATAAAATTTGATACATAGATAGAATAGATCCCGAGAAAGGACATAGGCTACTTTTTGTTCCGAAAAAGGGTTAAAAGGGTTAAAATAAGGGATGAAAGTTTATATGGAAAACTTCGTCATTGTTGAAGAACTATGAAACTTTACGTCTAGATATTTGACACGAAACCATAAAATGTATGTTTTAGCAGTTTTGTAGTTTCGAACTGTACCTACGGGGGTGGAATTGGGGGTGAAAGTCTGGAAGTTCAATATTATTGAAGATAAAACCATGAAACTTTGTATCTAGACACTTGAAATGGAGTCGATAAACGTTTGTTCCAGCAATTTTATAATTTCTAACTATACAGGGATACTTATATAACCGCTTGATACACTGGCCGCTTTTCGCGTTTTACAAATTTGGCGGGAAAACGGGTGTCAGGTTACATAAGTGCGGTGTTTATGTTTCGGCATATGAAGTGCCGCCTTACTTTTACCCGTTTGAGCCATTTACTCTCAAGAGCGTTTCAAGACGCTTCTAGCGGTATCATTTATAATTAATGTACTTAAATAAATTCAAGATGGCCGCCGCTACAAAATGGCGGATAATTTATGTTTTATTAATCCCATCAATATGGGTATCAAATGAAAGGGCTCAACAAGCAGAATACAATATACTATAAAAAATTAAATCCAAGATGGCGGCCGCTACAAAATGGCGGATAACGTAGGTTTTATCAATCCCATCAACATGGGTATCAAATGAAAGGGCTCAACAAGCAGAATACAATATACTATAAAAAAATTAAATCCAAGATGGCGGCCGCTACAAAATGGCGGATAACGTAGGTTTTATCAATCCCATCAATATGGGTATCAAATGAAAGTGCTCAACCAGTAAAATACAACGTACTATATAAAATTAAAATCCAAGATGGCGGCCTCTACACAATGGCGGATAACTTAGGTTTTATCAATCCCATCAACATGGGTATCAAATAAAAGGGTTTGACAAGAAGAATACAGTGCACTATACAACCTCAATATTTAAGATGGGCGCAGCCACTAAATGGCGTATCAGACAGAATTTTTGATGGTCGACGAGATTTCCATGGTGTCTTATCAAATGTTATGCATGATGGACGCTCGATTAAGGCAAATTAAGAACTGCGAAAATGAGTTTTTTGGAGGAGTAAACGTATTACTTTTCGGTAATCTTTTACAACTGCCTCCTATAAAATGATCAGGAACACCTGTTTTCAATTCTAATACGAAATTATATATATGAAAGTAGCTCTCTCTGTCCGTTGCCGTCTAACGCCTAAGCCACTTAAAGAGTTTGTTACAATTTGGTGCACAGATAGACTAGACTTAGGAAAGGACAACGGCGACTTTTATCACAGAAAAGAGTTGAAAAGAGTGGAAATGAGGAGTAAAAGTGTGCATGGAAGGATCTTTGCACTCTTTGTATGCTATTTTTAACCGACTTCAAAAAAGGAGGAGGTTATCAATCCAGTTGTGTTTCCAATTGTGAATCAATTTAGATGGTAATTTTTTTGGTTGGTAGATTATAGTTCAGAGGTGGTCATATAAATTTTATCGAAATCAGTGGGGCGGTTTTTGAAATATGAACAACAAACTAAAATTTGTGTTCATGTAATCAGACGATATATCTACTAATATCTACTAATAGACTCTAATAAAATTTGGTAGACCGTCCCAATATGATTTTAAATTAAAGTCTGTTTTTGATTAATTTTTTGAGAACATAGTTTTTTTTGTAATTTGTCGTGTAAATTGTACATTTATTAAGAAATATAAAACTTTGACTTAGACCGATTTTGATTAGGAAACGTGAATTTGTATGGTAGTACGAGTAGGTACTGCCTCAATTACTTTAATAAATATGTGGCGCGGACGAAGTCGCGGGTAAAAGCTAGTGTTTTTATAATTCTTAACATACTCTTGAGACATAAACTGTGTTCACAATTTCAATCCGATCTGTTCAGGAGTGATTGAGCAACAAACAACTTTGATATTTATAATGTTAGTAGGATAATGTCGGAAAAGTCTATTTTTCTTTGTTCTATTTTTAAAGAATGAGTTAAGTTGATATTAACAAATCACGCAATTTCAGGCATTCCCACATTCGTTCATTAATGTCTGCCGTGTGTGTTTTTTGTACGCTAACGATGGAACTTTGGAAAAACTTGGCGAATTCCGCTTGAAAGCGGGTCAAACTAGCTTCAGCTCGTTTCCTTGGTTTATCGAACTAACAAAGTTATTGGTCTGTAATCTACAGTTACTAGACTCTTGTGCACTTCATAATCCTAGAAATGTTTCTATTATTGTTCTAACACTAAATAGATGAACACAAGACATCAATTGTTTTGTGCTAACAGACACTTGAATATGGTTCGAGCATACCACATGAGGCTCTGGGCCGGGAGGAGGCCGCTTAGGCAAATGGCAAAAGGCAATTAGGCAAACACTCGATGTCGAGTCGATTACTAGCGGAATCCCAACCGGTAGTGATCGGCTCTACAGACGAGCACTAGAATTAGATTTTAAATGTACCCAACTCCCTCCTATTTTCCTCTTCTTCTCCTTATCCAAGAAATGTGTAAAAAATATATATATTGTAAATATATAATATGTATTGTAAAAAATATAATTGTAATGACAAAGATCACGGACGGTATCACTCCCGGAGTCTGTGGAGTGGCTAATTTAATTTAAAAAAAAAGCATACTCCATGGTCCACGCGGACTTGTACTTTGACAGAGGGGAAACGCTGTGTATGCCTACTCCCTTGCGTGTTGCTCGCTGAGAACACACGATCTACGACTCTGCGGGTAGACTTCCAAGCCAGTCATTCATGACCAGTCATGGTCGTACTTCTATAGTTTTATTAGAGTTGAGATACTGTCTCAAGATTATATGAAAAGTTGCAAACCTTGAATTCATCAGATAATCGATTCAAATGCAAAATAATAGTGAGTTATGCCCGTTACTTTATGGATCGAAGCGCGTTCTCAACAGTTCCAATGTCGAAGTAATTTGCTTTATTACGGTTCAATAAGGTTGTATTTAAATAAATTTGTATTTAGGAAAAAGTTTTATTTACTTACACAATTATATAACAAAGAAACGCTGGTGGGATGACCTTGACGGCTATTCCAAAGACTGGGAAACATTAAGTCAATACAGAATCAAATGGAGAGAGGGTAGGGAGGCCTTTGCCCTGCATTGGGACAGTATAGGCTCCAAATAGTAATAATAATACAATTATTACTAACAAAATCATAATAAAACTACGCTACGCTACATACCAACTGACCACTAACTAGTTGTTTTTATGGTACACTAGGGCCCGTCCCTGATTTTCTCATAATACATAGCACACAGGCGCGGATCCAGGGGGGGGGTCATGGGGGTCATGACCCCCCCCTGGGCTAGGTCCAGTACCTACTTATCGTGTACCAACACTATCATGCTTATCGTAGACCGGCAGCGATCACCGTATGGCAAGAGGCACGCTGAATCTTGAAAGGTCATGTCTAATGAGGTCCACGCTCTGACCAAATTATGCTCAAATCTAAAAGCTCGATAACTTTCACCTAGAACTTCAAAATCGCTTCGAATCCCTAGATAAGTGAGTAACAGCGAACGAAATAAACGACAGGCTAGTGGAAACTGTTCATGCAGTTGGTAGAAAGTATATACTATAAGAGCCGACGCTAAAATAGAACCCAAAAGCTTTCCGTTCATACTCTAATTCTCATGGCGGCTAGGCGAGGTAAATATGTGGTTGCAGCCTTCAGTCGACATGACTGTCTACTGACGGCTCAATAGACAGCTCTCTACTCGTGTGCAACGCGGCAACGCGACATACATTGCTTCAATACTACGAGTATTGAAGAAGCGATCAAGGAGGACAGAAACGCGGCCGTAGTGGAGGCTCTGCGCCGAGAGGAGGCGGCTTAAGCAAAAGACGATGTCGAGTCGATTACTATCGGAATTCCAACCGGTAGTGGTCGGCTCAACAGACGAAATCGGACTGACTAGTATTAGAATGTAGACTAGGGTGTTCAAACACCCTATTTTCCTTTTCTTCTCCTAAACCAAGAAATATGTAAAAAAAGATAATTGTAATGACAAAGGTCACGGACCCCAGTCTGTGGAGTGGCAAAATTAAATAAGTAAATAAAAAGCGATCAAGCGGAACAAATACTCGAAAGTGTTCGCAAACAATCTGTCTCATGGGCAAAACTGACCAAACTGAAGACTAATAGTGGTAACGTTGAAGCCCGAGATTTTGGACGAGATTGAGAGGTTCTATGAACAGTAACAGTTATACACCTCTACTCAAGGACAATCTGTCCTGACCTGACTCATTACTTTACCGAAGATATCCCAAAAGTCAGCCTGTACGAGACTAGGATGGCTCTCAAACAAGTTAAAAACAACAAGGCCCCTAGCGACGAAGGAATTACGACTGAGCTTCTGAGAGCAGGTGGACAACCGGTACTTAAAGTCATCCAGAAGCTATTCGACTCCGTCATACTTGATGGTAATACCACGTAATACGCCTGAAGCCTGGAGTAGAAGTGTGGTAGTGCTCTTCGTCACAAAAGGTGACATCACATTGTTGAAGAATTACATACCCATTACATACTTCTCAGCCACGTTTCTATGTTGTTTTCGAGGATAATCACAAATCGTCTCACACGCGGGTTTGACGACTCCCGGCCACCAGAACAAACCAGTTTCCAAAATTGCGACAGCACTATAGACCATATCCGTATGGATGGCTTCGGTAGATTTTACAGAAAACCGAGGAGTATCATAATCGGCCACCATGAATAGAGTATGTAGACTATGAGAAAGCCTTCGATTGCATCAAGACCTGGGTAATGCTTTGGTCTTTCCAGTGATGCCGCATCGACTATCACTATATCGAATTATTGGAGTGTATTTACAGCAAAGCCACAATATGTCCGATTACATGACCGGTACACAAAACATATCCGGCCATATGGGTAGAATCCAAACAAATATTCAAAGAGGTCCAGCGAAGGACCCAATTCGAATGGGCAGCGTTCGGGAAACTTCGGCACATATTTGAGTCCAAAATACCCCAATGCTTAAAGACCAAACTCCTTAATCACTGCATGCTACCGGTGACGGCTTATGGAACTGAGACGTGGTCCTTAACTGTGGGCCTCATACTAAAGCTCAAAGTCGCACAGCGAGCTATGGAGAGAGATATGCTCGGAGTCTCTTTTCACGACAGAATCCGTAATGAGGATATTCGCAGAAGAACGAAAGTAGCCAACATAGCTCAAAGAGTAAGCAAGCTGAAGTGGCAATGGGCAGGCCACATCGCTTGCAGAACTGACAACCGATGGGGAAGTAAGGCTCTTGAGTCTCTACCACGAACCGGAAGACGCCGTGTCAGACGGCGTCCCACGGCTGGACAGATGACCTCACAAAGGTTGCTGGAAACCGCTGGTCGTGGAAATCTAGGGCGGAGGCTTATGTTCAGCAGTGGACGTCTTGCGGCTGATGATGATGATGATACCCTACTTATCGCACAGTTTTATGACTTGACTACGATGTCACTCCCGCCCCATCCCTCTCTGGAGGCATGTGACCCCCCCCTGGAGCCAAAGCTGGATCCGCCCTTGATAGCACATAGCACTCAGGAATTACGTGCATATCCAACAGTTACAGATTTTTTTGATTCGGTCCAGTAGTTCCCGAGATTAGCACGTTCAAACAAAAAACCTATTCAACTACCTGCTACGCCACCTGTCGAAAATTGGACGTACCAAATCAGATTTAGAACAAAAAAATATTAGCAAAGGTTTATAACGAAGCAATCTTAGACACATCCTGTCACATCATCACACGGTACGAAGGCTCTCAATTGGAAATATTTTTCCCCCTTTTTGTTACATTCTTCATTTAGGCTCCGCTGCTGTTGATAGTAGTGTAATATTGTGTAGCCTATAGTCTTAGTCGATCAATGGACTATCCAATAGAAAAATAATCTTTCCATTCGGACCAGTAGGTACTTAGTTCCCGAGGTCCTAGCGTTCAAACAAACAAACAAACTCTTCAACTTTATACGAGTAATATTAGCATATATATCCGAGCGAAAGCGAAACAGGCTGCTAATTATTTTAATGTTATTAGTTAACTATAAACAGTTAAGACTTTTCTGTTTTTAAGGAAATCATCTAGGTACTTTTTGTAGATCTAAAATGAGAATGAATTCCATATTTCCCCGCTCACTCGAGGTGTGGCCAGGCATGGTAAAGAACATATTACTGAATGTACTCGTCAGCGTCGCCCAATGTTGCCAGCCTGATATTGTGAAAACCCTATTTTGCTCTTCTCTTATCTTGATAAATATGCAACCTGTATATGTAAGTAATGGTAAGCAACAAGTCTAACCATAACAAAATAGTGTCACACAGCTATTGGAACATGAAGAGTCCAAATTATTACCTATCAATCCATTGCGCCAATCACCCCAGAGATATGATATGATTTACCTGACTGCTCTGTAATTTCTCGGGAAACATTGCCTTTCAAACTGAAACACTGTGATGGATACACGTTGCTTAGTGATAAAATAACTGGTAAAGGTGTACCTCCCCAGACGGACTCTGCAAAGAATCCTGCCACTATTATGTACACTTTTTGTCTTTTTGTTTGATTGTGTGTAGGCATTGGTTAATTTCTGTTACATTCATGCTTTTTTATTAGTGTGTATGATCAATTTAATAATATTGCTCAACATAACCATTTTGCATGCCGAAAGGTGAATTAGAGAGATCATTTTTGCATAAGTTATAGTAAACATCTTTGTAAGCCTATATACAAATATAAATGAAATGAAACTTTTTTATGTTAGTTATAATTCTCCCCATTTCAACGTTACCAAAAATGTAACAATTGTAATTTACTGGCAGCACTGGCCCTCCATTCCTCCCCTAATGTATGTTTTATGCGCAGAGTGAAGTGTCATACGCAATTACCTTTTAGCTTTTATGATATGGAAAGGACTGTAAGCTGACATCCTGCTCTTGAGATATACTCGTATTTATTTTTGTACCAAAATAGATTGCTAAATAAGTAGATATATTATTTGAACGCACCTAGACGTCTACACTCTTTCTACGAAAAACGTAATCTCGAAATAAACTCGCTACTTCCCTACTCCTGTTCTACTTCGTCCGGATCTACTTCTATCGACGTTTTATACAAAATAAAAGCGGTCAAGTGCGAGTCAGACTCGCCCATGAAGGCTTCCGTAGCAGCATAATACAAAAGTTCTTGTACACTCCGCGAGGTATAAGCTGAGCTTTGCATTAGTGTGAGTGATCACCAATCAGGCAGGAGCTTGAAATTTTGTCCGCGAGGTATAGGCTGAGCTTTGCATTAGTGTGAGTGATCACCAATCAGGCAGGAGCGCGGCGAGACAGAATGGCGCCGCGCCTAAGGCCGGTTGTCACACCTACACTATCCATGTACACTCACACAAATGCAAAGCTCAGCTTATGCCTCGCGGAGTGTACTTCGTTGTTACTTGAATCCTTTAATCAGTGTTTTAACAATAGTCTATTTATGACGTGTTATGACGTACTACCATGGCCATGTTATACCATCAGGTAAGTATTATCGCACGCGGTTTCGCCAGCTTTTATAAAAAAATATGTTTTAAAAGGTTATGATCCCTTTATTTTCCCGGAATAATAAGTTGCTTGTGTGTTCTTCCATACCATGATCTAACCGTATTCCAAATTTCAGCTCGATCATACGTTACGACGTGATTGAGTAACAAACATCCATACATTGATGTTCATAATAAAGTAGGATATGATACTAGGATGGCTATTTGATACGTAAATAACCTGAAAAAATATACTTTTTCATGATTGGAACAAAATCAAATTTTATTTTAAGGGAATGAAAAATATATTTTTTTTGTTCATAGGTATTAGAATGTTGTACCCCGAATATCCGTGGTTGTACCCAAAGAGTCCATAACTGTGCAAAGTAGATAGAGTTTATAAATAAACGGGGTAGGAAGGGTTCATCGACCTCAACCAAACCCTGAAGAAAATCTCAGCAAGTCGGTAAAATTTTAATTTGACGACCTCACTCGGGTATACTATCATACATTCAGTGCGCACAGCGTGTTTCACTGTACCAACGTATCTGGAGATTGTAGTGATGGCGGCACGATCGAAAAGTATTGCCATCTATTACAAAATTAAACAACTTCTGTGTTTTTGTACTATGGGCGTCAGTGGATCCGTGTTTGGCCGTTTTGCAAATAAATTGGTGGCATTGTAATATAAAAGCGTGAACTAGATGGTTTATTTCTTTTAGATAAATATGAGTGATACTCGTATGTTTGCGTGCACTCTTCTTGAAAAAATTGGCAGTCATAGCAACTGCCGATAGAAGTGAAAAAGTATAACTCAGAATTATAATTATAACTAACTCACTTTGGTAACTACGCGGGTGAAACTGGAGGGCCATCTAGAAATGCCAAAGACCATGGTCCCGATTTTACCCGAAAATTTCTTATCATTCCCGAGCGTGACGCTAGAATTCAATTCACACAGCCCACGAAAAATCTGTCTGTAGTACGTTAAAATGAAATGAAATTTGAAATGAAATGAAATTTATTTGGTTCAAGAACACAAATTCTTAAAAAAAATCTAAAAAAATAAGTTTTAAGTTCAAAAAGGCCGCGAAACGCGCTTGCTGGACCAATCACATCACACTTCAGTTATTCCTGAATTGAAAAATTTTGAATTTGTAATCCATCAAACCAATTCAAAGAGAAAAACAATTTTTAGACATTCTTTTTACCGTGACTTGAATTGACCTTATGTAAAAATTGTCGTGTTGTGTGGTTAGCTAACGTGCGAGTCAGAATGGTGAGCTATTTTTTATTTTTGGTAGATTTACACTTTTGACAAATGATGTGGTCTACTTAGAAGCGTAAAGCAAGCTTACGTAGAAGAAACCGAAGATTGTAACCATCGGCAAATACCACAGAGTTTACATATGCTACGTATAGAGTTAAATTTTCCGCACGGTTCCTTTGTGTCAATCGTAAGCAGATGACGTCCATACTTTCAATGGCAACAGAGTGATATGCCGCGACTAAAGTATGACACTTCCACAAGAGCGACAAGGCAAGAAAGATGCTACCCGTGCTTTCGGTGTAAAGCGTTTGTGCCAGCTCTAATACGATATATGTAAACTCTCTGGCAAATACTCACTCAGGCAACGCATTCCACAGCCTAGAAGTTTTTATCACAAAAGCAGAGGCAAACCTCTTTGTTCGAGTCTTTGGAACGTCAACCATGAAACGATGCCAGTTTATCGAGCTATGAGTCTGGAAGAAAAAAGGCCAAGGTGGTATTACATCTATTATGTTCTGCAATTGAGGACACTTCGCCGGTAAGCGGCTCCTCACATTTGACAGGCTATTCGATAGACAAAGCCTTCACAGAACACGTTACAGACAATACATAGATGTGATGTCATGTCAGCCATCGCTTCCGGTAGGGATGGGTTTCAGCCAAGGGAGTAATGTTCTCGGAATTAATACTGACATTCCACGTACTCGTACTTGTTTCTGAAGAAAAACATCCTTGGGCGCGCTACACGCAGATTTTTCGTGGGCTCTTAATTGATTTCTAGTCTATATTATCTATTCTATGGTTCTAGGGTCACGCTCGGGAATGATAAGAAATCTTCGGGTAAACTCGAGACCATGGCCACTGACCGTGCTGACACATTTCTAGATGATACCCATCTAGAAATGTGTCAGCACTCATGGCCACGGTTTCTCCGGTTTCAATTGCGTAGTTTCCAAATTAAGCTATCAAATTACCTCATCAGACTAAACAGGGACAAAATTCGTAAAGTTATAGGTATAATAACTGGTCACTGTCCCTTAAATAAGCACCTATTTACCATAGGTGTAACAGACAATCCTCTATGCAGAGGATGCATGGAGGAAGAAGAAACGCCACAACATGTACTCATGGAATGCAGCAGTGTGGCGAATCAACGGGCAGAATTCCTCCGATCTCCGTCGTCTGTTTCGGATGCCTGTCGCAACCTTATCGGATGCTTGCTTTCTGGGACTGCCTAGGCTAGTTGGAGTAGGAAAGGGAAGTATGAGTCACGCACAATGGCCCAACTAAAGAGGCTAGGTGCGGAAAAGGCCCCGCCAAACTAACTTTCTTCTTCTTCGTCATTATCACTCTTGACAGAGTGGTCGTGGTCATCACTTCAGGTGTTAGTGGCAAGCTTCACAACACGCCGCCACTCCTATCTGATGGCCGCCTTTCTCGTGCATTCGTGTACTGATGACGAACCAGTCACCACCGCTTCTATCTGGTCAGTCCACCTCATAGGCCGATCTCCCTCGTGGTCTGGTACCCTCAACCTTTCTCTGGACCACAAGTCGCTCAATAGCTACCTCGCCTCGGCGGCATACATGCCCAAAAAAGGTGAGGATACGACATTGCACCAAGGATGACAAACGATGACTAACTAACTAAGCTATCAAATTCTGAGTTATAAGTTTTCACTTCTATCGGCAGTTCTTATGACTAATTGTGAATTTGTTTTGATGATTCTATTTTTCGAATGTCTGAATTACATTTTAAAATGAAATCGGGTTTTTTTTTTCGAAGAAAATAAATTATATCTCATTAATTCAACAGAGGAGTTCGCATTTAGACCTTTATCGTTTATGTAAAGAAGGAGTATAGAATGCGAAATATGTTTTTTAGACCACGACCTCGCAAAGAGTAGTTTTGCTCTTCGATATCAGTATACATAAACTATTTTCGTACAAAAAAATTAAACCGACTTCAAAACCACAAATAGGCACTCAAAAGCGAAAAATAAACTAAAATCATTATTATAAGTGCTACGCACTCATTCATCTATTTGAAGTCGGTGCACTTGTATTCGTGACAGGTTTTAAAACATGGCGTCAAATGACGCTGTCCTGAGACACAATAAATTTTTAATATCAATTCTTTCTGTAACTAAGTTATAATGTAGGAGTTACTTACCTGTGTTTTCTTACTTAAACTTTAATCCAAACAATCAAAATATTCGTCGCTAAGATCGCAAAGTATAAAAAAAATGCAGAGACGTAAACAGTCTAGCCAGTCTTCGACAGGTTGTTTTGTGATTAGTGACGTAATAAGCCATTTTGGGCTCTAAACTAATATTAGTAGAATTATTGACATTGACATAATTATGCTTGTAAAATTACTCTTTACACACTGGGCTGGCAAGCGTTGTGGATTATGGTCTTAACTCTCACCTTACGAGAGAAGTTTCACCCTGGACTGGACTGGACTGGACTCACTCAGTAGGAAGATTTAGTGGTATGCTTATATTATTAAACTTTTCTTACAAAATTAAACAATAGCGCCATCTTTGGCAAAATTAAGAGCTATATTTGACAAGTACACCGACTTTATGTACTGAATATGCCTCATTTAATGCCCGGCTACCATCAGCCGACCAGCAAGCTCGTCCTTTTAAACACGGCTGATAAACAGTTAACACGAATATGAAAAGGGTCTGCCATTGTGAGAAATATAATGTGTAGGTATCAGAAAACAATATGATCTATCACACACAGACGTATGTATGTGTGTGACGAATGTGTGACATGTCACTGTCCCATCCTTCCTCGACCGCTGTAATGGACAGTGCGACCCTTGGGCAAGATAACGGACTATGAAACGTAGACACATGTAAGTTATATGTAAAATGTAGGGTTGAAGGGCTGCACTAAACAGTAAGGGTTAGATAGATTGTAGTGGTAGGACTTTTGGCAGAGTCTGCCTGGAGATGTACCACACCTTTGCCAGTTATTCTACCGTACCGTTATAGTTATTAAACACCGTAATGTTTGACATTACTGTGTTTCGGTTTGAAGGGCAATGTTTCCAAAGAAATTACAGGGCTTAGAAATATAACATCTTAGATCTCTGGGTGACGAGCGCAGTGCAGTGCTAGGTAATGATTTGGAATCTCCATGTTCCAATAGCTGCATGTAACTATGGTGTTATGTGGCAGGCATGTTTCTTACCATCAGGCACATGTCCTGCACGTCTCGTCACTCGTTATTTTTAAAAAAATGTCGTGTCTTGACAAAATCACGGGAAATGTAGAATTGGTTTTGATACCAAGCAGATTTAATTTAAAATATAAATAGCCATTTTATATTCACAACTTATTTAATCTACTTTGAGTTTACTCGAATGGATTATAAACTTTCTCTCTGGCAACTCTACTACAATTGTGTTGTAAAGTTGGCCAAATTTGTAAACTGAAAATTTCTGCAACTTCCTACTATATTAGTTAAGGCGATGCCAGATTAGCGCCAAAACTCAGATGTGTAGTTTGGTTGGCGGGGTCAAGAATTGCCCAGTTGCCCACCTCTATTTTAAAATACGGCCTAATTAAAAAACTACACTTGGCCAAAGACATGAGTTAGATAATGCTATTGCGTCGCCACCCTTGAAATACGTATGCTAATTGGTAACCACGCCAAGGTTTTCTATTGCATGAATAAAAAGAAGGAGCTATTTTTGTTAAAGCGGCTTTTAAGTTTTGGCTTCAAAATTCAACAGTGGCGCCATATTTCACTTCAATTAAGTGTTAAGAGTCTACACTCGTACCTCGTACCATTATTCCTTTATTAAATATGGCTTTCGAGACCGTTAATTTCTCTATTGTGATTTTATTTCGTCCCTTGAATTTAATATGAGAGGTATGAACATACTCTGTTTAAAGCATGAGAAACTATAAATTTAACCTTTACCTTTTGGCTAAAGTGAGATTTTGAGTTTTTGAGCTAAGTGTAAATGGTACGAGGAATAATTTTGAGCACAGTTTTTAAGCTCCGACGCAAATACAGGACATTTTGCGAGTATAATAATTTATACTATAATTTTGTACTGACTTATGTCAATTTTTTTTTTATTTTTGTTGCCCAACCAAAAAAGTGGTGTTTTAAGTTTGACGTCGATGTCTTTTTGTCTGTCTGTCTGTGTGTGTGTGTGTGTGTCTGTGGCACCCCAGAGCTTAAACGGAAAGGCCGATTTCGATGCGTTTTTTTTTTAATTTGAAGGTTTTTTACCGTGGGGATGTTCTTAGCTATGTTTGGTAAATATTGATTCAAGATGGCTGCCTCCACAAAATGGCGGACATCACAAAATATCCATACACAAAATATTTCTTCACAACCTACCTCAGTATGGGTATCAAATGAAAGAGCTTGACTAGTAGAATACTATGCACTATGACAAATTTCAAATCCAAGATGGCCGCTACCACAAAATGGCGAAATACATTTCTTTTTTCACAACTCCTTCAATTTGGCCATCAAATGAAAGGGCTTGACTAGTAGAATGTTGTACAAATTACAAATCCGAGGAAGTCGGGGGTTCATATAATTTTCTTTTTTTTCGAGTTCACCCGAACGAGCCTTTCACATTAAAGCGTGACAAATCTGCTTCACTGACAGCCTACGAAGAAATCTAACGAAAAAGTTATTTATGCTTGTGCCAAATCCATGGTAAGTGTGTCATGTTTTCTTTATTGATTTGATGTACTTTATGCGAGAGTTCAACCTACAGATGGCCATAAAAGGCAGAAACGCGGCAGTAGTGGAGGCTCTGCGCCGGGAGGAGGCGGCTTAAGCAAAAGACGATGTCGAGTCGATTACAATCGGAATCCCAACCGGTAGTGATCGGCTCAATAGACGAAATCGGACTAGTAGGTACTAGAATTAAATGTTCACAACACCCCCTATTTTCCTTTTCTTCTCCTAATCCAAGAAATTTGTAAAAAAAGGTAATTGTAATGACAAAGGTCACGGCCCCAGAGTCTGTGGAGCGGCAAAATAATAACAAAAAAAAGTACTTTATGCATAATTTATAAAAATGTAGCATTCTGTGCTTCTCTACATAAACAATAAGTGTGCGAAATATCACAATCCGCGCAACTTACGTAAAACAGGGTACAACGGTTGTGTTCACGTATTAATAATAAACAAGCAATGGCTCCGAAATATTTTTATGGTTCTTTCACTTTAAACTTAGGCTTTTTGACGTGACAAAGTCTTATAAATTGGTTTGCCGGGTGACACTTCAAGAAACTGCGTTACGCTCTGCTCACGTTATGCGCTCACAACGAGAGCGAGTGAGAGGCACGCGTCCTTTCCACTCGGGCATGGTTAGCCCGCCTAAGAGCGAGAGAGACAGACATAAAAAGTGAAAGGCACGCGTCCCTTCCGTAAAATTATAGTCGTCGTCACGTAAAACTTTCGCCCATATACCGACTTTACAGGCAACCAATTTTTTTTGAAGTGAAAACTTCGTTTGGCTCAACACAGACGGATTTTTCGTGGGCTGTGAATTTAATTCTAGCGTCAAGCTCGGGAATTATAAGTAGTGGTAGGATTGTAGTGCTAGGACTCCTAGCAGAGTCCGCCTGGGGAAGTACCACACCTTTACCAGTTATTCTACCGCCAAACAGTAATGTGAAAACATTACTGTGTTCCGGTTTGAAGGGCAATGTCTCCGGAGAAATTACAGGGCTTAGAGATATAACATCTTAGATCTTTGGGTGATGAGCGCAGTGCAGTGCTAGTTAATGATTTGGACTCTCATGTTCCAATAGCTGCGTGTCAATGTGCTGTTATGTAGCAGGCACGTTGCGTACCATCAGGCACATGTCCTGCTCGTCTCGTCAATATATTTAAAAAAACACCAGTTACAAGCTAATATTTTCTTTTTGCTCTACGAATCGTTGTTAGGGTTACTTATATTAAATCATTTTATTTCACTTCAACTAAGTACATTTCAATACACTACACCTTTCCGTTTAAATGAGTGTACATACTTAACACTCCTCATTTTACTGGTTATAAAGTAATTTTTCGGGACTGTCACCGAGGGAAGATTAGATTACATCCCCCAACCACCTTCCCTTAATCTCAAATTGTCAACACAAATTATGTATTCTCTTGAAGTGCTCTTTTAAATTTCAAATTCATCAAACCGTCTTTGTGTGCAAAATGTCGCCTTTGTGTGCAGAATTTGGGATAGATTGCGTAACTGAGGCTCTGAGTGATCGTTTGGAGAATGAGAATATAGAGGTTCTTGATTTGTATCGGTTCAGTTACAAGTGAGTCTACTCAATGAGGTATAAGGTCGTAGGTTCAATCCTCACACAACAAATTATTTGTGTAAACACTTTTCAAGACTTGATCACGATCTAAACCATAATTTAATTACTTTTTTAAGTGTTTACATCATCGATTATATTATCGATAGATTAATGGTCGTGCCCAACCAAACTTCAGACGCACGTAATAATGGTATTTTCGGGAAGAGTGAGCTCACTCTTTCCGTTCTAGTCGGTTGTAGGAAGCGGTGAATGCCGGACGTTTACACCTATCCCTACTAGTTGTCAACAACCAAAATAAGTAGAGCCGCAACATACCTCGCCCTTAGCGATTTTAGGGGTCAAGTAGTTTGGCAGTTGTAAGCCACCTACGCTACACAGAGACGCAGTTTGTTAACAATTTCAAAGTGCTCAGGGCACATCTTTTGATTTATATCGTTGGTTTACATTATGTGTTAAAATCGCGAAAGTTTAATAACTTTAAATTATTTTCTTATGAATACGGACGGTTAGTTCCTAGTCAGTAGTGAGTCTGCTTACTGAGGCGTAGGTCGTATGTTTGATTCTCAGTTAGAACAAGTTATTTGTGTGATCAGTACAGATGGTTGAAGTGATCGGTGGTTTTTAATTCCAACCAAAAAAGGGGTGTTATAAGTTTGACGTCGATGTCTGTCTGTGTGTCTGTCTGTGTTTGTGTCTGTCTGTGGCACTATAGAGCTCAAACGGACGGGCCGATTTCGATGCGTTTTTTTTTTACTTATTCATCCGTGCGGATGTTCTTAGCTATGTTTAGTTAATATCCATTCAAGATGGCCGCCTCTACAAAATGGCGGACAAAATATTTATTCACAATCTACCTCAATATGGATATCAAATGAAAGGGGTTGACTAGTAAAATACGATGCACAAGATGGCCGCCACCACAAAATGGCCAATTACATTGTTTTTTCACTACTACCTCATTATGGGTATCAAATGAAAGAGCTTGACTAGTAGACTGTTGTTCAGATAACTAATCTGAGGTAGTCGGGGGTTAATCAACATTTTTAATTTTGTTCTCGTTAAATATCGTTTGCAGAGCTTTGTGGTTTTACGCGCGTAGTTCCCGTTCTTCCAATATTCTGTGAGCTGGTAACAAAATTTTTGGTAGGTATTTGAAGCAAGCTGAGAACTAGTCACCGTGTTCCTCTAAAACGGAGGTACAGACTTAGCTGGTGGGTAGCGGGACTAAATGAATTCCTCAAATTAGATCAACTGCCTGGTAAAAAGTCCCACCAAAATTATGTGTTTTTTGAGGATCACTGTTTCCAGAATGGTCTGGAATCTAACTATGTTCGTTTATTTGGCCCAACGCTTAAGCATTGCCATTCAGCGTGGTAATGCCGTCAGCATGCTAGGTACGCTTCCGATTGGTAGTGGGCTTGAACGTCTTGATTATCTGTACCTACAGTGGTCTATGGACAATTTAGGTGTGCTTAGTGTAAGTAGTTAGGTAGGTTTTGAGTGTGGTTCTCATTGTATTTTAGTTTTGTTAATAAAGGCTCTGCCTACTAAAGAAAAACTATGTTCTAAATAGCAACCCGACCGATCTGTGCAGCTGTTCCGACGTGATTGAGTAACAAATACTCAAACTTCCAATGTTAGAAGGATTTATTTTACAAGCGTCCCGTATCGAAAACTTGTGACGTTAGAAATACGTCATCAATAAGTAACCCGTGAAACCGATAGAATTTATCATCAAACTAAATGAACTCACGAAGTGCTCATATATCAGCAACCCCCTTTCAGCTTCGGTGTAACGGCAGCCACATCAAAGGACATAATGTTGCCATGTTGCAGAATTATCTTGATTGCCCCATTTGTACCTTCCGGTGAAACACGGGGGAGTGACGTGTATATGACTGGTTTTGAGTAACTGCTAATTGTAATCAGATTAAACAGCAAGCTATGATTGTGGTGTCGGCAACTTTATGGATTACTACCAGTGCCTTGTGGTTTTAAGAGCGCAGTGCCTGTGCCGGTTATTTTTCGGTGTTCAAAAGTAGCCTAAATCTTATTCCACACTATAACCTAACCATATACTAACTATATTCCAAATTTCAACCCGATCCGTTCAGATGTTCCGACTTGATTTAATTCGCATCGTTCTCCATCCTGTTTTTTTCTGGATTTTAAAACTATACTTTCTTTCTGTATACCAAATTTCATCCCTCCCCCCTTTCCTGATTTTTTTTTTGCTTGAAACAGCATGAATTGTCCCTGCAAACATGCAAACTTTCGTATTTATTATATTAGTAGGATAGCTGTAGGTTTTTTATAACGAATAACATTGTGTTGTTTTTAACAGGGCAGAGCTTTTATTAACAAAACTAAATTACAAAGAGAACTACACTTGTTATTTAAACAAAGTCGAAACGGGGTTGTAGCCAGTGCTGAAAATAATGTATTCTGTGGTTTGATATATTTCCATTTTATGCAGGAAAAGTTCGCAGCCAATCGGGGAAACTTTTACAATAGGGCAACTCTGACATCACAAACAACTTTAACCATAATGTTAGTAGTAAGTACTTAATAAAGTTTGTATACGTTAATGTTTTAGGGTTCGTTGGCAAATATTTGAAAAGTCATGGCAAAACAAGAAAAGACCACGGTTGTCAAGTGTCTAAAATGTGCACAAGTTTTATGGTATAGAGCATAGATTAGGAAACAAAACGTTTGCTTATGTGTTGAGCTATGTCGTTAACTTTGGTTCTCTGACAAATCACTTTGTTCTGAATTCAAACCCTCAGAAAAACTCCAAGCGCAAAAATTTGCTCTCTTCATAGATCTCTGTGCGACTTTGGATTTGCCGGTATGTCAGTGTAAATTTTTCTTTTATGACTTCACTAGCAGTACCCTACCACGCTTCGCTGTGCCACATTGTAATGCAAAAATTAAATAAAAACAATCCTTGATGCGGATTATATATCATGCTAAAATTTCAGCTCAATCGGTGCAGAGCTTTTTGAGTTTTTGAAGCGTACACAAACATAACATTTTCACATATAGAGATAGAGATTTATCTCCGCAAGTTCCTAAAACCATGTATTTTTTTAATAATCATGTTTTTCTGCTTTCCCCTAGCCCACTACTACTGGATTTTAACCATTTATGGTCAGCTGGAAGTTATAGTCTCTGATGGCACTCGGTGTCGTTTCGTAGGTCATGATAGGACACATTAGACTTAAGTCTATAAACATTGTGGATAGATAAAGAATAGAAGACATAGTTATTTATCAGCTACCTAGGTAATATAAGTACCTACCTACTATAGCACAGATAATGTTCTTCTATCGTCAGTATGTTTATGACTGCTGCGTACAGAAATAGCTTCATATAAATCATAGCCCGTCGTAAATATTCGAAATGTTTTCGTTCGCTATAAGTATTTTGGCTAACATTAACCAGCGTGTGGGATCGAGATGGACTGGCTGTTAGATTCGCCGAAAATGGGATTCGCGAGCAAATATTAGCTTACTAGGTGAGCCACGTGGTAATTTGTTTATGATTGATGTTTCAAAGACTCTGAACTTCCATTTGCTTGCAACGAATTATATTATTTATTAATATATATATGTTGGTGGACATTTCACACCCAACACCATATGACCCCAAACTAAGCACAGCTTGTACTATGGAAGCCAGATAGCTGATATAATACTTATATATTTTTAAATACATAATTATTATTATTACTTGCGTCGATACTCTGGCACTATCACATTTTCCAGAGACACATAGTAGGGCCGGTGCAGCGGCTAATTCAGCTGAGCGACTCAAACGGCGCAAATATGCAACCCTCGGAAGTGGTTACATATTTGAGCCCTTTGGGGTTCAGACATTGGGACCGTGGGGGCCGGGAGCTCACCTCATCTTCAAAAGCCTATCCGAGCGCTTGGTCGACGCGACGCGTGACCAAAATGCTGGCGTTTATTTGGCCCAACGCATAAGCATTGCCATTCAGCGTGGTAATGCCGCCAGCATGCTGGGTACGCTTTCGATTGGCAGTGGGCTTGAACATCTTGATTATCTATAGACCTACAGTGGTCTATAGATAATTCAGGTGTGCTTAGTGTAAGTAGTTAGTTAGGTTTGTAGTGTAGTGTATGTAGTTCTCATTGTATTTTAGTTTTGTTAATAAAGGCTCTGCCCAGATATAAAAAAAAAATATTATACATAGAAAACACCCAGGGTCAGTACAAATATTTGAATTCATCACACAAACATTTGCACTGGGTGGGGATCGAACCCACGACCCACGGCTTTGGCAATACGAAACGGTTTGACTCCTTCTGTGTGATAAAAACTTATAAGTATTTTCAACTCTGGATGACGAGCGCAGTCTCATTTTATTTATTTCGTGGTTATTACAATAAAGGTTACATGTCAAATGTTATTATTACATTACGTTATCGTACATCGATTTTATACCAGAGTTATTGTCGATACATTTACGTATTTAAAAATAAAGTAAAAAAAGTACAATTTAAAATGTTATTCGAAATTTGTAACGAATTCCTAGACGGTGTATGGCGCCATGTCTGTCAAAAATATCTTTACTTTATGTTTAAAAACAGTGCAGTGCTAGGTAATGTTTTGGACTCTTCATCAGCTGCGTGCCACTGTGCTGTTATGTAGCAGGCATGTTGCTTACCATCAGACGCATGTCCTGCTCATCTCGTCACTAATTATACAAAAAAAAAGATTTAAAAATAATTGCAGACACTCGCTCAAATTTCATAAGATGCAAATCATGGAGGTAATGTGTTAGTCATTTTTTTTTTGTTCATATTTCTAAACCTACGTCACCGATTTCAATAAAATGTATATGGGACCTATGAACAATGATCTACCGTTAATGCTGGGGCCACACTGAAATGCCATTAATTATCGCGTTAACGGACGTTAACCGAAGGTGTAAAGTACACCTAATGGCCGTGTACCGAAGGTGCATTTTACAAATACGGTTAACGTCCGTTAACGCGATAATGAATGGCATTTCCCGTTAGTGTGGCGCGGGCATAACAAAAAAAACTATCAAATTTTATTCACAATTAACATACAACCGAATTGCCAACCTCCTCCTTTTTTAAATTCGGTTATAAACTCGTTTTATCAATGTTTTTAAACGATGAAAAACCAAGCAAAGGTCATCCCGGTACTTCTGATTCTGTGAGCAGTGGTAGAGAATATAATCATACATATCCAGTGTAATCAAATTGCAGCTTGCCGTAATCTCAGTTCGCCCGAGGGCATTTCAGGAATCCTCTCAAATAGAAACGTCCGGACCACACGTATCGCAAATAGGACAGACTCTCTTATTGTCCACTGATCCGCCCAGGCTTCGTCCCTTGTACATCTATACTAATATTATAAAGCTGAAGAGTTTGTTTGTTTGTTTGCTTGAACGCTAGGATCTCGGGAAGGACTGGTCCGAATTGAAAGATTCTTTTTCTATTGGATCGTCCATTTATCGAGGAAGGCTTTAGGCTATAGAAAATCATATTAATTGAAGCGGAGCATGAAACAAGAATGTAACAAAATCGGGAAAAAATATTCCCCTTTTGAGAGTTTTCGTACGTTTCGTGCTTGGACATGACACATGACAGCATGTGTCAAAGATTGCGTCATTGAATTTCAGTAATCTGTGCCTTGAACATAAACCTTTGCTAAATTTTTTTTCTAAATCTGAGTTGGTACGACCAATTTCCGACAGGTGGCGTAGCAGGTACCTGAAGAGGTTTTTTGTTTGAAATCGATATTCTCAGGAATGAGTGAACCGATTTCAGTCATTCTTTCACCGTTGGATATGTACGGGATCCCGATGAGTGCTATATAATATACCACGGGCGAAGCCGGGGCGGGCATCTAGTGATATATAGTATAGCCTATAGCATCCACGAGGCTAGTTTTGCAAACTAGGATAGCAAGCTAGTGCTAGTAAGCTAGCCAGCTAGTACTTCTAGTTTCGTGTAGACAAAACTAGCGTTGCGTAGCGTTGTTTACACGAAGCTAGAAGCTTGCTATCCTAACTTGGAAAACTAGCCTCGTGTATCTCGGGTATTGGGGATCATTTGCATATCCAATGGTGACAGAATTTTTGAAATCAGTGCAGTAGTTCTTGAGATTAGCTCGTTTAAACAAAAAACGTCTTTAGTTTTAATATATTAGTCTAAATTCACAAAAACATAGACTATTTGCGTATTTAAAGTTAAACAAATATTGATGGTGCTTCTATGTGTAAACATACAAGCAGCCGACTAAATATTACCACTGCTGGGACTCGCGGCCTTCTCTCGCAAGGAGAAGAGAGTCAAGGCCATAATCCACCACGCTGACCTAGTGCGGTTTGGCGAATGACACACGACTACGAAAGATTCTATGTACATGTAGATTTCTCGATGACCGTATTAAATTAGCGGCATTACGCACTTCGAAAAGACAGTAGTGTGCCAGGGATTTGAACCTGGGGCTCCGAATCACAGACGCCATTCTCCCGACTAGACCAGATGCAACTAACTTGATACTTGCACACGCGTGCACATTCTTGAAAAAGACCGCAGGACGCGGTTGAAACTAAAGACCCACTGGACTGACTATAGCACACGTAAGTTACCCGTATATATTAGTTTTTATTTTATTAAATTTAGCATTTTCACAGACTCCGAGGTCCGTGACCTTTATTGGTTCTTTTTTTACATTAATCTGGGATAAGGAGAAGAAAAAGAAAATATTGGGGTGTAGCATCAAACTCTTAAAAACGGCAGAAGCGGCAAACGCGCTTCTACTATGGCGATGCAAAATCAGGTGACGTCTCCTGATTTAGTCTCAGTCGCAACAAGGAGTTGTGTACGTTCGCTGACAATTGTGTACGTTCGCTGACAATTCAATTTTCAAAATTTTCAAACAAATTTTCGCCACGTTATGTTGTCTTTAGATTATAGCATACCTCATCTTCGTTTCTTTAATTATATCGATGGGGTGTAGCGAACATTTTTATCCTAATTCTAGTGAGTCCGATTTTTCTAAGCCACTTCCGCCCGCCCCACAACGGCCGCATTTCTACCACTGATGGCTGTAAGTTCAACTCTCAGATCGTCTTCGGTGATGCAGCCAACGCTCGCCGTACAAACCGACCGATGGCGTCGTCGGAGTCGTCAAGATCCCAATTACCGGTATATTTAAAATGAGTATCTATCTTTTACGTTCAGCCACATAAACGCCAGCAAGAGTGAAATGTCTGTTTGTGTGTGTGTTTATACAGCGTAGAAGCATTGAAAGTGTTGCAAAGTTATTCCATTTCATATGGAGTTTCATAAACAAAGTACGGTGGTAGTGTAAACTGGCACAGCGTAAAGAACTGTTAACTTTTCATGTTTCTAGAACATTAGAGCAGTAATACTGTGTAGATAATGTTAGTTTAATATTGTGTTGAAGACAGATTATTTACTACAGAGGTATAAGCAAATACTTTGTGAAGGGCGCTCCAGACAGTATCCGTTTTAAATTGTTTTATTTCATAAATACTAGCGGCCCGAGGGTCTATCGCCTGACTAGAACTGTCTTTGATTTAATATTGCTCTCTCTCTTTCTCTTAGCTTGAAATGATAGAGACCGCAATAGCAAAGCGAAAGCCGATTTATTTAGGCACTAGAGAGGCCGTTCCAGTGTAAGTGGCAAAGGTGGAACTCTGTGGAGGTTTTAGTTAGTAGTGTCGCCATTCCGTTCGTAGTGGATCCAGCTTTGGCACCTGGGTGGAGGGGAGGGGGGGGGGTCAAAAAGTTGAGATCAAGTCATGCACGGAGCATGCAACAAGTGAGTTCGGGTGTTATAATTAGTGGTTCACCTGGATTCGCCCTGGAGTCGGACACAACCCGAATGCCTCCCCCCAGGTGAAAGAGTATGTTTAATGTGTTTCCCATCTTTTAGAAAGAAAGTTCCGACCAAACCGAAAAAACTTTGAGGCTTTGTAGCCTCAGACTTACTGTTTTCCGTAAGAAAAATAAATCGCGAATGTGGCGCATAAAGGCTTCCCAAGACCAGCAATGACCACTTTATTTTTCACACGATCGTACCATAAATAATAGCGTAAGCAGCCCACTAAACGTTCCCACTGCTGGGACTCGGGGCCTTCTCTCGCAAGGAGAGAGTTAAGGCCATAATCCACCATGCTGGTCAAGTGCGGGTTGGTGGATAACTCTGGTCTCCCTTCAACACGTATAAATAAAAATCAAAATAAATAAATATAAAATAAAATAAATATAAATCTTTCGCCTTTTACCATAAATAATACAGTTACGATATTTTTTTGCAAATATTGTTGCCTATATATCCGATAGAACTTCATTCCTACCTGGTTTTCCAAGACAGAAGATAGTCAGACAAAGACAGTTAAACAAAGATGTGCATCTTTTTTAATTTAGATTGACGCGCAAAACATGCATCTGAAAGTAAGCAATTTGCCTACCTCTAACAAAACAATTCCATATAGCTGTCAAGTAAATCAAGTGCCCTGTCTACATTACAGTCCTATCAGCAAAACTCAAAAACCTTGGGAGTTGTGCCTTTACTGTTTTACATAATCTGCGTTCAAGGTGGAAGCGTCAGTGGTAGCTTTCACGATGATGGTTTGTCTATTTCGGTTTATTTTTGTGCAAATTATTCTGTCTTACTTTCGTAACAAGGTCTCATTGATCTGGTAACATTGTTGCCGTACCACCACTGAAGTAGGTAATCTGGCGGATTTGATGGACTACGCTAGTTAATACAAAAACTAAATTCTACTATTTCAGAATACGATAGAGGTGCCAATGATCAAATGTCAGGTACGGTATGGAGTTAACTGTGTTGTATTTATACCTCTTTATGTAGTTACAAAAACATTGTATGTTAGTTGTCTTGGTGTGATGCAAAGATCTGTAAGTAGTAAAAGTTGTCCATTGGTTCCCACAGCTGGGGCTCGGAAGCATCCATCATCCACCAGCCCGCATTGAGCCAGTGTTGTCTATTAGTGCGTTGATCGCTCACTCCCTTGAGCAGTGCGTGTAGAGGTTGGGGAGGGGGCTGGAAGACTAGGGAAGGTTACTCGGCTGATATACATCGGCCAAGTAAAATTCATAAGTCTTCCAAGTCTTCCACGAGCACTCTGATTAGTAGAGTGCTCAGTGGATGGACAAAGGTCGCAGTGCGGACATAGAGGCGGAACCGTGACTATTCCTAGCCGCGGTGGTGAGGGTGGACCTCTCGCTGTCGACCATCTTCACCGTGATGCTTGACAGTGAGAGGTCGTGTGTGTTAGAGGAGCGAGAGATAGAAGCCTCTCTCTCCTCTACTGAGGCAGAAGCGGACACGGGGTGAGCCTGGAGATAACAACCTGGGCGTCACGTCTCCACTGGAGGGCCTGGAGGTGCTAACGCCCCTCGCAAGGCGGGTCCGCAAGGGCAGTGGCAAGGGTCAGGGTCGTCATAGGAGTGCGAAAAGTGACCCCGCGACCCTGACCCCTGGCCATGCAAGAGAAATCTGTGGGGGTTTTAGTCGGTAGGTGCACCATTTCGTACCCCATGGTGCCGAGTCTGAGACACACCACCACCATGGTGCCCACCCTGCATGGTGAGCGGGCATATATAAAACAATTTCCGCCCACAAAAAAAAAAGTTATTATAACTACCAATTTTTTTTCGTAACGGTTTTGTAACGCGCATCTTAAAAATTTACTCACAGATTTTTTTCCAAAAAGCGGCCATAAAATATTACTTCAGAAAATCTAAAATGTCTATTCCAACTTTCCAACAGATCCTTGTCGAACAAACTAATAACACAAAAGATTAATTTTCTAGAGGTTTTTCTCTGTCCTACCTGTTTCTGTATTTCATAGAGAATTTCCTCTTGATTTGTAATTTCCTGGAGTTTTCCATTTCTTTTGAGTGCTTCCATTAATTATGTATACGGTAGAAGTACAGCCAATTTCTTACGAATGGCGAGAAACATTTCGGTGTAGAATTATTTTTATAGTAAAGAGTTATGTGACGAGCAGAACATGTGGCTGATGGTAAGCAACATATCCGTCCACAACGGCACAATATCATGTGGCACAGGAAGATACCAAATCATTATCTAGCACTGCGCTCGTCAGCCAGATGTAAATATGATTTGTCCTCCAAACCAAAACATAGTCAAGTTTGCACATTACTGCTTGGCGGTAGTATTACTAAAAAGGTATGATGTATTTCGTAGCTCGAAAAAGCGACATCGTTTCATGGTTGATGTTCCAAAGACACGAGCGAAGAGGTTTGACTCTACTTTTGTGATAAGAATGTCTAGGCTGTGGAATACATTGCCTGAATGGGGTTTTCCTGATGGTTACAATATCGGTGTCTTCAAATCTGGAGTGAATCGGTTTTGTTGATGCATTTCTAGATGGCCAATGGCCATGGTCTCGAGTTTGCCCGAAGATAGAAAGAAGTTTTCACTTCAAAAACACTCATTAGACGATCAAGCAAAATTAGCAAGAGAAAGAGAGAAGACTCTAGAGAGAGTCTAGACAAAAGACCATCAAAAAGTGTTCGGTGCCGGTAACTGGAAACTACAAGAACAAAATTAAAAATTTGATTAATCCCCGACTACCTCAGATTTGTTATCTGTACAACATTCTACTAGTCAAGCCCTTTCATTTGATATCCATTTTAAGGGAGTTGTGAAAAAAGAAATGTATTTCGTCATTTTGTGATAGCGGCCATCTTGGACTTGAAATTTGTCAAAGTACAAAGTATTCTACTAGTTAAGCCCTTTCGTTTGATACCCATATTGAGGCAGTAGTGAAAAAAATAATGTAATTCGCCATTTTGTGGTGGCGGCCATCTTGGATTTGAAATTTGTTATATCGTATAATATTCTACTAGTCAAGTCCTTTCATTTGATACCCATATTAAAGTAGGTTGTGAAGAAACATTTTGTCCGCCATTTTGTGGAGGCGGCCATCTTGAATCAATATTAACCAAACATAGCTAAGAACATCCGCACGGATATTTACCTTCACTTCAAGTAAAAAACCGCATCGAAACCGGGCCATCCGTTTGAGCTCTACGGTGCCACAGACAGACACACACACACACAGAGACAGACAGACAGACAGACAGACAGAAACAGACAGACAGACAGACAGACGACAGACAGATAGATAACAGACAGACAGACAGACAGACAGACAGACAGACAGACAGAGAAACAGACAGACAGACAGACGTCAGATGAGTGGCGACAGACAGACAGACAGACAGACATCGACGTCAAACTTATAACACCCCTTTTTTTGGTCGGAGGTTAAAAAGTGTCTACGTCTGAGTGGCGCCTTAAGCGATCGCCCACTTTAGTCTGACCATGGTATTGAGCGTAACAGCCGAGAGCGGTCTCGGAGGGGAACTAATGAAGATCGATTCGGAACAAACCAGAGTATAGTGTTGATATACATTATACATCATGGAGAATGGGTAACTGTTAATGGTAGAGAGATGAAAAAGGGATGAATGTGTAATGATATATTTTCTTAATTTAAGTAGTGGTAGGACTTTTAGCAGAGTCCGCCTGGGGATGTACCACACCTTTGCCAGTTATTCTACCGCTAAGCAGTAATGTACAAATACTACTATGTTCCGGTTTGAAGGACAATGTTTTCAGTGAAATTACAGGGCTTAGAAATATAACATCTTAGATCTCTGGGTGACGAGCGCAGTGCAGTGGTAGGTAGTGATTTGGACTCTTCATTTTCTAATAGTTCGTGTCACTGTGCTGTCATGTGCTAGGCATGTTTCTTACCATCAGGGATATGTATTGTTCGTCTCGTCACTCTTTATATTAAAAAAATGTCATTACTTAAATGAAATAAAGTTGTTGTCCCAGTTTAAACAATATCACTGTATTCCGGTTTGAAGGGAAAAAATCTAGAGAAATTACAATAGCAGCGTGACAGTGTATATAATGGGTAGGCATGTTGCTTGTCATCAGCAATATGTCCTGTCTGTTCTGTCACTCTAGGTATATTATCAAAAAAATACTTTTCGTCGAGCATACCCGTCAGTCGACTACCTACTTTAGACCGACAATGAGAGTGAGTGGTAATTATTCTACCGCTAAGTAGTAATGTGCATACTTCACTGTGTTCCGGTTTGTGTGTGATAGTTTGTTTTAATAGAATATCGAAAATCACATTTTCGTAATATTATATTACTCAGTAAATTTATTAAAAATATTTATAATATTATATACTGTTGTAAATTTACTGGAAACACCAAATATAGCTTATTACGTCACTAACCGCAAAACAAGCTGTCGAAGACTGACTAATTTCTTTACTACTCTGCATTTTTATTACAATTTGCGATCTTAGCGACGACGATTTTGATTGTTTTTATTCAAAAACTGCTAAGCCTAGAACATCGTCGAAAAGTGGCTAGTCTGACAGTGTTTTGCAGGATACATTTTGGAGAGTGTGCAGCGGAGTTGCACGACCTGATATTGCCTTCCCCTTTCCACTACAGGACAAGTCGTAAGTCGGCTCACTACCACCCATACACTGTGGATATTCCCAAAATCCGTACTAAACGGTTTGAATTCACTTTTCTCGTACTTTGGAGTGGAATAAGTTGCCGGCCTCCTTGTTCCCTGAGAGATACAATCTAGAACTTTTCAAGGTCAGAGTGAATAGGTACCTTCTAGGTCAACGTGCGTCATCTTCGACCACACCGTCGCTTACCATCAGGTGAGTTGATGGTCAAACGCGGACAACACGGAAAAAAAAAGTTAAAATAAAATAAGCACAAATTGATTTGGTCATTTTTTTCAATCAATTGGTCGGGCGTTAAAAATAAAATAATTCGCCGTTTTGTGGTGGAGGCCATCTTGGATTTGAAATTTGTGATAGTGAATAGTATTCTACTAGTCATTTGATACCCATATTGAGGTAGGTTGTGAAGAAAATATTTTGTCCAGCCGTTTTGTGTAGGCGGCCATCTTGAATCGATATTAACCAAACACAGCTAAGAACATCCGCACGGATATTACCTTCAAATAAAAAAACCGCATTGCAATCGGCCCATCCGTTTGAGCTCCACGGTGCCACAGACGGACACACACACACACACAGACAGACAGACATCGACGTCAAACTTATAACACCCCTATTTTGTTTGGGGTTAAAAACACAACTGGCAGTCATGAATCGCGACGGATTGTGACGTCAGTCGTCGTGTTTTAGCGGGAAAATTAAAAATTACTTTATTATTTGAAAATACTAATATTTTTTAATTAAATATTTTTAAATCGTCAAGCGTCAATCTTCAAACTAAATCCCTATTGGTGCCAGCTCGCGAAATAAGTAATGGCAACGATAATAATGAAATTTTTTTATGGAATTTACTAGCAGCTTTCCGCAGTTTTACTCGCGTGGTTCCTGTTCTCGTTATTTCCCGGGATAAAAAGTAGACTGTATGTTATTCGAGAGTATAATCTACTCGTAGCTCTGCTCAGAATTGCAACCCGATCAGTTCAACGTTACAACGTGATTGAGGTACAAACATCCAAACTATGACATTTATAATATTACTTGTAGTAGATAGGATACGTGTACTCAAGTTACATCTGATTTAGTCCCGATGAACGACTACTGCTGAACCGGAACCCACGCGTTCAACTTTTTTTTTAATAAAGGGTGACGAGAGGAACATGACATTTGCCTGATGATAAGCAACATGACTGCCACATAACAGCACAGTGACACGCAGCTATTGGAACATGAAAAGTCCAAATAATTACCTAGGACTGCACTGCGCTCGTCCCCAGAGATCTAAAATTTATTTATCTCTAAGCCCTGTAATTTATCTGGAAACATTGCCCTTCAAACCGGAACAGTAGAACACAGTAACGTTTGCACATTCCTGATTTGCGGTAGAATAACTAGCATATGTGTGGTACTTCCCCAGGCGGACTCTGCCAAGAGTCCTACTTAGTAGTAGTAGTACATATACGTGATGCTGCTTACTTACGTTGAAGGTAAACATAGTGAGGAAACCAACACGTTCCTAATGTCATACACCAACACACAAATAATAAATGCTTTTTAATGTTACGTGTATAATTATACTTTTTTTTTTATTCATAATTACTTATCTTATCTTAATATATAAAAATCTCCTGTCACGATGTTTGTCCGCGATGGACTCCTAAACTACTTAGCCGATTTTAATCAAATTTGGACACCGTGTGTAGATTGATCCAACTTAAAATATAGGATAGTTTTTATTTCGATTAATGGGCTTTATGTGGCAATATCCGAGCGAAGCCGGAACGGGCCGCTTGTAGTATATTATTCATAATGAACTTATAACTGAAAACTAAAATTTGGCTGACAGTAGCATAGATAACTCGACAACATAAATATTTTATTCCACAGACATTCTAAATTTTGGCAAACGAACTTTTATGTCTGTCCCATACTGTTGGCGGGCAGTGTACAGTCAGGTCGATGACCCTCCTCCCTCCCTTGTCTGCTTTGTTCAAAGCCAAAGTTGGTGGGCAAAAAAAACGTTCAACCACATTATTAAAAATGTTGTCCATTTTACGTAGCTTTGCGATTTTACGTAAAAGAAATCTGATTTTTTAGAATTAATGTATTAAAGATGGAATTTATTTTAACTGTAAATCTTCGTATAGGTTGCGGATAAAATTAGTTTCAACCGTTCCCTTGTAGTGGTAGGACCAAAGTTTTACATTTTCGTTTACATATACTATCTATAGAGTTAGAACAAACGCTTAGCACCGAAAGCACGGGTCTGTTCGGTCTTGTCTCGTCGCTCTTGTGGATGTGTCATACTTTTGTCACGGCACATCACTATGTCGCCATAGCTACTAGAGTAAGATCCCAGGGCCGCCAGACATCACGTATTTTCTGATGGATGAAACGTGGACGATTGAGAAGAGTTTGAGTAGAAAACTCCCAAATAGAGTTTTAAAGCGTCTGTTAAGCAAAACGGCCGACGGAAAGTGTCCGGGAGAATTGGTTTTATTTTTAAAGATATTGCCTATAACATGCGTGAAAATCAGTTATGAGAAAATACGTGAAGTAAGTAATGTATCTTCTGGACCCCGTATCTCAAAATTGGCCGTCTAAGCAAGTTAGCGGGTAAGCATGCGTTCTTAGTACGTACTAACTCTACTCAATCGTCCACATTTCATCCATCAGAAAATACGTGACGTCTGGCGGCTCTGGGATCTTGGACTGTAACATACACCTCATCTGCTTACGATTTGTACAAAGGAGTCGTGCGGAAACCCCTGATCTATTTCTTTATTCTATATCTAAGGTGGTATTGACGCATTTTTGTAGTTGATGAGATTTCAAATCGAAAAATTAACAGATTCTTTTGTTTAATCTATAAAACTCGTTAAGATTCAGCTGTTTTACATGTTTTATCGTAATCTGAAATGATTTTGTAAGGAACTGATGTTTTTTCTCGATCCACACCAGGAATAAAACTAAGGTTGCCTGGAAGATATCGTTTTAGTGATAAAGCTGCCAACTTGTCGCACTAAGTTTATAAGGTTTACTGTTAATTATATATCATATTCTTTTGGTGTGCCAATAAAGAGTATATCTATCTAAAACAGGCTACTTTTGATCACGTTAATGTTAGTTGTTGATATTCCACTGGTTTCAGAGCAGGGCAGGGTTGATTCTGGGCAAAACTGTCTACATAAGCTTACAAAATAGGAATAATAAATACCTTTTATGTACATAATCCTGCTAATAATAAAATAATATTATTTTAAATATAAATTAGCAGAGACCCGCAGTTTCGCCCGCGTAGATCTCGAACCAGTTATTTTACAGGGACAAAAAATAGCCTATCTGTTATTCCAGAATATCTTGGTACTAAATTTCATTAATATCCCTTCTGTAGATAGTTTTTGCATGAAAGAGTACCATAGATTAAATTAATTGATTAATGTAATTTCTCGCTCATAGTACAGTTGTCCCTTCTGACTTTTAATCTCCGTCATTAATAAATTATTTGTATTTGTAGGTAATAAAAAAAATTACGCGTTTAAAGTCATGGGATGCTTCTAGTATTATTATGAATGTCTAAAATGTTTAACTTATTAAATATAATATTACATTTATAACAATTTTACAACCTTAAGATCGCAGTTTCGGATCCCGCCTACATCTTTTAGTATTTCCCTAAATGCAGAACGAGTTTATCGTCACCATAGGCTTTAAATTTGAAGAAAATAATAATGAATAAAACACAAAAAAGTATTTAAAATATCCTTAATGATGTCTACTGACTACACGTAATAAAAACTCTACTTTATTATGCGTAAACACTTTATGCATTCAGGCATAATCCATGGATTCATAAATAACGCCAAACTAAGCTTAAAAGCTCACGTAAATTGAGCTTTATACTAAAGCGTAATCCTATCAATTAAAACCCTATTAAGCACTAAGCTAAGCATCTCACTTAGCGTTTAAAACTTAGTGCCACCCATCTGAGCAAGCTAAAAATAACAAAATCAATAAAACTTACGATAAAAATAAATAAAAATACTTACATGCAAAATGAGGAATATGTCAGTCCAATCCGAATAAAAAAGCACAGCACAAACACTATGATTCCAATTTCAAAACTGACATTCAAACGCGCGCGGTTTTTTCGAACGACGCAACGTCTGGTTGGTGCAAATGTGGGATAGATACTGACGGCAACTGTCCCGGGACCTATTGTTAGTTGAATCGTGGGACGATAGGACCTCAGCTCAGGTGTCCCATTTTCTATTCCCTCGTTTCAGAGGATATGGTTTCAAAGGTCTATTTTTAAATATTGATTTATTGGTCCGTGTTATCGGCTAACTGCATTGAGGTAGCGAATTTTCTTTAGAATATGGTAAATTGTAAAAACTGTGCATAAGGTATTGTCCATTATAAACATACAATATTTTTGTTCATTATAAAGTCGTTTGTTCATTTGTTTATAGATTTTTTTAAGAGCCCATCTTATGTGTTCTACCAGACTATTATAAAAAATAATGACTGGCTTCGCTGGGCAGGCTGACTGGGGTCGTGGGTTCGATTCCGACCCAGTGTAAATATTTGTGTGATGAATTCAAATATTTGTAATGTGTCTGTTTGTTTCTATGTGTAATAAGTATGTATTGACAACTATTTTAGTATTATGTCAGCTATCTGGCTGCCATCAAGCTTTGCTTAGTTTGGGGTCACATGGTGTTGTGTGTGAATTGTCCACCAATATTGTATAATTTTTTTTTTCAATATTCAATCATTTATTTATATTGCACATATTTCAAATAATGTATTAGTTGGAAAATATCAACAATCAATAAATTATAACAAACTCTCTATAATCTATAATATTACATCGTTTAGCAGTTTGTAGTAGTAACATTGTTATGTACATTTATTTAGGCACTCATTTTCTACTTTTGTTTTTGAAAATAATTTAATTAGGTACCTTTAAATTAAATCTTACGCTTCACTAAATTTACGATACAAAATCCATATGTGACTGACTACCTCTAAAATATGATCTTCCGAACAAAACCATAATCATCAGAATCGATTCATATCAGATCTATCTCTTAACATACATACACAAAAATAATATGCAACCGAATTAAGAAACTCCTCCTTTTTTGAGGTCGGTCGAAAACTGGCCTATTTCTGTGATAAATCACGACATTTTTTTAGTCAAAATGTTTGCTGACTAATCACGTTTCGCAGAAACGACTCTGACCGGTCACCCTCCGCAATTAAAATAAATACCTATTTTTCCCGGAATCGTGATTCAGGCATCCCTGGCAACTCTGTAGGGGAGTTTTTGCTCAACTCTCTAGGAAAAAAGTTCAAGTTTTTATGTAAAGAGTCATCATCATTCGCTTATCCTTATACCGCTTTATGTGGGGTAAGGTATAACATGTAGGTTTCTTCTATACGTCTCTATCATTCGTCAAATCTGAACTTACTCATTCACACAATCACTCTATGTGGCAACCATGTTGCTTACCATCAGGCACATGTCCTGCTCGTCTTGTCAATTTGTACAAATTTTTTTTAAGTAGAGATTACACGCTTCATTGCGTTTACATATACGCAAATTTATCTACGCTTGTATTCACGGAAGTAGCAAGACGAACAGCTTCTGTCCAAATTGTCCATACTGTTTGGAGCTTGCCCTTACTGATATTACGGCAAAATACACGTGTGACATCAATATCATAAAACGCTGAGTCGAGTCAGCATCTCGATCACTAAATCGTTTACTTTATAATAATTTTACCAACCTTTTATATTTCATTTACATTTCCACTAACAAAACTACTGGATAAGATATTTCACAACTGTAAACCGTCATTTAAATCTGTATATAAAAAGCACTAGCTTTTACCCGCGACTTCGTCCGCGCCACATATTTATTAAAGTAATTGAGGCAGTACCTACTCGTATGTCTACTACCATACAAATTCACGTTTCCTAATCAAAATCGGTCTAAGTCAAAGTTTTATATTTATTAATAAATGTACAATTTACACGACAAATTAAAAAAAACTATGTTCTCAAAAAATTAATCAAAAACAGACTTTAATTTAAAATCATATTGGGACGGCCCACCAAATTTTATTAGAGTCTATTAGTAGATATTAGTAGATATATCGTCTGATTACATGAACGCAAATTTTAGTTTGTTGTTCATATTTCAAAAACCGCCCCACTGATTTCGATAAAATGTATATGACCACCTCTGAACTATAATCTACCAACCAAAAAAAAAAACCATCTAAATTGATTCACAATTGAAATACAACTGGATTGATAACCTCCTCCTTTTAGAAGTCGGTTAAAATAGCATACAAAGAGTGCAAAGATCCTTCCATGCACACTTTTACTCCTCATTCCCACTTTTTCAACTCTTTTCTGTGATAAAAGTCGCCGTTGTCCTTTCCTAAGTCTAGTCTATCTGTGCACCAAATTGTAACAAACTCTTTAAGTGGCTTAAGCGTTAGACGGTAACGGACCGAGAGAGTTACTTTCATATAAATAATTTCATATTAGAATTGAAAACAGGTGTTCCTGATCATTTTATAGGAGGCAGTTGTAAAAGATTACCGAAAAGTAATACGTTTACTCCTCCAAAAAACTCATTTTCGCAGTTCTTAATTTGCCTTAATCGAGCGTCCATCATGCATAACATTTGATAAGACACCATGGAAATCTCGTCGACTATCAAAAATTCTGTCTGATACGCCATTTAGTGGCTGCGCCCATCTTAAATATTGAGGTATAGTGCACTGTTTTCTTCTTGTCAAGCCCTTTTATTTGATACCCATGTTGATGGGATTGATAAAACCTAAGTTATCCGCCATTGTGTAGAGGCCGCCATCTTGGATTTTAATTTTATATAGTACATTGTATTCTACTGGTTGAGCACTTTCATTTGATACCCATATTGATGGGATTGATAAAACCTACGTTATCCGCCATTTTGTAGCGGCCGCCATCTTGGATTTCAATTTTTTATAGTATATTGTATTCTGCTTGTTGAGCCCTTTCATTTGATACCCATGTTGATGGGATTGATAAAACTTACGTTATCCGCCATTTTGTAGCGGCCGCCATCTTGGATTTCAATTTTTTATAGTATATTGTATTCTGCTTGTTGAGCCCTTTCATTTGATACCCATATTGATGGGATTAATAAAACATAAATTATCCGCCATTTTGTAGCGGCGGCCATCTTGAATTTATTTAAGTACATTAATTATAAATAAATGATACCGCTAGAAGCGTCTTGAAACGCTCTTGAGAGTAAATGGCTCAAACGGGTAAAAGTAAGGCGGCACTTCATATGCCGAAACATAAGAAACACCGCACTTATGTAACCTGACACCCGTTTTCCCGCCAAATTTGTAAAACGCGAAAATCGGCCAGTGTATCAAGCGGTTAAATAAGTATCCCCGTATAGTTGGAAATTATAAAATTGCTGGAACAAACGTTTATCGACTCCATTTCAAGTGTCTAGATACAAAGTTTCATGGTTTTATCTATACTTATAATAAAACTGTAACGGGTCGAATTCTGTACATTAAAGATATTTTAAAAAATTTTTTTTGGGGCACTCCATAGTCGATACTGATGGCGAAACTGCATTTTTTTTCTTTCATGTCTGTCTGTCTGTCTGTCTGTCTGTCTGTCTGTCTGTCTTTCTGTATAGGGATCACGCATCACGCCGAAACTACTGATTCAATTCAGCTGAAACTTGGCATGATTTTAGTTTATACTAAGGACATTGCTGTAGGCTACTTTTGATCCCCAAATTCTGATCGGTTTTCTTGCGGGAGGGGGTGAAAGTCAAAATGTGTATTTGGTTGTAACTCATGTTTGCGTTGTTTAATTTCATTAATTATTTTTTTGTTAGAAAGAACACACTTTTATATTGTCCCGTCAAAATTTGAACAATATCGGTCTGTTGGTTCGGAAATTACACAAACATTAAATAATAACGACACGCGCGGCGCGTTCGGTACATACTAACTTCTAAGTATTCTGTGTATCACAGACGATCCACAGAATATCTAGATTCTAGAATGTGACCACGTGATCGCGTCACGTCGTCTTGGATGACAAAATAATTGTCAAAAATATATTTTTGTGTGGAAAAACAAACATCATTCGGTTATAATCGACTTCAAACAAGGAGGATGTTGTCAATCGGGTTGCATGTTTTTTTATTTGGTTTTATTTTACGGGATAACTCCGCTAATTGTAAGTTGATTTTGATAATTCCTTTTTTGTTTGGTAGAAAATACTTCAGAGGTGATCTTAGATATCGAAAACAGGGAGGTAGTTTTTCAAATATCAACAAAAAACTAAAATCTACTTAAATTACCTGTCATTGAAGTAGATTTTTGTATTTTGGAGAAAACATATCAGCATAATAAGTAGCAGCATAAACAACCCATTAAATGTTCCCACTGCTGGGCGTCGGGGCCTTCTCTCGCAAGAGAGAGACAGGCTATAATCCACCACGCTGGCCCAGTGCCGGTTGGTGGATGACATATGACTTAGAACTTAGATTATAGGTAGATTTCGGTTTCTTCACGGTGTTTTCCTTCACCGTTTTAATTACCGGCATTACGAACATGACTCTGAAAACATAGTGGAGCGCGTGGTTTTGAACCCTGGGTCTCCGGATCGACAGTCGCCGTTCTCCCGACTAGGTCAGCTGTAACTTACTAGACCAGCCGTAACTTATTAGAAAACGTATTATTTCAATCCAAATACTATTTAAAATTTAAAGGTAGTGTTCAACAAGCTTCGGTGACCGAAGCAGACCGTTGTTAGGGTTCCGTACACAAAGGGTAAAAACGGGACCCTATTACTGAGAGTTCGCTATCCGTTCATCCGTCCGTCCGTCTGTCACCAGGCTGTATCTCAAGACCGGTGATAGCTAGACAGTTGAAAATTTCGCAGATGTATTTCTATTGCCGTTTTAATCATGGCGGAACGTATCAAGTGATCGGGTTGAAATTTGAAATAGAATTAGATTACAGTCTGGAAGAACATATAGGCTAAACATTGCCTACGTATAAGTACTCTATGTATTACGTAACAAACATCCAAACAGTGACATTCATAATATTTACAGGACAACGTTGGAACGCCTGAACATATTTGGATGGAATTCGAAACACACGTTACTGTGACGTAGGAAAGACTAAGCAAATTTGGTAGAAAATTGAAACAGAAATAGCTCATAGTCTGAAATACCACATTTATGTATTTATTACCTATCAACCTGAAAAGAAGCATGGGCCCTAAGGAAACCAATATTAACTATCACGTCAAAACGGCACAACGATATGGGTTGACATACGAAACACATATAGTTTAGAGTCTAAAATTTCACATGGGCTAATAAGTCTACATTTTCATTTAACTCCATATTAATATAAGCATATATTTTCGTAAGGAACTTGATGTGATGGTAAGGTAAAAGCCAAAAATTAAAAATATATGCACCCGTTTTGGCGTAGATAATATAGGTGATTTGCGTTCACAATCAAAATAACAAGCAACATAATATTCTCATTAGACGGCGCTAATGCCAGTTTAAATCTAAAAGCACTAAAGGCCATTTAAATCGATGTTATGCTATTGTGGTATGTATTTTTCTTTCATCACTAGGTGGCGTTACTGGTATTCTATATTGTACTAATAAGTTTTGCTGCTAAAAGGATTATGATGCCAAATTTCGATTCTTTCGTTCTTGATTTTTTCTGTGTTACCTACAATTAAATTCATACATTAACATTTCACTAAGACTTGGCTTAGATTTACGGGTTCAACTTGCTTGAATATCATTAAGACTCAAAATTTTAATTATTTTGATTCCACACAGGCTTCGTTCAAAATTTTACGCCGGCGAAGTCGCGGGTAACAGCTAGAAAACAGCTTGCGGATAAAAAGAAATAGGTAAGTAGGTATCAGATCATGCACATTAGCTTCAGACTTTTCATAATGTATCCTATAAAAATCCTACAAACTTAACACTTGCGGCTATGTTCGATACTACGAAACCTTACTAAGTATGTTTGATTTTGTTTAAAAAGAAAATAAAGATTATAAAATTAAATAAATTTTGTGTGGAAAAACAAATTCACTCAAACTCAAAGGTTTTTCAATGACTACTTATCCAAATATTTGACGTACGATACTTCCAATTAATGTATAAGTCAGTAACATGTGCTTACGCGAACGAAGTAGCGGGTTCAGCTAGTCTTCAATAATATTGAACTTCCAGACTTTCACCCCCAATTCCACCCCCGTAGGTACTACAGTTCGAATCTACAAAACTGCTAAAACATACATTTTATGGTTTCGTGTTAAATATCTAGACGTAAAGTTTCATAGTTCTTCAACAATGACGAAGTTTTCCATATAAACTTTCATCCCTTATTTTAACCCTTTCAACCCTTTTTTCGGAACAAAAAGTAGCCTATGTCCTTTCTCGGGATCTATTCTATCTATGTATCAAATCTCATCAAAATTAAATTTAAATTTCATCAAAATCTGTTGGTTGGTTTAGGCGGTAAAGACGGACAGACAGACAGACAGACAGACAGAGTTACTTTCGCATTTATAATATTAGTATGGATTAATTTATTCAATAAAATATTCATCACTCAACCTTTGTTTGGATCACTACAACTACACCTCCGAGAAGACAGGCTAACCAGGCAGCCTCGGGACTGGCAGCAACACTACAAGTCCCTCATCACCACCAGCGGCAGGTCAACTTGGCAACGCCAGCCGTAACTTCCCTGATACTCGGGATCCAGCACCTCCGCCCGTGGTGAGTCAACTCGGCGACCTCCACCCCGAACGCCCCGTACTGTGGACGTTCGGCTCACACTTGCGGGTGGTCAACCTGATGACCACCGCTAGGACGCTGCGATACTGGAGACGTCCCCTTACTGGCGTTCAGTACTGGTCCGTTCGAACTAGCACCGGACTCCGCACACCACCACATCCAGAGCAGGCCATCAAGAGGAGGCCTGCCAACCAAGTCAGACAAGCGTTGAACAATACGTTGTTAGGCGCTTGCACTGACTTCTCTGGCGATTGATAGTTTATCGACGCTTCGATAGGCTAGCAATTGTACAGATACCAATATAACTCGATACATATTAACACAGTATCGCACTGAAACTGAGGTTCAAGCTATACTGACAACGCGTTTTAAAATATGAGTTATGGTGTTCGTGGTTTTTAGAAGAGAAAACTTCGTTTGGCTCACCACATACAAATTGCTCGTGGGCTGTGAATGCAGCTCAAGCGTCACGTTCGTATATGAAAGAAAACTTCAGGTGAACTCGGATGGCCATGGCCATGCCCTCCGGTTTCACCCGCGTTTCCAAAGTAGGCTATCAAATTCTGAATTAATAGTTTTCACTTCTATCGGCAGTTCCTATGACTGCAATTTTTTATTTTTTTTTATTTAGCCAATGTTGTAGCATCGTAGCACTGTAGACACCTACATTGTAGCTTGTAGCCAGTCTACGCTACTAAGATCGTTAATAATTAAAAACTAATTGGATTTTTAATTATTATGTATAAATTATTTATAAACGCGAAAGTTTGTGTGGTGTGTATGTATATTAATGCAAAACTACTGTATGGATTTGGATGAAATTTGGTATAGAGATTAGAGATGGAATATAGTCTGGATAAACTAAAATATCACAGAAAAGTTACACGAATTGGAAAAACACGGGATACACAGACTAAGTAGTACACTCGGGATGTCATAATCGATCGATCGACAGGAGTGAAAACACGATGTGATAAATAGGTACACTATGGTTCTATTATAATCAATAACGAAATTAATGATTATTATTAAAAATATGAAAGTTTATAAATTGATCTGCGCAATGCAAATAGTTAGATATAATTTACGCAGAGGCACCAAAATAAATAAAAAATATAGAAAAATAATAATTACAATAGAGTAGTGAAAAACCAGAGAGTACCGATACAAACGCATGATAGCATTCCGTACCCGCGGCCAAGCGTGCACAAATAAAATTATGACGCGATCGTCTGCCCCTACCACGAGATCGTTACTGTTAGTGTATATTTCAAACAATTACTCGTAGATATTGCAATGCAAAGAAAATAAGGCAGCCATGACACAAATGCCTGTCAAATATATAGAAATAAATAAAATTGGAGTGTCTGTGTAATATACGAGTAATATTAGTATCTTTTCACAGTATATGTGGGACCTATGTTTATTTAATTTTTTTTTAACTGTTGACATACACTAATAAAAAATTGCCTATTTATTACAGCGAATCTCCGTAACGGCTGGGCCGATTATGACGAGACTTTCACTGCCAGATTTTTGATATTCTTAGCCATAAGCTACTTGACACCTAAACAGATAATCTTTAAAAAACGGGAAAAATGGCGGGGCACAGCCTTAAAATTAAATAAAATAAAATTTATTTGTTCAAAAGTATTTCTTAGTTAGTATCCCTACTTAATTCACAAACACAAATGTATCTAAACAAACGTACACGCGGGGACACCTGTGTCGTACAAAAAAATAATAACCCATCACATAACCACATACCACGTAGGTACCACGAATTTTGATTGCACGAAACAATATTTGAAAGACTTGTGAAACATTAATGATGAACAGAGGTTATTAATCATACAATTAGAACTATGGCTCAAACAAACCAGTTATATTTACACAAAATATAATTCTACTGAACGTCACTGGACAGGATACCTCCTGAACGGTTAGACCTATTTGATTGTATTTATGTATGCATATGGAAGGCGCCTAGGAGCACATATTTGCATTTCAACTTCTTGTTGGATACAAACTTTATAGTTTAAAATTTTATTCATAAGGAGAAACTCACTTAGCTTTAGTTAGTAACATTAATATTAAAACAAAATACAAAAAACTGATTTATTAGGTAACTATAAACTGACGCAACAAAAAAAAGAGCCAACAAAATTGAATTCTTATCTTAACCATATCAGATGTAACGCAAATAGGGATGTTAACACTAATTACAAATTAATATTTAACGTTAATTTTATGATAGTTTGTATTAATAAAATATCGAAAATCACATTAATATAATTTAGTATTACGTAGTGAATTTATAATAAATGATTTAAATGCTATATTTTTAATCTGTTGTCACGTGACTGGAAACCCCAATATGACTTATTACGTCACTAGTCGCAAAACAAGCTATCGAAAACTGACTAAACTGGTTACTTTTCTGCATTTTTATTATAGTTTGCGTTCTTAGCGACGACGATTTTGATTGTTTGTATTCAAGTGATGATAAGAAACAAATAAACTGGACATACAGTCAGGAGTCACTGACCATTGTTTTGTTCACTAGTCAGTGACGTCATGTTAGTATTTAGTGTTTTAGCGGCAAAATTCAAAGTCTAATATTGTATATTTACTGATTGAAAATAGTAATATTATGAAATAAAATGTTATTTTTTTACGGTAAACAAGCGCCAATCTTCAAAATAAAAACAGTTCTGAAAAATTGTTAACATCCCTATTCATTGAGTTCAGTTTGATTTTAAATGTGTTATAATGATCAATTTATGTATCCTGTAATATTTTTTTTCGACTACATTTCATAACAAGAATATTGGCTTATTAAATTTCAAATGTAAGTATTTATTTTAAATAGAGATTTAAAAAAAAATATGGCAGTCATAGGGAAGCCGATAGAAGTGAAAACTAATAACTCAGAATTTGATGACTCACTTTGGAAACTACGTGGGTGAAACTGGAGGGCGTGGCCATGTAGATCATCCGAGAATACCCAAAATTTTCTTTCATATACGAACGTAACGCTTGAGTTTAATTCACAGCCAACGGAAAATCTGTATATGGTGTGCCAAAAGACGTTTTAACTTCAAAAAAGAGGGAGTAATCATTTAATTTTGAGTTTACGGTTTATTTGGAACGGGCTATGAAAATGAGGCTTCGTATCGTGGTAGGAGGGTTAGCGGTTCACGCGTCGGCGACGTGGTGTCTGGGAGTAACACAGAGTAGTGCAGACAACACTTTGTTTACTTTAGCAAACAATGCTTTAAAAATTGTGTACTTTGTAAAAAAATCTCTAATCAAAATCAAAATTTCTAATCTCTTCTTCTTCTAATTGTGCAACACAATTATATATTATACTAGCTGCCCGTCCAGACTTCACTCAGATAATAACCTAGATACCAACTACAGTGCCATCTGACGGGCTGGTTTGTGAATCTAATCCACCCAAGGCGTCATCCAAACGCATACAAAAAATATCATTCAAATCGGTTCAGCCGTTTAGGAGGAGTTCAGTGACAAATACACGCACAAAAGAAATATATGTATGAACATATATATACAAAACATATACTATTACATTTTAAGTAAACATATACTATTATTACTATTATTATTATTACTATTGTTTTTGTGTTGTAAACAATAAAGTGTTTCTATCTATCTATCTATTACATTTTATAAACATATACTATTTCTTATACTATTTTTATGAACAATTTTTGGCGAATATATTGCCTACTTTGACTTTAAACAAACATTTTAATGAGTTCCTGAGCCTCGGTTTAAGACATTGACCAAACAACAAAAATAAACTTCACAGTACAATTATGAAATAAAAAAAAATTAGCATTCATAGGAACTACCAAAGAAGAAGTGAACTTATAACTCAGACTTTTATAGCTTACTTTGGAAACCACACGGGTAAAATCGAGGGCGTGGCCATGAGTATGACCACGGTCCTGAATTTACCCGAAGATTTCTTGTCATCCCCGAGTGTGACCCTAGAATTCAATTCACAGCCCCCGAAACATCTATTTATGGCGCGCCAAAAGAAGTCTTCACTTCAAATTAGTACAGCAACAACATTCGATTAAAATTAATTATACGATGCATGTACATCCATAGGTAGATAATAATTAAGCAGAATACACAGAAATCACGCCACCTCATTGCTATTCTCTGCACTCTCGACCAATCGAATGCGGCAACACGCGCGCAACGTAATTAGAATTTCAATTCAAATCAATCATCTCGAAAGCAACAATACGTGCTTGTGTGTAAAGGGTTATACTAAGGATTTCTGGATGCAGATAGGTTAAGTAGTGGTAGCACTCTTGGCAGAGTCCACCTGGGGAAGTACCACACCTTTGCCAGTTATTCTACCGCCAAGCAGTAATGTTCAAACTTTACTGTGTTCCGGTTTGAAGGGCAATGTTTCCAGAGAAATTACAGGGCTTAGAGATATAACATCTTAGATATCTGGGTGATGAGCGCAGTGCAGTGCTAGGTAATGATTTGGACTCTTCATATTCCAATAGCTGCGTGTCACTGTGCTGTTATGTGGCACGCATGTTGCTTACCATTAGGCACATGTCCTGCTTATGTCGTCTTTGCCATTTGTAATATTAGCAGAAAGTAGGTTTATTAATATATACAGATTTTTATTACATTGTAAAACTCTAATTCACCCCATAGGTTGTCTCTGTATCCAGACTACTCTGTGTCTGTGAGGCGGTTGCTAGGCAACCGGTCGATCGTTGCAGGCTCCAATTTCATTGCGTCTGTCATAGAATAGCAGGCACTTCGGTCACAGATGGGACCATAGATTTTGATTTATTTCTTTGCTACTTCAACGTCGTTGGATGGGATAATCTTTGAAATTTTGGTCTATTATCATCGATATAAACCAATGGATGTGCCCTGAGTAACTTGAAATTGGTAATAAACTGCGTCTCTATGTGTGTCGTAAGTAGTTTACACATAACCAAACTACTTGACCCCTAAAATTGCTAGCAGCGCGATATGCTGTGGTTCTACTTATTTTGGTTGTTGACAACGAATAGTGATAAGTAAAAACGTCCGGCGTTCACCGCTTCCTGCAACCGAGTGGAACGGAATGAGTGAGCTCACTCTTCCCAACAATGACATGATTCCGTGCGCCCTGAAGTTTGGGAGGGCACATTTGTCTATTGTAGTATTTTTGAGCATGCTTAATAAAATATTTATCCATCATGTTTCTATTTATAATAAGTAGTACCTGGTTGACCGAGCTTTGCTCGGTTTTTTTAAATGATATTTAGGCAGGTACGAATTACGTAAGTAGTGATGACTTACTTGAATTAAATGCGTTTATAAAAGGCTCTAAGTATAAGATTTTCTCAGAAAAAAAAAACAAAAAAAAATCCCGAGTGAAACCATCAGGATTCGAAGCGGGGCCTGTTGACTCCGAGGGCGAGCATATTCCGTTTGCGCCATTTAGACTTAATGAACAGTGGCGAAATAAGTTATCGTATTCTAATGACATTGTAGGATTTTTTTCATTGTCTAAAAACAAGCATAAAATGATGTTTTTAAAAAATAAAACCTATAGTCCGTTCCACGGAGAGGTGTAGAAAATGTAAACAAATCAATGTCACTCTCAATATGACAGATCAGCATTTCTCAACCTTTGTTTCAGAAGATAGTTCGTTGTAAGCGTCTCTGTTTGCCCTTTTAGATTTTCGTCACATAACAAGGTTTAATATATTCCAATAAGTCCGTTTCCAACCTTTTGTCTTATTTCTATTATTTTATAATTAAACGTTTATTAAATATGTGGTGCGCATAAGTTTAATAACTTGGGTGGTTGGTTCATGGAACACAATATATAGTAACTTATAAACAGTTTTTATTAATATTAATTATTAAGTACAGCTTTGTTTTTTTATGTAGCACTTAAATTCCTTTTTCATTATGTATGTGAAATGATTGACTTAATAGTAAACTTAAATTTAATGAGATATATATATATATATATATGAGACGATCTTCTTAGCATTCCATGGATTCACCGTGCGGGTGCCGGGTCCATCGTGTGGCAGAGAGAGAGAAATCTCGAGTAGATCCTGAGACTTGTGACTCGGGCGTAGGTTTAAGGAGCCCTTTTCTGACGTACATCAACACTCACCTTCACTACTCGTTTTTCTCTCCCTGCCCAGCCAAATCTGATATGAGCCTACTAGCGCAGCTTTAGATACTCGTATATATATCCACATTCAGATCCGTATCCGTGGATGTACTTTTTTCACAATCAGTCAATCACAAGTGTAGTTCTTACTACGAGTACCTGTGTAGCTGCCATTGCTATTATTTTGTTTTAATAAAAAGTGGTGTACCTATATAAGTGGTAACCTATATACTATTCCTAGCTATAATTATTGATCTACGTTTTATATTTGAACTAAAAAAAGTAATCCAGTATGAGTATATAGCTAACGTGGCCCTTATACTTGATTCCGTAACAAACAAATAAGGTAAGTAAAATGACAAAACAAATGGTGGCACACAAAAGACATTGGTGGAACTATTCCTACCCATTCTGAGAAGATTCAAATAGTTTTAATATTAAGTGCCCTGTTCCTAAAAATTTTCGAGGTCAGAGAGGTTTGTCATCCACCACCAACACGGAAGAATTATAGCCCCAGCAAGGAACTTTTAGTTGGTTGCTTATGTGAGCAGCGTCCCGCAAATTTACCCGCTTAGATCTCTTTTCCGTAATTTTCCCTCCATAAAACTTATACATAAACTTATACATATGCGTTCCAGATCATAATCTAACGGTGTACCGCGTTTAAATCTGAGCCGTTTAGCTGTTCCAACTTAATTGAGCAACGTACATCCAAACTTTTGCACTTATAATAAGTATTAGTAGATTTTCTTACGAATAAATAGACATTATTTGGTGGTTCATTAGGTAAACGTCTTATAATTTACGTGCAAAAGTAATGGTATCTCATCAGAAATATGCGTATACTTAAGTGAAGTGAGACCAAAGTTCAATATTATGATATTATATGCCTTGTTTGTTGACTTCAACGACTAAAGAATAGAGATCTAAATGGTCTTAAATGGTCAGTTCTAAAATCTATTTAGAATAACATAGACTAGTTTTAAACACTTAAAATATGGTTTGTTTTTATAATTTATGATGATTAAAAGCAGTCTGACATGGCTGGTTTTAATTTCATAATATTGAACTTGTCTTTCACTTCACATTTATGTTTTGATGGGATTCGCAGTTTGAGAAAAATAGATCAAATTGCCACTGCTTAAAACCGTATCTAGCACATTCTACTATTACTATTTATAACTTTCAAGATAAGTTAATAAAACGTTATTTTGATCAATACAAATCCAAGTATGTTGCATATGAGATCACAGTAAAGTCGTATCATATTTGTGAAAAATATTTTAAGACGGTTTTAGAAAAATACTAAGGTTAAACGATTTTTATGTTATGGTAGCACCTTTGTTTACATTTTCTACACCTCTCCGTGGAACGGACTATAGCTAGATCGATTTATCATACCCGAAACCCCATGTATACATAATTTCATGAAAATCGTTCGAGCGGTTCCGAGATTCAGATTGCTGCAAGCAATCAGACAAGAATTGCTCGTTTAAAGGTAAAAGATAAGATGAGATGTATTTAAAACCATATATGTATTATATCAGCTATTTGGCCGCCATAGTACAAGCTTTGCTTAGTTTGAGGTCAGATTGTGTTGTGTGCGAATTGTCCACCAATATTTATTTATTATCATGGCGCCTGCTGCTTCTGTATTTGTTCAATAATTTAACTATTTACCTTTTACCTGAAATACAGCTTCAAGCTAGTTCGGGTGCCTTTGGAAACATAAACTTACTGTAAATTTTAGGTAAATTAAGAAATTTTAATTATTATCAGTATATAAATTCATTAACTAAACTGTTATTGTATCATGTATTTTGCTTATTTTTCCTTGAATTTTTGATATTATAAGTAACATTATACCTATATTAGCCAATATATATAATAATTTGTTAAGTCTTGTTGAACATTATCTGGCTATGAAATAAATTACTATTATTACCTATATCGCGTAGTCGATGTGTTCTTAGGATAATTTATTACCTATGTACCTGTCCTATTTATACAGCGAAAATTCATGAACAGTGAGAATGCTCGACATAGGTAATAGGTAGAACTTTACATTATACAACTTATTTCCATAGGATTTGTAGTTTTCCCGGAAATCGAGATAAGCCGCTTTTAACCACCTAAAACGGACGCCCTCTTTTCCACTTCCCGAACTCAGATCGCCCGTAAATTATATTTTCTTTCATTTTTGTCATTTTCTCTTTCTTTTACTCTGGGTTTCATTATACTATTTTTTTTCGTTTTTTGGCATTCTCAAAGACTTCTACACTGGTCAACCAATATTAGTATAATAGTACTTATGTAATGATTTTTTTTATTACTTTTATATTTTTTTGTAAAAATCTTAGTGTATTTCACAGAATACATCTAATTACCAAGTTTCAACACTGTAGTTGTACTGTTGTTTCAATAGTTTCGGAAAAAGTGGCTGTGACATACGGACGGATAGACAGACATAGCGAATTCATAAGGGTTCCGTTTTTACGTTTTACGGAATCCAAAAACTGTCTAATATTTTTACCAACTCGCACTGGGCCAAGGCAGCGTGGTGGATTATGGCCTTGACTCTCTCCTTGCGAGAGAACGCCCCGAGTCCCAGTAGTGGGAACATCCAGTTTATGCTTTATTCTACATATCTGACAAAATAAATATCAAACATGGAGATCGTTGTCAATTTCGTCAAATGTTGCGAAAAAGTGTCATCATCATCAACAACCCACTAAAAGTTCCCACTGCTGGGATTCGGAGCCTTCTCTCGCAAGGAAAGAGTTAAGGCCATAATTCACCACGCTGGCCCAGTGCGGGATGGCGAAATAGTTTCTATTTTGTAACATGAAACCAGGGATGTTACGGAGCTCCGACTCCGATAAGTCGGAACTTCCGATTATTATTACAGCTTCGGTTCCGACTTCGGCTCCGAAACTTTTAAACCAGAGTTTTTAATCGGAGGTAAGGTGTATAAGCATTAGTGATAATACCTTATTGTGGTGGAAAGTAAATTAATATCCAAATTAATTTGATTTAATTTGGTTCAAATGAAACCAATCATTCAATATTCATGTTCTTTTGTTCTATCATACACATATTAATTTGGGATTCGATTCCTCTAATTTAATTTCTTGTTTATTTGAAAACATGTAATTTTTTAAATTGTTTTTGTTTTATTTGGTAATCAAAATAATAACAAGAACAAAATTAAAATATTTGATTAACCCCCGACTACCTCAGATTTGTTATCTACAACAACATTCAACATACATATCTATTACAACATTCTACTAGTCAAGCCCTTTCATTTGAGACCCATATTAAGGGAGTTGTGAAAAAAGATATGTATTTCGCCATTTTGTAGAAGCAGCCGCCATCTTGGATTTGAAATTTGTCATAGTGCAAAGTATGCCACTAGTCAAGCCCTTTCGTTTGATACCCATATTAAGGTAGGTTGTGAAGAAATATTTTGTCCACCATTTTGTGGAGGCGGCCATCTTGAATCGATATTAACCAAACATAGCTAAGAACATCCGCACGGCTATTAACCTTCAAATAAAAAAACTGCACCGAAATCGGGCCATCCGTTTGATCTCTACAGTGCCACAGACAGACACACACACAGACAGACAGACAGACAGACATTGACGTCAAACTTATAACACCCCTTTTTTGGTCGGGGGTTAAAAATAAGTTTGACTAAATAATGTTAAAAATATTCTGCCACCACTTTAGGGGTCTAATTTCGATACCTGATTCGATGCCAGTTCCGACTCCGATAAATCAAATTTAAAAACTCCGACTCCGGAGTATTTAAAAACTATTTAAAAGCTTAACTTGGCTAAATTTAGTATTTCAATCCTGAAGGAAATTTAGAAGCAAGCTAAGTCGACTAAATTCAGAAACTAGTTAGAAGAAAACAATCCTCGCTGCCTGAAATAATTTGTACGCTAGCTAGCAGAGCTGGCTTACTGAATTCAGTAGCGTCTAAATTAAACCAAGTATAATAAGACGTTACTCGTCAAGCGGCGCGGAACCCATATCGGTTCAGCGCCGGATATGACTCATCTTGTGATATAAATCACAAGATATGCCCTTAGCACCTTAAATTGTTAACAAACTGCGTCTCTGGGTGTAGCGTGAGTGGTTTACAACTAGTAATCTACTTGAACCCTAGAATCGCTAGCGGCGAGGTATGTTGCGGTTCTACTTATTTTGGTTGTTGACAACGAATAACGATAGGTATAAACGTCTGGCGTTCACAGCTTCCTACAATCGACTAAAACGGAGCTCACTCTTTCCAACAACAACATAATTCAGCGCCTGATGTTTGGGAGACATCCATTTATTTATATCGATGATAAAAATTATATAAAAAAATTGAATCTACCCTCAAAAATTTTGAGGTAAGTTTTGACAAAACAAATCATAAGTGAAGTTATGACCTTAAAAAATTACGGCAGTAGAAAAAAAAAACATAAACTAGTGAAATAAATTACTAGAATTGGTCTTAAATTTTAGTTTTAGTCACGGGAGACAGGTCTTTGAACGTCTTGTACATTCGTCTGATTGAACGTCTGATTGCGTATGATGGCGGTACAGTTTAAATTTCCCAGATAATTTTGATAAGCACGCCACGAACGTAAATTAAAAAATAACATACAACCGAAATGAGAGCCTCCTTTTTTGAAGTCGTTTAATAATTTACCATAATATTACTTATAATTATTATTCTACCCATTCGTCATTACTGCTATTTAAAAAAACGCCTCATTATTAAAATGTAGGCTAATTAAATCGAGGTGTGCAAATGATATTAAAAAAAAACGAGTATTCCGAATCAACCTATTGGAATAAATTGTCACCAAACGATATAAATTAAAACGTGATTTCGTGAAGTAGAAAAATACTTTCATAGTGTGACTAATTTCTAATTTTGTACATTAGTAATTCGTATGAATCAAGAATTACGCTTTAGGTAAGACAACTATAATTTTAGTAGTTTGGCATAGTAATTATGTATGCATAAACGGTAATACGGTACGTGTTTTGTATGAGATAAAGTGGACAAATCAGGGTTCAGTTTTCTTCTCCAGTGTTGCTAGTTTGGTATTTTTTCGCTAAACTAAGTAATATTTTAAGCCTCGTAAGATATTCATTTCCAATGCTTAAATAGGTAATCGATTTTGGTGTATGGAAAATTATTTTATGTGACGCTATTAACAAACAGAGATTTTACAGGTTCATATTATGAAGTAGCGACAAAAGTGTTGACCTAAAAACAGTCAAGAAATTGATACAACAACATTCTAATAGTAGGCGAATATCGGTCGGCACCTAACATTTTTTATAAGGATTCTATCAATGTAATAATCTATACTAATATTATAAAGCTGAAGAGTTTGTTTGTTAGTTTGTTTGAACGCTAGGATCTCGGGAAGTACTGGTCCGAATTGAAAGATTATTTTTCTATTAGATAGACCATTTATCGAGGAAGGCTATAGGCTATAGAACATAACGCTACTATCAATAGAAGCGGTGTTTACGATCTATTCTTCGTATAAAATGGCAGGACCGAGTTCCAAACTCTGAAGTGTTGCAAAAGACTGGACTGCATAGAATCTTTACTCACAAAAAGCCAACTGAGATGGTGTGGACACCTTGTACGTATGGATGACTCCAGGTTGCCTAAAACTGTGTTTTATTCACAGCTGAAGGAGGGAAAGCGCACTTCTGGAGGTCAATATCTTCGCTACAAGGATGTCTTGAAGCGACATCTTAATGTATGTAACATCCCAAGCAATGGTTGGAAAGAGCTGGCAAAACAGAAATCGGTATGGTGCAGCTCTGTCTGTCAATTTTTGAAACGAAGCGTTTACAAGATCTGGACGCAAAACGTCTCATTAATAAAACCCGCCTGAAGCCTTCCTACACCTATACATACAATTCGAATGGCCTATTGCATTGTGCGTCATGCGATAGGACGTTTAAAACACAACTTGGTTTTGCGAGCCATGTTCGCGCGCATAATAGCTCTTAGCTGGGTTCGCCGTTGACGAATACGTCAAGGAGGACTGTATATAACGGCTTTAAAAATAGGATACAAAAAGTGTGAAAATTAATTATGTAACAAAAAAATTGGCAATAATAGGGACTACCGATAAAAGTAAAAATTTATAACTCAGAATTTGATAGCTCATTTCGGACACTACGCGGGTGAACCTCCAGGGCGCTGCTAGTTTGTAATAAATCTTACCTGAACATTGCTTTCATTTACGAGCGTGGTGAGCTTCATTCGCAGCCCACGAAAAATCTATTTGTGGTGCGCCAAAAGAAGTTTTCAATTCAAAACATATTTAATACTAGATGTCCGCCCCGGCTTCGGCCATGGTACATATATAGCACTCATCGGGATCCCGTACATATCCAACGGTGAAAGAATGACTGAAATCGGTTCAGTCATTCCTGAGAATATCACTTTCAAACAAAAAACCTCTTCAGGTACTTGCTACGCCACCTGTCGGAAATTAGTCGTACCAATTCAGATTTAGAAATAAATTTGATTAGCAAAAGTTCAATGACGCAATCTTAGATACATGCAGTCATGTCCAAAGCACGGTACGACAACTCTCAAAAAGGAATATTTTTGTCCACTTTTTTGTTACATTCTTGATTCATGCTCCGCTTCTATTGATAGTACCGTTATGTTCTACAGCCTATAAGCCTTCGTCAATAAATGGGCTATCCAATAGAAAAAGAATCTTTCAATTCGGACCAGTATTTCCTGAGATCCTAGCGTTCAAACAAACAAACTCTTCAGCTTTCTTATTATTAGTATAGATTAATAAATAATATTTACCTATCTTTAACATTTATTACTAAAGCGTATAATTGGCATAGTAACTAGTTATTTAGCATAGTTTAACATTTTACGGCAACATTTAGTGTTCTTAAAAAAAACTAATTATGGACTGTGGTCAGCTGATCAGTGGCCTGTCTGCCTATCACTGTGTAACTTTTTCTTCACATTTGACCGATGACCAGCCGGTAGTTGTCGTTTGTCGTTTGAAAAAATTTAAACTTCCTAACTTTTCTATTTCTTCAACGTTTCTTGCACAAAATTTTCATTTTTCTTAAACAAAGTCCTAAAAAGCCTTCAAAATATCTTTCCACTTCAGAATATCGTGTGTTCGTAATTCAATCATGACGCATGTGATAGAAGAAGCCAAAGTAGGCTTTATCTTCGGGTGCGACGGCCTCAACGGATACACAGGTGTGATAAATTTACAAAACCATTTTAAAGGACAGCCGTTCGACATCAAACTCTTGGACCATAAAGGTGTTGATATAACTATAACCGGGCAGCTTTTTATATCAAATGTTGTATTCACTGACGAACACAACAAAGAACATCTAAAACCAGAGTTTTATTTAATGGAAGACAATCGCAAAGTTTACAAGAACCGTTTATATGAAATTATCAAACGGGATTACGGAGACAGAAGATGGCACACTACAAGCAGCTGGTTTATTGAGAAAGACATGAAAACAGTAAATTACTACAATCCTGTGAACTGGGCGTTGACCTACAAAATGAGAGGGTTTGATCTCGACACAAAAGAATACCCGAAAAATTACGATTTGGACGATAACTACACCGCCTCTCTCATCTACAAGCTGGTTAGAGATAAGATGGAATATAAACCTGCCGATGACGACGAAAGTTCCAATGATACAGACACTGATGAAATTAGACGAAACGCAGAACAGAATTTGAAAGAAGAACACATTGCATTGTTCCGTCATTTAAGACTTGATTTTACGTGTGTGTATGTAGAATATGAGCCGACTGAGCCGGAGGAAATTAACGTGAGGCAAAGGCCACTGCAGCCGAACATTTTACATCCATCGAGGGTATTTGATATCTATAATAATGGCTCACACGCTCCTTTTGGAACGATCATTGAAATATCTCATTCTCCTCGATTGGACGACTACATAGTCCACAGTGACGAAGGGTGGTATGATGCTGCAGTCAACCACTACAATAAAGAAAGAGGCATAGTCTTAGCCGGGGAACAAAACAGTGGGGTTATGTACTATGGAACTGCTATTGATGAATCGACATATATACCTGATGTGTTCTATGAACGTTTATAATTAAATAAAATCATGAATTGAAGACTTCAAGTTTAATACAAAATCAATGATTTGTAATAATTATATTGAAGCAAAATATTTTTAAGTAAATTTAATATACCCAACGATTAATTGTAATATATCTAATCCAACGATTAATTGTATTTAATTCACTTATTGATCTTAATTATAAATTTTATATCGTAAGGTAATGTGTAAGAATAAAATAATATAATATTTTTATTATTAGTATAAGATTTTAAATAAATGATTTTATGAAATATTGAATGGTTTTCGTTATGCATTTACAACTGAACATTCATTCAACTATGTTTCTATAAGCTTTGTACAAATAAATCTAGAAATAGACTAACAGTTAGTTTTTGTTTCGATCTACCCTCATTTTACACAATCATTTCTAATATTTAAATATCATTCAAAGCCATATAACTTACTAGAATTTTATTAGAAACCAATCCAATGTTTCTAATTTTCTTTTAAGCATTAAAAGTAGGGTACTTCTTAGAATTAAAGTGTTTCAACATTGACCTTCAACAATTACCCGCTTCAAAACAAAACCTAACAAGTTACGGTTTTACTAATATGTAGGTAGATACATAGAAGAATTTAACATGCAAACTACTCAATATTTTGGAAATTTGAAACACTATTGGAAATTTTGCAGTTAAAAATAATGAGGGTAGTCTTAAGATAATGACGTGGAACGCTGATAAATTTTTAGTTACTACAATTTTGTGTACTGTAAAGTCCGCTAAGGAAGTACCACGTCATTGCTAATTTGCAAACTTCATTATGTTCCGGTTTAAAGTTCAAAGTTATATATTAGTAAACACAAAATTTACACGTCAATTAATAATATGAAATAATATAATAATATAAAAATAATAATAAAATGAATTCATAAGTAAAATAAATGGTAATTCATAAAGGGCAATGTTGTGGTAGAAAACCTACCTAACGTGCGAGCTGCGGATTCGAGTCCAGCTAGATATCAAATTACATAATAGGTAGTACATAGTTTGAGCAGAAATTTGATATTTTATAATATCACTAGCAGTGCCCCACGGTTTTACCCACGCAGTTCCCGTTTCCGTTATTTTCCCGGGATATAAGTAGCCTGTGTTCTTTCAGACTATAATCTGACTATGTTCCAAATTTCAACCAGATTCGTTCAGATGTTTCAACGTGATGGAACATTGACATTTATAATATTAGTGGGATTATCGTAGATTTGTATTCATTGTTCCGTAAGTAGTAAAAGATTATGAGTGACAGTATTTTTTTGTATGGCTCCTCTTCTATATAATAAGCTGCCAAATGCAATTAAAAAACTTAACTCATCCATGTTCAAAAGTAAATTAAAAAAGATACTGGTACCCAAATGTTATTACACTGTGAAAGAATTTTTAAATGATAGGGCAATTAATTGGAATACTGATGTATAGATTTTGTATAACATGACATTTTACATTCCATTAACTTCCACATTAAATTCCATTAGCCAACATTAGTGTCAACTATCTATATTTTATGAAACTTTAGATTTAACTAATGTTAGATCAGATAATATATTGTAATGGACAGGTTGAATCAGATTACTCTGTAATATATTGTGAGAGTTCTTTGAGTAGGTATACAAATATTAAATTTTATACATGTTAACATTCTTTTACACACATTGACATTGTTTTATTTTATACAAATTGAATTATTATTATCATTATTTTTGATTATTATTTTTTGATTTTTCTATACATAATGACATTCTTTAAAATTGCTCACACGGCTAAACTGCAAGATCTACTACTGCAAGACCTTGGATTCTACATGAAACCACACACTTGTCAAAGTCCATAACATCATCCTGCTGAAGCACAAGACGTTGGCGTAATTGTACTCATCAAACATATCACACCGGGATAGAAGCCAGAAATTAATACATTATGAATCAGATGACATATATGATACAACCGATTAAAAGTTAAAAATGAAAAAAGAAGAAGACTTTATCAGCTGACTATTATTATCATTGTATAAATTCAGACCAATGGAAACTGCGTTGACAGACATATTGCATGCCTCTAGAAGAAGAGGCCAGTTTGTATGGGTCAATTATTTAAATGTTTTGTATCATCTCATCTTACCTGCAAACAGCAATAAAGATTTTTGTATTTGTATTTGTATTTGTATTTGTATAGTATAGGTAGTGTACCTAGCATCGATATAAACCATGGATGTGCCCTGAGCTTCTTAAAATCTATACTAATATTATAAAGCTGAAGAGTTTGTTTGTTTGTTTGAACGCTAGGATCTCGGGAAGTACTGGCCCGGATTGAAAGATTATTTATCTATTGAATAGTCCATTTACCGAGGAAGGCTTTAGGCTATAGAAAATAACGCTACTATTAATAGAAGCGGAGCATGAATCAAGAATGTAACAAAATCGGGAAAATATATTCCTTTTTGAGAGTCTTCGTACGATTCGTGCTTTGACATGACACATGACAGCATGTGTCTAAGATTGCGTCATTGAATATCACAGATTACATACCTCTTGAATATAAAACCTTTGCTAATCTTTTTTTTTCTAAATCTGAGTTTGGTACAACCATTTCCGACAGATGGCGTAGCAGGTAGCTGAAGAGGTGTTTTGTTTGAAAGCGATATTCTCAGGAATGGCTGAACCGATTTCAGTCATTCTTTCACCGTTGTATATGTACGGGATCCTGATGAGTACTATATAATGTACCACGGGCAACGCCGGGGCGGACATCTAGTTGGTAATAAACTGCGTCTGTGTATCTAGCGTAAGTGGTACACACGCACGCACGCACGCACGCACGCACGCTAGCACGCACGCACGCACGCACCGCTTCCTGCAACCGACTAGAACAGAAAGAGTAAGCTCACTCTTCCCAACGATGACATAATTCCGTGCGCCTGAAGTTTGGGAGGGAACATAAAATGATTTGTATCGATGCTGAAGTTCGTCAACCAGTAAACTTAGTAGCATCGAAGTTGACTGTTGAACTTGTAATGAAATTGACATATGATTTATGTCAATTTTACCCCACAGATAAAATTAGTGACTGGCCCGTTTTAGTTGACTAGCTGAAGGCCGTGGGTTCGATTTCCGCCCAGGACAAACATTTGTGTGATGAATATAAAATATTTTTTGTAGTGAAAACTTTTGTCGCGCCACAGACAGATTTTTCGCGGGCTGTGAATTGAATTCTAGCGTCACGCTCGGGTATGATAAAAATCTTCGGGTAAACTCGGGACCACGGCCATTGGTCATCTAGAAATGCGTCAGCGTTTACCATTGGCTGACGCATTTCTAGATGGACACACCACGCCCTCCGGTTTCATCCGCGTAGTTTCCAAAGTAAGCTATCAAATTCTGATAAGTTTTCACATATATCGGCAGTTCCTATGACTGCCAATTTTTTTTTATTGCTCGGTAGAATAACTGGCAAAGGTGTGGGACTTCCCCAGGTCGACTCTGCGAAGAGTCCTACCATCAAAAATTTAAGTTGATTTCGCTAATAGTCTTCGATGATGGAGCCAACGTTCGCCGTACGAACCGACCGATGGCGTCGTCGGTCGGTGTTAAATAGGTACCTCTACGAGTATAATTTTTTGGTCTGAAAAGCAAAACAAAAGACTTAAATATAAAATTAAAGTGCACTAATTTAATTTTGTCTGTATGACTCTTTAGCTGAACCTTTAATACACATAACTTAGGCTACTGTTACTTGACGAAAATAAACAGGGTTCCGCGAACTAAACAAAAAAACCTCTCAATACGGGTGTGAATGGTTTCAGGCATAAGTAGTTTATAATTCTAAGCGATAGTCATAGTTTGGATACAATGTTACTAATAATTTCATTTGAAACCAACAATCCATTTTACTAATCTAACTGATTAATTATAATTCACTTTCAACGCGTATTTACGTTCTAGCTAACATATTTTATAAGAGGTAAAGAACGATCAACAAGAATGCGGTGACAAAAAAATCTCAACTTACTAATGCGAACAGTGATGCGCTAGATATAATACTCAACTTACTAATGCAAATAGTGATGCGCTAGATAAAATACTCAACTTACTAATGCTAATAGTGATGCGCTAGATATAATACTCAACTTACTAATGCAAATAGTGATGCGCTAGATAAAATACTCAACTTACTAATGCTAATAGTGATGCGCTGAATAAACTTACTAATGCTAATAGTGATGCGCTAGATAAAATACTCAACTAACTAATGCGAATAGTGATGCGCTAGATAAAATACTCAAGTTACTAATGCGAATAGTGATGCGATTGACAAAATACTCAACTAACTAATGCGAATAGTGATACGCTAGATAAAATACTCAACTAACTTGCTGATATAGCTGATATAGAGGTTCACTAATGTATTAAAGATCACAATTTATTTTGTTTGTACCTATTTTAGCAAGGATTAAATGAATATGAATACTAATGCGAATAGTGATGCACTAGATAAAATACTCGTACATGTATATATGTAATGACGATGTCAACCGTAACAAAATAATCGATATACTAAATAGGTAGGATTATGATAATAAATAAAAATATACAGTTTTCAATATTATTTTATCATTTGACTGTGTAGCTATTCAATTGTTTCCTAGAAACTTGAGTGTAATTGTACCCAAGTAAGTAGGTACCTAATACTACACGAATTGAATCCGGTTACACTTGTATTTAATTATTTTTCGCAACAACTGTACAAAATAAGGAGAAAAATATACACGTGAAGTTCAAATAACGTATTTCACACTTCATTACGGGACATCGTGAATAATTAATATCGATTATTTACGGTCAAGGCAATAATTTAAAAGGCAATTCGCAATGCATTTCGCCATTAGTGTGCGGTGGTTATAATGAAGTCGCTAATCTTATTTTGTGTCTGCCTAAGTGTCGTCTTAGGGGCTCCAAGGGTAAGACAATAAGACAACTTCATGCTCTAATACAATTAATTTTACATGAACAAATCAAAAATCAAATTACGAACAGGGCATTGCGTGCCAAGAACACCGCGTTCTCCAATAAGTTGTAGACTTCGACTTCTCCAAGAAGTTTCGAGAATAAGCGTCCCCCCAAAAAATAATTGACAAAAAAGGCCTGGTTCCACATAATTTTAATTTAAACGATCAATTCTTTAGGTATATATGTATGTATAGAATCTAAATCTCGGAAACGGCTCGAACGATTTTCATGAAATTATGTATACAGAGGGTTTCGGGGACGCTAAATCGATCTAGCCAGGTTTTGTTTAAAAAAACGCCGTTTTATCCACGTTTTTAGACTATGAAAAACTGTTACATAAACGTTGGAATGCGACGGTAAATTTCACAACGCCGCGCGACAGTATATTAGCTCAGTCGGGAAGATGGGCGGTCATAATATTATGGTAGGTCCGGGTTCGAATCCAGCCGGCCGCCTTTCTTTTTTCAAGTTCATTTTTTTTGAGAAAATCGTTAAGTATCGAAATAACCGAGCAAAGTTCGGTCACCCAGGTACTAATTTTAAAAACAAAGATGACCAATGTTTTTTATATTTACGTAAATGCTGATTATTCTACAAACATTTTCCACGTGAGTGTGTAATTTTGGACATCGAACAGACTTAACAAGAAAAAATAGTTTTTTTTTTTAATAGAAGTTATGTGTTCGTTTGACTGCAATTTTTTGCGTATGTTAAGCAATATCACAACTTAGGAGATAACACAGTTACTTGAAATGTTTATGTGTCCTCAAATGTTATATGTATTAAATGTTATAATCATAATGCGGCCGAAGTTAAAATAAAAGTACCCGGGGGACCTTACTTAGATACATACTGATTTTCTAAAAAAAACGCTTGAAAAAGAAAGGCGGGTGTTTGGATTCGAACTCGGACCTACTATAATTATATCCGCCCACCTTCCCGCCCACTTTCCCGGAGGGGGCATGACCCCCCAAACCGTATGCGTTAGACGAAAAATCTAAAAAAAATAAAAATATCTAATAGTATATAGACTATTTTTTAACGCGGGAAAACAACTAGAACGGGAACTACGTTTGTAAAATCTTAGGGCGCTACTAGTAAAGTATTTTTTGCTCGATTTATTGTATTTCTACTTGTGACCCCCCCCAAAACCTGAGGCTGCGTACTGGTGACCCCCTCCAAAATTCGAGGCTGGGACCGCGCCTGCGATATAGACATCGATGTCTATAATGACATAGGTATTACGTAGGTAATGAAGCCATATCAGGATGCAAATAAACATATACTTAGATAGTTTCATGTAGTAAAATTTCTGTAACATAATTAATTTTCTCCGTAAAAATAAAAACAGACTTCAATTAAAAAAAATGCAATCGGACACAGTACCACCTCCTTTTCCAAAGTAGGAACGAAGCAGTGCCGGATTAGCCATATAGCAGGAGTAGCAAATGCTACGGGCCCCGCACGAATTGGGGGCCCCGCGCTTCGACGCCTGCCTGACTGTAAATATAATAGGAGCGAAAATATTTTGAAAGCCTTAACCACGAAGCACTTAGTCTATGCTTCACTCCGACCTAAAAGTCTAAAACTCAAGAGGCAAGAGCCAAATATCTGACCGACTCTGAAAAATACCGACTGTACTGAGATATTTCGGCAAGCGTTTTGTTATTATTTTACGCGCGACCGCCATCTTGCCTGAATGATGGTAAGCGACAATGCGGTCTACGATGAAGTTAGCTTAGAAAAAAATTTTTTTTTTGATTTTTTACTCTACTCTTCCTAAACCTAAGCAAACCAAGGGCCCCTTGACAGAAATTGCTACAGGCCCCGCGCTGGCTTAATCCGGCACTGGAACGAAGTACAACAGATCGAACGCGCACAGGTCGAAGCTCTGATCATCATTAGTCTTCGTTGACCTGCCCCTCTACCGCCTAACTAAATCGGCTTTGGCTTTGCTATTCCTGTCTCTATCATTGCAAGTGAAAAGGAAAGAGAGAAATATCACAGCTAAGACATTTTTCGTTTGGCGGGCACGGTGCGGCGCACGGGGGATCTACCCCCCATGCGCCCATTGATTTTGCGTGAAATCGACTTATTATGGCAGAATTTAGAAGAAAAACGTTACGACTCTTGGGATATTGCCTATATATATTCCTTTGGTGCTCATGGGACCACCTCGGAAGTGTACTCTTACGAATAAAACAAAAATATTGAAAATCGGTCTTCAACTGATGGAGAAATCAGTGAACATACATAAAAAAAGAAGTGTGGCACTCGGAGACTGCCGCGGTAAAGCTATTGCATGTTGCATGCATTTTTATTAACATAAGCAATAGGGATGTTAACAATTTTTCGGAATTGCTTTTATTTTGAAGAGGGACATTTGTTTACCATAAAAAACTTCACGGGAAATCCGTTAAGTTGGCAACACTGCTAAGAGCATTTAGTCTGTAAAGCTAATACAAATAAGATTCAAAGTCGAATGACCGAGTGGGGAGGACGGCGTTACGGTCTTCCATCCCTCTTTCTTGTGAACATAAGAAAGAGATGCACGATCACTAAAATTCGGTCCCCAGGCCCGCGATAAAAGCTATGCAATAGTTTAAAATATACAGTCACAGTACCTATACAATATACTTTTTTTGAAGTTGGGTAAAATTAAACATTGGCGCCACTTACGACGACATTAATAACTATCATTGATACGTAGGTATATTGCTAACCTGAGAACACAAACATGATTAGACTTTTTTTTTTAAACGCAGACGTCTTATAAGCTTCACAAATAGAAATATATACATTTAAACTATTTTCGTACAAAAAATTAAACCGACTTCAAAACCACAAATAGGCACTCAAAAGCGAAAAATAAACTAAAATCATTATTATAAGCGCTACTCACTCATCTATTTGAAGTCGGTGCTAGCCAAATCTAACAGGTACCTATAGGATAGATACTACTTACCTGTGCCTACATAGCATCAATCTAGCAATCTACTAACTTTTTGACCTGACTGGCACCGACTTCAAATAGATGAGTGAGTAGCGCTTATAATGATGATTTTAGTTTATTTTTCGCTTTTGAGTGCCTATTTGTGGTTTTGAAGTCGGTTTAATTTTTTGTACGAAAATAGTTTATTTTACTCTTTTTAGTGTACAAGAACAAAATTAAAAATTTTGATTAACCCCCGACTACCTTGGATTTGTTATCTGTACAACATTCTACTAGTCAAGCCCTTTCATTTGATACCCATATAAAGGGAGCATTTTGTGGAAGCGGCCATCTTGGATTTGAATTTTTTTATAGTGCAAAGTATTCTACTAGTCAAGCTCTTTCGTTTGATACCCAAATTGAGGTAGTAATGAAAAATATAACATAATTCGTCATTTTGTCGTGGCGGCCATTTTTCATTTGAAATTTGTTATAGTACATAGTACTCTACTAGTCAAGCCCTTTCATTTGATACCCAAATTGAGGTAGGTTGTGAAGAAATATTTGGCCCGCCATTTTGTGGAGGCGGCCATCTTGAATCGACATTAACCAGACATAGCTAAGAATATTTGCTATGGTATTAACTTTGAAATAAAAGAAACCGCATCGAAATGGGCCCATCTGTTTGAGTTCTACTACGGTGCCACAGCAGACAGACAGACACACATACAGACATCGACGTCACTTATAACACCCCTTTTTTTTTTGATCGGAGGTTAAAAACAAGTTTTTATTAAAGCATTTACACAATTTTGTATTGACAGGTTACTACGTCATCCAGATAATTGTACGCAGATTTTCAGTTTTTGGTTCATATTTCAAAAACTACTTGACCGATTTCGATAAGATGTATATGGGACCATTTGGGAAGCCATACCCATCCGAACACAAAAAGAAATTTTAAAATCGGTTCAGAGGTTCTCGAGAAATCAGGTAACATACATAAAAAAAAAATATAGGGGTCGAATTGATGACCTCCTCCTTTTTTTGGAAGTCGGTTAAAAAATAACATAAAATTTGTTATGTTTCTTGAAAAAATACGTACAAACATTCAAGTTCAATAAAATACATAAAAATTACGTAAAGAAATTGCAATGTTCCGTTTTTATTTATGGTTGGTATTCCCGTGCGAATCGAATTGACCAAAATTGAATGGTTGTTATTAAAATTATACAAATATGTATGTTGGTACCTATATGTATTTACCAGGCAAAAACCAACAAGACAAGGTTTAGCTTGTTATATGCTGAGTAGCTTAGTTAAGCCATCTTAGAAGGTGGCTTTAGAGCAAAAAGCTTTAGGGGCCATTGTTATCATGAGGTTGTAATTCGTCACGCCACCTCCCCTCTGAGTCGACCTGAGGTGGTTTAGGTCCCAATCTACGATAACTTTTGCTCAGCGATTGATTCGCCCAATCCCATTTATTTTGAAATAATCTAATACATATTTATGTATTCGATTATTTATTTGACATATTTATGTATTAGATTATTTGAAATATGGGTTATTATTAAAGTTTAAAAACCATTAAAAGAAATAAACACTTAAGTATCTACGGCACCTATAATAACAGTAGACTATCATATAATAATAACACCATTAAACTATGTTGACTATATAATATTCATATCTGTCACAAAAAATAATTCTGTGGAAAAATTCTAACTCTTTTTGGCTAAATATACACGATCAGCTCCCATTTTGGAATTTCAGATACCTATCTAATAACAGAAAAAACACTTAAATTATGAAAATAATACAGTTACTAGTGCACTTGAGCTGCACAAAAAGTTCTGAGGGTAGATTCGAATATAATACGTCACAAGTAAACGACAAAGTCCACAAACATAAAGTTCATGCCAACAGTATTTTCTAATTTTGTATAGTAGTGTTACAGATAAGAAACTTTTCCATCACAGCAGCTTTTGTAGAAAATACTGCATCAAAATCTGTTCATACATTTAGACAAAATAATGTATGTAAGTATCTAATCATTAATACTCTTTTTTATGTTTTAGCCAAATCAACAGCAGCAACAACAGATCGAACAGGTAACGATTTAAAATACCAAAATAATAATGTCCTTACAACCTTTTTGGTATCTTGCTAAATAACATTATTTTCAGCTATCACAGTAAAGTTGCTCACTACACGAGCCCACTATTTCGGGGACTTAGGTACTCCCTCATATTATCCAAGAGAAAAGAAGTCTTAACTTCAAAGATTATTAGTAATAATAAAAAAATTGGTTGCCTGTAAAGTCGGTATACGGGCGAAAGTTTTACGTGACAACGACTTTGAGTGGTAAAATAATTTTACGGAAGGGACGCGTGCCTTTCACTTTTTATGTCTGTCTCTCTCGCTCTTAGGCGGGCTAACCATGCCCGAGTGGAAGGGACGCGTGCCTCTCACTCGCTCTCGTTGTGAGCGCATAACGTGAGCGGAGCGTAACGCAGTTTCTTGAAGTGTCACCCGGCAAACCAATTTATAAGACGTTGTCACGTCAAAAAAAATGCCATTCATAGCTAATGGGAAATGCTAACACATTTCTAGATGGCCAATAGTCATGGTCCCTAGTTCACCCGGAAATTTCTTATCATTCCGTAGCGTGATGCTAGAATTCCATTCACAGCCCACGAAAAATCATTCTGTAGTGCGCCAAAAGAAGTTTTTACTTCAAAAATAACCCGACTGTAGAATGTAAAAAGCGTACATTTCATTCATTGTTTTCGACGGATTTAACGGATTCGACGGATTCGTTTAAACTTGACCGCCATCTCGGCCATTAGGCAACGATTCGGTCTACGATGAAGCGTAGGTTTACCTAGTAGAAACTGATTCACTCTTCATCGGGAAACCCCACTCAGGCAACTTAATCCACAGCCTAGACTAGACGTTCAAATCACAAAAAGAGAGTGAAACGTCATCGTTCTAAGAAACACTTTATTTTTTACATTACAGCAGCAACTACAACTGCAAGATGCTCGGAGAAGGCTCCAAAGCCTGAGTGTGAAGGTAAGCTTAAAACTTTTTTAATACTACAATTTATTTAAAAATTCCTGGTTCTGTCTTTCTCCAGGTCTTTCTTGCACAACTAGCGTGTCCGGTTTGTTTGGACAGAACCTTATATTGTACTGAAACCATCGATATAAACCATTAGATGTGCCCTTCCAAACTTCAGACGCACGGTATTTTGTTGAGAAGAGTGACTCTTTCCGTTCTAGTCGGTTGCAGACAGCGGTGAACGCCGGACATTTTTACCAATCACTGTTCGTTGTCAACAACCAAAACAAGTAGAGCCACAGGATATCTCGCCGCTAGGGATTCTAGGAGTCAAATAGATTGGTTCCGTGTAAACCACTTACGATATACACAGAGACGCTGTTTATTACCAATTTCAAGGTGCTCAGGGCACATTCATTGGTGTATATCGATGACTGAAACCGTAATGAACAAATCATAAAATCACATTTTCCCATAATGCTTTTGTAAAATTTGTACAAGGAACGTCACTCCAAATTTAAAAGCATTGTATCTTTGGATTTTTTTTGTTTGTGAAACAAAAGAAAAAATGCACTGCAATATTTTTTTAATAATTTAACTGACGGGCTTGTTATTCTAATTGGTTTAGAATATATAACTGTCAATCGTGAACTACGCGCATCGCGTCAATGATTGATGATTAATTATTATTTTTTTAATACGGCGCGCGTGTTGTCACGCCACCTGTCGAAGATTGTTAAATTTCCAGAATATAATTTGCAAAATTACAACTGACGAAACATTAGCTTTGACCCAGGTATGTTTAAGGCATGTTAGGGCTCAGCTGGCTGCCATTTTGTCGTTATTTTTTACCTGACTAAAAGAAGGGTTATGTTTTTCGTTATACAAGATACACTCTTGTATGTTTGTAAATGTCTTTATTCCCACATAACTTCCAAGCGGCTGGATAGATTTTGATAATTAACATATCGTTAGATTCGTGTCAATCACGCGAGTGTCCTTAGATAATATTAGTTATTTTGTATTACATCATGTTTTTATGTGTTAATTTTTTACAGTCGATTTTTTTTAAATTAAAGTCATTTTAATACATTTTCTGTCTTGTTTTTTGAATACGTAGTTTGTTTTAGTACTTAACCTTTGCGAGCTGAATTGACATTATTGTTTTTTTTTAGGTTGTGTCAGATGATGACGATGATGTAAGTATTAAAATATAAAGAAAAGATTAATAAATTCATTACAACGCGATGATGTTCATACTTCAGACATACAATAATAATATTTTTACAAAACATACCTATAATTATTGTTTTCACGAGAACTTAAGTTCACAAAAAAATCTTTCTTCAATTCTCTGTCACATCATCTCATATTGTATCATCAGAAAACTATTTATAAAGAAATTATTAGGTAAACATTTTAGTTGCTCTCGAGGTTTGTCAACGCGTTTTGAAACGCAGCTTGGGATTAGTCTCTCAAATTGAATTAAGAACACCAGGCTTTATACTGCAGGCCCGTAAACAAAATTTATGTGTCAAATGAACCACCAGGAGACCTATGTAGGATGATAGAAGGGTATAAAGTAATAAGATTCAACACTATGCCGTCACTCGTAAGCTAAACTGAGTGCAGTTGAAGAGGAAGGGTTGCAAGTTGCAATCCTCGATCATTTTTCCGTGTCGCATGATTTTTGCACGGTGTTGCGGAAAAATAGATTAGAAGAGGTATTGAAACAGTATTGTAGTCTATTTGCAACAAAACCAAAGATATAGATAATAGTCTGCTTTAAAACTGAGCAATTAAGTTGGGATTGGGCAGGACATGTGTGCCGAATGCCGGAACACCAATGAGCAAAAATCATCACTGATTGGGGTCCAAAAACCAAACAACCTTCGGGTTAACACGGACGAAAATGGCGTCATCGAAGCAGTAAATTGAGCTATCTGCAAAGAGGGAAGAGAGGTTATGCCTAGCAGTACTAGTAATAATTAAAAATAAGAATAAACATTTCAGTCTGTTATAAAAAATATTTATTCTTTTCAGAGATCGGAAAAACGAGGATACCGTGATCAGAGTAGATATAGAGAAGACAGGGACGACGATGACAAGGAAGACAGATATGATGAATGGTTTAAGCAAGAAGAGAGAACGAGAGTAGATAGGAGAGAAGACAGAAGAGAAAGTAGAAAGGAAGACAGAAGAGAAGGTAGAAGGGGAGATAGAAGAGAAGAGAGACGGGAAGATAGAAGAGACGATAGAGACAGATACGATGATAAACGAGACCAAAGAACCGACGACAGGCGTGAAGACCGAAGGGATGATGACAGGCGTGATGATGACAGACGAGAAGAAAGAAGGGACAGAACTGAGAGGGAACAGGATAGAGAAGATAGGGAAGATCGCAGAGACCAGAACCGGGAAGATGAAAGAGTGAGATTTTTTTTTTACATTATTTGATCAACTTCTTTGATGTTCCTATTTCACTGATACTCTACGTATTTGATAGTACTATTCTATAATAATTAACTATATACACTTTACATTCAACGACCATACTAAATTTGTTCACAGATGAAGAAGCTAACACAGAATGCATACATTTCTTCATTGCTTAGGGGTGACTAATACACAATAATGAAACGGAAACCACAACGCAAATAAATACAGATATTAAATATGAAACGACAACGAACTCTAATCTAGAGCGATTTGGAAAACATTAAAAATTAAATTCATGGCATTTTATATGGTTTTTGTTGTAATTCAAAATACAGACGAACGTACCATGTCGATATATAAATAGAGCTAGGTATAGCAAACCGAAAGAGAAATTTCATAGTCATCACGTTAAACAACTACTTTTTTATTTGTATATTTATAAATTACAATAAATAATGAAAACAATCAGCACTCTCACTAAACCTCGCAGAGGTTTCTTTTAGCGTTAACGTTCTCGAAAGCAAATTTAATAAAAAAAACACAATTTTATATGAGTAGTCAAGTGTCCATACTAAAATACACACTTAACACATACGTCATTGTAATGAATACGCTTACTGTGCAGCACTCTGTTGCTATTAAACCTCAGCTGTTAAATCCAAAACATTTTTTTGTATAAAACGAAATAACATCTTCTATCATCATCTTTATTGTCTATTATCATCTTTATCGTGTAGGTATATAACGATGGAGTTAATATTCCACGATAGTATTACACGATTAGTATTGCACGATTTTTGCTTATTTTTAGTAGCTTTTACACAATTACTTAAATTAGTTTTTGCTTTAAATGGATTTTTTCTTTTAAATGTATCGTGAACGTTGAACTAGCGCAAAATATATAGGTCCTAAACACAAACTTGCTAACTAACTATTGGCACATATACGCTCAGTCCAATCTAAAGCTCAAACATATACTCGAAGTAAATTAAATTGCAATGGCATTGCAAATACAAATAATTTCTTTGTAGCATACATAGTAAATGTACCTACATACACATACAAAAAATTTTATAAGCGATATCAAGACTGACAGTCTCTCATATTTTGGCAATTTCGGCATACAAATATAATAACAAAAAGTAAAATAGCAAATTAACAGAATAGATACAAATCATTGCAGAAAATTAAAGATCATGAACTATTTACTAACCTTCATTGCTTATAATGACAAAAGCCAAGATACATCCTTACCTATCCAGCCTTGAGGTATACCAAAATTTGTAAACTTACCTTACCTTATATACATGTTCATGTTCAATTAATCATAGTTCATGGTCTAGAGTGTTAGATACTGTTACTGTAATGACAATAAAATAAATAAAAATCTTTTGTTGTCGAAAGCGGCAAGTTAATTTGCGAGTGTGTTTTCTTTTTGATCAGTATTATCAGCGACAGAATGACAGACGGGAAGAAGATGAAAACGATCGGTTAGATGATGCTCAAGAGAAAGCTGAAGAACCTGTAGCACCTGTAAGTTAACTTACCACCAGCACTACAACAACTGACTAATAATGATTAGACACATTTTTGATGCAATTCTCAGTTTATCAAAACATTTCAAAAACAGATAGTCTGACACAGAACTTGTTGAATTTAAAAAGGCAAATTTATTTATTTTAAATAATAGTATTTATTTTGTGCAGAATGGAATAAAAATGATAAAAATTATATTTTCCAGAAACAAAGTCAACGTTTTGGACAGTACCAGCAAGATCAAGATAGGTTTGATCAATATCAACAGGATGATAGGCTTGAACAACAACAGCCACAGCAACAGCAGGATAGATTAGAACAATATCAACAACAACTTGAAAGATTTGAACAATATCAGCAGAACCAACAAGATTTGAGATCTCAACAATATCAGCAGGACCAACTAGAACAGAGGTTTGAACAATTTCAACCAGATGTGTATCAACAGCAACATGAGAGGTATGAACAATATCAACAAGATGAGGATAGATTTGATCAAGGTCAGCAAGATCAGGACAGATTTGATCAATATCAGCAAGATCAGGACAGATTTGATCAATATCAGCTAGATCAACAGAGATATGATCAAGATCAGGAAAGACGAGAAGCAAATCAGGCATTGCGGGTGAGAAATATTGTTTTCGATTGATTTGACGTTAATCGTATTTACTGTGTAATTAAAAAAACTAACAAAACCGGAACACAGTAATGTTTTCACATTACTCCTTGATTGAGCACGGTAAAATAACTTGCAAAGGTGTAAGCACCACAGGCGTCTCTGGAAAGAGTCCTACCACTACAAAAATTATCTCAAGGATAGTCTCTCAATAAAAAGAGGCAAAATAGTTTGATAATTGTTAGGTAATATGTGAGTTGGTTCATGTGTTTATGTTATGTATTTTTTTTTATTGTTTCAGAGTTCTAATTTGAATGCACTAGCGCAGCAGATGGACTACGTTGCAACGGTAAATTTGAATACATATTTACTAAATTTATTCTGATAAATTAGTAGTTGGATTATTTTTATGCTCGTACCAGCGACCCGTTCCAGCTTAGCTCGGATATTGTCATATAAAGACAAAAAAAATGAAATAAACGCTATCCTATCTTTTAAGTTGGACCAAACGGCATACAGTGTGCAAATTTGATAAAATCACTTAGGTTTAGGAGTATATCGTGGGCAAACACCAAGATTTTACCAAGCTAAGGACAATTAAGATTTGTGTGCTTTATATTACATATGGCGCTGTAAAATTGTAAATTCCGTCAGTGTAACCTTTCGTAGGTTCGTAATCTCTCACTTTTGTTTTAATCTGAGGGTACTTACAATGACGGTGTCAAAGATAATATACATCTCTTGAAAAGGCCTTAAGGCCGTCACAGACGTAGCTATAATATATATTTTCATATTTTCGTGACGTCAGCAAAATATACCGTAATATATTCATATTATGGCATATACACATAGCAAGACATATTTTGAGTTTACAGTATGTTTCAACATTGTCTGAGCGCATGTCACGAGTCTTTTGAACTTTTTTAACCCCGAAGCAATAACGACGGGGTGTTTTAAGTGTGACATAACTGTGTTTGTAGCATCGTAGCTCCCAAACGGATGAACCGATTTCATCAGACCAAGACAACTAAAACGATCCCAGATTTGACGAAGTTTCGTCATTTTATTACAGAGTTCCTATGACCCACTTCAAATTCCATCATCAGATGATCTTGGTTAATAGCGGGTTAGGTGAAACTAATAAATATAAGCTTGTAAAACAACTCGTGATGTATGCTCGGACAATGTTTAAACACGCTGTACATTCGAAATATGTCTTGCTATACCATAATTTATATTAATATGCCTTAATATATATTACAGTATAGTTGGGTGACGTCACGAAAATATATATTATAGCTGCGTGTGTGGACACTCGAGGATTTGTATAGAAAATATACGGAAATATCCTCAGCTATGAAATATGAAAATATATATTATAGCTACGTCTATGACGGCCTTTACAGTGTTATCTGTCAATTTCGTTAATCCGATTTGAATAATACTACTAATAATACTATATTAAGATAAAATTCATGTTGTGTCTTAATTTCTATTATGAATTTAAGAGATCAAACTTTTTTTTTTAATATTCTAGTAATATAATCGTGAAAGTGTGTTGTTACTCTTTCACACAAAGACTACTATAGGGATTTGGATGAAATTTGGTACATAGATAGATAATCGTTTGGATAATATCCAGACGATTATATCATATGTAACACATATTTACTAGACTAAATTTATTTGTGTGTGGCATTTGTGTATGTTGTTTATAACTTGTTATTTTTTCATTGACAGCAATACGGATCACACGGCGTAAGTGCATATTTAAATAAATCATTTTCTAAGTCTAAGGTTGTGTGGATTTTTGTTGAAGTCAGCTGAGAATGTTTTAAATCTTTACATATTTTTATTCACAACCTATTCAACGAACTAATATTTTTGTGTAATACTTTTTTTTAATAATATGTTTCTAAATTGGTAAAATAATATTTAATACATATTACAATTTGACATGGGTCAAACATGGGGGCATTATAAATCTGTAAATAGATCAATCAGTGTCGAACCACGCAAAATATCAAATTTATCTACTAAAATTAACCATTTAATTATTATTAACACATATTCTGAATTAACACTTGCTGTGGCACAGCTAAGAATTAGTTTTGACATGTTTTTGTATTCGTCTGACACTCTGAGAACGCTTTATTATAAGTTCTGCCTAAAAATTAGTCGTGTTAAATATTTTACAGATTTTTTTTAATATTATTAACTTTTTTTGTTTTCAGAGAGTTAAAGTAACATATGTAAGTAATCAATATAATTTAATAAATTTTATTTGGGAAATGTTTTTAATTGGTTCGATTTGTACATTTTTTTTTTCACCAAATAATTGTAAAACGCCCTATGCAGTTTTCACTTCAAGAGAAGAGAATATTAAATAAAGTAATAAAATATGTAAACATTATACGTATTTACTATAATGTTGAGAAAATACAGGGCTTAGAAATATAACATCTTAGATCTCTGGGTGACGAGCGCAGTGCAGTGTTAGGTAGGTAATGATTTGAACTCTTCATATTCCAATAGCTGCGTGTCACTGTGCTGTTATGTGGTAGGCAAGTTGCATACCATAAGGCACATGTCCTGTTTGCCTCGTCACTCTTGATTTAAAAAATCTGATTACCTTGTTTAATAAATGATTATAAAATTAAAATCTTTAAACAAGTATTTAGACCCTACATTATTTTAGTTAAAAAAAATATGAAAAAAATGTATTGTTATTAGAACTAAAGCTGTAAATACCTATACGAAAAATCTAAATCTAACTACGGAAAGGGGGTAAATAAATTCAATTACTGCAAACAAACAGGCCAAACTAAGTAAAATTGTTTATATACGCGTCTGAATTTAAAAAATTAAAATTGCGAAAAATCGCCACAAAATATACTCCACAAGACAATATTTCTATTAGATAACAGGCAACAAGGTTATAAGTTACTTAGTATTAATAAATTTGCAATATCTCTTATTCATCAACCTCTATACTATATTTCAGATACCACCTTCTCAGAAATCGTCGGTATTATACCAGGACCTTGGAGTAAGTATCTAACATAAGTTATTTGAGAGATAAATAATTAAAGTTAAGTTAAAACTGAGTTTTGATTGGTAGGTACATACTTTATTGTTTTTACTAATCTTTCTTTTTTCCTTTTCAGTCACTGAACTTTAGATTTGTAAGTTATTTATCAAGTCATAAGCTTATTTATGTTTTAAATGTATTAGTTTTCACTTCTTCTCGTTCCACAAAAGGGCGACATCGTTTCATGGTTGATGTTCCAAAAACGCGAACGAAGAGATTTGACTCCACGTTTGTGATAAGAACGTCTAGGTTGTGAAATGCGTTGCCTGAGTGGGTTTTCCCTGATGGTTATAATCTTGGTGTCTTCAAATCGAGAGTGAATCGGTTTTTTTCTAGGTAAGTACGCTCCATCGTAGATCTCATCATCGCTTAACATCAGGCGAGATGGTGGTCAAGTGTGAACCTATTATAGTTAAAAAAAAAGGTTTTAAATCTTCGGTTTTCATAGTAGGTATCTAATAGTATGTAATTGTGGCATAACCATTGTTTATTTCGTTAATTTAAATTTCATAAATGTTATATTAATTAACGTTAGTTCTTTTAACTTAAGTACTTACATCAGAGTTTATCACAAATACACTAAATACACATATTAAAAAAAAAACTAATCCAAGAAATATGGTAAAAATCGAACTCAAATGACAAAGGAAAGGCCCTGAAATCTGTGGAGTGGGTAAATTAAAAAAAAACACATATTTACGAGTATTTTATACTTTAACTAAGTAATTAAATAATTATTTTATCAAAATGTAATTATCTATTATGCTCATTTCAGATTCCTTCAAGAAGTAAAGAGGTAATTTAACTAATAAAATTCAAAGTTCTGAAATGTTTATAAATGTAAAATAAATAAGATATTTGATTAAGCATTCCCCGTCACCGGTGCACTTGAACCCAAGATACGCCGTGACCACCTCGGGGACAAATCTGACTCGGGAACATCCGTGGATTCCTTGGATACCTTGCAATGGTTCACATAATATATAATCCTGTCAACTTAGCACCTTGCGGCTGCAGAGGATAGGGAGAGCGGACTTCATTACCGGCATTTCTCTTTCCGCGCGACCTTCATGGCCGCATCGTCGTTGGCTTGGAGGCAAAGTTCAAATTTAAAAAAAAAACTACTAAAACCTCAAAGGGCGAAGCTAGACGAGTGGCCGCGGCACCATATCAAGCTTTTTTTTTCGGGATAAAATATGCTTATATTCTGGGAGTGTAAAATAAACGAAGTTTTTTTGTTGTCTTCAAAACATACAAGTAACATAAATATGACAATTTCATGAAAAAAATAGAAAGAAAATTTTTCATCTTCAGCTTCAAATTTTTTCACCTTGTATTTTGATGTTTTCATAAATTGTTTTATGAAAGGTTCCTTTTCATTCAAAGAGGTTATTTTATCCTAAAGAATACGATAATTGACAAAGTTTTGGATATTTATTGCTCATATCGTATAATAACATCTAAACGGATGAGGCTAAAATTCGGAACACAATCAGATTATAGTCTGTCTACCTTTAGAATTTAGAAGACTACGTCACGGACTGGGAAATAACAGGAACGGGAAATACATGGTGCCAATAGTAATAATATTATGTCGTGAGTCTGAAGTAATTCTTAACAAACTTTTTTTTTTAATTGCCGCCACAGATTGCAGTACCTCCTCCTGCGAAGCCTGTAGTGCTCTTCCCTCATGTGGATGAGGTATTTTACTTTTGAATATTTTCTGTGTTAACATACTGTATATACTGTGTAAACATCAACAGACAAGAATAGTTTCCACAAAAAAACGAAACTAAAAATGCGAAATTTTCAAAGATTTCTTTTGAATTTGTCGGTATCCTTTTCAACTTGAAATCGCCTTGCTACTGGATAAACTTACAATCTGGTAACAATAAGGTGTATTCAAACCTAAATACCTACTTAATCAGTCATCAAACTCTTAAAAACGGCAGAAGCGGCAAACGCGCTTCTACTATGGCGATGCAAAATCAGGTGACGTCTCCTGATTTAGTCTCAGTCGCAACAAGGAGTTGTGTACGTTCGCTGACAATTGTGTACGCTCGCTGACAATTGTGTACGTTCGCTGACAATTGTGTACGTTCGCTGACAATTCAATTTTCAAATTATTCATACAATTTTCGCCACGTTATGTTTGTCTTTAGATTATAGCATATCTCATCTTCGTTTCTTTAATTATATCGATGTAATCAGTCAAAAAAAAGCTCAGTTGCACCAAAAGTTCCAGAATTCCATATTCACAAATAAAAATAAAATTTAAGTCTGTACAAATCATTCAATACATATTTACTCTTATACTTACTATAGATATACATGTTAACGCCTAATTTTGTTGATTAAATTGATAAATACATGTCAATGTGAATAATTGGACAGTTTTCCATTTATCCTTTAAGTCTGTCATTTTGAAAACTCTTGGAAACTTTTCTTTGTTTGGAAGTTCAATGAAATTAAAAAACGTCTATGGAACTCACAATATTTTTCACAAATAGACCTGTCAAAAAAGTACTCAATTTCGCCAAATAAGTATGGCGAAAATATTTGTACAATTTATCTGTCAACATAGATTAATAACGCCTTGATCGATAATAATCTTCAAACAAACGCTTCCTCTTAAATGAGACATAAATCAGATTGATTTCAGCGTAAGTACTAAGCAGTATGTACTGAAGTTCGCTAAACAAATCTTTAAAATGTCGTGTAGTATGTATAGTGAAGGACCACACAAACCATCATAATGTGTTTAATTGTCGGAGACGCAAGCACTAGTGCACCTTGACAATTGATGGCAGTTTGGACGGACTGAGCCAATATGGCTCGCTATGATTTTTGCTTTTCTTGTGCGCCTAACCTTCTACCGCCTAATTAAATCGGCTTTAGATTTGCTATTGCCGTCTCAATCATTTCAAACGAAAAGAAAAGAGAAAGAAACATCATTTCGTTCGTTCGGCGGTAGACCCGGGGGGTTTCTAGGCGTTATTATACTATGTCTGTCAAACTGAGACATTAGTGAACGACCTATGCTGAAATTGAGAACTACCTTTGACTGTTTATTATTATTATTTGTATCTTGGAAATTCATGAAATATTTTTATTGTATTATTCACATGATACTAACATTGTCTATTACTTCAAACAGTTACACCAACCACGAGCTCTAGATCTAGATCACCTTCAGGTAAAAAAATATCTATGTCTTCAGCTTAGGAATAATAAATTACACTTTGGTCTTTAAAAAATAAAATATGGGACACATATGTTATGTTTTATCAAATGATAAAAATTGATAAATATATAGGCCATCAAATTTTCGGAGTGGGGGGTTAAACGTCAAGTCTTTATATAAATCGTATATAGACGTGACGTCAGTCGAAACTTTTCACTATATCTTCGTATTTTATTAATGAAAGAAAAAATATGCTTACCTACAAATATTACGTAATAATCAAACTGACGGACTTATTAGTTTACGCCAATGTTTCATTTTGTAAAATATACTTATTTGTCAAATTGAAACATTGGCGAAAGACCTGTGGCAAAATTGACAACCATATTTCACAGTCTAAGAGGCGTTTTCCAGACGCAAAAAGACTTGTCAAAGATAGTTCTAAACATTACCAAGTGTGCCACCACTGTTGGGTTTTGTGAAATTTATCTAACAAAATAAAACAGTCGCGCCACTTATGGTGAACTTTGGAACTGTCTTTGACAGGTATTTTTGCGTCTTGAAAAAGCCCCATATGCATCTTGGAAATTCCTGAAATATTTTTTTGTTGGATCATTCACATAACACTAACATTTTTTTTTTCTTTAAACAGTTACATCGACCACGAACGCTAGCCCTAGACCAGCTTCAGGTAAAAAAATATCTATCTGGAATAGGTTTAGGACTAATAAATTACACTTGCGTCTTCAAGAAATAAAATATAGGATACGTATTTTTTGTTTTATCAAATGCGTATATATAGATATAGACGTGTCGTCAGTCGAAACTTCGAAGCACTATATTATATTCGTATTTTAAACAAAAGAAAAAATATTCTTACAATAGTTTTAATAGATTAACTAACGGATTAATTTGTTTCTTTATTCACATCCTCGGAGTTTGTCAACGAGCAATGGAACGTAGTATTTTAGGTATCAAAAGACAAGACCATGTTCGCAACACCATACTACGTTCCATTACAGGTGTAACAGACGTAGGTCTGCCAAGCTGAAATGGGAGTGGGCGGGTCATGTGGCTAGAATGCACCCCGATCGGTGGGCCAGAGTTTCTACGGAGTGGACGCCATCGGCCAGTCGAGCCCATGGTCGTCCTCCAACGCGATGGAAGGACGAGCTCGGAGCGTTTAAACATGATTGGACGATGGTAGCTCAGGACCGGATAAAGTGGAGGGAATTGGGGGAGACCTTTGCCCAGCAGTGGGACAGTTGAGGTTAAATAAAAAAAATAATTCACATGTGGCCTAAATGTTTCATTTAGTATAATGTATCTGTCAAAATGAAACAATGGCGAACGACCTATGGCGAAATTGAAAACTATTGAAATATGTTTTACCAGTCTCTTTGCATCGCGGAAATTCCTGAAATATTTTCAATTGTATAATTCACATAATACTAACAGTTTTTTTTGTGTATTACTTCAAACAGTTGCATCGACCACGAACGCTAGATCTAGATCAACTTCAGGTAAAAAATTACTATTTGCAATAGGCTTAAAACTAATATATTAAATCGGTCTTATAATCGGAAATGTAATTCAGTCTAGTCTATTAAAAAAAAACTATTATATTGCATATTGCCTATTGCGCCCCAAAATGTATTATTTTATTAAATGTATCTGTCAAAATGAAACATGGCGAATGACAAAATATAGCGCAATTGAAAACTATGTTTCACAGTCTATTTGTAACTTGGAAATTCCTGAAATATTATTTTATTGTATCATTAACATAATACTAACATTGTTTATTATATCAAACAGTTACATCGACCACGAGCCCTAGACCTAGACCAGCTTCAGGTAAAAATAAAAAACTACTATTTGCAATAGGCTTAAAACTAATAAATTAAATCGGTCTTATAGTCGGAAATATAATTCAGTCTAGTCTATTTTAATAAAAAAAAACTATTATATTGCATTTCTAATGTATTTTATAGGGTTACGTAAATTTATAACATAATAATTATATTATTTACTTTTGTAACTCCACAGAGTTTAAACTTCCACAAATCATACCTGAGCAACCCTTTCGTAAGTATTAATCTATTAACTTTTAATGGTTATTGTATTGCAAATCCGGAAAATTGAGACATTATTCAAATACATGACATTATCGGGCAGATATATCTAATATGTAATTATAAAGGATTTTTTTACATGAAGTAGGATGACGATTAAAAAAGAAAACCTTTTAAAATGTTCCATAATGACGACACATAAGATAAAATAGAAATATCGCTTTTGTTGGTTTACCGCAAATATTTAAACTCAGTAAAACTCTCGTTTTTTAGAATAATACATTTTATGTAGGTACTTACTTTTATTTTCTTTTCAGAGAAACCTAAGATACGAAGAAGCCGATAAATAAAAATAGGAATAAAATTGTTGACAATTTAATTTTACAATTTTGTTAATAAATCAAATGAAGAGAAACAGTGACTGATTCTAATAAAAAGGCAATCCAAGAGGACTTTGATAATGATGCTAATTTAGGGTTAAGTGTGATTTGAATAATGCTAATAAAAGCATTGCTGCAGCAGAAACAATGAAACAAATGTTTAATTTTTTTATCCCTCATTCCCACATTTATAACTTTTTTTTCAGTAATAGGCACTTGAACACCATTTCGCCTCATGTTAATTACAAAATGAATTTTATTAACAACTAGCTGAACCCGCTACTTCGTTCGCGTAAGCAGATGTTACTGACTTATACATTAATTGGAAGTATCGTACGTCAAATATTTGGATAAGTAGTGATTGAAAACCCTTTGAGTTTGAGTGAATTTGTTTTTCCACACAAAAATGTATTTAATTTTATCATCTTTATGTTTGTTTTCTTAAACAAAATCAAACATACTTAGTAAGGTTTCGTAGTATCGAACATAGCCGCAAGTGTTAAGTTTGTAGAATTTTTATAGGATACATTATGAAAAGTCTGAAGCTAATGTGCATGATCTGATACCTATTTACCTATTTCTTTTTATCCGCAAGCTGTTTTCTAGCTATTACCCGCGACTTCGCCGGCGTAAAATTTTGAACGAAGCCTGTGTGGAATCAAAATACTTAAAATTTTGAGTTTTAATGATATTCAAGCAAGTTAAACCCGTAAATCTAAGCCAAGTCCTAGTGAAATGTTAATGTATAAATTTAATTGTAGGTAACACAGAAAAAAAATCAAGAACGAAAGAATCCAAATTTGGCATCATAATCCTTTTAGCAGCAAAACTTATTAGTACAATTTAGAATACCAGTAACGCCACCTAGTGATGAAAGAAAAATACATACCACAATAGCAAAACATCGATTTAAATTATTTTAATTTTAAATGGCCTTTAGTGCTTTTAGATTTAAACTGGCATTAGCGCCGTCTAATGAGAATATTATGTTGCTTGTTATTTTGATTGTGAACGCAAATCACCTATATTATCTACGCCAAAACGGGTGCATTTATTTGTCATTTTTGGCTTTTACCTTACCATCACATCAATCCTGACGAAAATATATGCTTATATAAACCCATGTGAAATTTTAGACTCTATAGGTATGTGTTTCGTGTATCAACCCATATCGTTGTGCCGTTTTGACATGATAGTTAATATTTGTTTCCTTAGGGCCCATGCTTCTTTTCAGGTTGATAGGTAATAAATATATAAATGTGGTACATATTTCAGACTATGAGTTATTTCTGTTTCAATTTTCTACCAAATTTGCTTAGTCTTTCCGACGTCACAGTAACCTAAAGTAACCGATTTGCTATTTCTGAGTTCAAACTACGTGTGTTTCGAATTACATCCAAATATGTTCAGCCGTTCCAACGTTGTCCTGTAAATATTATGAATGTCACTGTTTGGATGTTTGTTACGTAATACATTGAGTACTTATACATAGGCAATGTTTAGCCTATGTGTTCTTCCAGACTGTAATCTAATTCTATTTCAAATTTCAACCCGATCACTTAATACGTTCCGCCATGATTAAAGCGGCAATAGAAATACATCATCTGCGAAAATTTCAACTGTCTAGCTATCACCGTTCTTGAGATACAGTCTGGTGACAGACGGACGGACGGACGGACGGATAGCGAAGTCTCAGTAATAGGGTCCCGTTTTTACCCTTTCTGTACGGAACCCTAACAACGGTCTGCTTCGGTCACCGAAGCTTGTTGAACACTACCTTTAAATTTTAAACAGTATTTGGATTGAAATAATACGTTTTCTAATAAGTTACGGCTGGTCTAGTAAGTTACAGCTGACCTAGTCGGGAGAACGGCGACTGTCGATCCGGAGACCCAGAGTTCAAAACCACGCGCACCACTATCTTTTCAGAGTCATGTTCGTAATGCCGGTAATTAAAACGGTGAAGGAAAACACCGTGAAGAAACCGAAATCTACCTATAATCTAAGTTCTAAGTCATATGTCATCCACCAACCGACACTGGGCCAGCGTGGTGGTTTATAGCCTTGTCTCTCTCCTTGTGAGAGAAGGCCCCGACGCCCAGCAGTGGGAACATTTAATGGGTTGTTTATGCTGCTACTTATTATGCTGATATGTTTTCTCCAAAATACAAAAATCTACTTCAATGACAGGTAATTTAATTCTGTCATTCGACTAAATTTTATAAGAAGGTTAAACTATGTCGTACAGATTAAATCTAAGCTGATTTTAGTTTTATGTTGATATTTGAAAAAACCACCTCCCTGTTTTCGATATCTAAGATCACCTCTGAAGTATTTTCTACCAAACAAAAAAGGAATTATCAAAATCAACTAACAATTAGCAGAGTTATCGCGTAAAATAAATCCAAATAAAAAAACATGCAACCCGATTGAGAACATCCTCCTTGTTTGAAGTCGATTATAACCGAATGATGTTTGTTTTTTCCACAGAAAAATATATTTTTGACAATTATTTTGTCATCCGAGACGACGCGACGCGATCACGTGGGCACTTTCTAGAATCTGGAATCTAGATATTCTGTGGATCGTCTGTGATACACAGAATACTTAGAAGTTAGTATGTACCGAACGCGCCGCGCGTGTCGTTATTATTTAATGTTTGTGTAATTTCCGAACCAACAGACTGATATTGTTCAAATTTTGACAGGACAATACAAAAAATGTGTTCTTTCTAACAAAAAAAGAATTAATGAAATTAAACAACGCAAACATGAGTTACAACCAAATACACATTCTGACTTTCACCCCCTCCCGCAAGAAAACCGATCAGAATTTGGGGATCAAAAGTAGCCTACAGCAATGTCCTTAGTATAAACTAAAATCATACCAAGTTTCAGCTGAATTGAATCAGTAGTTTCGGCGTGATGCGTGATCCCTATACAGAAAGACAGACAGACAGACAGACAGACAGACAGACATTAAAGAAAAAAAATGCAGTTTCGCCATCAGTATCGACTATGGAGTGCCCCAAAAAAAATTTTTCAAAATATCTTCAATGTACAGAATTCGACCCGTTACAGTTTTATTATAAGTATAGATAGCTGAACCCGCTACTTCGTTCGCGTAAGCAGATGTTACTGACTTATACATTAATTGGAAGTATCGTACGTCAAATATTTGGATAAGTAGTGATTGAAAACCCTTTGAGTTTGAGTGAATTTGTTTTTCCACACAAAAATGTATTTAATTTTATCATCTTTATGTTTGTTTTCTTAAACAAAATCAAACATACTTAGTAAGGTTTCGTAGTATCGAACATAGCCGCAAGTGTTAAGTTTGTAGAATTTTTATAGGATACATTATGAAAAGTCTGAAGCTAATGTGCATGATCTGATACCTATTTACCTATTTCTTTTTATCCGCAAGCTGTTTTCTAGCTATTACCCGCGACTTCGCCGGCGTAAAATTTTGAACGAAGCCTGTGTGGAATCAAAATACTTAAAATTTTGAGTTTTAATGATATTCAAGCAAGTTAAACCCGTAAATCTAAGCCAAGTCCTAGTGAAATGTTAATGTATAAATTTAATTGTAGGTAACACAGAAAAAAAATCAAGAACGAAAGAATCCAAATTTGGCATCATAATCCTTTTAGCAGCAAAAACTTATTAGTACAATTTAGAATACCAGTAACGCCACCTAGTGATGAAAGAAAAAATACATACCACAATAGCAAAACATCGATTTAAATTATTTTAATTTTAAATGGCCTTTAGTGCTTTTAGATTTAAACTGGCATTAGCGCCGTCTAATGAGAATATTATGTTGCTTGTTATTTTGATTGTGAACGCAAATCACCTATATTATCTACGCCAAAACGGGTGCATTTATTTGTCATTTTTGGCTTTTACCTTACCATCACATCAATCCTGACGAAAATATATGCTTATATAAACCCATGTGAAATTTTAGACTCTATAGGTATGTGTTTCGTGTATCAACCCATATCGTTGTGCCGTTTTGACATGATAGTTAATATTTGTTTCCTTAGGGCCCATGCTTCTTTTCAGGTTGATAGGTAATAAATATATAAATGTGGTACATATTTCAGACTATGAGTTATTTCTGTTTCAATTTTCTACCAAATTTGCTTAGTCTTTCCGACGTCACAGTAACCTAAAGTAACCGATTTGCTATTTCTGAGTTCAAACTACGTGTGTTTCGAATTACATCCAAATATGTTCAGCCGTTCCAACGTTGTCCTGTAAATATTATGAATGTCACTGTTTGGATGTTTGTTACGTAATACATTGAGTACTTATACATAGGCAATGTTTAGCCTATGTGTTCTTCCAGACTGTAATCTAATTCTATTTCAAATTTCAACCCGATCACTTAATACGTTCCGCCATGATTAAAGCGGCAATAGAAATACATCATCTGCGAAAATTTCAACTGTCTAGCTATCACCGTTCTTGAGATACAGTCTGGTGACAGACGGACGGACGGACGGACGGATAGCGAAGTCTCAGTAATAGGGTCCCGTTTTTACCCTTTCTGTACGGAACCCTAACAACGGTCTGCTTCGGTCACCGAAGCTTGTTGAACACTACCTTTAAATTTTAAACAGTATTTGGATTGAAATAATACGTTTTCTAATAAGTTACGGCTGGTCTAGTAAGTTACAGCTGACCTAGTCGGGAGAACGGCGACTGTCGATCCGGAGACCCAGAGTTCAAAACCACGCGCACCACTATCTTTTCAGAGTCATGTTCGTAATGCCGGTAATTAAAACGGTGAAGGAAAACACCGTGAAGAAACCGAAATCTACCTATAATCTAAGTTCTAAGTCATATGTCATCCACCAACCGACACTGGGCCAGCGTGGTGGTTTATAGCCTGTCTCTCTCCTTGTGAGAGAAGGCCCCGACGCCCAGCAGTGGGAACATTTAATGGGTTGTTTATGCTGCTACTTATTATGCTGATATGTTTTCTCCAAAATACAAAAATCTACTTCAATGACAGGTAATTTAATTCTGTCATTCGACTAAATTTTATAAGAAGGTTAAACTATGTCGTACAGATTAAATCTAAGCTGATTTTAGTTTTATGTTGATATTTGAAAAACCACCTCCCTGTTTTCGATATCTAAGATCACCTCTGAAGTATTTTCTACCAAACAAAAAGGAATTATCAAAATCAACTAACAATTAGCAGAGTTATCGCGTAAAATAAATCCAAATAAAAAACATGCAACCCGATTGAGAACATCCTCCTTGTTTGAAGTCGATTATAACCGAATGATGTTTGTTTTCCACAGAAAATATATTTTTTGACAATTATTTTGTCATCCGAGACGACGCGACGCGATCACGTGGGCACTTTCTAGAATCTGGAATCTAGATATTCTGTGGATCGTCTGTGATACACAGAATACTTAGAAGTTAGTATGTACCGAACGCGCCGCGTGTCGTTATTATTTAATGTTTGTGTAATTTCCGAACCAACAGACTGATATTGTTCAAATTTTGACGGGACAATACAAAAATGTGTTCTTTCTAACAAAAAAAGAATTAATGAAATTAAACAACGCAAACATGAGTTACAACCAAATACACATTCTGACTTTCACCCCCTCCCGCAAGAAAACCGATCAGAATTTGGGGATCAAAAGTAGCCTACAGCAATGTCCTTAGTATAAACTAAAATCATACCAAGTTTCAGCTGAATTGAATCAGTAGTTTCGGCGTGATGCGTGATCCCTATACAGAAAGACAGACAGACAGACAGACAGACAGACAGACATTAAAGAAAAAAAAATGCAGTTTCGCCATCAGTATCGACTATGGAGTGCCCCAAAAAAATTTTTTCAAAATATCTTCAATGTACAGAATTCGACCCGTTACAGTTTTATTATAAGTATAGATTAGTAACGTTAATTAGGTACCTAAACAAATACCTACTCGTAATTTGCAATAAAATAATATCGTGATTAAAAATTGAACCTTAAACGATCTCTCAAGTTTTGTAGTGGTATAGCTCCTTGCAGAGTCCACATGGGGAAGTATGTAGGTACTACACCTTTCCCAGTTATTCTGCCGCCCAGCAGTAGTGTGAAAATATGACTTTGTGTGATTGTATCAGCTATCTGACTTCCATGGTACAAGCTTTGGTTAGTTTGGGGTCAGTGTTGTGTGTGAAATGTCCACCAATATTTATTATTTATTACTGTTCGGTTTGAAGGGCAATGTTTCCAGAAAAAAATTACTGGGCTAAGAGATACAATACCTTATTCCTCCGGGAGACGAGCTCAATGCGGTGTTAGGTAATGATTTGGACTCTTCATGTTCCAATAGGTGCGAGTCACTATATTGCTATGGGCAGGTATGTTACTTACCATCAGGCACATGTCCTGATCGTCTAGTCACTCTATAAAATAAAAAAGTTAGATCAAACTACATACACACACTATCAAAATTTGTTTTCTATCTATTTAGGAGTTTATCGCGGACAAATAACGTGTCCCAGACTTTTTATACGTAAAGAAGAAGACACAAATCGTAAAACATATGATTTACAAAAAATAAACTGAAGACTATCCCTTTCAATCAGATCAATCAATTCACTTAAACAATAACAAAAATTAAAACAGATCCAATCAGAATCAACACTTAGTTAATTATTTAGAAACTGCACCTACAGCTGATTGAAAACATACTAAATTGCAGTAAAATAGCTAAGTAGTACATTTCACTGATTATTTTGTAGTACTAACTAAACTTACTGCATTTTAATCTGTTTATGCGTACTTTTTCACATATTTTGATATCTAATGCGGCTACTTAGTGGCAGCATAAAGCCTTATGGAAAAAAACCGAATCAAAAAGTTATTCGCCGTTTTCTCAAAACCGTGTTTTTGCTCATACTGCGTTTTAAGACCTGCACGGCAGTATAGCATCAACTCTTACAATAAATACTTACTTGTTTCTTTATCACTTGTATGAAGTAAAAACATCGAGCAACTCGATCTTCCGCGCAAGCACGGAAGGGACTTAGCTAAAAAATATTGTTCAAACCTTTCTGTCATTTCTTGCTGGAGGGGAAAGCTGCACACTAGCGCAAGCCGCACCATTGCATACAAAACATACCTGTACCGATCCATTGCCGATCATACTCAACAACCACATCACTAACACATAAAAAATAAAGCACCATTCACAAATCTAGCCCCGCCCTCAGCCGCAGTATTTTATTATTAAACTCCATGGTCCACGCGGACTTGTACTTTGAGAAACGCTGTGTATGCCTACTCCCTGTTGTAAATGATGAACACAGTAAAGTGAATAAAAATGATGACACAAAAAATGAGAACACAAAACGAAAAACACGTGAGTTGGCCTTTTCCTTCAAAGGGCTTACTATGTTTGCTGGCTGTATAGCAAAACATGTGATATTAGCAATGCAGTAATAAAAAAAAACAATATTTTGCGCCAATCAATGTCATGGAAATTCTGACATCGTGACATCTGACATTATCACATTAATGACATTATGAGTTGACCTGGCCCTGGCTACGGCTGGTGGGTTTGTTTTGTTCTTAATTTATTATTTTTAATTAAAATACTTAGTTATTAAAATAAATCATGTCTGCAGTAGTAGATCAAAAATCTTATTTGCAAAAATATCTTGGTGGACCGTCTAAAGAGAAAAAGAAGAAGAAGAAAAAGGCAATCAAAGGGAAAGGGTAAGGGTACCCTGTCTTGTATATTCGATTTTATGGAAAAACATTTGTCAAAACTGCATTTGTGTTGATATATTTAGCAAATTAGCCCTTTAACAGAAGCTGATAATCTTACTGAGTTGCTAAAGTTAAATTATAATTGAATTTTATACAACTGTAACCAAGTTTTAGTGCATGTTGAGTCCTTTCCCGCGTCCCAATGCTCTTGTGAATACAAATGTAGATAAGAATATTAAGAATTATGAAATGTTTTCGGCACACTTGAAGTAATAGTTGTGTATTTCAGTTCCTGTTGGAACTAAATTTAGTTTTAACTAACCTCTAACCAGGAGACCCATTGGCATGTATTAGTTAATATGCATTGGTGTTTTAAGACACTGTAATTTAGTGTGTGTGCACGTACGTGACCACGTACGTGTCACGTCGGGGTCACCACTGTAGGTGTTGCTGGTACTGGAGATGGAAATGAAACCACGTCACTGTATAAACTGCTGGTTATATTGATCTTAACTGTACAAGTGACGCGGGGCGAGAGACTACCTCGCTCTCCACTGTCCTCCACTTATGTACTACATCAGTCACATACACGTACGTGCTCCTACAAGTGTTTAAGGACATCAATGGTAGTCACAACCCTCGGTAATGAGGATATGATCCAGAAGAAGAAGAATTGAGTGTTTCCTATCTGCCTGTCATAATATATATATATACTTACTATAATACTGTATGTTTAATTTTGTTTTAAATCACATTGTAACAGCTCTGCGACAATCAACAGCAGATTCCAAGGGGGTTGTCATGACCCCCTTGAGCTGGATCCAGTACCTAGGTGGACCACTAATTAAAAAGCATGCATGTACTTATTGCACAGTTTTGTGACTAAGACCACGACTATGGGCCCCCCTGCTGCATCCGCCCTTGACAGATTGAAATAACTAGTCCAGTATTTATCATAGAACAATTAATTTCTCCTAAAAATAAACCAACCTCAATTTAAAATTAAATTCAGGTATTCCACCAAATTCAAAACGGAGAAATGTGTCATCCAGGTAATGAAAGTAAATTTTAGATGATTTTGTTCATATTTCAAAAACCACTACAACGATTTCGATAAAATTTATATGAGACCTCTGAACTATGATGTACCAAACCAAACAAGAATCATTGAAATTGATTCACAACTGGTGGGGTTATAGAGTAACATAGGTACATACAAAAAAAAATTGAGAACCTCCTCCTTTTTTGAAGTCAGTAAAAATATATTAACCTGAGACATTTAACTTGAGTAATCTTGTTAAAAAAAATTGTGTTTCACAGCTTCAAAATAATAGATGATGACATCGACCTGACCAAGCTCCGTCCCTTAGAGGGGGATGAACTAGACATCCTAGACGAGGGTGAGGATGCTCCGCAGATCGCTGGCATTATTGACGAGAGGCCCGAGGATGTGAGAAAGTTGGAACAGTTCAAGACTACCTCGAAGTGGAGAGTTGTTAGCCAGGTCAGAAATCATACTGTAATGCAAACTTGATTAGATACTTTGAGCACTTTTGGGTGAACAAAAGTTTTTATTTTCTTTTAAATAAAAAATGACGAGACAAGCAGGACATGTGCCTGATGGTAAGCAACATGCCTGCCACATAACAGCACAGTCGCAAGCAGCTATTGGTACATAAAGAGTCCAAATCATTGCCTAGCACTGCACTGCTGTCGTCAGACAGACATACAGTCACACAGATATCGAAAATGTTATATCTCTAAGCCCTGTTATTTCTCTTGAAACATTGCCCTTCAAACCGGAACACAGCAATATTTGTGCATTACTGCTTGGCGGAAGAATAACTGGCAAAGATGTGGTACTTCCCCAGTTTCCCCCAGTAAGTTGTGGATCTCACATCATTGCATGCTTCTTATGAGCTTTATCTCCTCCCAGTAATGTCAAAATAGTATTACACTTGGCTAGATTTAATGCCTGAATTCAAAAGCTTATAAATTTAGAAGCAGGGTTAGGCGACTGAATTTAAAAGCAAGGTTAAAGACTGAATTCAGGAGCAAGCTATCCCTGTTTCTGAATTTAGTATGCCAGCTTACTGAATGCTTTAGTATGTTTCACTGAATTTAGTAGTGATTAAATTTAGCTAAGTGTAATAACTAATAAGGGTTTTACTTCTGTACATAAGATGTACACTTTGTACATTTCTTTTTTGTGTTTTCCCTTCTGTTGGCGCTCTGGGAGTGCGACTGGTTCTTTTATTTAATAGTTATTTAGTTTCTTGGTTACTTTAGAAATTAAGAGGCCTATACTCTGAATCACCTGATCAAGTCTGAAATACTGAACCAAATGAAGGAACTAGTTAGGGATGTTAAATGTGACATGGTTTTCAGTAAATAGGTAGTAAAATATTTTCTCTTAGTTTCCTTTTAAAAAGAGTTTTTTAACAAAAATTCTTATTTCTAATGATACTACCAGTCATTATCTATGAAATTAGTTTTTAGGTGCACAACATCATTTCAGTAGTGTTCATAAGTTGAAGGGAGGCTTGAATTGAAATATGTACATTATTATAAGGTTGCTTTATTATATATTTTTTTTTCAAATTGAAGATTCTGAAATCTTTGGCAAACTTTGGCACTTGAAACTTTTATTTGTGGCTACATTCCTGGGGTTGATTGCTATTGTATTTATTTTAACTTATTTTTAAGGATGATGGCTTCAACAGCAAGTTACAAATAGAAGAAATCCAGAAAGACGTAAAAGAGATTGAAAAAGAAAATGAAGTTATTTTTGGTAAAATGTACAGTGACTCTGAAGATGAAAAACAAAAGAATGACTCTGACGCATCACCACCACGAAAAGTCTCGTCAAAAAAAGATGATAGTGATGCCAGTCCACCCAGGAAACGAGACCAATCACCTAGAAGGAAAGAAAAACATCAATTGCATAAAAGAAAAGAGACAAAATATGATTCAGATGCTTCGCCACCAAGGAAGGCGGAAAGCAAAAGAGAGAGGGCAAGAAAACCAAGTAGATGGGGCTATTTTGAGCCAGAAACAAATGTTTCACCAAAGCAAAATAACTCGAGATCAAATAAATCTCCCAGTTCTGATCCATCTCCACCTAGGAAGAAGAAAAACTATGATTCTGATGCATCTCCTCCTAGGAAAAAGAAAGTGGATGATTCTGATGCATCGCCACCTCGAAATAGAAAATCTTCCCACCAAAAAGGTAAAAATAGGGAAAGGTCATCAAGTTCCGACTTGTCCCCTCCAAGAAACACTGGTAGAAGAAAATCTCCAGATCAATACAATAAAGCTAGGGACACCTATAGAAAAAATAGAGACCAATCAGATAAAAGCAGAGATTTGTCTGACAGAAACAGAAATTTGTCAGATAGAAACAGAGATTTATCAGATAGAAACAGGGATTTATCAGACAGAAATAGAGATCTATCAGACAGAAACAGAGATTTATCAGATAGGAACAGAGATTTATCAGATAAAAATAGAGTTATGTCAGATAAAAACAGAAATAGAAGACAGGATAGTGATTCTGATGCATCTCCCCCCAATGAAAGGTAGGGATAGAAACGACAAAGATAAAAAACTAAAAGATAAAAGAAAAAACAGCCCCAGTCCTAAAAAAAGAAGATATAATGATGACTCAGACTTATCACCTCCAAGAAAAGAAACCAATGAAAGCAGTCGTCATAAAAATAGTAGAAAAGATGATAGTGACTCTGACATGTCACCTCCTCGGAAAAACAAAAACTTTACAAACAGAGACAGGAATATGTCAGATCGAGATAGATACACATCAAACCGAGACAGAAACACATCAGACAGAGATAGAAACAAGCAAAGAAATAGTGATAGTCCTCCGCCATCCAATAAAAAAATGGAAAAGACGTTAGAAGGTAAAGTAGCAGGATTACAAAACGCTAAGCAGTTGAGAGAGGAGAACGAAGATTTCAGAAACAGAGAAGAGGAAGTGTTCAGGAGGTTAGGTGACGAGGTATCAGGGAGGAACGCACAGGCTGTTTCAAGAAAAAGTAAGTGTTATATTATTATTTTTACCGTTATTTAAAATAAATTTTAATTTAAAAAACCCAACTGCAAATAATCAACAGATAAAAAGCAATATGTAATACAATACAATAACTCTGTATTAAAAAACCACAAAGCACGAAAAATATATCCAATAATGCAAAACAGAAAAAAATAATATCTTACCAATTTAATTGGCTGCCTTATCGCTTATTGCGATTTCTACCAGGCAAACTGTGTAAGGACAGGAGCGGGCATACCACAATGTATTCTAGACAGTAAAAGTAAAACACACTTACAATAAAGAGATACTATACTATTTATAACATATTTTATGTTGATCTATCAACATATATATCTCTACTAGCGGCCCGTTCCGGCTTCGCCCATTAATCGAAATATAAACTATCCTATCTTTTAAGTTGGATCAATCTACACATGGTATCCAAATTTTATTAAAATCGGTTAAGTAGTTTAGGAGTCCATCACGGACAAACATTGTGACAGGAGATTTATATATATTAAGATATATAAAAATGTTATGTTGGTTTGTATACTCTTCAAACACTCAAAATGTTCTGCACCGATTGAGCTGAAATTTTACAATGATATATAATCAGCATCAAGGATTGTTTTAATCTAATTTTTGCATCATAATGTGCCACAGCGAAGCGTGGCAGGGTACAGGTAGTAATATATATTATGTATATACATAAAACATACCTAACCTAACTAAGAATAGAGAATAAATAAATATTGGTGGACAATTCACACACAACAACATCTGACCCCAAACTAAGCAAAGCTTGTACTATGGGGGCCAGATAGCTGATATAATACATATATAGTTTTAAATACATATGTATCATAAATAGAAACACCCAGACACAGTGCAAACATTTGAATTCATCACACAAATATTTGCACTGGGTGGGAATCGAATCCAGGACCCTCGGCTTCGCAGGCAGAGTTACTACCCACTAAGCCACGAGGCCAGTCGAATTTACTAACATACAAAATACGTCCGAAAAACATTACCCTTCTTTCAGTCGGGTAAATAAAATTGAAGCTAAGTAGGTAAAAACTAGTCGGTTCGCTTATCATCATCATCATCAGCCTATCTTAGTCCACTGCTGGGCATAGGCCTCTCCCATGGCTCGCCACTCAGCCCTATCCTCAGCTATACGTCTCCATCCACTGCCTGCGGTTCGCCTCATCGATATTCTAATATCGGAGTAACGGAGCGGAACGTCCGCGTTAGACGTTTTTGGATGGAAAGTTAGTAGTTCCGCGTCACCAACATACGAATAGCAGGTTATCGGTACAACTGTAGTGGTGCTTAATACTAAAATTATTAAGTTTTCATTTCTATAGGCAGTACCTGTAGCATAAGCAGCCCTCTAAATCTATACTAATATTATAAAGCTGAAAAGTTTGTTTGTTTGTTTGAACGCTAGGATCTCGGGAAGTGCTGGTCCGAATTGAAAGATTATTTTTCTATTGGATAGTCCATTTATCGAGGAAAGCTATAGGCTATAGAAAATAACGCTACTATTAACAGAAGCGGAGCATGAATCAAGAATGTAACAAAATCGGGAAAAAATATTACTTTTGAGAGTTTTCGTACGTTTCGTGCTTTGACATGACACATGACAGCATGTGTCTGAGATTGAGTCATTGAATATCACAGATTACATACCTCTTGAATATAAAACCTTTGCTAATCTCTGGGTTGGTACGACCAATTTCCGACAGGTGGCGTAGCAGGTAGCTGACGAGGTGTTTAAGGGTAATATGTCACGTCTTTCGTACATTATACAATAAAAAAAATTCAAAAATTGGTTTTCTGCTGTAAATGGGGAAAACATGAATAAAAAAATATATAATATCGATGTTAAAAATATAATACATTTAATAATAAAAATATAATACGTTCCCACTGTTGGGACTCCCGTCGCGAGAGAGTCAACGCCATAACCCACCTGGCATACTGCGGGTTGGATGACACCGAAAGATTGTATGTACACGTCGGTTTCCTCACGATGTTTTCCTGTCGCCATTTTAAATTCTATGACTGCCGATTTTATTTATTAATTAGTTAAGAAGTATTTTTGTAAAATTGGTTCTGTTTTCAGGTAAAAGAGATACATCAGAAGACAGACAGAAGCAGAAGGAAAAGGCTGAGAGACAGAAGGAGTTAGATGCCAAATACAAAATATGGAGTAAAGGGTAAATATTTATACGATTTTTAAAGTTCGTTTTAAAACAAAAATACCTAACATTATTTAATTTTTTGTAAAACAAAAAAATATGTTTACACGTCTATACTAATATTGTAAAGCTGAAGAGTTTATTAGTTTGAACATGCTAATCACAAGAACTACTGGACCGATATCAAAAATTCTTTCACCGTTGAATATTTACGTGATCCCTGAGTACTATAGGCTATACACGGGCGAAGCCGGGTCGGACTACTATTGTAATAGGCTAACTGACGCATTAATTCGTTTTTTATGCCTCTCGCCTATTTATTCTCTTTTTCTTACCATTGTGAACTTAAATTTCAGCGTAAAACAAGTGGAAGACCAACAGGCTCGGATGCAAGACTTCATCCACGAAGCTTCCAAGCCGGTGGCTCGGCACCGGGATGATAAGGACTTGGAGCACATCCTGAAGCAAGTGGAGAGAGACGGAGACCCTATGCTGCAGTACATGAGGGAGAAGAAACGGGAGCGAGGGGAGTTACCTCCAGGTAAAGTATTCTTAACCATAGAAAGAGTTATTGTCAAGGAAAGCTGGTCTTGCTATAGAGTAAATGCTGTAGTGGTGGGAGTCTTTGCTAAGTCAGCCAGGGGAATAGGAGAAGCACCGCATTTTTACTAACTATTGTACTGACAAGAGGCAAGAACACATCCTGAAGCAGGAGGAAGAGAGGCTGTTGACTGTTCTTAGCCACGCAATAGATGCTGCTTTGGACTCTTTGCAAAGTCAGCCAGGGGCAAGCAGTCTGAAGGAGATTGAGAAAGAGGGAAACCCTATGCTACAGTACATGAAGGAGAAGAAACGGGAGCGAGGGGAGCTACCTCCAGGTAAAGTGTTCGTAACCGTAGAAGGAGTTAACGTCAAGTAAAGCTCGTCGGAATCTGCTCAATGGCAAGACCAGATGCTATAGTGGACTCTTTGCTAAGTCAGCCAGAGGAAGTACATTTTGCAAGTTATTCTCCCGCCATGCGACAATGGAACGTAATCTGAAGCAGGAGAGAGATGGAAATGCTATGCTGCAGTACATGAGAGAGAAGAAATAGAAGCGAGAGGAGCTACCTCCGGGTAAATCAGTTCCTTACCATAGAATGTATGGAACAGCGACAGGAATTGTAAAATGTAGTACTACAATTGGAAGTACCACAATTTTGCCAGAATTGTAGCTAGCTTTAATAGCTCATTCTCTCATCTGCGTATATATGTATCCCTCTTTTCGAAGTGTAAACTGCTTTTGGCGCGCCACAGACAGATTTTTCGTGGGCTGTGAATTGAATTCTAGCGTCACACTCGGGTATGATAAGAAATCTTCGGGCAACCTCGGGACCATGGCCATTGGCCATCTAGAAATGTGTCAGCCAATGGGAAATGCTGAAAGGGCGTAGCCTGGCCATGATGGCATGGCCATCTAGGAATGCGTCAGCCAATGGAAAATGCTGACGCATTTCTAGATGGCCAGAGCACGCAGTTTCCAAAGTAGGTAAGCTATGCAATTCTGAATTGATAAGTTTTCACTACTATCGGCAATCCCTATGACTGCCATTTTTTTTTCTTTCTGTCTTGAATGAGTCAACCTTTTGAGACCACTTTCGTTTGCCTCTTACCATATAACCTGTCCATCTCCATTTTAATTTACTAATGGTCTTTGCTAAAAATATGATGATAACGAAATATAATTTACTAGTTGGTATTTAAGACTATAAGGTATTAAGACTATATCATGTTTGTTCACAGAGCGACCGTCCTACAAGGGTAGTTTCCCTCCAAACCGGTTCAACATCCGTCCCGGGTACCGGTGGGACGGAGTGGACCGCTCCAACGGATACGAGGGCAAGTTCTTCCAGCAACAGAACAAGAGGAAGGCCCAGGAAGAAGAAGCATACAAGTGGAGCACTGAAGATCTTTAATCAAAAAAAGGTTACTTAAATATTGGTGGAAACCTACTAGTTATTATAAATGTCCATGTTTGGATGTTTTTTGCTCAACCACGTCGGAACTTCTGAACAGATGAGAACAGGCGGGGAGCCTACATCGCAACATAAATCACCAACCATATGGTGCGATGTAGGATATGATTGGTGATTTATGGTTCGATGTAGGCTCCTCCCCACTACTTTTACGTCATTTCCTCTGATTTTAGGACTCGTGTGTGGATGCTTTTAGGTTTATTTATCAAAGTAATTTCTGTTGCTTAGATGATAAAAATAAATTTAATAACATTTTAGATTTTTCGAAATTAGCACCAGATGAGGTATTGAAAGTATAAAAATTGTTAATTTTAATTATTATTTTTAGGATCAATTTGATCATTTGATTATGTACAGCGTTGGTTCCATACAGTTTCAATACCTCTTCTAAGCCATTATTCCGCAATGCTGTACAAAAATCAAGCGACAAGAAGGAAAGAGCGAGAGTTGCAACCCCCCTTCAACTTGTTCAGTTGGACAGCTTACAAGTGACGGCATAGTACTGAATCTTATTATTTTACTAGATGCCCGCCCCGGCTTCGCCCGTGGTATATTATACTATAGCACTCATCGGGATCCCGTACATATCCAACGGTGAAAGAATGACTGAAATCGGTTCACTCATTCCTGAGAATATCGATTTCAAACAAAACCTCTTCAGCAACCTGCTACGCCACCTGTCGGAAATTGGTCGAACCAACTCAGATTTAGAAAAAAAATTAGCAAAGGTTTATATTCAAGGCACAGATTACTGAAATTCAATGACGCAATCTTTGACACATGCTGTCATGTGTCATGTCAAAGCACGAAACGTACGAAAACTCTCAAAAGGGGAATATTTTTTCCCGATTTTGTTACATTCTTGTTTCATGCTCCGCTTCAATTAATAGTAGAGTTATTTTCTATAGCCTAAAGCCTTCCTCGATAAATGGACTATCCAATAGAAAAAGAATCTTTCAATTCGGACCAGTACTTCCCGAGATCCTAGCGTTCAAGCAAACAAACAAACAAACAAACTCTTCAGCTTTATAATATTAGTATAGATACCTTTCTATCATCCTACATAGGTCTCTTGGTGGTACATACGACCATACATTTTGTTCACGGGGCTATAGTCTAGTACCCTTCAATAGTTTTTGCGTGAAAGAGTATTACCAAACATCCATACATATTCACAAACTTCCGCATTTATAATATTAGCATAAGCAGCCCACGAAATGTTCCCACTGCTGGGACTCGGACTCTTCTCTCGCGAGAGAGTCAAGGCCATAATCCACCAAAGTGGTCCAGTGCGGATTGTTGGATGACACATGATATGACATGATGACGATAGATTCTAGGTACATGTCGGTTTTCTCACTATGTTTTCCTTCACCGCTTTTTATGTTACAGGCATTCAATTCATTTATTTACTTATATATTTATTTCATTACGCAAATGGTTTTGAAAAGTCAGTGGTGCGCGTGGGATTTGAACCCGGAGCTCAGGATCGGTAGTCGTCTTCGGTAGTCCTTCTGTCTAGACCAGACTTAGACATAAGTCACGTTAAAAATCTGTTATTTGTAATACCAATGTAGTGAACTATGTTAGTTTAAATCAGTAAAAAGTACATGAATTTATGAGAGTACTTTGTTCAAGAACAAATATATTTTGACTGTCATTGTATTAGTGTAAATAAATTATTTCTAAGAATATATCACTTTCATTTCTACCTTTTTTAGCATAGTATATTATAAGTGTGCCACTAAATGTTCCCACTGCTGGGATTCTGAAATCCACTTTCTCTCAAAGGGGGCGTTCTAGTATTACGGAATTAAATTGTTAAAGACTCCCCTCTTGCTCCGTAACGTTCTTTGCACCCCTCCCCACCCTCTTCCTGGATGTTACGTAATATTGAAATGAATTTTATCTAAAATTCGTCAAAAATCGAAAATCAAATAGGCGACATCGTTTCATGGTTCATGTTCCAAATACTCGAACGAAGAGGTTTGACTCTACTCTTGTGATAAGGTATGGAATGCGTTGCCTGAGTGTGGTTTTCCCGATGGTTACTTCTTACTTTACTACGATCTTCAAATTATGAAGTGAATCGTTTTTAGGTAAACACGCTCTATCGCAAATAAAAAAATAAAATAAAAAAGACTGACAGATTTTTTAATACATAGGTACTTGTTATACTTAGCCTCTGCTTGAGCTGCCAATGAGTAAAATCAGAAATTACAGGACATTGAGAATAGATTCCTACTTAGGTAGTTCGTCTTAAATCGATCTGGGGACGACCGCAGTGTAGTGCAAGGTAACGATTTAGACACCTCAAACTCCACTAGTTACATGACACTAAGCTATTATGCCAATGCCTAAAGACGAAAGTCTTTATTTAACCAGTGCGTGTTGCCAGTGATGGTTTACGGAACTGAGACGTGGTCCTTCACTGTGAGCCTCATATCGAAGCTCAAAGTCACAGCGAGCTATGGAGAGAGCTATGCTCGGAGTCTCTTTGCGCGACAGAATCCGTAATGTGGATATTCGCAGAAGAACAAAAGTGGCCGACATAGCTCAAATAGTAAGCAAGCTGAAGTGGCAAAGGGCAGGCCACATCGCTCGCAGAACTGACAACCGATGGGGAAGAAAGGTTCTCGAGTGGCGACCACGAACCATAAGACGCAGTGTTGGATGGTCTCCCACTAGATGGACAGATAACCTCATAAACGTCGCTGGCAACCGCCGGTTGCAGGTTGTGAAATGTAGGGGGGAGGCCTATGTTCAGCAGTGGTCGTCTTGCGGCTGATGATGATGCTGATAAAGCTGTTATGGGACGCAGTTTATAACCAATGTCAAGGTGCTCAGGGCACGTCTATTGTTCCCATACGGTATTTAGTGAAATGATTAATTTGTTTCATGACCAAATGATGTACATTTATAATTAAATAAATCTTAGGTATATCATTTGGCCATGAAATAAATTAATTGTCGTATGTAAATTGAATTTGTCGAATTTATCGTGCAAAATAATAAAACACATATTTAGAGCAAAACATCATTATTATTAATACAAAATGTACAATAAATACAGATTATTGTTATTGCTCATTAATACTGACTTTATACAAACAATGGCCAGAAAACTAGAAAACAAACGTTTATATGATTAATTGTGTGTAAATGCTCCGTTTTTCTTACAAAATTCAGCCAATAGCATGTGAATGTTCTATAACTTTCTGGCCCAAGATTTGTATAAAGTCCACAATACGATAATTATGATTATGAGAAGATATTGCATCTATAATTTCCTACTTAACAAAGATTTAGACATGAGAACGAATGGTTCGCGAACGAAAGCAAAAACAAATTGTTTTGCATTGTTTTTTGGTATGTTAGTATTAATTAGTAGTCAAATTTCAAACTGCCAACTCCAAAATAAAACTTTTTAGCTTGTAATAAATCGACGAACGCCGGCTGCATACACGAAAGTGTCCCGTTATGTCCCGTTACGCTCATTGTACGCTGAGTTTACCCGAAGATTTTTTATGATACCCGAGCGTGACGCTAGAATTCAATTCACAGCCCACGAACAATCTGTCTGTGGCGCGCCAAAAGCAATCTTCACTTCAAAACTTGTAGTCTCATTATCGTTTTAAACCTTAGTATCTTAAGGTCAGATAAGCTACTCTGTATTCCATGGTTTTGACAAATCAATATTAGCATTTGTCGGTTTTTTTAAAGTGAAAACTTCTATTGCCGCACCACATACATTTTCCGTGGGCTGTGAATTGTACACAAGAGTCACGTTCGTGTAAATGAAAGAAATCTTCGGGTAAAATCGGGATAAGCATGGTAAGCGGTCTAGATAAGTCTAGTGCCCACCGGTTTCACCCGCGTAGTTTCCAAAGTGAGCTATTAAATTCTGAGTTAGTTTTCCGAGATATATACAAATACAAAATACAAAGTTTGTATGGGGCAATTTTTAAAATGTTTTGTATCATCTTATCTTACCTACAAACAGTAACAAAGATTTTTGAAAGCCCACAATAAGGATTGGCCCACAATAGCTCTCGACAGAGATAAATGGAGGGAGGGAAGAGAGGCCTTTGCTCAACTTAGGGACAATATAGGCTAATTTAATAATTTGTATTTGTCACTTCTATCGGCAGTCCCTATGACTGCCCATTTTTCGAAGTGAAAACTTCTTTTGGCGCGCCACGTACTTTCCGTGGGCTGTGAATTGAATTCTAGCGTCACGCGTCACGAAATTTTCGGTTGAACTCGGGACGCTAGAGCGAGAACGATAATATAGTGAACGCTGAACAAGTGCGCCAGAGCGAGAAAGATAACATAGTCAACTGCTCTTCGCTGTTGTTATCTTGTTATATAAGACTTTAGTACACTATTTCGTTCGCGAATCATATATATATAGTTAAGACGCTATCGCAATCCGTTGATAGGACGTTCGACTAGCGCCTGCCTCTGTACCCGCCGCCTCTGCCCCGACGGTCGCGGTCGTCGTGTTCGTTCTGGTAGCCTCCTCGCTGGTAGGACTGGGTCTGGTAGCCTTGCTGGTAGGACTGCTGGGTTTGGTAGCCTTTGTTCTGGTTGTAGCCTCCACCGCCGCCACCGCCTGTTATACACAAGAACAAAATTAAAAATTTTGATTAACCCCCGACTCTACCTCAGATTTGTTATCTGTACAACATTCTACTAGTCAAGCCCTTTCATTTGATACCCATATTGAGATAGGTTGTGAAGAAATATTTTGTCCGCCATTTTGTAGCGGCGGCCATCTTGAATCGGTATTAACCAAACATAGCTAAGAACATCCGCACGCATATTAACTTTCAAATAAAAAAAACGCATCGAAATCAGCCCATCCGTTTGAGCTCTACGGTGCCACAGACAGACACACACACACACAGACAGCCCAAATTACGTGAGGTGTTAAAGGGGGGGAAGGGGTCAAGTCAAATCTCATGTAACCTTACGTTGGAGAGAGGGGGGTCTCGGCAAATATCACGCAATTTTTTTTTCTGATTGATACAAAAAATATGTGGTTCCAATAGTCTGTCTTGAGACTGCGCATGATTCTCCATGGACTGAACTAGAGTAGACTTTTTTTTTAATCACAGTACTTACGATTTAAGTTTCCTATTATTACATTTTTATTACACTTATAATTTAAGTCTCAGCGATATTGATTAGCTGCTAGTCTTAACTAGTCGTAAATAAAAACACGAAGCATTTTTTTTCTTTTGACAATAACAATCCAACGTGTTTACGTAAGAAACTCACATTTTGAAAAATCTCACGTGAGTTCGGGAGATGGGGGAGGGGGAAGGTTGAATAAAATCTCACGACATCTCATCAGGGGAGGGGGGACAACAGAAAATTAAAAAAAACCCTCACGTAATTTATGGACGCCCCCTGAGATGTTTAACGTTTATGCCCTGTGATTTCACATAAAGCACATAATTATTATGTAACTGCTTGGCGGTAGAATTACTGGCAAAGTTGTGGTACTTCCCCAGACTGACTCTGCTAAGAGTCCTACCACTACTAAAATAAAAGGCCTTGGAATTGGTGTTTGGAATGCGGTTGAGTTTGTTTCACAGAGTCCGCCTGGAAAACTACCACACCTTTACCAGTCATTCTAACACCAAGCAGTAGTGTGCAAACATTACTGTGTTCCCGTTTGAAGGGTAACGTTTCCGGTGTAATTACTGGGCTAAGAGATAAAACACCTTATATCTCCGGGTGACGACTGCAGTGCTAGGTAATGATTTGTCCTCTTCATGTTCCAATGGCTGCGTGATCTAGATGGGCAAGCCGGGGCCCGTGCCCCGGGCGGTACGCCCCAGGGGGCGCCAAATTGAGCGACTCATCGTGTATTTCAAGGCATCATCGTAATAGCCGATCCAATATTATCATCATGAATTCTTCCTTCCTCATGTGACGTCAGGGGAGCTAGATATAGATACTCGAGGGGAAACGAAGTCGACAGACGAAGAGGGACATAACCCGTTATGTCCCTCCTGCTGGTCATAAGTAGATACAACTATGCACCCCCCGAATTTGCCCCGTCTAAAAAATATTGAAGATCCGGGGCTGCATGTTTCTTACCACCAGGCACATATCCTGCTCGTCTTGTCACTGTGTACTATAAAAAAATATAGCAAATGATGACGATGAGAAGCGTTACCTTGATATCCCTGGGTAAAGCTGCCCGAACTGTCGTATCCCTGGTGACCGCCAAACCCTAGGCCAAACATTCCACATCACAATTATTTTAAAACACACACAAATAAATAGGATTATTTTTAATAATAAGTATAGTAACAGGCATGGTGACTAAAAAATCTATTTTTTTTATTGGTGGACATTGGTGGACAATTCGGACACAACACGATCTGACCCCAAACTAAGCAAAGCTTGTAATATGGTGGCCAGATAGCTGATATAATACTAAATACATACTTATTATACATAGAAACACCCAGACACAGTGAAAACATTTGAATTCATCACACAAATACTTGCACTGGGTGGGATCGAACCCACGACCCTCGGCTTCGCAGGCAGAGTTACTATCCAGTAAGCCACGAGGCCAGCCGTTATTAGTATTTAGTAATTAGTCCGTCAGTGTCAGTTCGATTATAAAAAAATATTGTCCACGTATTTTTTCTTTTGTTTCCATAACAAAAAAGGTTAGAAAATTCGACTGACGTCACGTCTCTATACGATTTTTACGTAGACTTGACGTCACAACCCCAACTTCGGAAGTTTGATCTCTGGGTGATAAGCGCAGTGCAATGATTTGGACTCTTGCATGTTCCAATAGCTGCGTGTGACTGTGCTGTTATATGGCAGCCATATTGCTTACCATGAGGCACATATACTGCTCGTCTCGTCACTCTTTATTTAAAAAAAATTATATCTTTGGCGATTTTTTATAATTTGATTAAACAAAAAATACATGTCCCATATTTGTTCCAAATCTATCTAATTAGAATGGTATATTTTGACCCTGTCACCATACCTATTGTTTGTATGTCGCCGCCAATTAGATTAATCAGCCGTTCATTTAACAGCCCAGCCCTGCTTACTAAACAACGCCGTTTCTAGCGGAGTGAATTATATTCATTTACAGCTCATTTACAGCCATTTGATCAAACAGCTAAGCAAGCAAATAGCTTAGGTAGTTGACATTTAATTACTTCCTTAGCCTAATTTCTGTCAACTAGTGCCAAAGGTCCTTAAACTGTTAAAATGGCGTCGTTAAACAACAAAGTTGCTGTTTTATTGTCTAAAATAACCTAATCTAGTTACATTTTAAAGTATTAAATAAAGAATTTATGTCAGATGTTTCATATTTTTTATTTCTGTCATATGTTCACCTTATACCACGAATGGCCTAAGCATAACCCAGCCAGATTATTAAATGCAGTAACCAACGACACGACTGAATATCATACAGGTCGCTAGTTAAACGGCACTGTTCAGTAAATAGGCTAGGCTGTTAATTAAACGGCTGATTAATCTAGTTGGCTGCGACATGTACATATATTCTAATTTATTTTATTATACGGTTTAATGTCTATATATAATAGAATAAATAAATTTCCAAATGTAACTCATTAAAAAAAAAAACAACAACTTCACTACGACTGTTTTGTAATTTTTCTCGATGTAGGAGGAAGTCTTTCGGTAAGAACACTCGACCTACAAAGGACTTCGTCAATGGTAACTCTCAAGAAATGGCGAAATTACGGCGATATAACTAAACAGAAGGCAATATTGGGACAAGTTGACAGTTGAAGTTCGACGCATGTTTTGATTTTTTGACGTGGCGACGTGTAATAATTCGACGAACGCCGGCTGCATGCACGAAAAAATGTCCCGTTAGGTCCCGTTACGATCATTGTAATTGCGCCGCATCTATCAAAGTTTTGTTATAACGTTGTCACGTTAAACTATCGTCCGTAAACCAACCGACTTTACAGACAACCTTTTTTTTTAAGCTTTTTTGAATGGAAAACTTTCGTGCTTCTTTTTTTTAATTTATCTTGGCTATGGATACTAATCCTTCAGCCGCATCTGCCACTGTCACCTTTACTATGTTCAATTTATATGTTAAGTTTAATTATAAAATTTATTCAAAGGTGTTTTACGCCCACTGAATGCAAATCCCGTATTTGATGAGCGAATGAGACACAATTATGAAGCGGACATATACTATGATGATTACTACACAAAGCGTGGCTCAACAATAACCCGGTTTGAAACTTACTCAGTTCTAGTTGTTACAGCTAATACCAATTGCGGGTGGAAGATGTGCTTTCCAACACAGAATCAAGATCAACTAAAACAAAAGTTGGTATTTTTCATAAGAAGCTCGGGATGGTGAATTAATTAGTCTAATCACACAACGCATGATTGCTTTACAACTGATGTCAAGCTTAAAGCTATTAACTAATAATCGAGAACGCTATTAAAAATGTTGAGTTACTCCACTATCACCGACCACATTAGATTTGAAATTTGTTACAGTGCATAGACAAGCCTTTTTTTTATTTGAGACTCATACTGAGGGAGCTGTAACAAAAAAAGTTTAGTGACACCATTTTGTGGTAGCCGCCATCATGGATTTGAAATGTACTATTGTGTTTTTCCGCAGCCAACTAGCTAACTCAGCCGTTATAATACTTTATTAGAATAATTTAGTGATGTTATTTTCTCAAAAACACAAAACCAACCCAATATTTGTTAGTAACACCAAAAATTCAGACAATGCAAAAAAAAACAATTGTTTTATTTTAGACAAGGGTTACGCAGAAAACGTTTATTGAGCCGAATAGGAGAGTATACTCACCATAAACTAATCAATAACTCTACGACTACAAAATAACCCTTACAACTTTGTGAATCAGATCTGCATATGAGCATTTTCACAAAATTGTACACACCCACCCTTGTCACTTGTCACTTTCCGGCTCGCTCAGCTTTTGTGACGGATTTTATACCAAATTTGTTTGATACATATCTGTCTATATTCCTACTGTAAAACATATTTGGTACAAAATCGGGTCACAAAATGGAATATTCCAGAAACTGACAAGAGGTATACATTTTTTTTAAATTGCCCATTCCCCTGTAGTGTAATGTGTTGACCACAGCGAGAGTATATAACAAGGCTAGACAGAAAAGATGCCAAGCCTAAAGGATGTGGTGTACTTGTCAACATGATTAAATTCTACCACGAGGTAAACTTTGAAATTTCTATCTATATGTAAAAAATATGTTTGTCTGTATGTCGTTTATAGAATCGTAAACTATGCATTTGATCATCTGATGATCTTTAGCAAAGTCGTTATGCACGAGCCAAAGAAGAAGCCGCTGCAAGCGATAAGGCTTTATTTATAGCACCAAGTTATTGTCTGTGTTGTTTTCATTACAATTTTGCAATGCCATGTGCCATCAGGCACATGTCCTGATCGTCTCGTCACTCTTGATTTAAAAAAAAAAATGTTTCTTTTTGCCTGACATTTCTGAATATACTCAACTGATGCGATTGCGGCCTTATGTATAGTAAAAATTGTTAGAAAGACCTAGTACAATGTTTTCTTTAAAGTTGGAGCAATCTTAACCTTGTATTACAAATTACAACTCAAACCAAATTACGCACCTTGATTATACCCTCCCTGGGTGCCATTCCCTCTGTTGTCGTAGCCCCCAGCTTGGCCGCCGTAGCCCCCGCTCCCCTGATTGCTGTAGCCGCCTCTCTGACCGCCATAGCCTCCTCGGCTGGCGTAGCCCCCATTTTGGTTGTAGCCTCCGGGGGGCACCTCATACGTTTGGTAGTTGCGTTGGACGCCGGCTGGACTGGTTTGGGGCCTGGAAAGATTTAAATCCTTAGTAACATTGGGATGATGACTGCGACAAAAATATAACACTCTAAATAGTCCATCAGGTAGACAAGGGTAAACTATGGGTCACGTATTATCTGTTTGAACAAATTATTCATACTCGACAAAGATAAATCATCAGACTTCCCGAATGCCTCCACTTTGTTATGACGTCACGTCTACATAAATAATAGACGTATATAGACGTGGCGTTACTCTGAACCAGGGGTTCCCAAACTTAAGTTGTCTGCTGCCCACTTCGAGAATATACTATTTTAGCGCCCCCCTTTTTTAACATAGGTACTTAAAAACCACTAAAACTTCAAATTAAATTAATTGATCATTGTGAGCTATATTAGCGGAGATTAAACATTCATTCTAATCAAGATTTTTATTATAACCAACAAGAGTTAACTTGATACCTGAGCCCAAGCCTCTTCACAACACCCTCTTTTTTTTCTGAGCCTCTTACCGCCCGGACGTTATTTACCACTTTGGGAAAGGCTGCTCTATTTTTTTAAGTGAAACAAATGATGTTCATAAAAAAATGTATGTAGTCTGTGGTGTCCCACACAGGTTCACTCTCATCGCTTTGTGCACATTGCATAACGAGTCAGGCGTCAGTCTAGCAAATAAATTAAATTAAAATAGTTTTTGTGGTTTTTACCTACAAAATAAAAATAACGTGTAACTATTTTTAGATAATCTAACTGACGGACGGACTAATTAGTTTTTTAGTCACTATTAGGAAGAGGATGATTACACCTCTTTGCTATGCCAAGATTTTACGAGTATACATAATGCTTCATCAAATAATGCGAGTTATTTCACTGATATCAGTTTATGAAAAAATATTGATACATTTCACGAGCAGGTAGCGCTTCGTTGTGCACGAAATAAAAAAGTATTGCAAAGAAAAAAGGTTTTCTATTTTGAATTCTTTTAATAATGCAATTTACATGTAAATTTGGAATAAAAACATCCTAATTCGGCTATTGGAATTAAAAAATCTAAATTCGCCTATAGGTAGATCTTGTGGTTTTCAAAAAATGTTTTTGAGTTGTCAAGAATAATTCTTTTTCTTCAACTTGGTTTAGTTTAAATACCGTAACAATTGACGTTTGCAACGATCACAAAAAAATATAAGTACTTACGATACTGGTCAATTTAATGGCATAATTAGTATTTCAACTTAAATGCGTCTTAATTGAGATGTATGAGTGCGGCAATAAATGTGTTTTTTTAAACTCTCAAGATTTCCAAGATACTGTCTAGGGTCTCTAAAGCCAAAATAGGCTATTTTATTTTTTACATCTTTAAAAGTAAGTTACATAAGCTACCAAGCATAAGTTACCAAGCAGTCTAGTTGCCAAAAATTATACGATAAAACATAGAATTCTCATTCATTATCGTCAAACACAAATGGGTCACACGGGTCACAGCCCTAGAGAGGGTCACCAATTGTTTACATTTTTTTGCCAAAACATCATTTTAAAACCAACTAATCGTATTATTCATTGCAAAAACTTGTCAATATAAAAATGTTTCATTTTACAAACAACGTTTCGCATACTTAATATTTATTTCAAAAATATCTTACATCAAGAAATGTTTTATTTTACAAACTATCATTTCATAACCAATTATACTGCAAACGTTTCACTTAGATAACGTATCGAATGACACTTTGTTTTTTGTATATTTTTTATTTCATAAATTATTATTTTTACAAATTAAACATTTACCTGAATTAAATTTGGAACAAATATTTTGAAAGTGCCCGATGAATTGTCTATGTAAACTATAAATTCTGATTTGGTTCTGTCATTGACTTGGTCCGATTGGGGTCTATCACTGAGATTTGATTTCGGGTGAGCCGCCAGAAGCTCTGCGGTCAGCCCTGAGTGTCGCTTCTCCATACTCGGCCTGCGCTCCACTACGGAGGTCGCCGACTCGCTTCGCTCGCCTCCTTCCCCTTCGCTGCGCTTGGCCTCGCATGGCTCGCTCCACTCAGGACCTCCCTTGTGCCTTTGACTCCCGCCTTTTTATATACACTTTAGGGGTAGTAGCGACAAAACTTGGCGGAGTCGGGGTGCTCTGAGTCGGATCTGGGACCTAAGTAACCGACTTGGTTACTTAGATATTCAAAAAGTTCAAATATCAAGTTTTTACGTAATTTACTAAATGTTTGTTTTATAAATTGAGTTACTTCCCAAATAACGCATTATAAAATAAAAAATTGTATACATTGGAAATGTTTTTAGTTAAAAACCAAAATATTAAGAGAATAATTTGTCAAAAAAGTTAAAGAATGAAGGATTATCAAATGAATACTTTGAGTTATCCCAATTTGTTTACACGATTGTTGTCACATGTCGATTTGTGAAAAAAAGTTTGTGTTAAGAACGGATACCCTGATACTAGCGAATTCATCAAGGGTTCACTCAGATCTGGTTGGACAAAGAATTAGGACTTTTGGAATGGTTAATTCACAAAACAAGAAGAATCAAAGAAAGAGTCACAGGATAGAAAAGACATGCGCCTGATGGTAAGCAACAAGCCTGCCCATAACAGCACAGTGACACGCAGCTGTTTGAATAAGTCCTAATCACTGGCTACTACTTTGCTCATCACCCTTATACTTATAAATAAGATGACTAACTGACCCGGCAAACTTCGTTCTACCTTTCAAACCTTCCCCTAAACTCCTACATATAATCCAAACCCAAAATCTCCCAAATCAGTCCAGCGGTTCTCGAGTTCTAGCGAGACTAACGAACAACGATTCATTTTTATCTATGAGAAAATGTATTTAATTGCCCTGTAATTTTTATGGAATCATTGCAATTCCAACTGGAGGACCGTATACCTACCAATATTATAAACGCGGAAGTTCAGATGTAGCTTAATCAAGTCGCAACGTCGCAACGGATCGGGTTGAAATTTACAACACAGATAGTTTGTAGTCTGAAATAATAGACAACCTTTTTTATCCCCCTATTACCCCCTTTTTATACCTATTTAAATCCCGCGGGGCGCTGCTAGTGTTTGCATATTACCGCATGACAGTAGAACTGACAAAGGTGTAGTACTTCCCCAGGCGGACTCTGCAAAGAGTCCTACCAATACTAATGATATACAATATACATAAATTACTTAATGTATTTTAAATAACTACACTGGTACCTCACGTAATGATATAGTCAGTCCAGTCCGACTCAAGTTTAGATCGCGTCCGGCGATCTTTTTCAATCGGAGTGCGCGGGCGTTATCGCAGCCCTGAAAAAACATCGCCGGACGCGATCGAAACTTGAGTCGGACCGGACTGACTATATCAATACGTGATTTACCCGGGTATTTATTTAAAATGTGTCATAACCACGTTAGTTTTCGTGACTTAATGTAGAAAATAAACATATAGTGGCAACTTACCACTACTTTTTAGTATTGGGGCCAGGACCAGTGAAAAAAGTTACAAAGTATTGAAATATTTGCGAGACACGGCTTTGACAGTGTGTTGGAAACTTTTTTTTCTGCACGCGACATCAGTTTATTTAGCTGATTAAAGCATAAGCAACCTACGAATATTCCGAGAGCTGGTACCAATGTTTATTTGACCAATTGGTATTTGAGGCAGCAAACTTGTCACATACCTCTCCTATTATAAGATAACTATTTATTAAAAGCCATAATACAAAAGAAAAACAATTAACTTATAAATATAAAAATGACATTTCAATTGGCGTTCTTATCGCTTAGAGCGATCTCTTCCAGACAACCTCCACCAACCAACATATCCCAGCATGGAGATGCAAACCTGGCTGGTGAGTTCTTAGATCATCTAGCAGTACCCTCTAAATTTGAGGTAGTTTCTCTCTTTGTTTTAAATCCATATTTTTTTGTCATAAATAATGCCCAATCAAAATTTCAAATAGCCTTTTTAGCATTTTTATATTATTTTGGAAAACATATTTATTTACACGCGAATTACGAAAGCTGCAGACGGAGGGTTCAGAAAGGAAACTAGAATTTCTTACAACGAACTTTATTATACTTAAACTCACATTAAAATATCTTAAACCTAGAATATTATCTATTCTATGACTTAGACGCGAATGCGCGAATCGGTCTTCTCTCGCAAGGAGAGTCAATACCTTAATCTAGCACGCTAGCCCAGTGCTGGTTGTCTCACGATGTCTTCCTTCACCACTAAAGCCAACGATAACAAACTTGTACTCCCGCACTTGATAGAAGTGTCAGACGTGCAAGCAGGATCCAAACCTAGGCCTGGCTGGGACACTAAGCCATCACGGTTAAGATATTCATTTTCATATTCATATTCATTTATTTGGTAAAGCCAATTTACACGTCACATAGAATTACTAATTTATAATAATTAAATCCGTAAATAACAATAAATAAATTACAATTGTAAAAATTCATTAATGTCATAAAACGAGTGCTCGACAAGCCAGCGCTGAAGTCGGTGTTTGAAACTGTTATGGCTGAGGGCCATCCTGATAGAGTCTGGTAGCTTGTTATATACTACTGTACCCATGACATGCGTGAGTTTGATTCGACTTCACAAGAGTTGTTTTCGTTCGTCCGTTAAATCAGTAGACAGGTGAATTCGCGCGTACATTGCCATTTAGTTAGGTATTATTATTGATGGCAGAGTTAAAATACCTAGGCTTTGGAAATACGGTCGCGCGGAAGTATCCTGCGTTACTCGCACTATCGCTCGTATGGCACGCTTCTGTAGGCGGAACACTCTTTTCCACTCAGAGCATAAACCCCAGATTTCGGCACCATACTGCAGTACAGAGTGAATTGTTGCGAAATAGCAATTTTGCGGGCTATCTCTGCCGATGCCAAGCGTGAGACTCTCTTCTGGCAAAGCACGCGCTACTGATTTTACCGCCAATTTTATCTACATGATTATTCCATATAAGAGCTGAGTCTAGCTCGAAGCCTAGGAAATTCGTACTTTTTATTTGCTGAATGGGTTTTCCCTCAATTTGCACTGACATACTGTTAATACTGAAAGACGGTCTCAAAAAAAAAATTGCAGTCATATAAGGGCTGCCGATAGAATTAAAAACTAATAACTCAGAATTTGATAGCTCACTTTGGAAACTACGCGGGTGAGACCGGAAGGCGTGGCCATGACCATGGACATCTAGATCATCCGAGTTTAGCCGAAGATTTATTTCATTGACGTGACGCTTGAGCTCGATTCACAGCCCACTGAAAAACTGTTTCGGGGATTCCCCCCAAATTTGGGGCGAATCCCCGCAATCTGGCAACAGTGGTTTTAGTATAACATTTAATTTCTTTTAAATATTTTTTTTCTGTTTTTTCTCTCTCAATAGTTGTATAAGTACTGTCAACAGCTATCTTTAAGATGTGAAACATTTCGGAAATGTAATGGGTCGCCCAAGATCCAAGCTTAACTTAGTTTGGGGCCCAATGGTACAGCCAGTAGATTTATATAAATTCCGCAATTTCACCATTATGTTAAATGTGCTGTATTGTGTTTTTGGAAATAACCGATTTATTTATTTATAATTGCCATCCTCAGCATAAGCAGCCCACAAAATTTCCCACAGCTAGGACTCTGGGCCTTCTCTCGCAAGAACAGAGTCAAGGGCATAATCCATCACGCTGGCCCAGTGCTGGTTGGTGGATGACACCATGATCTCTATAGCTTATAGGTACATGTCGGTTTCCAAACGATGTATCCTTTTATTTTAAGTTAGCGGCATTACGCACATGACTTTGAGAAGACAGTGAGTGAGTGGGCCACGTGAGATTTTAACGTGCGGCTCTGGATCAGCAGTCGCCGTTCTGACGACTAGACCAGCCGTAACTTACACTAGATGTTTATAATTACACCTCATAAATGAGATTAAACCTCATCCTCGCTTTCTTGATATACGGTTTGAAAGGGCTTAGGCTTAGAGGTGACGAGAAGTGCTAGGTAATGATTTACTTCATCAATAGCTGCGTGTCAACTGTTACAATTAACATGTCCACGTACCTCTTATTTAAAAAAAAAAAAAAAAAAAAAAAAAAACAAAATTACCCATACCATAAAAGCGTTGCACTAACATTAGAATTTGTTTTATTCCACAATGGAATTGCCTACCTATCTATTCTGTTTTAATGTGTTTTGCATTTAAATTTAACTTGAAACCTGCTTGCAACCACTACCACTTTTCAACTTCGACATTCGGCTATTTAAGTACCTACGTAATAGTTTTCAAACAGCATCACAGATTTTTTATCTTACACATAAAAATAAAAACAGTATTTACGAACAAAGTCCTTGAGATCTTCTAAAGTCTATAATCAATTAATCATAATAAAAATCATCTTTTGACAAAATTTGTAGTAATCGAAACTTAGCCTAGGATGTTTATGATTCCGGGTCAATCACTTTTTGATTATCTTTTGTTCTATCATGATGACACGGGTCATCGACTCTTGTCATGGTATCGTCTTTTGCAGTATGTTTGTCCTTCGGCGTATGATCATCGTTTGCCGTGCCTTCGAAAACCTGATAATTTTTTACTAAGTGATCCTCTTTTGCCATGCGATTGTCGCTTAATATATGACCGTCTTTTGTCTTGTGGTCGTCGTTTACCATATAACCGTATTTTACCGTTTGCTCGTCTTTTGGCATGTGATCTTCGCTTATCATATGACCGTCTTTTAGCGTATGATCGTATTTTGCTGTGTGATCGTCGCTTACCATATGACCCTCTTCTACCATGTGATCGTCTTTCGGCGTGTCATCGATATTCACTACGAGATCATTACTTACCATTTGTTCATCTTTCTTCGTGTTATCAAAATCTGCCATGTGATTATCCTTCAGCGTATCGTCTCTTGTTTTCGTATCCACTTGATCGTCTTTTGCCTTATGATTGTCCTTCAGCATGGGATCGTCTTTCTCCATTCGATCGTCATTCGCTGTATGATGACCACGCACCATGTTATCGCTAATCGTCAAGTGTTTTTCGACCATAGAGTGATCGGCATGAACGGCATGACTGGGGCCGTCAATGGATCGTATATTATCGTCATTGATATCGTACATATTATCGTTAACCCATACTGTATCAGCCAACGGTTGATCACATAAAAACCCATAGTGATTTTCTACTATTGCTTTATCGACTAACTCCTTATAGTCTTCAAACACGGTATCGCTATTAACCTCAGTGTAATTTTTAGACTCCTTAACAATCACACGAACTGTCCCCAGCTTATAGTTCAATGTAAAGTCAGAACGTTTCAGACTTTCGTAGTCTTTAGACGTAAAACCGATTGCAAAAATGTGATCAAAGTCGTCACTATTTTTCTTCACTGTGTGGCCAAATATGTGCCATCTTCCGACTTTTAGGAAAGAATTCATGAGCCTAACATATCTTATAGTTTGTTCTAAGTCTTCTTCGTAAAAGTTTGGCAGAAAAACTATTCCGATATGATAAAGAGGAGTTGATATTGAAGTGAAACCACTGCATCCCTCCCACAGATTATTTATTGTCCTGATTGTACATGAAACCCAATTGCGTGCATTTTCGTCTCGTGCTGCTAAGCATAACGTACCTTTGTATAATTCAGTTCGACACTTAAACAAGGGTAGCAAAGATTTCGATTGTGAAAATGTTTTAAAATTATAATGAGCTCTTTCCATAGCTTTTTGTAGCATTGTTGCACGGCTAGCATCTAATGGTGTTCTGTTTTTTTCTGATATGAAAATCCAGGATTCAATACGTGGTTGAATTTCTGTATCCATGTTATTTTTTGTTGTATTTTGTGTTGTTGGAGTTTCCTTAACGCCAGCGTTTTCTACACATGACTTTTTAGCAGGCACCTCATTATGCGGATTCAAACTTCGCTTTTTACACTGAACATGTGGTTTTTTAGAAGGCTCTCCTGGTTCTGCAGACACAGTGGCAATGTCTTTCTCTTGTTTTATTACTGTTATAGCTACTGTGTCATTGTGTTGTTGATTTTGTGATTGGGTTACTGCTCCTGATTTTTTTGGTGCCTGTGTGGCTCCTGTCGATGGTTTTCCCATTTTCGTAGTTGTTGAAAAAACTTTACTACCCGTATTTTTAGATGAAAGCTGTCGGTTTTCATTCTCTATATAGCGAGAAGTTGACTGCACTGGGATTGGATTCGACTGAATTGATTCGGCGAAAGGTATAGAGTGAACTGGGAGAAAATTCGATGGTACTGGAAATGGATCAGAGCTACTTGGGGCAAGATATGATGGTGCTGTATACGGTTTCGACGGTACAAGGGCAGAATGAGATTGTACCGGGACCGGATTGATCGAATTACATGCAGGATTTATGTTTTGAGCCAGCTTATCTTTCTGATCGGCTCCTCTACGTCCCCGTGCCCCTCTTCGTTTTGTTTTCAATTTAACACGTAAATCTGTTACAGAAGTAGAATTTTCAGTAACCACATTAGCCAAGGTCGGTACAGGACTAGACTTTTTTTGAATAGGATTGTCCAACAGAATTTTGGGTGTTATTGATGGATTCATCAGTTTTGGGATCGGAATTAGATTCATCAGTGGCTTGGTTTCTGGTATTTGTTTTTCTTCTGTCAGGACTGAAATGGGTTTGGAAATACTAGTAGTTTTAGTAGGAGTCGCTGGGTTTACAGTTGAATTTAGAATGGCTGCATCGTTGGCTTCCTTTTCTAATCTTCTCTTCAACCGTTTTCGCTGATTTTTAGTCATTTTTGCAAGCTCTTCCGGTTTACACATGGCTAAGAAGTTTGGTACATATTGTTTTTTGATTATGTCCGACGATAGCGAGGCTGGATATTCTTGTTTAGGGACAATATTTCCCGAGTTTGGGGCAGGATTTCCTATTTTTAAGGTACCTTTACTAGGATTTATTACTCCTGGAGTACCATTACCAGGTTTTGGGACAGGAGTTCCAGGTTTTTGGGTAATATTGCCTGGTTTCGGGACACGATTTGTTTTTATCGTAACGGTACCTGGTTTTGGGACAGGTTTTCCGAGTTTTGGAGTAACATTTCCTACAGGATTTGGTACATTATTTCCTGGGATAGCATTACCTGGTTTTGGAACAGAACTTCCGGGTTTTGGGTCTGCATTTCCGGGGTTTAGGACAGCATATCCTGGTTTTAGATCTGTACTTCCCGGTTTAGCGGGCGGATTCCCTGGGTTTGGGGTAGTATTAGACGGTTTTGTAATAGGATTTTCTTGGGTTGGGACAGTTTTTCCTGATTCTGGGACTAAATTTGTTTGTTTAGGGCCTGACATTTCCTGTTTGGGAACAGCGGGTACTTGTATTGAGGCAGTGTTACTCTGTTTCGCTATTGATTTCGCATTATTCGGAACAGTTCCTGGTATTTTTGTAGCAACATTTACCACGTTTATAGGATTCAAACCTTTCACGACCGGGTTTATCTGTTTTTCAAGAACGTTAGTATGTTTTGAAACATGCAATTTTGACGTATCAGGGTTAGACATTTTATTCATTTTTGGGTCAATAATGGGACAAGTTCGATCAGCATCTTTTGATTCAGATTTTAAGGCATCAGAGACTAAATTTGGTGTATTTACAACGTTAAACAAATTTTCATCATCAGCTGAAGAATTACTTTCTAACCGTTGCCTTTTAGGCTCGTCAAACCAGTTGTCGTAATCTAATTCTATTATAGGGTTAGTTTCGAATGATTCGAACACAGCGTCCAAAGCCTTTGCATTTCGCTTTGATTTTCGCTTACTACGTTTGCGTTTGCTGTTTACATTTAAATCTAGCACTGGTCCTGGTGGCACCAATTTTTTGTTAATTTCAGGCTCGGGAGTGAAAAAGTCTTCCCACTCGGAGTTGTCATCCATCCCATCTGTGGCCATCTCTTCCACGTCCATATATGGTCCGGAAGATACAGCTGTCGTAGGCTTCGGCACCGGTTGCCCCGTTTCGGAGCATTTCTGGGCCCTTGCTTCTACGTTCAGCTGAACTGCGGCTGAGATGGGTAGCGCATCACTGTGGAGTGGGAATTCTAATTGGGCTAGTATTTTAAATTCGGATTTATACAACTTATAAAATGCTTAAATTTTCCAGATTCAGGCTATAACATCAGGAAAATCGGGACCATGGCCATTGGCCACCTAGAAATGCGTCAGCATGCTCATGGTCACGTCCTCCGGATTCACCCGCGTAATTTCCAAAGTAAGCTATAGAATTCTGCGATATAATTTTCATTTCTATCGGGAGTTCCTATGACTGCCTCCCTTTAGGACTGCATCGTCCACAAGGGGGCGTTATCGCCCTCTTTGGGAAAGGCTGAAAGGCTTTAAAAACCGTTTAAACGGTTATGACAAAGACCGCGTTTGATTCCTTGTCAAGATCAATCCGTGTGGGTTCAGATTCGCTACAAAGAACCGTCACACAGTCTCGGCAAGTCAGTCACAGACTGCTAGAAACATGTAGGTATCGCGACGCTCACACTGGAAGAGATCGAATGACAGACTGCGAGAGATTGTCAGCATCTGGATCAATCTCAGCACGAGTAATCTCCATAAAGAAGATCGACCGCGTTTACTTTCCTTGAAAAAGGCCGCAGGACGCGGCCGAAACTCAAGTCAGAAACTTAAAACAGGACCGACCATATCACACATGAGTTACCCGTAACTTATTCTAATGTGTTCTTCCAGACTATAATCTGTGTCCCAAATTTTAGCCCCTTCCGGTCATGCGTTACGTGATTGAGAAACAAATATCCAAACATTGACATTTAAAATATTAGTAGGATGTTAACTTCAACTTTTTATTATGGCCTCCATTCGGTAATGTTACCGTAATTTCACCAGTGTTGTAGGATGTCAATAATTGGATGTTTGTTTCTCAATCACGTCGTAACGCATGAACGAATCGGGTTAAAATTTGGAATACAGTTACAGTACAGGGGCCGTTCAAGTATCATCATCAGATTTGTTGCAATTCTCGACCTCCTCGGATTTAATGAATTTATAAAAACTGAAAATAAGAGATGACATAAGCTACTAAAGAACATGAAATGTTTAGTATGTATTATAACCTTTATATTGACATTATAAGATTTTATTACTATTATTTTTTTAACTCAAGCCATTTGACTCCCCTGTGACTCAATGATATAAAAGCTATGAAAATGTATTAATTTTGTATTAATGTTAAAAAAAAATCTTTTTTTATTACCTATGGATAATTTTTATTAGACATAATTTTATATCAGACATATAATTTATTCTACAACATTTATGATATTTATATAAATGTTATGTTGGTTTGTGTATGCTTCAAAAACTCAAAAAGTTCTGCACCGATCGAGCTGAAATTTTAGAAAGATATATAATCCGCATCAAGGATTGTTTTTATCTAATTTTGTATTACAATGTGGCACAGCGAAGCGTGGCAGAGTACAGCTAGTTTATGATATAATTCCATAGGCATGCCATTTGTATTAACTGTGAAAAAAATAATTATCCTCTATCCATTTTGACTTGACTTGACATTGACTTGCAGGTGACGCAATGTAAAAAAAGCTATTGAAAATGTTGTATTTGATTATGTTGTACGAGGGGAGGTCAATAAGTTCGCGGAATGAAGGGGTTGGTGGGGTTGGCGGAATGAAAGGGTTGGTGGGGTTGGTTTACTCGTCCAGGTAGTTAGCTCCTTGATTGGTGATCACCTGCATTAAAGGTATAAATACCAAGTTAAATACCAAGTTTGAACCAAATCGGGTCATTCAGTTTTGAGTTATCGACCTGCAAACAAGTAAATCGGGAAGAAGTCTGCGAATATGGAGAAAAAAGCGAGTGTGTCGAGTGTTCTCGCCAGTTTTTGGAGCTCTGCGGAGACAGTAAGGGAGAAGTTATGGCCCGGATTGTTACTGGAGATGAAACCTGGGTTCACCACTATGAACAATCGGCCGGAAAGATAATGGCGACTGTCTTTTGGGATACAGAAGATATTTTGCTGATCGATTAGAAAGATCGTGGTGTGAATATAACGGGACTATCTATATTGGATAGATTGAAAGAAGCTATCAAGGAAAAAAGAAGACGAAATTTGTCCAAAGGTGTGCGGACACCCGTCCACACGTGCCATGTTGCGACGGCTGCCATTCACCGATGCGGGTTTGAAAAATTAAATCACCCACCTTACAGTCCAGACTTGGCCTCCAGCGAGTTTTACTTGTTCCCAAAAATGAAAAAAGAGCTGTGTGGAAAAAAATTGTGGATGATGAAGAAGTCAAATACTGCAATTTCTGCCTATTTTGATCCTAGTAAAGATAAATCTTTTTTTTTTCGATGGTATAACGAAACAAATTATTCGAAAGATCCGAAAAATGTATTAAGGTTAAGGAAAATATATTGAAAAGGAAAAATAGTTTCGTGTTTAAATTCAACCCCCTTCCCCTTCATTCCGCGAACTTATTGACCTCCCCTCGTATGATACATTTAAAAAAAATCTTTCTTTATTACGTATGTATATTTTTTTCAACTGACAACATATTAACTCAAAAGCTATTTTTATAATTCCATAATTATGCCAGAGATCTTGGCAAAATAGAATGATCGCTTAATTAAATTTTATAAACATCTTAACATTGGACTCTATTTTATATGGAATAAATTTCATTTCATTTCTCGCTTTGTCATCAAGTGTAAACACTAGTATATATGTAAACATAGCCCGCCCCCACCTATGCTTACGTAAACGTTAGTACTCATTCCCCCGAAAATCCATTCCGTTTTCAAAAAAAAACTATTGCTGACCCCCATGTCATCAAAAATAAATAAAACACATCCCCCCCTCCTATAGTGCTTCCGTAATACTTAAACGACCCTTTAGCTCTTAGTCTGGAAGAACACATAGACTACTCTTTTCCCGGCAAAATAACGGGAACAGGAACCACGCGGCACCACGGGGCGCCGCTAGTTATTTAATGTATTTTAATAATAAACAAAAATTCTATTTTCAAAAAAAAATCGATTCGTTTCGATTTTCGTATTGTTAATTATCATAAGCTAATGGAGACGTAATAGATCGAGCGTATTCCATATCAGCAATAAACCACTAAAAGCGATTGAAACTTACTCATACTCTTTTTATTGGTAACGAGTAGTTACATGTCACATTAAAGATATTCAAATTAATTACAAATACAAGTCAATAATAAAAACAAGCTAGAAGGGCGTTTTCACAAAAATGTTATACCCCTCTTGGCACTTGACATTTTCCAGAACATTCCATTTTTTTAGACAGGATTTCACACCAAATTTGTTTAAAATTGTACCAAATTTAGACGACAACTTTGGTACAATAGGCGTGGCGACAGGTCCTGCAATTACATTAAATTATTTGGCATAATGACTTTATGATGTATTTAGATAGAGTAAAATATGTACCAATTTTAATTTTGATATTTTTTTCCAGACCAATTTTATTTTTTTGTTTAACTTTATGATCATTCAAAGCTAGATGGGCAAGTCCATTTTAAAAGTACAAAATTATTAAAAAATGTTTTTATCATTGGATAGTCCATTCAATTTCAAGTGACTATTGTTATGAAACCAGTTTACCTAAACGCAATATTTAATCTAGCTACCATACAAACTTTACGCGCGACGCATAGAAAATACGACACAGTGACGTGGCGCTTCTGTAGTGTTTTTGTATGAAGTGTTTTTGGGAGAGTCCAAAATTGTGATTTTAAAATCGTGTTATCACGGGAACTTTTTATGGGTTTTGATGGCACATTAAATCAAAAATGAATCACGCCTTGGTATAAAACAAATTTGTTTCAAAACAGACTTCCCGAGAGTTTCAAAACAATGTTACTACTGTGAAACAAATCTATACTAATATTATAAAGCTGAAGAGTTTGTTTGTTTGAACGCTATGATCTCGGGAAGTGCTGGTCCGAATTGAAAGGTTATTTTTCTATTGGATAGTCCATTTATCGAGGAAGGCTATAAGGCTATACAACATTCGCTACTATCAATAGAAGCGGAGCATGACTCAAGAATGTAACAAAAACGGGAAAAAATATTCCTTTTTGAAAGTTTTCGTACCGTCTTTTGACATGACGGAATGTGTCTAAGATTGCGTCTTTGAACATAAACCTTTGCTAATCATATTTGTTTCTAAATCTGAGTTGGTACGACCAATTTCTAACAGGTGGCGTAGCAGGTAGCTGAAGAGGTTTTTTGTTTGAAAGCGATATTCTCAGGAATGACTGAACCGATTTCAGTCACTCTCTCACCGTTGGATATATACGGGATCCCAATGAGTGCTATACATGTACCACGGTTTGGTATAAAATCCAGTCACAAAATGGAATGTTCCAGAAAATGATAAGACAAGTGCCAAAGGGGTAGTATACATTATTGTGAAAATGCCCAGATGTCAATTTGCTTAGATAAGCAAAGCCGGTAGTAGTTGCGTCATACCTGGCTTGTTCTTGTCCAGTGGCCTGGCTGTACCCTCCCTGCACTCGGCCGCCCCCGCCCCTGCCGCCTCCACCCCCCACCCCGCCCCTACCACCGCCGCGGCCTCCCCTCCCGACGTCACCACCCCCTCTACCACCGCCGCCCTGCAATAACACAAACTTAGGAAACAGCTACTCACAGAGTTACACAAACATAGCAAGCAGGGAACGCGTATTTTAGGTAAATAAAGTTTTATTTGATGTTATGGAGCTCCGTGACCAAAACCGAAACGATTGGATATCCGAAATAAATATATTTTTTTTTGTAACCGTAACCGTTTCAAGTTCCGGATAGAATCGAGTTTTAGGTGATGAGGCAGCAAAATAGCTTTTTGTGAAATATAGTCGTCCTCTGTTCAGTTTTTTTTTCACAATAATAAATTTAAATTTAGAAAATATATTTATTTCGGATATTTTTTTTAATAAAGTGAAACATGTGGTAAAACACTGTTGTAATTCAAACTGTTTTAAACCAACTTGTTTTAATCATGCCAACCCTGATAAAGAGTGACGAGACGAGCAGGACATATGCCTGATGGCAACATTCCTGCCACATAACAGCACAGTGACACGCAGCTATTGGAACAGGAAGAGTCCAAATGATTACCTAGCACTGCACTGCGCTCGTCACGCAGAGATCTAAGATGTTATATCTCTAAGCCCTGTAATTTATCTGGAAACATTTTCCTTCAAACTGGAACACAGTAATGTTTGAAGTTTTGACCATTAGAAGTATATTCAACCTAATATCCGTATCCGAAATTAACGGATAATCCGAAATAATTATATATCCGTAACCGTACCCGAAACCGATTTAATTTAATTCCTATATCGATATCCGTATCCGAAATATCATATCCCCCTAATAAAAGCTAAAAGGGTTGTGTTGTATCAACATTAAAAGTGAATTTGAAGTTGATTTTCGCGATTTACCATCACTCGTAGTATGAAGTCGGACAGCAGACCTTTTCCGGGTTATTAAAAGTTCTTCAGTTCCAGCTTAATTATCGTACAAGTCATATAACTAATCGTTTCATATGTATAATATGTCACAATTAATTCCAATCACAGTCTTTTGTCATTACGATTTATAGTGGGTTAGGTTAGTTTAAAAGTAGTTAAAAGTTGTGTGGTAAAAAGATATAACACATTAGCTCTTAAAGTATTACGTACTTGTGCGGTAATGTAACGTAAAAAGAACGGTTTATCAAAATGTTCCATCTAAAACGAACGGTACTTTTTTAAATCATATAACGCACGATTTATCACCACATTTATCACCATACGGTCTAAAACAAACGTACTTTTTTAAATCTTAGAAAAAGTTTTTATGTCAGAAAAGTGATCAACATTTTATGAATAAAAAACTTAGGAAGATTTCGTTTCAGACAGCCCAACTTTTATTTACTTATTTCATCGCGAATATGTTATAAAACGTCGTATGACATATGTGCCCTTTGATAATTACAGCCTCTGCTTTCTAGTAGTCCTCGCCTATCGGATCGGCTGTAATTTTCAAGTTACCTCACTTATCACAATGTATCTTATACCTTTAAACGACCAATTCTTGTAGGTATATAGATATATATATATAGAATCTGAATCTCGGAAACGGCTCGAATGATTTTCATGAAATTATGTATACAGGGGGTTTCGCGGACGATAAATCGATCTAGCTAAGTTTTATTTTTTTTAAACAACATTTCATGCGCGTTTTTAGATAATGAAAAACTCCTACAATGTCATTAGAATACGATAACTTATTTCGCCACTGTTCTTTAAGTCTAAATGGCTCAGACGGAATATGCTCGCCCACGGAGTCAACAGGCCCCGGTTCGAATCCTGATGATTACACTCGGGTCTTTTCTTTTTGTTCTTTTTTTTCTGAGAAAATCTTTTACTTAGAGCCCTTTATAAACGCATTTAATTCGTATCTAAGTAGGTACATATTCTAACAAAAACACAAAACAATCCTATTGACGATGCATCTGCACAAACAAACAACTGTTGTACGTAACAATAGATGGCGCTGCACAACAAAGCCAACGAGTATTTGGTCTGAGACAAGACCAAAAATGATTATCAATTAAAATATTTGTGTGATGAATTCGAATGTTTGCACTGTGTCTGGGTGTTTCTATTTATAATAAGTATGTATTTAAAACTATATATGTATTATCAGCTATCTGACCGCCATAGTACAAGCACACCCCGGACACTCCACTAAAACTCCATACAACGGCCGCTGTGGAGTTGCCTACTCTTCACACAACTACGCAGATGTCGTTCGTACACACGCGTGAATGTGTGCGTTAGCGCTAGGGCTACTGAATTGTTTTATTGAATAGTTGTGCCCCTTGAGTTCACCTGGTGACGTAGTCTATAAACTTGCTATAATGTTGAGTTACATAAATAGAATGGAGCCAAATTATACTATTCTAATTAAAAGGGCGTTTGCACAGATTTCTAAATTGTTTCAGAAATCTGTGGGTGTTTATATTGCCGCGTAAAATGAAACGAAACCGATGATAGATTAGATCAGGTACCTACCTAGATATCTATTTCTGTTAGTAGGTACACATTCGCACTTTATTTTACACTTACCCATAAAGGAAACTTTACTCTGTCACTATAATTATTCCTACAGGCGTTATCAATCCGTGCTTGGGCTAAGTTACTGGCTGTGTAAGTTACGAACTTTGAGTTAAAAATTACTTCGTTATTATAAATAAATAAATATTGGTAGACAATTCACACACAACACCATCTGACCCCAAACTAAGCAAAGCTTGTAATATTAAAAAGCAACGTTATTGAAAAGTTTCTATACGTTATTTTATCATTAGGAAATTAAATAAAGCTTTTAATCTTGTCCCGTTTAGTTGACGGACAGCCGTAAACAGCACAACAACCCACCATGATGATATTTCATTAGGAATTAGATGTTCGATACCAGCCCTTCGTTGAGTGCTCCTAGCGTATCCGAAACGGCCTGAGGGGTGAGGAAGCTTGAAATTGGCGGGGGGTGAGGAGTGTCCGTTCTATCTATGTTATCTATTCTATGGTACAAGCTTTGCTTAGTTTGGGGTCAAATGGTATTGTGTGGGAATTGTCCACCAATATTTATTTAATTATTCGCTTATTAAATCACATAATTTTTTAACCAATTAAAAAAAGGAGGAGTTTCTCAATTCGATTATACGGATTCGGACTAAAGTGAGCTATAACTAAATGGACTCGTAATCGTGATTTTACATTGAAATATTGCGTTCAATATTTTTATATTGTGCTGGTAAGATAGAAGACTATTATTTACTAGCGACCTGCCCTGGCTTCTGGTAAAAATGTTACATTTCATTGCATATTAAATCTGTAATATCTTCGAAGGCATTCATTTAAATAACATGCTGTACCTAAGAGCTATATTGGTCTATATGAAACGCACAATATGCTTATTCAATGTCCTTAATTAAATCGTTTCGTCAATAATGGCTTATTTACGAAGCGATTTTATGCAATATTAAGCCGTAAAGATAGAAATTTACTACAACAGACTTTTTGTAGACCTTTTTATGTACCAATACTACCAATGTATGCTTAGATCTTAAAACTACGCAACGGATTTTAATGCATTTTTAATAGGTGCCCTACGAGATAGATAAAAATAATGTGCTAAGTAAATTACATAATTACATAGGGACAGAAAGACAGCGGAAAGCGACTTTGTTTTATTATTATATTTCAACACTACGTAATTCGTACCTGCATAAACCGAAGCAGAACCTAAAAAACCGAGCAAGGCTCGGTCAACCAGGTACTTATTATTCAAAATATGAATTACCTGCGGTGCGGATCTTTGCTGCCAGGAAGGCATTTCAGGTGGCGGCGGCTGTTGTTCGTTCGGCCTCCCGCCTCTGTCGGGCACCTACGAATAAACACAAATTATATTTAAATAAGGCACTGGTAACTCACCTGTGGTATGATCGGTCCATTCAATTAGCCATGGGTAATAACTCACTAAAAAAACTTCAGCTGCAGTTTAACTCACAGCTCAAGCACACCGGCTCACAGATTGGCTCGTAAGAATACAAAGATACTCTGGCTACTCTGTGGTCTGTGGTTCAATGGTAGAAAATGTTCTGTAGGTGTCACAAATTTACCATGATCGGACTCTGAGTGAGAATCTTTTTGATTCGTCCGTTGACTTGTTGAGGCGTCTGTTGTTAAATATTAATTTTCAACAAAAAGCTGCTGACCGTTCTTGTACCTTCACTTGGCTCATGAGGTTACCGTTATGTGGGATATTGATTCCACGATGATAGTCCCAATAGTTGTGACGGTGAATGGCCTTATAGCGAAAAGTCTCGACCAACATCTCGAGAGACTTTAGAGTACACAAGTTTGGCACACACGGTGTCACAAACAGACATACATACAGACGGACGGCCAGACCGACACACCTCCACCTTTGAATATTTTCTTCAAGTACATAAAATATAGATTTATGATGTATAAATAATACTGACCTTATGCTAACGGATCTTCAATCCTTATCTTTCGTAAATCGGAAGATACATCAAGTTGAATGATGGTACTTAAAAATTAATACAACAAAATGATTTTAAACTATTTTGTAATTATTAGTGAATTAAACCACTAAGGGATTTACTAATGAGAATGTATTAACATATAAAATGTTATAAGACTAGCGAAATAAAAATAAAAATTGCGAACCTTGTACGGACCTATAAAAGAAATTAGGCAGGTTCAACATGAAAGGATACATGAGTTGTAAGCAAATTATTTTATTTGATTACGTTATGTAAGCAATAATAATGTAAAATTGGTAGCATAAATTAGTGAATTACGAGTATAAAACTTGTTATCAAATTTTAATATAGCTAACATACTACAAATTTTACGCGCGACGCATAAAAAAATACCCGACAGTGACGTCACGCTTTAGTAGTGTTTTTTTAAATGAAGCGTTTTTGGGAAAGTACAAAATTATGATTTTAAAATCATGATATCACAAGAAGTTTTTAAGACAACAAAGTAATTATTTCACCTACGTTTTAGTTATTGAGTAGACTTTTGATGGCACATTAAATCAAAAATGTGCCGTCATGCCTATTGTTATAGACAACTTTATATTTGCATGCCGTAAGGTTGATTTTGGAGTTCTCAATTTAAACATTTAAGATCCATTGTAATTACTCATTTTCATAGTTGTAATAACATATTTTTATTCAAAACAGTAAACAAAAAATCTTTGTGTTTTAGTAAATTGATTAGCCCTCGATAGAAACCATAGGAGAAGATTCCATCGAGACTGGCCTTTGCCCAACATTGGGACAGTGTTATTTGCAGCAAATTATATCAATTTGATACACTTATTATGGGAATACACTTATCATGGGAATACACTTATCATGGGAATACACTTATCATGGGAATACACTTATCATGGGAATACACTTATCGTGGGAATACGCTAAAACAATTGTTTTTAAATGCAGTTACAAAATGTTACCCGAACAGATTTACAATATAGTTTGCTATGAAAAACTTGTTCAATCAGAAACACACTACAATTTATGAAAGACAAGTTTTTCTTATTAGTTAAATAAATTCGCATTTTAGCAAGGCCTCTTTCTGTTGTTGCGTTTTGACTTATTCCTCATTTTAATCAAATCTCTTTCGTACACCATTTCCAAGCCATCAGACCACTTCCACAAGCTTCCTAACTTTTCAATAGTTTCTCTCACCCACTTAACTGTGAAAATATCTTCCGGGTGCAATCTCACCCCTCCATGTTTGAATACCGGATGTTTAGTAAAAAGAGGTAGCCTACCATCTTTTCCGTTGATCAACTGATACCTTTTTAAAGCTATATTAATGGATACACGAACAAGCATATAAGTATAAAGATCGAAATGCGTTCCGTTCTTCTCTTGAACGACAATATGAAGTGTGTCGTCGTTTGGATCAAATGTCTTCTTGCTATCTTTTGTGTAATATGTTTCATCTTTCTCGCCACTCGAATCTTTTGGTTTCGGATCGTTTTTACGGCCTTTCTTTGATTTCTTTCGACTGTTCTCCAAATTTTGTTTTACTTGGGGAGTTTTTAGATATAAGCTTGCTATATTTGTATACGAGGCTGTATAATGTTCTACGGGTTGACAGTCTTCAGTTTTTATGGTAGTAGAATCTTTGGGAGTATTCTCTTTTATCCTGTTCTGTGGTTTAGTATTAGCATTGGCAATTACTTCATCACGTTCGTAGGGAGCCATTTTAGTAGAGCGAGGCTGTTTTCCAGGCAATTGGATGAGTCCTTGAAGATGTTGTTGATATATTAAATCAGACATTTCTTTTTCTATCTGTATGCGAAGTTGTTTCTTCATTTTGTATATTTCATCTGGATCATTTAGTTGTGTCGCAGATGTTGTTGCTACGTCTTTATTAAAATCGTCAATTTTTGTATTTTCTTTTTCCAAATGTCTTACAATTTGTAATTGTTTGGCCGACATTTTTGGTATCTCACGATACTTGTCGATTAGTCGAGATATTTCTTTGTTTAATCTCCTTTCTGTCTTTTTGGAGGGCTTATAATTATTAGATTTGCCCAAATCGCTTTCATCAACAATGTGTAATCCATCAGACCCGATCCATAACTTGTTTAACCTTTCGATAGTAACACGCACCCAATTAACCGTGAATTTGTCTTTGGGATACAACCTTAACCCTCCATTTCTAAATTTTGGACATTTTGTAAAAACAGGGTATCTAACTATTTCGCCATTGATTGCCATGTACCTATTCAAAGCTATATTTATAGACATGCGAACTAACATGTACTTGTACAGATCAAAATGCTTTCCACTTTTGTCTCGAATAACAATTGGAACTTCAGCAGAAAACGCATCAGTATCATTCACTTTATCTTTTTCAGAATCTTCATCGTTTCTGGTCACTTTGTTAAATTGCATGGATTCATTTTTAGTTGTTTTCTTAATTTTTTTTACAATGTTTTCCGCATTGTCGTTCATGGCGGCAGGTGTGTCTAAAGGTGTATCTGTATTATTTGAACGTGTAACCTCTTTAGAATTTACAGGCTGAACATCGACGATTTCGTTGTCTATTTTTTCAGTTTTGGATTCATTACTAACTTTAGTTTCAGGGATATTTTCTTTGGGATCTTCAATTCTAATATAATCAACTAATTCTTCCTTTTCGTAGTCTGATATTCTCATAGATCGTGGTTGTTTGCCGACCAGTTGTATTATTCCAGCCATATGTTGTTGGTTTATCAAATTGGTCATTTCTTTCTCTAATTCCACTTCTAACTGCCTCTGAAGTGCATATTCATTAACATTTTCATTAGTTTGTGTCTTGTTATTGTCTTTAGAACTGATAGAATTACCTTTAGCAACCTCATGTAATTGTTTAAGTACTGTTTGAGAAATGTTACGATATTTTTCGACCACAACTGAAATTTGTTTGTCTAAATCACTTGCAACCTTTTTGGACTGTTTTCGATCATCAGTATTTATACCTTCATTTTGAACCATATCATTAATGTCATTAACATCCCGGTTAGATTGATTTGGGCCATTATGGTCTTTAACTTGAACGGCTAAGGTATTTGGTTCAGAATCTTGATGGGCTTTCGATTTGGGTGATTTAACTGTATTATGTTTTGATGTTGGGGCTGTAACAACTTTAGTGGCTCCCTCACTAACGCTAGATTTATGACCATCATTCAACTTATGTAACTTGCTTCGTTCGCGAAGTTTCTTCTCAATTTCGGCCAGTTTCGCCGTCATTTTCTGTGGTTTACAGACACTAATGATGTAGTCAAAAGAATTGATTTGTTACACATAGGCAGGTTTATTTAGAATTGTTGGACTGACCGAATTATACTCATTTTGCAAGCCTTTTATCGTTGAAATTGTTTTTTTCTCTACAAATACTAACTGACTCAATAAATAAACTTTAATATTTAGAAAATAACAAAATGTTTTAATCTATTTAAAGTTGGTGTTAATCTAAATCTCTCTCTCTCTGCTCTATTTTCTGCTAGGGGCTAAATATTTTCTTCAAATTAAAATGGGACCAATTCGGAATGGAACTAGTGCACAAACAAAAAGAATCATCAATCTCAGTTCACCTTTAACAATAAATTCAAAAAATGTTCATGAAAACATGTTTAGATTTGCAACAAATAAATATTGGTGGACAGTTTAGACTACTGCACTAGGTTTCATTTTTAGATAACGTCATTTAATGTCCCATAATTATAAATCATATTGAAATCCGTCAAGTGGTTTTTGAAATATGAACCAAAAACTAAAATTTGCATACAATTTTCTGGATGACATAATTGTAGATTTCACAAAAGTTATGAAACTCGAACCTGTCACTACGAAATTGGGTAAATGCGTTAGAAAAAACTTGTGCATTAAAAAAGATAAAATAAACTATTTTCGTACAAAAAATTAATCCAACTTCAAAACCACAAATAGGCACTCAAAAGTGAAAAATAAATTTGTATCATTATTACAAGTGCTACTCACTCATCTGCTGTTGCACTGCATTACAATCTATGTGTACTAAGATCAGCGTGAAAAAAAAAGATTTGTAATCCGATGCAGGGCGCCCAAAATACAGGCTTTGCTTAGTTTGGGGCCTGTTATAATTCTTATTTATTCTGTTTAACTTGTTATGATACGCAATTCTGTTAACATAACTGTACTTACTTTCTTTGGAAAAATAAATATATTCTATTCTATTTTAAATATGTAAGCGATAGAATGATAAATAAAATTGTTAAAGCCAAAATCTATACTAACCTGTCCGATGATAACTTTATTGACATTGCTCTGTGTGTTCTTCCTAACACTGGCACTCGAAGTCTTCTCGACGTGAAGCAACGACGTGCGCGCTGCGAGGAAGTCGGACAGTTTCACGTTGGGTTTCACTTTGAGGGCTTCGCGCTTCGGCCGGTAGACGGATTGTATCGTGTCCTTTTTAGATTTCAGACGATCGGACCACTGTAATTGAACAATAATGTATTTCTTATAATACATAGATACAATAATAAAACACAAGAAAAAAATATATTTCTTTGAATTTTAAATTTGTCTTAGTATTCTACTAGACACTACTGCTACTACTTTCAAAAAATTTAGTACAATATTGATACTATTGTAAACATTCATCATTTTAATCTCATGCACGCGACCAGACATCACAGAAAAGTTTGCAAACATATACAAATTTTATGCTCTTTCTCTTGTTTTTATTTATTGACGTGTAAATTGTACATTTATCAATAAAGAACTTTACTTTGCTTACCTCAAAGCTCTGTATAGTACATTCCAGTCTAGTGATAAGTGTTTCTCTTCTCAATCTGTACTCTTCGAACATCTCACTGTATGTGGTCTCCAGGTTTCTCCAATCCTTCTCAGAGAGAGCCTTGTTGTAGAGGGGTTTGCCGACTAACTTGTCTCCTGTAAAACAGAACACATATATGAATACCGGGAATCAATGAAAAAATGCCCAAAAAGTAATGGAATGTCAGATGTAGTGTCATGAGACATCAAGTAAAAACAAGTTCCTTCGCATAATCAGCTATCAGCTATCTGGCCGCCATAGTACAAGCTTTGCTTAGTTTGGGGTCAGATGGTGTTGTGTGTGAATTGTCCACCAATGTATTTATTTATATCTATACTAATATTATAAAGCTGAAGAGTTTGTTTGTTTGTTTGTTTGTTTGTTTGCTTGAACGCTAGGATCTCGGGAAGTACTGGTCCGAATTGAAAGATTCTTTTTCTATTGGATAGTCCATTTATCGAGGAAGGCTTTAGGCTATAGAAAATAACTCTACTATTAATTGAAGCGGAGTATGAAACAAGAATGTAACAAAATCGGGAAAAATATTCCCTTTGAGAGTTTTCGTACGTTTCGTGCTTTGGCATGACACATGACAGCATGTGTCAAAGATTGCGTCATTGAATTTCAGTAATCTGTGCCTCGAATATAAACCTTTGCTATTTTTTTTTCTACATCTGAGTTGGTACGACCAATTTCCGACAGGTGGCGTAGCAGGTTGCTGAAGAGGTTTTTTGTTTGAAATCGATATTCTCAGGAATGAGTGAACCGATTTCAGTCATTCTTTCACCGTTGGATATGTACGGGATCCCGATGAGTGCTATATAATATACCACGGGCGAAGCCGGGGCGGGCATCTAGTATAATATAGAAGCAACACAATTTGTCAAAAAAACAATACTGGTCACAGCCAGTTTTTACACAGATCCCTATCTCCATAAATCTGCAGTAAGGAACATCTTTCCAGAAAAACCAACATTTTGTATTTGGTATTGAAGTTTATCGTAGTGTATTTCTTCAAGTCACGCCCTTTCATTTGATACCCATATCACACCCAGGACACTTCACTAAAATTCAATACCAATGCCGCTGTGGAGTTACCTACTCTTCACACAACTACGCCGATATCGTTCGTACACACGCGTGAATGTGTGCGTTGGAGCTAGGGGCTACTGAATTATTTTATTGAATAGGCGTTCCCCGTGTGTTCACCTGGTGACGTAGTCTATAAACTTGCTATAATGTTGTTAATACATAAATATAATAGAATCAAATTACATATACTATTCTAATTAAAAGGGTGTATGTATTGCCGCGTAAAATCAAACGAAACCAATGATAGATAGGTACCTAGATATCTATTTCTGTTAGTAAGTACACGTTCGCATATTATTTTACATTTACCCAAGAAGGAAACTTTATTCTGTCACTATAATTATTCCTCCAGGCATTATCAATCCGTGCCCAAAACTGGCTGTGTAAGTTACGAACTTTGAGATAAATTATGACTACATTATTATAAATCAACGTTATTTACTTAACAGTTTCTAAACTTACGTTATTTTATCCTTAGGAAATTAAATAAAGCTTTTAATTTTGACCCGTTTAGTTGACGGCCAGCCGTAAACAGCACAACAACCCACCATGATGATATTTCGTTAGGAATTAGATGTTCGATACAGGCCCTTCGTAGACTGCTCCTAGCGTACTCGAAATGGCCTGAGGGGTGAGGAAGCTTGAAATTGGCGGGGGGTGGGAGTGTCCGTTCTATCTATACTATTATCTATTCTATGCCCATTTTGAGGGAGTGGTGTAAAAATATGTCATCCGCCATTTTGTAGCGGTGGCCATCTTGGACTTTCATAGGCACATACACACACAAGCATAGAAACAGGCACAGAACAGCCATGGGCCGTTCATCTTTGATATTTACCTTCTTTCTGCAGAGTATCCTTCAGTTTAGACTCGAGTTTGGTAAACAACATCTCGGGTGTGATGTTTGGGGTGGTTTGTTGAACTTCAGGGCTATTAAAATCTCTTTGAGGTCCTTCGCTGTAGGAGACTCTTGCTGAAAATTATAAGCATTCAAAATATTAGTAATAGTAAAACCAAACTATTACAATGACATTAAATTTCGCTTGTACGGGATTTACGATAGTGCTGCTTAGATAAATAACATTCTGCGTTAGGAAATATCACCACTAAACAGGATTACACCTAAGTTGAAAAAGTTGTGTACTAAGATGGAAAAGGTTGTGTAATAAGTCGAAAAGGGTGGTACTAAGCCGAAAAAGTTGTGCTTAGTACACAACTTTTAAGGCACGGAAAAGGTTGTATACTAAGACGTATAAGGTTGTGTACTAAGATGGAAAAGGTTATGTAATAAGTCAAAAAGGTTGTATACTTAGACGGAAAGGTTACGCAATAAGCCGAAAATAATGTGGACTAAGCCGAAAAGGTTGTGTACTAGGTCGAGAGATTGTGTACTAAGCTGAAAAGTTTATATACTAAGCCGAAAAGGTTGTGTACTACGCCGAAAAGGTTGTGTACTAAGTCGAAAAAGTTGTGTACTAACCCGAAATATTGTATTCCAATTAATCTCTTTTGGTCAATTTCACAGCTGTATACAAATGTGTATTCAAAGACATCATGAAATCTATAGCACTTTTTTTCGACTTATTGAGGATTGTGACTAAACAAGTTGTAGAGATTCTATCCTATTATACATATATTTAAAACTAGCAGCGCTCTGCGGTTTCATCAGCTTAGCTCGCTGTTCCCATTATTTATCGGGGATGAAAAGTAGCCTATGTTTTATTTCCGACTGTATCTATTTGTGTTCCAAATATTAAACCAATTCTTGACCTACCAAATGATTAACCAACAACTATCGAAATTTTGAAATTTATAAGTTTAGTAGGTTTATATAATACCATAATGATCTCCATGCCAGCGGCCTGCTTGTCTTTAGGGCAGTCTACTTGCACCATCCGCCCTGCCATCACCTCTGACACCATGTAGTCGAGGAGTAGGAGACGGTCCTCCTTGCTTTGGAGACGGGATGACATGTGCCCTGGAAAAACAATGAAAATATAAGTAGCCATTTTATCAACAGTGAGTTACCCGTGTATTTATTATACACGTGTGTCAGTCAAGTCCGACTCAAGTTTCGATCGCGTCTGGCGATCTTTTTCAAGGAGCGTGCGCGCTCGTGATCACAGCTCGTTTAGCACTGCGGGCAGCAGCACGGCGCGCACGCAAGTTCAACGGTTGTTGCAGGGGTGCAGGTGAGGGGTGTGGGTGTGAGTCGGACTGGACTGACTATATCAAACATGTAATAGCCACATTAGTTTTCATACTAAAATCGTCAGTGTCATATATGACTGTAATAAAATATTAATTAAGTGAAGAATTAGACATTTTGCAGTTTACAAAATTATAACTATACTATTATAATATTATAAATATGAAAGTATGTCGGTCTGAGTGTTACGTTTTACATCAAAATTACTCAACCACTTTTAATTTAATACAAATAAATATAGTCTATTTCCTAAAAAAGAACAAAAGCTACTTTTTGAAGTAAAAACAGGTCCAAATCATAACCTAGCACTGCACTGCACTCTTCACCCAGACATTTAAGACGTTTCATTTACTACGCCCTGTAATTTCACTGGAAATATTGCCCTTCCAACTGGAGAAGTAATGTTTTCACATTACTGCTTTGCCGTAGAATAACTAGCAAGTATAAGTACTTCACCAGGCGGACTCTGCAAAGAGTCCTATCACTACATCATCAATAAGTAAGCATTAAAGTTAAGTTTTAAAATGCAAAGACAAGACGATTATTTTTTAAAGTGATAACTTCTTTTGGTGCACCACACACATGAAAGAAATCTACAGGTGAACTTGGGATGTTGACCATGCCCAATGCTAACACACTTGGGGATGGCAATTTGGCCATCTAGTCTAGCCTAGTATTGGCATCCCTGTCCAGTCCCCGAGACTGCCATTTTTTTTACCTGTGACTAAGCATTTGTATGGACACCCAAGCTCTTTCAAAAAAGAACTAAGCTCCAACAAGAAGGAACTGCTCTCATCGGGGTCATTCATGACGCTGATGGCTTCCTCCAAGTTGCACAGTTTCTTGAGCTCCTCAGCAAGGATGTGGATGAGTTTTGTGAACTCGAGGGACTTTGGGCCACCTTCCAGGGCCTTGGAAAAAGCAACCTCATCATTAAGAGGGCCTTGGTAGCTGTAGAAGTGATAGTTATGGATTAAGAATAATCATTGCATTGATAAATGAAACAAGCACATTAGTCTTGGGTAATTAACAAACAATCTAAGCAAAAAACAGCTCTACTTTTGGTGAACTGTTATATGTAATTGCAGTCTCCTCAACTATTTTGAAGTAAAAGTGTATGACAATGAGTGATTTATTTTTGCCTTTACCCTGAGTGTTTTATAGCATAGCAATAATTCATGATTAAAATTTAATTACATCATTATTTATGGGAATAGATAAAATTGTTCTTGGACATTGAAAAACTAAAAAACAATGCAAACTGGTTTTTTAATTTAAGTAAAATAAAAAAAACTAACTAGAAATTGGAAATTTGTATTGGATTCATACAAGGATTTTACAAGTAAAAGAAATAACCTAGATTATGAATCGTGATGCATCATTGCACAATATTATTTGAGTTTTCAAAATAGAAGATAATTCAGATCTACATCAGTCCATGAGTAATTACAAATAGAATATCAAGTCCATAATTCTCATTGGAAAATGTATTAATATAATCTTACTTTACTTTAGTTACCAAGCACTTAGTGACATTTGCAATAGGTACCTGTAAAAAGTGATTAAGTACACTATTTGTTACTACATTATTATAGACCATGTACACATAGAATCAAAATAGATATCAATAATAAATTGTACAATCATTGGTGCTCATATGTACATATTTATATCAGTTTAATTAGGGAAATGATGTAGTTTTATAGCAAACTAGATAAATTTCATTATTTCGATGTTTCATTAGCTTCATTGTTGGTCGCACAGCCGTCATAAGTCATAAACCAACTATCTAGCTAGGTATAGGATATTACCGTGCTATATAGGCATCTCTCACAAACTGATGGAACCGAACATAACAATATGTAACAGATATTATCTTATTAAAATTGACGTTTCGTAATGCTTTTATTTTGAAGGCATTTATTTATAAAGGGCTTTAGAGAGAAATAAAGTCACAATAAATATTTTAGAGACCGATGTAACCTAAAATGCCGACATCAATATGCTTACCCCAAATCGTTTAGAGAGTCCAATATATCGTTCTCCATTTCTATGCAAGTTATTCCATTCGCAAATTAGAATTATTAAGTACAAAGGTACAAAGAAATCTTTCTTTAATATTTTCGCAAAAAAATGAGAAAACAGAAAAAAAGCGTCCAATATGCTGACGAAATTGGGAAGCTATCTAATCTAATCTAATGTTGCCAGCTTGCCAGTTGCCATTAGCCATTAGGTGGCTGACGGTGACCGCTGACGGCTGACGCCCTCGCCCCTAATGCTACGAATGCTTCATCGATATTACATTGTGGGTACTATTTTTAAATAGGCTGTTGACGTGAAAACATCTTATAAATCGATGAACGCCGGCTGAAAGCACGAAAAAGTGTCCCGTTATGTCCCGTTACGCTGATTGTACGCTTGCGTCGCATCTATCAATGTTTTGTGTACGTTACCGACTTCACAGACAACCATTTTTTATGGTTACTAACGCTTATTACTAATACTAGCTTTTACCCGCGACTTCGTCCGCGCCACATATTTATTAAAGTAATTGAGGCAGTACCTACTCGTATGTCCACTACCATACAAATTCACGTTTCCTAATCAAAATCGGTCTAAGTCAAAGTTTTATATTTATTAATAAATGTACAATTTACACGACAAATTACAAAAAAACCTATGTTCTCAAAAAATTAATCAAAAACAGACTTTAATTTAAAATCTTATTGGGACGGTCCACCAAATTTTATTAGTCTATTAGTAGATATTAGTAGATATATCGTCTGATTACATGAACGCAAATTTTAGTTTGTGGTTCTTAATTCAAAAACCGCCGCACTGATTTCGATAAAATTTATATGACCACCTCTGAACTATAATCTACCAACCAAAAAAATAACAATCTAAATTGATTCAAAATTGGAAATACAACTGGATTGATAACCTCCTCCTTTTTAGAAGTCGGTTAAAAATAGCATACAAAGAGTGCAAAGATCCTTCCATGCACACTTTTACTCCTCATTTCCACTCTTTTCAACTCTTTTTCTGTGATAAAAAGTCGCCTTTGTCCTTTCCTAAGTCTAGTCTATCTGTGCACCACATTGTAACAAACTCTTTAAGTGGCTTAGGCGTTAGACGGTAACGGACAGAGAGAGTTACTTTCATATATATAATTTCATATTAGAATTGAAAACAGGTGTTCCTGATCATTTTATAGGAGGCAGTTGTAAAAGATTACCGAAAAGTACCGTTCACTCCTCCAAAAAAACTCATTTTCGGAGTTCTTAATTTGCCTTAATCGAGCGTCCATCATGCATAACATTTGATAAGACACCATGGAAATCTCGTCGACTATCAAAAATTCTGTCTGATACGCCATTTAGTGGCTGCGCCTATCTTAATTATTGAGGTTGTATAGTGCATTGTATTCTTCTTGTCAAGCCCTTTTATTTGATACCCATGTTGATGGATTGATAAAATCTAAGTTATCCGCCATTGTGTAGAGGCCGCCATCTTGGATTTTAATTTTATATAGTACATTGTATTCTACTGGTTGAGCACTTTCATTTGATACCCATATTGATGGGATTGATAAAACCTACGTTATCCGCCATTTTGTAGCGGCCGCCATCTTGGATTTCAATTTTTTATAGTATATTGTATTCTGCTTGTTGAGCCCTTTCATTTGATAGTCATGTTGATGGGATTGATAAAACCTACGTTATCCGCCATTTTGTAGCGGCCGCCATCTTGTTTTTTTTTTTTATAGTATATTGTATTCTGCTTGTTGAGCCCTTTCATTTGCTACCCATATTGATGGGATTAATAAAACATAAATTATCCGCCATTTTATAGCGGCGGCCATCTTGAATTTATTTAAGTACATTAATTATAAATAAATGATACCGCTAGAAGCGTCTTGAAACGCTCTTGAGAGTAAATGGCTCAAACGGGTAAAAGTAAGGCGGCACTTCATATGCCGAAACATAAACACCGCACTTATGTAACCTGACACCCGTTTTCCCGCCAAATTTGTAAAACGCGAAAAGCGGCCAGTGTATCAAGCGGTTATATAAGTAACCCCGTATAGTTAGAAATTATAAAATTCCTGGAACAAACGTTTATCGACTCCATTTCAAGTGTCTAGATACAAAGTTTCATGGTTTTATCTTCAATAATATTGAACTTCCAGACTTTCACCCCCAATTCCACCCTCGTAGGTACAGTTCGAAACTACAAAACTGCTAAAACATACATTTTATGGTTTCGTGTCAAATATCTAGACGTAACGTTTCATAGTTCTTCAACAATGACGAAGTTTTCCATATAAACTTTCATCCCTTATTTTAACCCTTTCAACCCTTTTTTCGGAACAAAAAGTAGCCTATGTCCTTTCTCGGGATCTATTCTATCTATGTATCAAATTTCATCAAAATCTGTTGGTTGGTTTAGGCGGTAAAGACGGACAGACAGACAGACAGACAGACAGACAGACAGAGTTACTTTCGCATTTATAATATTAGTATGGATTTTCTACTGGTCTTGCACAAGAAACATGAATTTAAAAGGCTTCTAAACTAGAAAGATTTTGAAGTGAATACTTCTTTTGGCGCACCACATAGAGATTTTCGTGGACTGTAAATTGAATTCTAGCGTCACACTCGGGAGATCTTCGGGTAAACTCGGGACCATGGCCATTTGCCATCTAAAAATGTGTCAGCATTTTCTATTGGCCATATACAATTGCTGACGCATTTCTAAATGACCATGCTTATAGCCACACCCTCCGGTTTCACTCGCGTAGTTATCAAAGTCAGCTATTAAATGCTGAGTCATAAGTTTTCACTTCTATCGGCAGTTCCTGTGACTTCATTTTTTTTTATTATTATCAATGTATCTCACTGCCTTCTGAATATCGTCACCTTATATAATCTCAAGGCGTCTTAGACTACGTATCTTTACTCATTCGTAGTCTCCACTCCTCACTTAATTACCAGTGTACCAAAATGGTTATTGGTTTTGTGATATACATAATTTATCTACTGACCTATATATATACCTAGTTAATAAAGTAAATGACTGCCCTAGTGGCTTAGTTGGTAGTAGCTCTGCCTGCGAAGCCGAGGGCCGTGGGTTCGATCCCCACCCAGTGCAAATATTTGTGTGATGAATTCAAATGTCTGCACTGTGTCTGGGTGTTTCTATGTATAATAAGTATGTATTTAAAACTATATAAGTATTACATCAACTATCTGGCTGCCATCACACAAGCTTTGCTTAGTTTGGGGTCAGATGGTGTTGTGTGTGAATTGTCCACCAATATTTATATTTATTATTTATAATATAAAAAAATCATTGAAACGTTATGTTAGATACCATGAGCAAAATAACAGCACGTACCGACCAACCGTCAACTGTCTCTATTGTTATATCGGTGCTCTTTTCGAAACTTTACTAGCGATGCCATGCCATTTGCTTGTTGATGTTATATTCTGCAATGTTTTATGCTTTTAAAAGAAAATTTCGCACAACTTGGCAACATTACAAAACGTAGCGGACAGTGACAGCTATAATTTTTTTTTTTGCTTTGTTAATTTAGCATCGTAATAATATTTGTGGCCTCTAGTGGCAAGTAGAAGAACTAAACTGATGTCCGTAGTCCTTAGTGATGTTTGTTACAATACCTAGATGTCAGTTTGTAAAAGGGACTGTAAAAAACCTTTAAAGTATTAATAAAATAAGACTTTGACCGTATTTTTAAACCGCTTCAAAAAGAAGGAGGTTTCTCAACTCGACCGTATATTTTTTTTGTGTGTTAACGGATAACTTTGTCGTTTGTGAACCGATTTTCATGATTATTTCTTTTATCATAAATGTACTGATTTAATCTAGGGGGGAGGCCTATGTTCAGCAGTGGACGTCTTGCGGTTGATGATGATGATGATGATGACTGATTTAAAGGCCTATTACACTTAGCTAAGTTTAGTCGAATGAATTTAGTCTAGATGTATTCAGTAAACTAGTACACTCGTACCTCGTACTAAATACATAAGCGAGGATTTTCCACCTCTCTTTCAAGGACACGTTCGGCCGACTTCACGCCAATGTTTTCTTGTAATAAAAACATATTAGTAGTCATATTGGTAGGTCCGGGTTCGAAACCAACCTTTTTTTTTCAAGTTAAGTAATTTTTTTTTGAGAAATCAGTAGGTATGTATCTAAGTAACCGCCGAGCAAAGCACGGTCACCCAGGTACTAGCATGTAATAGCACATAGGCTACTTTTGACGTGACAACGTCTATTAAAACGAAGAACGCCGGCTGCATGCACGAAAAAAATGTCCCGTTATGTCCCGTTACACTCATTGTACGCTTGCTCCGCATCTATCAATGTTTTGTTATGACGTTGTCACGTTAAACTATCGTCGGTAAACCAACCGACTTTACAGACAACATGAATGAATGACAGACAGTATGAATGGATCGGGCTGAAATTTGGTAGGTACATGTATGTAGTTAGATATGTTGTGAAAGAAAACATAGGACATAGGCTACTTTTTGACGTGACAACGTCTTATAAATTGGTTTGCCGGGTGACACTTCAAGAAACTGCGTTACGCTCCGCTCACGTTATGCGCTCACAACGAGAGCGAGTGAGAGGCACGCGTCCCTTCCACTCGGGCATGGTTAGCCCGCCTAAGAGCGAGAGAGACAGACATAAAAAAGTGAAAGGCACGCGTCCCTTCCGTAAAATTATTTTACCACTCAAAGTCGTCGTCACGTAAAACTTTCGCCCGTATACCGACTTTACAGGCAACCAATTTTTTGAAGTGAAAACTTCTTTTGGCACGGCACATAATGTTTATATAAAAAATAAATAATGATGAGACGAGCAGGACATGTGCCTGATGGCAAGCAACATGCCTGCCACATAACAGTACAGTGACACGCAGCTTTTCTTTCACCATTAAAGCTATTGGTTGAAGACAGACTTGTACATCTCTGCCCTTGAAAAATTACACAAACATGTAAGGCGGCAAGCAGCCCACTAAATGTTCCCACAGCTGGGACTCGGGGCTTTCTCTCACAAGCAGAGAGTTTAAGGCCATAATCCACCACGCTGGCCAAGTGCGGGTTGATGGATGACACATGACCTCGAAAGATTATTAGAAAATTATTATTAGGTAGGTACATGTCGGTTTCCTCACGATGTTTTCCTTCACCGTTTTTAAGTTAGCGGCATTACGCACATGACTTCGAAAAGACAGTGGTGCGCGTGGTGGGATTCGAGCCCGGGGGGCTCCGGATCGGCAGTCGCCGGTCTCCCGACTAGACCAGCCCTAACTTAATTCGAACCAATGCGAACCAACGATCTAATAATCTAGTTACCCGCCGAAAGTGAGAACTTGTAATATAGAATTCTGGAAACAACAGTAATAATGTAGCACAATATGTATAGATAGTTTACACAATATGTTACAATATGTTAATATATGTTGTTTAGGTAGCAACAGATCAAAGACCCACATGACTGATCGCACGACTTCCCCTCCTTCGCCGTTTAGTAGCACGTTTGCTCAGTTCAGCACAATGGGAACTCGTTGCGTTGATATCTTTCTTTGGATCCTGCTCTGTCCTTTGCAGTTTGTATAATTTTATCTCGTTTGTCCGATCATTCGTGGAACGTCGTGCACGCCACACGGATGTTCGGTAATCACAAACGCGGTATTGTACCTAGTCCCGCGCCCCGCTGGTGAGTTGTGTTAGTATGGGAAATTCGTATCATCGCCGATCAACAGGGTATCTCATCTGCGCTACAGATACTCCTATTACACATGTCAGTGCCTCGAATTCACCATATTGAATCTATCTTATAAGCGTTTAACGCCCACATCTCGCTCCGCTGCCGCTCCGACGCTATGCGGCTACATTACCATGTCGGTGACTCGAACTCATATGATATTAATAATAATAATAATAAAGCCTTTTTATTCCGAACTACGTACAATTTAACATTTTTGATTATCTTTTGTTCCTTATATCTCGTAATTCGACGTGCCTCATGGCATAGGCCTCCTCCAGCTCTCTCCATTGGGCTCTGTCCTCCGCAACTCTGGTCCAGCATGGTCCTAGAGTAAGGCGGATATCGTCACTCCATCTTGTTTTCTGGCGCCCCTGTCTTCTTATGTCTCCTCTTGGATACCATAAGGTTACCTGTTTGCTCATATGATCTGAGCATATGATATTACCTTAACAAAAATGTTCAATGCCGCTAATTAACTTTTTACAACAAAACCCTAAAACCACAGACTTTTGCAAAAGATTTGTTCTAAACGGTCTAAACCGACTCGAATAAATAATGGCTAATGGGGAGTTTTCCAGACGCAAAAAGACTTGTCAAAGGTAGTTTCAAATAATGTTTAGTGGTTTTAGTTGTTTTGGTTATATAGCTGTTTTTTGTGAAATTTCTCTAATATTTTTTTATTTTCAGTGGCGCCACCTACGGTGAAATTGGGAACTGTATTTGACAGGTCTTTTTACGTCTTGAAAACGGCCCAGTCTTGGCGAAATAATTTAATACAATAGCCCGTTCCGGCTTCGCTCGGATATTATCATTTATAGACTATTAATCGAAATAAAAAACTATCCTATCTTTTTAAGTTCGATCAAACAGCACACGGTGTGCAATTATAATTGATTAAAATGAATTTTAGGAATTTAGGATTCCATCGCGGAAAACAACGTGACGCGTAATGTATATGTCACCGAAAAATAACAAAAACCGTAAATTAATAATTTTCCTAGGAAATTGATAAACCTTCGTAGGATTCTAAACGGGAACTAAATTGTATTATTTTACGCCAACATTTTCGTAAATTGATAAACTTACCAATCTCACGCGGAAAATAATAAATAACCAATAACGGACCGCCATGTGCGCTCTGATTGGTTGAATAAGTCACGTGCTCTCTCCACCGGCATTGTTCGCCGCACAACATTAACAAACCGGTTTGCTCCTGTGTTTTTGTAAAGTTTTTAATGTTATAACCGTGTTGGAACTGTGAAAATAGTTTTATTTTGCTAAGTTTATTAAACTAAACCCATAATGAGTGACCTACAAGCTGCGGACAGCCAAAATGGTGAAAATAGTGCGGTAAATACTGGACTATTTGTTGACGAAGTGAAATTTACTACAGAGCTACGAAAGTTTTACAGTGGCCATGACCAAAATAGTAAAAAGTCGGAATGGACAGAGGAAAAAATTAAAAAATGTCATTATAATGATAGAGAATTTTAATAAAGCTAAAATGTTGGGACGTCGGCCCACAGACAAAGAATACTATCACGCTAAGAAGTACGATATTATGACTTTTAGTGACGAAAAAGTCTTGATTTTGAAAAGGAAGTCTCAGCAAGATCCAGTAGTACAAATAGTTCCAAGCAGTCAATACTATCAACGAATTCTCGATACACATGTGGCTACAGGTCACGGACGGCGTGACAAAATTATTTATGCCTTGAAAGACAAGTACATGGTTCCAGTATTTGCCATAAATATTTTTCTCCAATTGTGCAAAACTTGTCTTTCCAAGAAAAGTTTCCCTAAAACCGGGATAGTCGTAAAGCCACTAATTTCAGATGACTTTAATAGAAGAGGACAAGTAGATCTAGTGGATTTTCAATCATCTCCAGATGGGGAGTACAAATGGATGCTTCAGTACCAAGATCATTTGACCAAATTTTGTTTTTTACGACCACTTAAGACTAAAGAAGCAAAAGAAGTCGCAATAGAGATTTTGAAGATATTTCTAGAAGTCGATTGTCCCAATATCCTCCAAAGCGACAATGGACGAGAGTTCACGGCATCAGTATTGAAAGAAATTGTAAGCTTATGGCCAGCTTGCAAAATTGTGAATGGAAGACCCAGATATCCCCAAAGCCAGGGCAGTGTAGAACGCTCAAACCAAGACGTGAAGAATATGATTCGGGCTTGGATGGTGGATAATAATTCCAGTAATTGGTCAATAGGTTGTTACTTCGCTCAGTTCCAGAAAAATTCATCATACCATTCTACGATTGCAAGGACACCGTTTAAAGCCTTGTTTGGAGATGATCCAAGATGCGGTCTAACCTCTACGCATTTGTCTAACAATATTATTTCTCAGTTTGAAATGGAAGAGGATTTGGAGACTTTCTTAGAAACTAAAAATAACAATGAACATAAGACTGTAAATGACGATGAAAATAGAACTTCCGATCAAGAAAACCTTTGTAAAACTGTTCATATTGCCACAGAGTCAATTGTTATGACAGAAGGCGTGACTGAGACTGAGCGAGTCAAAGCAAGTAGTGAGCGAGTAATCGTAGTTGGCAGTGAAAGCATAGTCGCAAAACGAACGATATTTGGCACGACTTTGACAATATTGCACACGAAATCGAGAATCCTAAAACAGTTAGAGAATCAGATACATTGTTTTGTCACATATGTACCAAGGAGTCATCTGGGGCCCATACTTGTATTAAATGTAAACGTATTACACATGTAATCTGCGGAGAATCAACAGAAAACAATGAAGAAGGATATGGTTCGCAGTTGATATGTAATTTGTGCGCTAACGAAATAAAGATTCTGAGAGAAAGAACAGACTCCGTAGCCCGTAATAGAAACGGATAGTTTGGCATGTCTAATTGTACCTAAGTCTATGGACACAAGCATTGCCACTATGAACGTCGACCAATCAGAGAGCTGTGTGTTATTTTCCGTATTTTAAAGAAGCGTAAAATTAAAAGCTCTTCTATGATTGGTTGGACCGTTTAGAATCTTACGAATGAATATCCGTCAGTTTATCAATTTACCATGAGACGTTGCAAATTGTTAAATTTACGAAAATGTTGGCGTACAATAATACAATTTAGTTCCCGTTTAGAATCCTACGAAGGTTTATCAATTTCCTAGGAAAATGATTAATTTACGGTTTTTGTTATTTATCGGTGACATATATACCTATTAAAATTACGAGTATTTCACAACGATATGTATGAGTAAAATCACAGAATATATACCTAATCAATTATTAATTTTAAAGGTAGTATATTTGCACCGGGATCAGTTAGGGGTAGGTTATTCGGAGATTAGTTTTTTTATTTTTCTTTTTCATTTTTTTTTTACTTTTTATTTACATTTTTCAGTTTTTCATAAAATTTACAAAAATCGAACTTAAACTTTTTCACAACTCAGTAATGTATCCTATAGGTATGTAGGCAAAATGAAAAATAAATTTTGATAAAAAAAATACTGGACATTTTTGTACGTAATTATTACAATTAAACTAGAAAAAATGGCTTTTTCACAACTCACGTTACTGAGTTTTATATTTCTATCTATCACTTATATTGGTGAAAATAAAAATTCATTTTGATTAAAAAAAACTGGATAATTTTATTAACAACTACGTTTAATTACGAAATACCACGCCGCAGCGGCTGTCCAAACTCGTTTTACACACCGTGTTCTCTGTCCCACAATCACGACATTGCCACAGCATAGATAGCAGTAAACAAGCAAAGCCTTTTCACAACCAAAAGAAGCAATCTACGCGCGACCACAGTCGACTGTCGACCGCTCTGGCAAACGCCGCGGACGCATCGTTGCCACTCCGCGCTAAAAAAAAAAGTCAAACCCATGCATTCCGAATTCGAAAACATTCAAATTTTAGGAATGTGACCGGTGTTCCGGAGAAACGATTTATGTGCCATAAAATAGTGATGTGAATATTGATGTAAATAGAAAAAAATGTGTGTTATTTTATTGTTTTTCGTAACGGTTTTGGTGCCGTGTGTATTTGGCCAGGAGGCTGCGGATTGTTATGGTGCAGGAAGCGTCGCAGGTGCGGCGATAGGTGCTTTCATCGCTGCACTTTTACTGGTCGCAGCGGCTTATTACCTCAGGAAATTGTATTGGAAATCACGCAAAGGTAAGTGGGGTTCGGGACGAAGTTATCTGGTTTCGTGTTTTTTGTAACGCTTGCGGCGATGAGATGCGAGATGCCTTCGCTGCCCACGTACCTGTCTAACTCTTACGTATAGGTATGTTATCTTGATAAACTTGAATATTATAGGACGTTGTCGGTATCAACTACAATTATTAGTTAAATGTTTGACTATTTGGCACATGAGTAAAACCTGTTTTGAAAATCAATCATTGGGTTGTCTATGATGATTTAATTTTTATAAGTATGATTGTTTTATAATTCTTATAAAACGAAAGTGGTACCTACCTACATAAAAACTAGTTGTATCCTTGTACCCAAGTCGCAAGCCTTTGTTATAAAAATAATACAAAGCTATAAAATGTTATTTATAGTTACAACAAAATTGCTATGTAAGTATAGGTTTAAATTTTTTTATGTGATTTTTTTATTACTGAATAATTCACAAGTACTATTCCTACCAAATCAAAATGTATTTAAAGAATGATTTAAGTGTGTAAGTAGGTACCTACAGAGTAAGTAGGTACAAATAGCAGTAAGTGAAACGCAACTGAAAGTCATTGAAAGTCGCGGTCGTCTATATTAGCTTAACAAAACGTTGTTAAGTGTTGAATAAACAGTCAAGCTAACGGCGAAACTATCTTCGGAAGACAACCTATTCACGTGTAAATACTCGTTGGTACTATAACTTGGGAAAATACTTGAAAAAACTATACACAGAGCATCGATAGCTATCTGTTAATAAACTTCAATCTTATAATAACCGTGAATCACCTAGGGATATCTACAGTAGGTAGGTAGGTAGGTATGTAAATTATTTTTTTAAACGGCCTTAACTTTAATATCTAATCTAAATTTAATTAAGAAATAACTACACTGAATGAAATTTACATCTAAATATTCGAATATTATTTAGATGTAAGTAGTGTAGTAGATAATTAGTGATCATTTTGATTATTTTTAGACCTTTGAAGGTCTACATTTTTTTTTCTAATACCCATAGAAAGCTAGTAAAATGTGCATGAAATTAATAACACAAACTGTTATTATCCTCATCTGCATAGTTCACGTTCTCTTGATTACCCTGGAATAAAAAATAAACCTAAGTACTAGGATTATGTGACATTCCAGACTATATTTTATCCCTATACCGATCGTTCAGATCTACACAGTGGTTCTTACATGAGAAAGAGTAACAAATAGTATTATGATCATACATACTTTGAAAGTAACACAATAAATAATGATATTAGGATCACCTTTACCTACAATTTATTCTATATTTATCAGATTTGTATTATTTTTGTTTGAATCCATTCCTATAGGTATTTCGCGGAATAACCTATGACCTTCAGCAAGAATCTTGAATTAATATTTTTTTCTAGAAAGAAGGCTTTTATCCTCATCACTTAATTACCTACACCATGATGAATGATTAAATAAAATTCACCTATAGAATGAATTTTATTTAATTATATTATTATCCTCTCTTTGTCCTATACCTGTGTAAAATATTACGTCATCAAATATATTTACTTACCTACTCGGTAGCGTTCATGTTTTTCCTTAGTAGGTATACAGATAGATGTAGTAACACAGATAACACAGCTCAGCTTTGAACACAGTAAAAACCTGTTCAACTCCTTTCAGTTATTTCTTAGCTGACTGGCATTATGAATAAATTTAAATACTTTGGAAATATGTAACTTGGTCCTCATTATATTATATCGGGATAATGAAGTAGATTTACATTAAAACTATCCACTCAGCTAATATCCACTTATTCGTAAATCGAAAAGTTTATTAGATACTAATATAATCGGCCGCGAGTTATATATAATCAAAAAAAAGACTTGCTATTGACTATTGTTGCGATAAAAGTTTCCTAATAGGCTTATTCCTATTTTCCTCCTTAGGGGGAATATTTAAGTTCAATGAAGGTTCAGTTTTTCCCCCTACTTGATGGATGGGGATGAACTTTAATGTAAAGAGAGTCTGTAAAAGTCCCCCTTTCAATTTGGCTTACCCCCTCTCCCAAATTGTGATACACAGACAAAAAAACGAAGGTAAAAAAGCCAGTATAATTATTATCAGATAAGAAAACTCTTTATTAAAAGCCACAACACAAAATAACTCTTATATAAGCATGACATTTTAATTGGCGGTCTTATTGCTTAGATCAATCTCTTCCAAACAATAGTCCATGGATAGGATATTGTACAACAACGCGGTCCTTAATATTTATGTAAATTAATACAATAAATGTATAATATAATGTGTCATTGGTTTTTTGTAAATCGTTTTAGTTGTGAACTAAACAAATTATTAATACGTTGAACATTTTAATGCTTATGGCGATCGTTCGCCATAAAACGATTGTTTCCCAACACTATTATCGTAATGTATCGATGTTTCGATTATTGTAGGTTAGAGGTATTGTTGATCTTTATTGATCTGTTCTGTGGATTGGCAATGTTCTCAGGATTCCAGACTAGCAGCACCCTCCGGTTTCGCCCGCGTAGTTTCCAAAGAGTGCCATCAAACTCTGATGGCACTCTGATGGAGTTAATAAGTATTCACTTCTCGTATAGAATCTTAAAAAAGAAATCACAGCAGTCACAGACAGTCATGGGGCATGGCATCCCTATGACTGTCCATTTTTTCATTATTAAAAATAATTCAAAAGTTATTGAACTTATTTTGACCACAGACCCATTTTTCGTAGGCTGTGAATTTTATTCTAGCGTCACGTTCGGGAATTATAATTTTCGGGTAAATACGGGACCATGGGCATTGGCCATTTTGAAATGCCTTGGCATTTCCCATTGGCCATCTTGAAATGCGTCAGCATTTTTTTTCCAAGCGCGCTAAAAGAAGTATACATATATTTCTTTTATAGGTATAACTTCAGTAACTAAAAAGTTTATAACTTCGTCGTGAGTGTCAATTACCTACTTATTGTAAACTTCCACACCGACTCGGAGTCTGTTTAATAAACATGGAGGAATGCGTGTCCTATCACAATGTTTTACTTTTTTTTTACATTCTTTGGCTCCGCGATCACAGAATAGATGTCATAGATACGGCGAACATGTCAAAGATAGATTCATTAACTTATTCTACTACTATATTATTAATTAGAATCAAACAATGTGTTCCGGTTTGAAAGGTAATGTTTCCAGAGATATTACACGGCATAGAGACAAAGCGTCATAGGTTGGGTGTTGGGTGACGATCACAGTGCAGTGCTAACAAACGATTTGGGCTCTTCATGTTCTAATAGCGGCGTGACCTACGCTGTTATGTGGCAAGCCTGTAGCTTGCCAACAGGCACATAATACCCTGCTGTGTCTCGTCACTCTATGCATTAAATTATCAAAAAAAAATGTCATGTAGGTAGGTGAATATTCCCAGTAGGCAATGTGGAAATACTATATAATAGTATGCATTACAATGTAGTAAATGTTTGAAATACTAGTTGAATCCCGCAGTTTCAAAGGTGATTCCATTTTTTTACTTGTTTTTAAAACTAAGTACCTACAATAAAAGTTCATGTGTATCTATTTATCAAGGGTAATGAAGTACCTTACCCTTGATTTCATAAATAATTCAACGCCTCCGAAATCCTGTGTCATATAATCAGAGCTTAGCTAAAAACAAGCCTTTATTGTTTAAAAAAATGTGAACAATCCAAATATTTTAAAATATGATCCACTACCTACCTAATGATTAAGATACCTTCAATGGGAAAACCAACGTACGTCATTGCTGACCAAATAATCGCCGAGTGTTTGCCAATACTCGTAACGTTTGTATGTGGCGTTATTATTGTATTTACTGAACAGTAAAATAGCTTTAGTTTATAAATTTGTAGTGCAATATTTTCACCAGAAGACTGAAGTAGTGGTACAGACTCCTGAGGGTCTACCGCCTAAATAAAATTGTCTTAGCTTTGTTATTGCTCTCTTTCCTTTTCAATTGAAATTATAGAGACAACAATATCAAAGCCATAGCATAAAGGTAGAAGGGCTTGACCATAGAATAGATAATAACATAATTAGTTTTTTATATTGGAACTTTCATATTGGAACATAGTTTTTGAAATATAGATAATAACATAATTCGTTTTTTTTTTTAAACTTTTATAGTTTTACACTTGACCGCCATCTCGCGTGATGTTAAACGATGATGCGGTCTACGATGAAGCGTGTTTACCTAGAAGAAACCGATTCACTCTCGATTTGAAGACACAAAGATTGTAACTATCGGGAAAAACCCTCTCAGGCAACGTATTCCACAGCCTAGACGTACTTATCACAAAAGTAGAGTCAAATCTCTTCGTTCGTGTCTTTGGAACATCAACCATGAAACGATGTAGTTTTTTTGAGCTACGAGCATTCCGATAGTTCCGTCTACATGTATTCTTTTTTTCTTTGTGAAAGTGAAACTATCTGTCGTATTCTAACTTTAAAAATAACGGCTTGAAAAATAAACGCCTGTAGCTCGAAAAGTGACATCGTTTCATGGTTGACGTTCCAAAGACTCGAACGAAGAGGTTCGACTCTCCATTTGTGAAAAGAACGTCTAGTTTGAGGAATGCGTTGCCTGAGTGGGGTTTTCCCGATTTTCCCGATATTAGTGTCTTCAAATCGAGAGTGAATCGGTTTCTTTTAGGTAAGCACGCTCCATCGTAGACCGCATCGTCGCTCAACATCAGGCTAGATGGCGGTCAAGTGTAACCATATAATAGTTAAAAATGGGCTACTTTTTAAAAACTGGAACTGTGCGGGTAAAACAGCGGGGCATTATTAGAATTCAATCAAAAGTTTGCTGGGTTCACTAACTAATATAGAATATAAAATACTATGTGTAAATCTGCGTGGTATTTTTCAATCACTTTATAACACAACGTTTACCTGCCTCGTTGGATCCTATTGTGTATTGTTATCTCTGGTCAAACTGGGGATCCAATTAAATACTTTATTGCTCAGACATTGTAAACAAATAACGAAAAGAAAGATAATATAGCAAATTACCAAAAAAAATATTAAGAGAAATACCTATACTTACCATGAACGTAGAAAAAAATATACGTCGACTACATATACCTAGTAAATTTTGGCCACCACTCGACCTACCGATAAAAACCAATGGTATGGTCATAAGCTAGTCTAGAGTCATAGCTAGTCTAGAGTCGTTTCATATCGGTAGTAGATTTTGAAAAGTTCCTTATTATATTATTTCGGTATCATATCATCTCCACAGTTAATCGTGCAAAATGTCATGGACATCGCTTTTATCAATAAGGCCGTCAAATGAGTGTCTCACTCGGTAGTTTTTAGGGTTCCGTACTCAAACGATAAAAACGGGACCCTATTACTGAGACTTCGCTGTCCGTCCGGCGGTCACCAGGCTGTATCTCAATAACGGTGATAGCTAGACAGTTGAAATTCTCATAGATGATGTATTCCCAAAGCCGCTATAACAACAAATACTTATTAAAAATAAAATACATATTTAAGGGGGCTCCCATACAACAAACAAGATTATTTCCTGTTTCTTGCTCGATTCTAATAACGGTGACGGGTAGACGATTTAACTATTCACAAAACATTTAGTTTTATGTTGTGTTTAAATATACTTAATTTGTAAAAATAAAATAAATAAATAAGGGGGCTTTCATACAATAAAAGAGGTTTTCGCCGTTTATTTGCTAATGGTACGGAACCCTTCGTGTGCGAGTCCTACTCGCACTTGACCAGTTTTATTTAGTTTAGTTTGCAGTACGTTCTCTTGTATTTGCTAGGTATTTTTTAAAATATGCTAGAAAGAGAAGAATATAAAGGCTCTTTGGTAGTGCAAACTATTTCCATTAAGGGCATACCCCGAGCAAATGACCTTGAGTATTTCTTACCTCATCGCACACCGCAAGAAAGAGCAAGAGAGAAACAGTAGGATTTCTCGCTGTTTTACGCTCAAATTTTAGAATAAACTCTTTTTAAAATCAGATTTTGGTATTTCGAAAAAATATTTCTACCAAAATGTTCGTAATGGAATTACCTAACTGTTGGTGTAAGTACAAAATCCAAATAATGGCGGGGTTTCATAATTACAATTAATTATTTCTATATTTTATCTTTCGTTGTGAGGAGATTATTCAAACAATAAATTCATTAACTACCATTAAAAGAAACTACCATTTTGAAGCCTAGAAACTGTAGAAATGTAATAAATTTTTTTTAGTTGATTTTTGTTTTGGCTAATGAGTAGATAAGTAACTGGACAAAAAACTCGTTTTGCTGGGGGACGCACCTTAACAATCCAAAGACAATATTAGACCTGAAAATATTTCCTCTTTTTTTATTTCAGTTTCTTTGACAAAGACGGCGATACATTAATTTTATAAGTATAGAATATGCTATAAGTATCGATAACATTGTTATGTTAACTGGCCACACCACATTTATTCCGATTACACGATTTATAAAAACATTGAATCGAGAACTCGACCGAAATCTTTATTCATTCGATACTTACTCAATTGAGGTTAGTTTACTCAACAATCGAGTAACAGGCCTATGAAATAAAAAAAATACGATAAAAAAGTTGCTAGATATTTTTCTTTATCGTTTTTGGCACCGTTATGAAATCTAGTTTCTGTAATACCATAACTATCATTATTCACGGTTCTATAGGTTTGGATGATGAGTGCGGTGTAACACAACTAAGCTACAATGAGAAAGAACTGTCCATTACCAGTCGGAAGCGTGCCTGCCATCAGTCGTATTGATTATCTTTGGACCTTCATTGGTCTACAGTATGAAAAACGTACTTACATGTTTTTCATACGTCCATGGTCTACAGTTATTAAATAAAGAAGTGATAATTGTAATGTAGTATTAATATAGTTCTTATTGTCAAATTAATATTGGCGTAAGCACTAAATATTGTGTATCAAATTTTTCTAATACAATTAAATTAAACCTTACATAAAATTGACAGGGTTTTGCAGTCTACGCCCAATTGAAAAAAAACACGTTAGTCTGTAGGCAATAAAAAAAATATTTCCTTTTTAAATTTTTACCTACTTATGTTGATTTTCCCCAATTTTTGAGTTTGAATCGTTCAAAATTCAGTGGAAATCAGCTGAGCTCGTGAGTATGCGTAGTGTTGAATTTAACTTTCACAGTTTCGCTCGTTAACCCCTGCATCCATCACCACGCTAATACCGGCTCACGATCAGGGTCGCGAGTTTTAAAATCACTCGCTCACTATCACCTTTTTCTTCCAAATTAGCTCTTATTATAAAGCTGAAGAGTTGAGCTTTTTGTTTTAACGCGCTAATCTCGGGAACTACTGGACCAATATTAATTATTAAATATCCTACTTAGATACCTAGTAATTAAAATTAAAATAATTAAAAGATGATCGTGCGAAAATTCCTTCACATTTAGATATGTACGTGATATCTGCTATAAATATATTACTTACCACGGATGAAGACGAGGGGAATGCTAGTGGTTATTATAAACGTAAAGTTAATATGTTGTTGAACATCATAATTAAGTGAAATAATGGAAGACGCTGATTTTGTACCACAGTATTTGTACTAACACAAAAGGCAGAGCCGCACAATTTATTATAACTCAATTTCAGTTCAGTAAAATTATCATTAGTAACGCTCCTTGTGTATCCCGAAAAATCGACATCGCTCCAACGTTCGGTAAAAAGTGAACGAAGAGGTTTGACTCTACTTTAGTGATAAGAACGTCTAGGCAGTGAAATGCGTCGTCTAAGTCTAGGGGTTTCCCGATGGTTATAATCTTGGTATCTTCAAATCGAGAGTGAATCGGTTTCTTCTACGCAAGCACGCGCCATCATAGATCGCACACCAAGCGAGATGGCGGTCAAGAGTAACCTATAATAGTGACATCCGCGGCAAACAGTCACTAACTTTAATGACATAAAGAGTATCATACCTATATGTATGTTAATTGAGGTAATTAACACTTACACATTGCATTTTATAACATTAGTGAATAAATGTGTGAGGGGAATATTAGTGGGCAGCTGAAAAAACAGAAAAAAACTCGCACGGCGAGCGATAAGCAATGATACACGTGTGATAAACGAACATGCGAGTGATTGTCAAAATACGACCAAAAGATTGTCATTAATTCGGTAAACAGCAAAAATGCGGCCAAGTCACTTTTATTGATTGCTTGTTTTGCTTCCATTGCGTGAAATTTATGATTTATGCTCGTCTTGAAAACTACACTTCATACTTAGGTACTTACACTGTGCACATTTGATCACTTTTTTTTTATAAAACAGTAACGAGACGTGCAAGACATGCGTCTGATGGTAAGCGGTTGCTTACCATGGCATAACATAACATGTCAAGAAGCCACGAAGCTAAGGCCTTATCTGACAAGAATATATGTGTAAGATTGTTTGTTTTTGGTTTTTATTAATTAACGTGTAAATTGTACATTTATGAATAAAATACTTTGACTTTGACTTACTTTGACTTTGACATTAGATAAAAGCTTGGTCACTTGCCAAATACGAGTTGAATTTTTTAAGGTATAGAATAACGAGACGAGCAGGATATGTGCCTGGTGGTAAGCCTGGCCATAACAATCAAATGCCACGCAGCTATTGGAGCATGTAGATTGCAAATCACTGCATACAATGATCTCAAAGTGATTATACACTTAATACGCCGTAATACAGTATAAAGACTGCATATATATATATATAATTGTAGTCGTCACCCGTACATTTCATTCATTCATAATTTAAGAGCGACGCTCTTGTCGGTGGAGTTCCTTCCATGTACTTCTACACTCCGCCTTCTCCTGACTTCCTCATACGACACTACATTTAAAATCTTCTTCTTCACTTGGTTCATGTAATCTCCTAGGTCTACCTCTCTTCCTCCTCCCTTCTAATTTACCTTCCATTATTGTTCTAATGAATTACATTGTAGTTAATGTAAATTGATTTGTCTCTTAGCCCAGTAATTTCTCTAGAAATATTGCCATTTAAACCAGAACACAGTAATGTTTTCACATACTGCTTGGCGGTAGAATATCTTCCACGTAATCTATAATCTCAGTCAAAGATTAAGTAGCTTAGTATTAGAACTGGGTAATCATTTACCTACGAGTATAATGTATTAACATTCCTTAGATAAGACCAGGCGACGATTTCGTAATAGCCCACGTTTCTTAAGGCGCTGAAAAGAGACAAGTGCCACTTTTTAAACATACTATATCAAACAAAATGTACATGGTTTGAGATTTTAAATAAAATATATGTTATTCTTGAACATATTTATTACGTCTCCTATCCCCACTTAATGGTACCAATGATGGGACTCGCAAGGGGGCATCTATAAATTACGTGAGGTAATTATGACGATTTTTCGATACCCCCTTCCCTCTTGGTGAGATTTTGATCAACCCGTGAGAATTTTACAAATTTTTTTACTCAATTTCTCCTAGTTTTATCAAAGAATTAACACATTTTTTTGCGACAAAAAATGATGTGAGTTTTGCCGAGATCACCCCCTCACCACGTGAGATTTGACTCGATCCCCTTCCTCCCTTGAACACTTCACGTAATTAATAGATGCTCCCCCAAGAGTCAAGACCATAATCCACCTCGCTGGCCAAGTGCGGGTTAGCGCATGACGCATGATCTCGAAATATTCTTGGAACTCCGTGTATAATTCATTAACTTGGCGAATGACACATAGGGTCAGCTCACACCGAGACGCGACGCGACGCGACGATACTCAAAGAGGCCGTTAGAGGCCAATGATTTCGCGCTACGCCGCGCGTCGTCGCGAGAAGCATCGCAACGTCGCGAGGCGCAGGACGACGCCTCGCTGCGCAGCGAGGCGCAGCGGAACGTATCTACTAGCCGCGGGCGCCGCGCGGCCCCGCCCGCGCCTGTGTGATGTCTTCTTTTTAATTTTATTTTGTAAACTTCTTCCTCTTCCTCTTCTGCAAGAAGTCCGATTATAACAAGATCCCAGTCTATCATTATATTTTCAATCGAGCACTCGACCGAACTGCATCAATTCTAAACGAAGTCTGAACGGAAATAGTAGAGAAGTCGCCACAGCGGCCTCAGGCTGCGCCTCGCGGCGTCGCGCGGCACCGTGAGACGCAGCACCGCTCTTGCACGCCGCGCGTACCGGCGATGCACCGCTGCGTCACGATACGAGGCACCTCGAGGCGCAGTGCTGCGTGGTGCAACGTAATCTGAATTCTCACAATGTAATGTGTGTATCTTTTCGTGTAGTGAATAAAGTATATTTTGAGTCGCTCTATGAAAAATGTGCGCGCAGCGTCGCGCCGCGTCGCGTCTCGGTGTGAGCTGACCCTTACACTTAAAGTGGTAGGACTCTTGGCAGCTTCCGCTTGGGGAAATAGCATTCCTTTGCCATCCTTCTCTACCTCCTCTACCGTCCATCACCGATTGTGTAAATATCAGTGCTATCCGGTTTTACAGGCAATGTCTCCAGAGAAATACTATACTACTATAGGGCCATAGGGCTATATCATTTTAAATAGGTAACTGGGTGACGAGCGCAAAGCAGTGATATAGTAGACTGGTTAACCGAAGGTCGAAATAATGAATTTCCGAGGCTGTCTGGGTAGCTGAGGTCTGGAAGGCTAAGGAATCAATTTTCGCTGCGTTCGGGCGTCTATAGTCCACGTAGGAATTGATTATTTTACTCGTGTTAAACACTGCTTTTCATTTCGAATATGAGGAAAATAACAATAGTTGTTTATCTAAACTATTTATTGATAATATAATGACAATGTGCTGTTATGGGAGAGTAGCGTACCATCAGGCACATGTCAGACTCGTATGGTCACTCCATACTATAAGAAAAAAAAGAAGTGTGGCACTCGGGGACTGCCGCGGTAAAGCTATTGCATGTTGCATGCATTTTTATCAACATAAGCAATAGGGATGTTAACAATTTTTCGGAATTGCTTTTATTTTGAAGAGTGACATTTGTTTACCATAAAAAATATCACGGGAAATCCGTTAAGTTGGCACGACTGCTAAGAGCATTTAGTCTGTAAAGCTAATACAAATAAGATTCAAAGTCGAATGACTGGGTGGGGAGGACTGCGTTACGGTCTTCCATCCCTCTTTCTTGTGAACATAAGAAAGAAATACACGATCACTAAAATTCGGTCCCCAGGCCCGCGATAAAAGCTATGCAATAGCTTAAAATGCATCATCCATCAAACCACACTTGACCAGCCTCCTCACGTCATCACCATCCCAATTTGAATCTAACAAGGTAGAGAAGGACCGTCCCACTCTAGTAGTTTTCATTCAGTGTTTAAAAGATAAAGCGCGTAGATATTATTGTGTTGATTACACAGGTATTGACGAAGATATATCATTTTAAATCATAACTAGCGACCCTTTCGGCTTCGCTCGGATACCGTCATATAAAGAAATAAAAGCTATCCTATATTTCAAGTTTGATCATACTGCAAACGGTGTGCAAATCTGATTAAAATCGGTTAATTAGTTTAGGAGTCTATCGCTGTGAATTTCTTAATACCAATGTTTAGTTACGCGCTCACGGTAGAACGCGTTTTGTTGACGACAAAACTCGCCCTCAGCATACTGATGTTGCTAGACATTTTCATAAGCAGGCTTTATCCTCTCATGTTCTGGAGAAGAGCTACTTGGCAGCTGCCTTAAATGACGTCTTTCTTGGAATATATACAGTTTATAGTTCTTACTATATATATACCTATACTTCTTCACTTTTATTTTAAAAATATACAGATTTCGTCACAATGCACTCTTTCACAATGTTTATGAAGTGAAACCTTTTGACGCACCACATACAGATTTTCCGTGGGCTGGGAATTGACTTCAAGCGTCACGTTCGTAAATGAAATACATCTTCGGGTAAACTCCGATGAATTAGAGTGCAATGTCATGGCCTCATGGCCACGCCCTCCAGTTTCACCCGCGTAGTTTCCAAAGTGAGCTATCAAATTCTAAGTTATTAGATTTCACTTCTATCGGCAGTCCCTATGACTGCCAATTTTTTCATCACACACACTCTCACCACTCATACACCGTGACTGAAAAGGTTTTTATCAAAGGTTTTGGTAGGACTCTTAGCAGAGTCCGCCTGGGGAAGTACCACACCTTTGCCAGTTATTCTACCGCCAAACAGTAATGTGCAAACATTACTGTGTTCCGGTTTGAAGGGCAATGTTACCAGAGAAATTACAGGGCTTAGAGATATAATATCTTAGATCTCTGGGTGACGAGCGCAGTGCAGTGCTAGGTAATTATTTGGACTCTTCATGTTCCAATAGCTGTGTGTCACTGTGCTGTTATGTGGCTGGCATTTTGCTTACCATCAGGCACATGTCCAGCTCGTCTTGTCACTCTAAATTATAAAAAAAAAAAAAAAAAAAAAAAAAAAATTAGATTAGAGACCCGTGAACAAAATGTATGGGTCATACGAACCAACACTTTCAATACCTCTTTTAATCCATTATTCCGCAATGCCGTCCAAAAATCATGCGACAAGGAGAAATTATCGAGATTTGCAACCTTCTAAGTATCTTCACATGCACTCAGTTGGACAGCTTTCAAATGTCGGCATAGTGCTGATTCTTATTACTTTATACCCTTCCGTCATCCTACATAGGTCTCCTGGTGGTTCATATGACCCATAAATTTTGTTCACGGGCCTGTAGTCTACATTGCATACCTGAGTTTGACTTACCAGACGAGACCTACGGTACATCAAAACATATTCCTGTCTCTGTATAAAAACACACCACACACACACACACACTATACATTAATATATTAGTCCGATAGCACACCAGAATTAAATTACAAAGGTGATAAAGATACGATTTAAATCCTCAAATCACACATAGCCGTAGGTACAAACATGAGAATGTCCAACCTTGAACATAAGGCTTGAAAAACAACGCACATCGAATATTAATAAGGTTCTATATGGCGGGTTAGTATAGGTCACGTGACCTCTTTATTACGTACTATTAGTATGGGAGCCAGTAATTTATTAAATATACTTATGTTTGTTTACCTTTGACTTACAAGTATTTGTTTTTAACCCCCGACCAAAAAAAGGGGTGTTATAAGTTTGACGTCGATGTCTGTCTGTCTGTCTATCTGTGTATGTGTCTGTCTGTGGCACCGTAGAGCTCAAACGGATCCGGGCCGATTTCGATGCGGTTTTTTTTTATTTGAAAGTTAATTACCGTGCGGGTGTTCTTAGCTATGTTTGGTTAATATCGATTCAAAATGGCCGCCTCCACAAAATGGTGGATAAAATATTTCTTCACAACCTACCTCAATATGGGTATCAAATGAAAGGACTTGACTAGTAGAGTACTATACGCTATAAAAAAATTCAAATCCAAGATAGCCGCCACCACAAAATGGCGAATTATATATTTTTTTCACTACTACCTCAATATGGGTATCAAACGAAAGGGCTTGATTAGTAGAATACTTTGCACTATGACAAATGTCAAATCCAAGATGGCCGATACCATAAAATGGCGAATTACATTTCTTTTTTCACAACTCCCTTAATATGGGTATCAAATGAAAGGGCTTGACTTGATCTTAGGTAGTCGGGGGTTAGTCAAAATTTTTAATTTTGTTCTTGTTAACAGACACAGATTACACCAAAGCGAATGTAATATGGATTACACATCTCTCTACTTAGTCTGTGACATTAACAGACATCAATAAAGGAAACGGATATCAAAAAAGTGGAGGTTCTCAATTCGGTTGTATGTTTTTGAAGTAAAAACTCCTTTTGGCGTGCCACAGACAGATTTTTCGTGGGCTGTGAATTGAATTCTAGCGTCACGCTCAGGAATGATAAGAAATCTTCGGGTAAACTCGGAACCATGGCCGTTGTACATCTAGAAATGCGACAGCATTTCCCATTTGCTATCTAGAAATGTGTCAGCATTTCTAGAAGGCCATGCTCATGGCCACGCCCTCCGGTTTCATCCGCGTAGTTTCCAAAGTAAGCTATCAAATTCTGAGTTATAAGTTTTCACTTCTATTGGCAGTGCCCATTTGCCCATGACTGCCAATTTTTTTTTGTATGTAAATAAGTTACGCGGTAGCGCCGCCAATTGTGAATTGATTTTTGGTAGATCATACTTCAGAGGTGGTCCCTCATAAAATAAATTGTATCGAAATCCATGTGGCAATTTTTGAAATAGAAAAACTAAAGTTTTCATTCATGTAGGCTTTTATAAATTTTTTTTCGGAGTAATTAAATTACATTTTCACTTCTATTTGCTGGCACTATGAGTCCATTTTGTGTTTATTCACAAATATCTCATTGGGAACGTTAAGCAAATATGTAGTTCTAGTCATTATATCATTCAATACGAATATGACTGTATATGAATTTATAGACGTAGAAGACACGTAATAAATCACGCAGTGTCGTCAGGTATAAATGTACATCCGTCTTTTTATGCATATTCTCACACGTTGGATTTCCCGCGTATTATCTGTAATTAAATATGATGTTTGGTTTATGGTTATTTAAAACTTAATCTTCGACACGGCCTTACGACAGACAGACACACAGACAGGTCTCAGACAGCGCAAAGGCTTCTTTCTCTCTCCTCCCTCCACTTGCCCGTTTATATAAGTAAGTAATACATATTATTTATTTTCTAGTTTAGTATATTACTCTCATTAATTAATTACTTTTCCCTGACGCGCCTAAAGAAGTACCTTATAACTTAAGGGGCGTCCCCCACCAAAACGAGTTTTTTAACCAAAACAATATCAACTGGTAAAAAATACATTAAATTTCTCAGTTTCTTGGCTTCAAAACGGTAGTTTGTTTTTTTTTGTTAGTTAATTTATTGTTTGAATAATCTCCTCACAACGAAACCATAAAAAATAAATATAATTGTAATTATCATGCATCTACTCGAAATTCGCCATTATTTGGATTTTGTACTTACACCAACGGATAGGCAATTCCATTACGAACATTTTGGTAGAAATATTTTGACGTGACAACGTCTTATAAATTGGTTTGCCGGGTGACACTTCAAGAAACTGCGTTACTCTCCGCTCACGTTATGCGCTCACAACGAGAGCGAGTGAGAGGCACGCGTCCCTTCCACTCGGGCATGGTTAGCCCGCCTAAGAGCGAGAGAGACAGACATAATTCATGTTCCAATAGCTGCGTGTCACTGTGCTGTTATGTGTCAGGCATGTTGCTTACCATCAGGCACATGTCCTGATCGTCTCGTCACTCTTTATTTAAAAAAAAAAAAAAAAAAAAAAAAGTGAAAGGCACGCGTCCCTTCCGTAAAATTATTTTACCACTCAAAGTCGTTGTCACGTAAAACTTTCGCCCGTATACCGACTTTACAGGCAACCAATTTTTTTTTTTCAAAAGACCAATATCTGATTTTGTAAAGAGTTTATTCTAAAATTTTCTTTTCTAAAAGCGAGAAATCCTACTGTTACTCTCTTGCTCTTTCTTGCGGTGTGCGATGAGGTAAGAAATACTCAAGGTCATTTGATCGGGGTATGCCCTTACAATACTATAACGCTCTCACCGCTATCAAAATAATTTAATTCTAATGTCAGAACAACATATTTAACTACTTAGCCTGTGATATTTATTTATTTATGGGTTCAGTTCGTTGGGTTAGTATATTATTTTTATTCATTACGTCATAACACACTATTTACGTCAGTACGGGGCTTAAAACAATCTTTCTAACAGAAGAAATGTCTTACGTCATCAGTTTATTTCTATTGCTATCCTTATCATATAATTTAAATGCGATATAAAAGATAAGGGTACGCGTATCTCGAATTGTGTCGCAATATGTATAATGCCACCTAATTTGGTTATTTTTTTAAGAAAACCTTTTATAAGTGCCAAAAGGCAATGACATTCTTGTGCGAAAAAGACTGCTAAATCTTGAACATCGTCGAAAAATTGCTAGCTTATCGGTTTTTTATCGGATTCACTTCGGAGAGTGCGCAACTGATTTGCAAGATCTAATACCATCTTGCCCTTTTCAATCAGAATGTTCGTAGCTCGAAAAAGCGACATCGTTTCATGGTTGATGTTGCAAAGACAAGGACGAAGAGATTTGACTCTACTTTTGTGATAAGAATGTCAAGGCTTTGGAATACGTTGACTGAGTGGGGTGTTCCCGATCTTTGTGTCTTCAAATCAAGAGTGAATCGGTTTCTTCTAGGTAAACACACTCCATCGTAGACCACATCGTCGCTTAAGGTGCGTCCCCCAGCAAAACGAGTTTTTCGTCCAGTTTTCAGAGCTATCTATTCATTAGCCAAAACAAATCAAAAATACATCAAATTTCTACAATTTCTTGACTTGTTGCTTCTTCTTTTTTTTGTTAATGAATTTATTGTTTAAATAATTGCCTTACAACGAAACCATGAAAAATAGAAATAATAATAATTGTAATTATCATTCATCTACTCGCCAATTCTACTCTTGGACTACTTCTACCAACGGATCAGCAATTCTATTACGAACATTTTGGTAGAAATATTTTTTTCAAAAGACCAAAATCTGATTTTGTAAAGAGTTTATTCTAAAATTTGAGAGTAAAACAGTGACAAGTCCTACTGTTTCTCTCTTGCTCTTTCTTATGGTGCGATGAGGTAAGAAAAACTCAAGGTCATTTGCTCGGGGTACGGCCTTAACATCAGGTGAGATGCCGGTTAAGTGTAACAAACCTATCAAAGTAAAACAAAGTGCGTTAGACATTTTTTGTGTGTTATGGGAAAATACATTTTACCAGCGTTTAGTTATATATACTTATTATTATAATTAATTTGTTATATATTAGCAAATTAGTGAAGACGCTCCGTCTCGGAATCCGGCTAGCGAAAGCTGCAGTTTCTCCTCGTAAATTGCATAAATATAATCTCAACTCATTGAAAATGCAATTAAAAGACTTTCTTATGAGCAAACTGTTATAAAATGGTAAGTAATTCTTATATTATTGTGCGTCATTCAAGCCGCTTTCGAGATATATTCTATGCTAGAACATTCCGAATTTCTATTGTTTATTTTATAATGTTATAAATTTTGTGTTATGATGTTGGTATTACAATATTGCATCATGTCCGACGAAGTCAATTAATTTAAGAATGTATGAATTGAACTGATAATTTGACATACAAATAAATGAGATTTTATGCATAAAGTACATAACCTTGGTTATTAACGAATGATATTTCCTGTATCCATATGGTAACTTTGATGCAAGTTTACAATAGCAACTGTGTTGCCAGAAATAATGTAAGTATGCCTATAGAAGAAGAGGCCAGTTTGTATGGGTCAAATTTTAAAATATATTGTTATAATCTTATAATAACCTTATCTTACCTGCACAGTATAAAGATGATGATGCTACAGTAATAAAGATTTTTGTATTTGTATTTGCAATATTCGCAGTTTAAATATCAAAGTAGTGGTACGTCCCGACTTTGCCATGGTACATAATACATAAAATAGCCTATAGCACTCAGGGTTTACGTACATATCCAAATGAAAGGATTTTTTAAATCGGTCCATTAGTTCCTGAAGTTAACGTGTTCAAACAAAAAACCTCTTCAGCTTTATGATATTAGCATAGATGTGAATGTACGGTTGATTAGCCTTATTGTACAAATACATTAATTAACACGCTGTTGGCAACCCAGTTAACTAATATGGACTTAGAATGATTTTATTGACTGATTTGTATGTTTTTAAATGAAGCGCGAACGTTATTTAGCCGTGACGTAAATTATGCCTAGGCGTAGTGGTAAGAACGTAACATTTTATAAGCGTAATATCGTGTATTCGAATCCCGGTTGCACTTTTTAAAGTGAAAACTTTTTAGCCGCGTTGTACACTTTTTTTTTTAATTTTCATATGTTGTATTGTATAATGTGCCGATTTCTAATTCCAATAAAGTATATTTTATATAGGTATATAGAATATTTTACTTCTATATTGCCTCAATTGTCAAAGCAAGCCTTCTATATTTTGAGAACTATAAGTACATTAATTTTGAATGCGAACGAGGTTCGTAATTGAACCGTATGCCCATAGAAGGACGCAGTCACCTCGTGGTACACATGGTGTGGTAATCAAACGTGAGCCGAGAGCTAAATTACTTGTGAGTTGGTAACTGGTAACCCCAGTTACTTGCAAGCATAGTGAGTTTCATGCGTCATTAGGACGGTAAGACACTTCGTGGACCTAGAAATGTAGAGTAGGTACTCTATTTTTGCCACTTATTGTACCGCCTTTATGACCATCATTGCGTTGCGGTTTGAAGGGTAATGTTTCCAGAAAAATACAGGCTATACCTAGATGAATCATTGTGTATCTGGGTGACGACTTAAGTGAGCTTGGTAGGATGGTCTCTTCTTGTTTCAATAGTTTCCTCACATTGAACTGTTACGCAAAGGCATTTTGCTAACTACATATCTAGCACCTATCAAAAATAATAAAATCGTATCGTATCTCTGCTACGATCTCTGGTTATTTTAAATGTATATAGTAGATAGTATTGTTTATGACAATAGTACCTGGTTGACCGAGCTTTGCTCGGTTTTTAAATGATATTTAAGCAGGTACGAATTACGTAGTGTTGACTTACTTAGACCTACTTAGAAACGACTTAGAAACGAATTAAATGCGTTTTTTTTAAAAGGAACAAAAAGAAAAGTCCCGAGTGTAACCATCAGGATTCGAACCGAGGCCTGTTGACTCCGAGGGTGAGCATATTCCGTCTGAGCCATTTAAACTTAAAGAACAGTCGCGAAATAAGTCATCGTATTCTAATGACATTGTAGTAGTTTTTCATTGTCTAAAAACGCGCATAAAATGATGTTTTTAACAAATAAAACCTAGCTAGATCGATTTATCGTCCCCGAAAACCCCTGTATACATAATTTCATGAAAATCGTTCGAGCCGTTTCCGAGATTCAGATTCTATGTATATATACATACCTACATACATATATACCTACAAGAATTGGTCGTTTAAAGGTATAAGATGTACATTATACATATTATTATTATATATTACTAGCGGCCCCTTCGGGTTTTGCTCGGATGTTGTCAAATAGAAACAATTAATCGAAATATAGACTATCCAATCTTTCAAATTGGATCAAACTGCTCAGGATGTTCAATTTTGATTAAAATCGGTTTAGTAAGTTACTAGTTTAGGAATCTATCGCACACAAATAACGTGACTCGCATGTATATTTGTCTTTAAGCGATTTTTAAATCATTGAAGTTACACCGCGGTGATTATCTCTTTAAATACTGTGTCATACTGTTTTAATGCGTCGTTACAATTCTGTCATTATTTGTTCGTAGTACTACCAGCGTGGAACAAATTTTTTTGTACATTTTCATACATGAACGTGTTTGATATATTGCCGTGTGAAGACACATCGATGTTTTTGTCAAAGAAACAGTTCATGTCTCTTCCTTAGCGTTTTTGTTCGCGAGAAGTTTGGTTTTTAGCCCCTGACGCAAAAACTTGATTGATTTTGATATTGTTTTTATCTTGTTAAAGGCGAGTTAAGTGAAAGTATTCTTAGTTAAATTTGATGATAAATTTCAAATCCAAGATAGCCAATACGTATGAAACGTATTTAAAAGATACCAAGAATGTATTTATGGAGAAATTTCAGGCAGAACATTCCACAGTCTAGCTGTTCGTGTAACGAATATGGAACCAAACGTTTTTCGCTCGGGTCTTAGGAAAGTCAACCAAGAAACGGTGTCGCCTTTTTTAGCTGTTAGCTGTACAGATGATTGGATCCTTCTACCTCAAGATAGTGAATCGAACATTCTAGCTACCAGGTCACTACATACGTCAATCATCCAGCTGTACACTCTTTGAAATGTATCCCATACTATTACTGGTATTAAAGATAAACACCACAAACTAAACGTGTATATCTCTCTCATTCCCTCTTATGTATACAACCTCGGATCTATTAATGCCTTAAAAGTACAGTTACCGCCACAAACAGGTTTTACTACCAGTCCACAAATACTGTCCTAAAAAAGAAAACATTCCATATTCGAAATCGCAATATATTTTTACAACAGCTTGTCTTGCCAGCCAGCTTACCAGATAAGGAGAGTCCTATTTCATTCTCCGATCCGGTCCGCTGCTTCTACAGTTATGCCAGACAGTGCACATCTTGCAAAAAAATAATAATAGGCTCAGTAAAAACCTCTGTGCTATTGGCCTTGAACGAAATAAATACACCGGAAATATTAAATTTGTATAGATAGTGAAATTAAAATTAAAATTGAGAGCGCTTCTTTGACGCGTTTTTTAAATACTGGCAAGAAAAGGCAGAGAAATTGTTTTTTTTTAGCAATGGCCGAAAGTGGTTATTTATTTGCCGCGTTTTTTTATTCTGTAGAGGTTAAGTTTTACGGTTTTATTAGGCTTTGTGTTAGAATAAACCTTTTTTTGAACATAACAATATTTGGGTAAAAATCTGTGCTTTGTGCAAAAGAAGTTGCGCAAAAAAAAAACGTATCTGTAGGTACTAAAAGCAGCTGACCCTGTTATTGTTCTGCCATAAAACATTTCAACCTAAACAAATCGGGTTGAAATTTTAAACACAGATAGCTTATAATCCAGAATAACACACAAGCTTATTATCATGGAAAATTACGGGAAAGTGAACTATGCGGGTAAAACCGCGGGGCGCTGCTGGTAATCCCACTAATATTATGAATGCAACAGTCTGAATGTTTGTTGCTCAATCACGCCGGAAGGACAGAACGGATGGGATTGAAATTTGGAATACAGAGATTTAGGTATAATCTAGGTATATATAACACACAAGTTTTTTTATCGTCAGAAAATTACGAGAATGGGTGGGGTACATGAGTAAAACAACGAGGCGCATCTAGTTATATATTTTTCGAGTGATTTAGATTTTTCAAAATGTGTCTTTTAGTTTTTGTAGATAATTTGTAGATAATTTTGTAGATAATCATGTAGATAATCATTTAGATCAATGACCATGCCTACTTCTAAGCCAACAACAGATGGACCGCGGTATGTTTGCGGAGCACGAGAGGTCTGACGGTCTGAGGTCAAACCTCGGACCGAACAGAATGTAATTTGAAACCAAAATAATAAAAAGGTAAGACTAGGACTTACAGTCCGCGCCACCAATGAAGTCCGATGACGGAATTGTGGAACTATGTAACTTTAGGATTAACGTTCCTCAATCATTGGAGAATTCGACAATGGCGCCAATCGTTTATGGTACAGTGGTGGCGCGAAATCTAATTAAGATCACTTTTAATTATTTTTTTTATTTCCCGCGGTATCCGGACCCTAACTATAAAACCTACTTGCTGACCCCTATTCCACAGAATAAACATCTCTCTCTACTTAGTCTGTGGTATAAACACAGTCTATGTATATTTCTTTATACTGTGGTATAAGTTTAATAGATTTGTGCTTGTTCTAAGCGCTCCATACTTGAGCCACGTTTGCTAAGATACCGGTCACGCTGCCAACTTGCATGACCACATGTCGGTCGCGCCGGTCTCGACGCAAGGACAAACAAATTTATTGCAAAACAATAACTTCGAATGATTGATCGCATTTAATAAGCTTTTGACTTATGACTTAGAATTATTTTTAATGATATAGAATGATAAATCCAACTAGTTTTTGAAGTGAAAACTTCTTGGCGCACCACATACAGATTTTCCGTGGGCTGTGAATTGAGCTCAAGCGTCACGTTCGTAAATAAATGAAATCTTTGGGTAAACTCGGATGATCTAGATGGCCATGGTCATGGAGATGCAGACCGGTTTCACCCGCGTAGTTTCCAAAGTGAGCTATCAAATTCTGAGTTTTCACTTCTATAGGCAGTCCCTATGACTGCCATTTTTTATATTATAGAGTGACGAGACGAGCAGGACTTATGCCTGATGGTAAGCAATATGCCTGCCCTTAATAGCACAGTGACTCGCATCTATTGGAACATGAAGAGTCTAAATCATTACCTAGAACTGCACAGCGCAGCACTCAGATATATGATGTTTTATCTCTATACTTACCCTGTAATTTCGCTGGAAACATTGCCCTTCAAACCGGAACACAGTAAGTATCTAATGTTTCCACATTATACTGGTACTTCCCCAGGCATACTCTGCAAAGAGTGGTAGGACCACTACAAAGTACTACTAGTAATACTATCATAAAATATATCCGGTAATCTTTTATTGATACTGAATTTGAGGCTTGGAATTTCTTTATCTGTGTTTAAATAATTTATCGTGTCTGTAAATCACGTATAAGATATACTAATGGAATTTCAGAAATGTTTGTGACGTATTATTATCAAGCTATTTATTTTAAATGTGCGAGATCACGTAAGTAATAAGTGCGTGTTAAAAAAAGTTTGTGTGCTAAGTGCACAGTGCAAGTGCAAGTGTTCACAAGAATAGATTACAGGCCTATGAACAAAATTTAAGGGTCAAATGAACCACCAGGAGACCTATGTAGGATGATAGAAAGGTATAAAATAATAAGATTCAGCACAGGAAAATGAACCACCACAGGAGACCTATGTAGGATGATAGAAAGGTATAAAATATTAAGATTCAGCACTACGCCGGCATTTGTAAGCTGAACATTATAAGAAAAAATAATTTTGAACTTTAAAAACTTTCAAATAAGAACAATGCGTTGGCCCTCCCCGGCCAGTAATCCGTATCACTCTTTCAATATCTGAAATATGCGAGAGCCATACATTCAGTAGATTTTATAAAAGATATTATAAGGATCGTAAAAATACAGACTAGGTATGTAGTTTAAAATCCACGAAATATTGAAATGTTCGAAATTCAAAATGGTACTAACACTTTCTTTTTTAAGTTCCACCTCGTCGAAATTCGGGTGCCGCCGTCGACAGTGCCTTGCCAAGGAAATTGTACTCAAAGTGGAATGTGGATAGTTTTTCAATTTTAGCAATGATGGTCTGGTGGCGAGAATTGTCGGATTTCGCGCTCATGATTTATTTTTACAAAATAATTGATAGTGTACTATCTGCTAAAAGTCTTGTTTAAAAAAAAAAAATATTCAAGTTATACCTATTTTGGCGCGTGCGCGTGCGAGGAATAAAGTGAAGTAAGTATATTATGTCAATTTCTTAGAAAAAATGAAAGCTGGAAATGAAGGAAGAACAAAACGCAACTGGTCGCTCGCTCTTTCATGATGAACTTTTGAACTAAAGATACGTTTGTTTTCAATCTGAACTAGTGAAGAACTAAACGGAACTGAAATAGCTCATTTGAAGGATTAATTCAAGAACTACACACGACTAATTTCTTGCGTGCGTACGTAGGTACATACTACACAGTACATACCCACCTTGTTGCTAAGCGTTAAACCCAAGTTTTAGATGGAAATAATCACCTCTCTGCCTGTTACTCTACCGCCAAACAGTAATGTGCAAATATCACTGTGTTCCTTTTTGAAAGACATTGTTTCCAGAGAAATTACAGGTCATAGAGATAAGTTAGCTTATATCTCTGTATGACGACCGCAGTGCAGTGCTAGGTAATTATTTGGAATCTTCATGTTCCAGTAGCTGCGTGGCACTGCACTGTCCTGGGCAGGCGGGTTGCTTACCATCAGGCACATGTCGTGCTGGTCCAGTCACTGTACTGTGTGTAGTCCGATTTATTAGACGTTGTCACGTCAATACCCACCAATTTTTCTATTGGACAAAAATCTTAACCAGAAAAATTGTAGGTATTCCATTCATATAACTTCCTTGTGGATCCCAACAAAAACAAAAGGTCCCACTTAATTGTTTCGGGAATGGAAACTATGAGAAGACAAAAAATTCCTCGGCATTCGAAGGACGGTGACGTCACAGATACGATACAGGTAGGTACCGGGTGTAGTCGGAACAGGGTGAATTGGCGTATTTCAGGGGTTTCTTTTCAAAATTTAAGCATTAAAGCAAATATTAATCGTAAGTTTTTTCTGAACATAAGATATTTTTTTTATTGAATTTTTTGGAGGAATAAATTAATTTAAGAAATAATGAATGAAAAGAATAATAGGTAATGAAAAATGAAATAGGTAATGAAAAGAATAATAGAATAATAGTTAAGGTAAATTATTGGCATAATATTGACATCTTTTATTATTTTGTGACTATTTTTATATTATATTTGATTTGCAAATAGTCTGGCAGATATAACTAACATTAATAAACAAGACATGTATTATGATATAATTTAAGTTGACATGCATTTGGCTGCAATTTTAATTTTGTAAGAACTGTGTTACTCAATCAGATGCAACATTCGACATAACTTTGGCGCCGCCTTCGGATTAAGAACTGTCTCTGACATTTTATTTTATTTAAAAAAACGCATAATTAGAAAAAAAACTCAGTTCAACCAACTGAGCCACAACAAAAGGCAAAATACCTCTTCAAATTATTCCATTTAGAAGTTATTCTGTTATAAATTCTTTTTAGAAATAATTTACTGTCAGAGTAATAAGTACACGATAATGTAAGTCATTCAAGACCATTCAAAGCGCATTATCATCTGGGAAACAAGAACAATCACGTTTTTCTCAAGGCTGCGTAATGCCAGTTTCAAAACGAAGAATTCAGTTGTTTAGCTTCACTACGTGAGGAAAATTGCTTTATTCACGTGTACTTAGATAAAGTATTAGTTATTACATTGTAACTATTTGTAAAATATATTACTTATCAGTTCTAGCGCACTACAAATAACAAGTTTTTATTTTCTTAAAAATAGCTTATTAAGTTATTCTACTTATAATTACTAATTCTTAGATTTCTAAACAAAAAATATTCTACAAAAACTAAGCGGACTAGAAAATCTAGATTCATTTAAATCTTGTTTATCTACGTTTTTTTTTAACTTTAATTTCTATCGAACGATTTTAATAGAAACTTTTTTAGCCCAAAACACTTTAAATTATTATAAATCTACACAAATTCTAGTAAAGTTTCTAAGTGGACGATTAATTTGTGTTTAAATCTACCAATCTACATAATATTATGCGTATTATTGTTATTTAAGTGATATTTATTCAAATGTACAAGTAATTTTATCGTCATTAGTGGCTAACGGTGGTGGAAAAGATAGTGAAAAAACTGCCGTGTTCCAAGAATTTTTAGAGGACGCGTGTTATACACCATTTGGGCAAAATTTCAAATTATGATCTTGACTATCTCAGTGTGAGAAAATGCTTCAGGAATATAAAGTAAGCTGTCTCTGAATATGCTGTATAATGTATAATACATCTTCATACAATACATCTTCTGCAAACAATGTTTCATTTGTGTTTACCGTTTTGTAGTAAATACTCGTACACTGCGTCGTGACCTGCCTCTTACAGTCTGAATGCTACTCGTGTTGGACACAATGTCGTGATAAAAAGTGCATTGCAAATAGATCTCAGAATTAGTTTTAAATGTCTGCTTTGCCATGAAGGATCAAGATTCCTTCGATTCGATTACTTAGTCTCATAGATCAAGATCGTTCCGCCATCGCAGTTATTATAATTGAATAAATAGTATCAAAATAGCTTTAATATTACTGTATCTGTCCTATTGAAGCAAAATTTTTATTTTATTTATTTTGTCCACCAACACATTGACAAAACAAGAAACATAAATTGGGTTGCGCAATAATTATTGGTTGATACTGCATGCATGCGCTGTATCACATACATATTTATATATTAGGTATATAGTATTCACGAATATGTATATGTAACAGCAGATTTTCAGCTTGATTGAGCCTGATTCGAATAAATTTTAATACATAGTAATAACACATATCATCACCAGTCTTCCTATACTTTAACTTCTTTTCATCACACGGTTGCATGGAAGACATCGCTTTTAGTGATAAGGTTGCCATTTGCTAATATATTTTAAGATTATTTTTTAGTTGTTTGTTTTGTTAAGTGCAATAAAGAGTTTATCTATCTATCTACAAATACCTGGATTAACACAATCTTTATATTCCGTTATTGTTAGTGTTCCCCGCGTGATAAGCACTTAATACATTCGCGTGAATTAAAACCACATTGTAGTATTTGAGAAAACAAATTATCTTGAAAAAATTGAAATGAGGCGCAACTAGTATACGTATAAAAAATGACAACCATGGAGACTGATAATAGAAGAGAAAACGCGGGTTAAACCGGAGAGCGTGGCCATGAGCATGGCCACTGAATGCTTTTCTAGATAGCCAATGGGAAATGCTGACGCATTTCTAGATAGCCAATGGGAAACGCTGACGCATTTCTAGATAGCTAATGGGAAACGCTGACGTTTTCTAGATAGCCAATGGGAAATGCTGACGCATTTCTAGATAGCCAATGGGAATTGCTGAGACATTTCTAGATGGCCAATGGCCATGTTCCCGAGTTAATCCGAAGATTTCTTATCATTCCTGAGCATGACGCTAGAATTCAAATCACAACCTTCGAAAAATCTGTTGTGGCGCGCCAAAAGCAGTTTTCACTTCAAAAATATCAAATTCCCTTAAAAAATATCAGTTAAATGAATTTGGGAATTTCAATGTCAAATTTACAAATAAAAAATCGTTAACTTTTATCGTAATCCCTAATCCCAAGGGCCAATTCTCGGCAGCCTCACCGTCGTAAAGCTATGTGGGTCACGAGAGGAATGCCACCCGGCCGGCCGCTCCCACCTGTGCACGCACACAGGCGCGCGTATAGCTGTGTACGTGAGCTCATCACATCACACACACAACCACAACTATTTCCTTATAATCAGATGGATTTCTAGTGACCATGTTCCGAGTATTTAGTTATATACCCTTTATTGGACTCATCAAATACAAAAGCAATAGAGAAGTAAAACCACATAAAAACTAGTGTTATAATCGTCGGCCTCATGCCTCATCGCCATAAGCGATCTCTTCTAGGCAACAACTTCTACCTTAGGAAATGATTTAGAAGAATATTTTACGAAACAGGGTTAAATATTTATATAGTCAAGACGTAAGTAGAATTTCTGTTTAATGTTTCAGCCAGGTCAACTTTTTTGGGGTGAGCATACCTAGCTAGCAGTGTCCCGCGTTTATACTCTCATAGTACCCGTTCCCCTAATATCCCCGCGATGAAAAGTATCCTATTCTATTCCAGACTATAATCTATCTGTGTTCGGAATTTCAACCTGATACGTTTAGCCGTTCCAAAGTGATTGAGCAACAAACATACAAAGTTTCACAGATAAAATACTAGCACCTGACATTTTCACTCTCGTGGTTTCCGTTCTCGTTATTTTCCTGGTATAATGTGTTATGCCAAACTGTAATCTATCCATGCATCAATTTTCATCCAAAACCCTTCAGTAGTCTTTATTTGAAAAAGTGACATACAAACTTTCGAATTTGTAATATTAGTGTGATATAAGATATGGTAGAAACTGTGTAGTCCGTAAACATAATTTGAAAAAAAATAAGGAAAACAAAAGACATTTGCTTATGTAAAAAATAAGTTGATAGTCGTAGCAACTGCTAGTTAAGCTTTAGCTACTTTGCTGCTACTGAAAACTTTTAACTCGGAATTTGATAGCTTACTTTGGAAACTATGCAGGTGAAACCGAAGAGCATGACCATCTAGAAATGTCAGCAGCATTTCCATTGCCATGTTCCCGAGTTTACCCGAAGATTGCTTATCATTCCCGAGCGTAACGCTAGAATTCAATTCACTTGAATTCAATAAAATTGCTATATCTGAAATCTTGTCATTCTTCGATGGTTGCTTTCTGTTATCAGCTTACAACTAGACTCTACAAATAAGATAGCGTTGCGAAAAAAGGAGCCTCTTTGAAATTCACAAGTACAGCTGTTCATAGCAAGGACTTTACGTACTTAGGAAACGACTTACAGCTTTGCAAATAAGCCTTGATACGGAACGAACGAATTTATATGTCAATGTAAAACCAGAGTTAAATAAGAGTAGTATTATAGTGATCTGTGAGTAAGAGAAAAAAAGGGAAATAAGTAATGAAATAACAATCTTTGGGAAATCTCTATATATAAATCTCTTGTAGTGGTAGGACTCTTGGCAGAGTCCACCTGGGGAAGTACCACTCCTTTGCCAGTCATTCTACCGCCAAGCGGTAATGTGCAAACATTACTGTGTTCCGGTTTGAAGGGCAATGTTTCCAGATCGTATCGTATCTCAAAAAAGCTACATCGTTTCATGGTTGATGTTCCAAACCAACAAGAAGATTTGATTCCACGTTTGTGATAAAAATGTCTAGGTTGTGGAATGCGTTGTCTGGTTGGGTTTTTCCCGATAGTTACAATCTCGGTGTCTTCAAATCGAGAGTGAATCGGTTTCTTCTAGGCAAGCACGTCAAATTTCTTCGCGAACCTACAAAAATTTAAAAAAAGGTTGTCTGCATTCATTGGCGTAATGAAATTGTGGACGTTACAGATGAAAGCATAGCTGAAAGTATGTAAAGTGTATAAGTAAAGTATGTAATGTGTGTAAGTAGTCTATCGCCTGTTCAGTCATTCAAAGCAAAAACATCCTTCACACCAAAACATTAGGTTTCAATTTAAAATTGCATCTTCAGAATTGGTCTAAGTAAGTCCAAAGTCTAGCGTAAAATATTTCTGGGTGAGAAATGTTTACATTGTTATCTGCTTCCGTCCTTATCTGATAAGCCGACCAAGATCGTGACAAACAGGTTTATGAATAACTAAAGTAGGTAGAATTAGAATACACATGCTTGCATTTCGAATCAGAATTTCGCAAAGGACAATGTCTATTTTTACCCCGTCTAAGCAGTTGTCGTAGATACATATGAGTTATATATTAAAAAATCGGTGATTTTTTGTTGTACTCAGTAGAGAATTTATATAACTTTCTGACATTGCAAAAAATTATAATTTGCATTTGTATAAATTAAACTTATCATTTACGAACAAAGCTGAAATTGGAAAATATTGCAATACGAATCGGTACTTACGTTTCGTTTTAGTGATCCGCGATAAATTGAAATTAAATATGGATGTTATGTTTACCAATTTCTTTCACAATGTCGTTCAATTACTACTTACTACATAGTTTAATGACGTATATAATTAAACATGATGACAAGAAAACTATCAAAGCTTTTTATAGAAATGTAAATGAGGAAGAAGTTGGCTCGCAATCGTGAAACGGAACGGTTATCTCAAATTGGTCAATGTCAAACATCTGCTTAGTCTGTGATGTCAAATAAAAAAAGTAAAAAATAATCAAAATGAATTAATTACATAATTGAATTGTTTTCTAAGTTTTCTTTATTCTTTGTTTACCTACCACTAGTTTATGTATATTGAATTGAAAATGATATGAACAGCAGAGGCCTTCCCTCAGTACTTGCATTGCGGAGAGTCTTAAAGTGAGATGCCTAGGATGGGCCAGATACCAGGACCACCATCGATATAAACCTGTATTGAGATCGTTGAGGACCACCACATAAATCCACCAGCAGGGTTCTTGGGCTATGGAGCAGTTTTGGACTATTAAATATATAACATTATTATTAAATGTAAATATATATTATCGCAAACTATGTCTTTTATTTATCCTCTCTTGCATTGGTTTGAATATAGATTCAGTGGAAAGATATCGGTGAATAGAATTATCTACACTGATTTAAGTTTTGTTTTTGTATAAAATGACAGGATGAGCAAGAAATAATGTGCTTGAAGGTAAGCAAACATAATATGCTTGCCTATAACAACACAGTTTCACAAATTATAGGAACATGATGACATGAGTCCAAATCATCAGAACTAGCCCTGCACTGAGCTTGTTACTTTAAGCCTGTGAAACTATGAAAATTCCATCCGAGAACTACTTCATGGTAATCAGTTGGTAGTGAGAACTACTATTATTCCTATTTATTCTGTTATGAAAAACGTTTTCAGTAATAAAACCACAGTTATTTCTTTTCTTTTCTGTTTTAAACCGAAAGAAAACATAGTTCGAATGTACTTTGACAGTAAACATAACCTTACTTTTGGTTTAACTGTAGCTCATTTTTGCTATTTGGGAAATAAAAAACACCGACAGCAGACGTTTTTAGAAGCATTTACAATTCTAATTAGACACTATTAATCCTTAGATACTTTTAGAATCAAAAAAAATTTGACAGGGGATTCAATGTATGGGACGTGGGCATTGTCCTTTCATAACATTGCCAAATTTCAATACAAACTGTACTGTTTAGTTCTAGAAACAAATGCTAAGTGTCAAGGTACTATGAAATACAATATTATTATGTATATTTCCCAAAAATGAATGCTAGGTCAGACATTGCCGAGATAATATATTTGTTGGTATAGGTCTGGGCGGGTCATGTGACTAGAATGTACCCCGATCGGTGGGCCAGAGTTTCTACAGAGTGGACGCCATCGGTCAGTCGACCCCAGGGGCAGGTTGCTTACCACCAGGTCTGATCGTCACTCGATTCTATATATATGAGAAATACAATCGATTATTCTTCCTACTCGTATCTCACTATACTTGCAGAGGTCGGTTGCACCATCCATTAATAAGTGTTAATCACAGTTTAAACTAACAATTTAACATTGACATTTAGCTAATTAATCAACAGTTAAATCGTGTACAAAAGTTGTTTCGTAAGATTGACGTTTATACAAGTAATGATCGCTCCAAACATTTACTATTAAATTTACAAGGCTTCTTGTAAATTTGGGCCTTTTATTTTTTTTGTAGCGGTCTACCCTGGCTTCGCCCATCTTATATAATACATAGCCCATGTAATGAAATATTTCAGGTTTTTTTAAATAATGAGTGACGAGACGAGCAAGCCATGTGCCTGATCGTAAGCAACGTACCTGCCACATAACAGCACAGTGACATGCAGCTATTGGAACATGAAGAGTCAAAATCATTACCTAGCACTGCACTACGCTCGTTACCCAGAGATCTAAGATGTTATATCTCTAAGCCCTGTAATTTCTCTGGAAATATTGCCCTTCAAACCGGAACACATTACATTACTGTTTGGTAGAATAAGTGGCAAAGGTGTGGTACTTCCCCAGGCGGACTCTGCCAAGAGTCCTACCACTCCTAATACACGATAATAATGTTTTATTCTCTTCTGTTTCAGGTATACATCTTCGAACTACCACATAGAGATGGAGAAATGGTATTTATCCAACTATAAACTGACGAGACAAGCAAGACATGTGCCTGATGGTAAGCGACATGCCTGTCCATAACAGCACAGTGACACGCGAAAATCTAACTCTATATGTAGTATGTTTATGTAAACCATCGAACTCTTAAAAACAGCAGAAGCGGCAAACACGCTTCTACTATGGCGATGCAAAATCAGGGGACGTCTCCTGATTTAGTCTCAGTCGCAACAAGAAGTTGTGTACGTTCGCTGACAATTCAATTTTAAAAAATTTCAAACAAATTTTCGCCACGTTATGTTGTCTTTAGATTATGGCATACCTCATCTTCGTTTCTTTAATTATATCGATGATGTAAACTCTTTGGATGCAACCTTTTACTTAGCTAATATTTATATGATTAAAAAGTCATTTATAATAAAATTAGCCTCGCCTCGCAGCCATTATTCTATCACTGCACTGTGCTCGGACCCAGAGATAGAAGATGATTCATCTTCTTCTAATTTATCTGGATAAATTGCCTGTTAAACAGGAATAGTGATGTTTGCATTACTGCTTGGCGGTAGAATAACTGGCACAGTTATGATGGGATTTTGCAGTCCTACCTACCGTTATAAAATGTATGCAATATAGTTTTTTTTTAAAGAATAGAGCGTTGAAACGAGCAGGTTATGTGTCTAGTAAGCAACATTCCTGGCTATAACAGCACAGTGACACGCAGCTATTGGAACATGAAGAGTCCAAATCATTACTTAGCATTGCACTGCCCTCGTCACCTAACGATTTAAGATATTTTATATCTATGCACTGTAATTTCACTGGGAATATTGCCATTCAAACCGGAACACAGTGATATGACATTACTGTTTAGCTGTAGAATAACTGGCAAAGGTGTGGAACTTCCCCAGGGGTATTCTACAAAGTCCTACCACTAGAAAAATATTTACAATAAGTACTGATAATATCCACTGCATACCTAAATATTGGAATGCTGTTCAATATTGAAATCAACTCAACCCACTTGTATCTGAGACGCTATTACAATTCCACAGAATAGGAGACAGTATCTATAGTGGGTCAAGGCACCTGGTTCTTTGTAGAATACATAAATGACTATGGTACTGACAGCGCAATCATCAATAGAACAAGTGGAGTTATAGGCGATTCGCCACAAAGTAAATTCGTCACAATTTGTATACTCCATACATTCAAAGTAAACTCGCCACAAGTTATAAAAAAACAAATGAACAATGTCACAGGTAAATAAAGTTGTTGTAAATTCGTCACAGATTTTTGTTTATGTCATTTTTGCATAAAGTAGGGTTAGCAAGTAATATTTAGGGTTATAGGCGATTCGCCACAATTTATTGGGTTAGGTAAGTACTCGAAATGATACAAAGATTTTAAACTATGGTCACAGTTTTTTAAATGGTAATGTATTACTAGTTTTTTAAATATGTATGTTCGTCAAAAAACACCCAGAACTTTTCCATAAACTCAAAGATAATCGTAACTACTGTACACGTTATTCGAATAGACTTGTCTTTCCACAATGTAATATAGAACTTTACCGAAGAAATTGTTATATTATGGCTTTAAAATATATAACAAAACTCCTGAATCTTTCAAATCTCTCTCGTGCCAACAATTTAAAACTAAATTTCAAAGATGGTTAATGGAGCATAGCTTCTATGACATAAAACACTTCTTTGAATTTAATAAAAATAGATTATGTATAATATATACCTACAATTATTAGTTTTCAGTTAATTAGTGTCATATTTTTGTGTCATAAAATATAGATTTGCATATAGTGAATCTTTTCGCATGCCTTTTAGGCCGAAATTGTCTAGGTGCTAAGTATTTGTAAGAACTTTAATGTAACCACAATTTAAAGCGAAATAAAGAAACTTGAACTTGAACTAAAGTAAAGAATTAAGTTATGATTGTTCATGTTTCAATTGCTGCGTGACACTAAGGACACTATTGTTATGGAAAAGTGTGTAGTTTACCATCAGGCATATATCCTGCTCTTATTTTACTAAAAAAAAATCCACAAAAATTCTTGCGTATTTAACGAGCACAGCCAGCTTCACAAATAACTGACGAACTTAGATGTCATCCGGCGTCAGACTTTTATCGTCCTGGACTTGCTGTTGTTCTGGGTGCCGTAAATGTGGCATATAACCCGACCTTAGGTAGGATTTGACTAGAATTAATGTGTCTTTAACTTATTTAAAACAAATAAATGCACGAGAAAAAAAATCTAAACGCATTGTAGCATGAAAAGTCCAAATAATTACCTAACACTGCACTCGTCACCTAAAGGTAAACAAATAAATAAATATTGGTTAATATAAATAATAAATATTTGTGGACAATCACACACAACACCATCTGACCCCAAGCTAAGCAAAGGTTGAACCTACTATAGCTGATATAATACTTATATAGTTTTAAATGCATACTTATTATACATAGAAACACCCAGACACAGTACAAACATTTGAATTCATCATCATCACACAAATATTTGCACTGGGTGGGATTCGAACCCACGACCCTCGGCTGCTCAGGCAGAGCTTCTTGACTTCTTTGACTGGCCTCGTGCCTTAATAGGTAGTAACTAAGGCACGAGGCCAGTCAAGAGAAAAGTCAATAAAACAATTTATCTCAATGCCCTGCAATTTCGCTGAAAACACTACTCGTCAAACGCGAAAACAGTAATTATTGCACTTTACTGCTTGGCAATAGAATAGCAGACGAAGGTATGGTGCTTACCGAGGTGCAATTTTTCAAGAGTAAAACTAATACGAAAGTTGAGCAGTTATTAGTGAAGTTGACTGTACTCGTTACCTATTCAAGTATTACCTATTCAGGTCTTGTGGATAAACAGGCGATTTATGCTAAGTGAAGCTTATTTTACAAAGATAAACGTGGAATGATGAAGATGATTGCACTATTGGTGTTTAACAGGCGGTTACGCAACTGGTTAACTAACCAATGATTAATTTGTAACTATGATGATAAAATATTTTTTACCGTGACGTAATGACATTATTATTGTAAAAGCGAAAGTTTGTGTGTTTGTTTGTAGTAATGAATCTTTAAAACGACATTTTTATGAAACTCGTAAAATATGTAATGAGCACATACGAACATTACTTGACGCCACCACGCGTAAGTCTTTTCGAAGCCACGTGCGTATATAGGTAGATATATAAACTCTTTGTTGCAATTAAACAATAAAACAAAACACAGAAACACCTTAAAACAAAGTAACAATGGGCGACCTTATCGCTAAGAGCGATTTCTTCCAGGCACCCGTAGGATGGTGAAAAAGACTTCAAGTCCTGAACATCACCGCAAAATTGCAAGCCTATCGGGTTTTTATCGGAAACACTTCGGAGAGTGTGAAACTGATTTGCATGATCTGATACCGCGTTGCCCTTTTTCCTATCGGAATGCACGTAGCCTGAAAAAGCGATATAGTTTCATGGTTGATGTTGCAAAGACACGAACGAAGACATTAGACTCTACTTTTGTGATAAGAACGTCTAGGTTGTGGAATAGAGGGTTTTCCCCGATGCGATGGTTACAATCTTTGTGTCTTCAAATCGAGATTGAATCGGTTTTTTCTAGGTAAACACGCTCCATCGTAGACCGCATCGTCGCTTAACATCAGACGAGATGGCGGTCAAGTGTACACCTATAAAATTTAAAATAAAAATGGTGAAGAAGATTTGAGTAATGGAAGACAGGGACACATTTAGCGTACGTACTGTCGTAACGTGTTAGTGGCAACTGACTTAAAAACCGACTAGGTACCTAGAACCTAGGTCATAAGTCATCCACCAACCCGCACTAGGCCGGCGTGGTGGATTATGTCCGTGACCCTCTTTTTAACCCCCGACCAAAAAAAGGGGTGTTTTAAGTTTGACGTCGATGTCTGTCTGTCTGTCTGTCTGTCTATCTGTCTGTCTGTCTGTCTGTCTGTCTGTCTGTCTGTCTGTCTGACTGTCTGTCTGTCCATGTGTGTGTCTGTCTGTGGCACCGTAGAGCTTAAACGGATGGGCCGATTTCGATGCGGTTTTTTTTATTTGAAAGTTAATATCCGTGCGGGTGTTCTTAGCTATGTTTGGTTAATATCGATTCAAAATGGCCACCTCCACAAAATGGCGGACAAAATATTTCTTCACAACCTACCTCAATATGGGTATCAAATGAAAGGGCTTGACTAGCAGAGTATGAGAGTACTATACGCTATAACAAATTACAAATCCAAGATGGCCGCCACCACAAAATGGCGAAATATATAATTTTTTTCACTACTACCGCAATATGGGTATCAAACGAAAGGGCTTGACTAGTAGAATACTTTGCACTATGACAAATTTCAAATCCAAGATGGCCGCTACCACAAAATGGTGAATTACATTTCTTTTTTCACAACTTCCTTAATATGGGTATCAAATGAAAGGGCTTGACTAGTAGAATGTTGTAGAAATCTAAGGTAGTCGGGGGTTAATCAAATTTTTAATTTTGTTCTTGTTATGAGAGGAAGCCCGGAGTCTCGGTGGGAACATTTAGTTGGCTGCTTATGCTACTATTATTGGAGTAAAAACTTCCTTTGGCGCACCACAGACAATTTTTTCGTGGAATTTAATTCTAACATCACGTTCGGGAATGATAAGAAATCTTCGGGTAAACCATGGTCATTACCCATGCGGCAGCATTCCTAGATTCATTCAGATCCATCTCTAGATGGCCATGCTCGTGGCTCCGCCCTCCGGTTTCCAAAGTAAGCTATAAGTTTCTGAGTTATAAGTTTTCACTTCTATCGGCAGTTCCTATGACTGCCAATTTTTTTATCGACGACGACGTAGTGATAGCTTATTATGAATCACATATTACTATAATACTAGTTGAGTCTTTAATTTGATATTAAATTATAGTCGACTTATGTTTTTTTGTAACGAGAATAAAATTAAAAATTTAGTTGAATCCCCGACTGCCTCGGATTTGTTACCTGTACAACATTCTACTAGACAAGCCCCTTCATTCGATACCCATATTAAGGGAGTTGTGAAAAAAGAAATTCATTTCGCCATTTTGTTGTAGCGGCCATCTTGAAATTTGTCATAGAGTGCAAAGTATTCTACTAGTCAACTAGTCCTTCAAATAAAAAAACCGCATTGAAATCGGCCCATCATTTGAGCTCTACGATGCCACAGACAGACATACATCGACATCAAACTTATAACACCCCTTTTTTGGTCGGGGATAAAAAAAAACTTATTGCTATTTAAAAAAATTGTCAACGCATCCAAAACAGTTTTCACTTAAAAATAGTAGAATTTATTCTCCTAACTTCGTGTTTTGAGATCTCCAATTAGCATAGCATTTTAAGAACTACATCATGCACGTCACAGTTAGTTCAGTACCAATCAAATTTTACTTTCACTCAATTTTACACATGCAACTCGATTTGTTACGTTGTTGGATACACTCATTGAAATATTGTAATCGAGACTTATAAACGACGCTATAACGTATAACCTCTTTTTAGTTTTTGTAGTGGTAGGATTCTTTGCAGAGCCCACCTGGGGAAGTACCACACCTTTGCCGGTTAGTCTACCGTCAAGCAGTAATGTGAAAATATGTGGTCAGTTAATTTGCGTTCCGGGTTGAAGGGGAACGTTTCCAAGGACATAACAGAGCAGAGTAAAATATTTTATACCTCGGGATGACTACCGCAGTGCAGTGTAATAATTTAGATTCTTCATGTTCAAATAGGTGCGGGGCACTGTCCTGATATGGACAGGCATGTTGCTTACCATCAGCCACATGTCCTGCTCGCGTTATGCGTGTTTTAAATGGAGTACCTACGGGTGAATAGGTAGATGTTTGTGACGACTCAATGGAGATAGACACAATTTTACACAAAAACAAATTTAATGTAAAATAACACATGTATTAGAGACAAAATTACGAAAACAATAACTGCGCACATGGAGTATATATTACTGTCTTTGACTGCGCAGGTGAAACTGCGGGAAGTTACTAGTTAACATAAAACTGAACAAATAAATTTAAATTCATGAAACAAAGTAAAAACTGCTCAACTATTCAGTCATTTATAGAATTACGTAATCGTCCACTGATTTTAGACTGTGATAGTTGAATAATAAGGAAGCAATTCCAATTATTCCAATTGTTCATTTAAATTTGAATTACTTTACACACTAATTATTCTATTATTAACTTTTTCGTGTATTTTTTTACGACACACACAAAGACACTTCAAATTTATAACAGCCTGTCGTTTTTCAAAGTGTCAACAAAACCCAAATAAAGTTAAATTAAAAACCTAAAACAAAAACAAAATATCTAATGGTCCATAGACTATTTTACATTTTAACGCGGCAAAACAACTGGATCGGCAACTACGCGCGTAAAGTCGTGAGGCGCTAGTTGTAAAGTATTTTTCTATTGGTGAAAAATATCTGATCGGTTTCCTCACGATATTTTAGTTTCACAGTTGTAAGTGGTTATGCACGTGGGATTCAAGCTACGGGCTCCGGATCGCAGTTCACAGACTAAGTACTCTAAGTAGCGGCAGTTGCCGTTCTCCCGACTAGACAAGCTCTCTGAGCTGTCACTTAGGAAGTTATTTTTTCTTATGTCTTCCTTTTGGTAATATCACCGTAAGTAATTTAGCCAGCGTCCAGCGTTTGAACATTTAGAGCATCGTTGATGTACTATATATGTTATTTTATTTATACGAGTATGTTATTAGCATGATTCTTCATTCAGACTTAGGAAGTTAGAGAACAAATATTGATACGTCATCAAAAGGCTATATAAAATCTCATCCGGCTTTATTGATTTACATCTCAATCTAGTATCGTATCTGCAAAACAATCGTAAAAAATATCACAAAAACGATTGGAACCAGCATTTACAGTTTTTTACGGTTCAAAATCAAGGTTGTACAAAACCTATTAGTTGTTCTGTGATCTGAGATGAACTGGCGAGGAAATGGTCAGCTGGGGTCTTTTCAAAGATTGGATTTTATCACAACAAAACAAATAAATCTATACTAATTTTATAAATGCGAAAGTCGCATGTTTATTTATTTAGAACATACAGTCGCTTCTTAATGAGTTGTTAAGTATAATACTTATCAATACACATAAGCCCCTGTGGATAGGGTGTTGCGAATAGTATAATGTATTATACATATAAAATAGTATCTTAAAACTATTTATAATTAAGCTATTTTAAAATTACGAGACTTTGTAACGTTTTGTCCTTCAAGTAGTCATCTGTTTTGTAGTAGCATTTTTCAATTTAAGTAGTTTTTTAAATAGTTTTAAACCTTTTAACGTTGGTTTCTTCACGTAGTTATTTAGGTAACTGGTTATAAATTGTAGACATCATGTATTGAGGACCTTTTCGGACTATCTCTAAATTGGGTTCAGGAGCTAGAATTTTGTTGTTGAATGTTTGTTGCGGGCCGAAACGTCTAAAGGGATCGGATTGAAATTTGGCGCAGAATCTGGAACAACACCAGCTACTTTTATCTTACAAAATAAGGAGTCGGAAAAAACTGCGGGGCGCTGCACAATTATCATCGTCATCCACATCTTTATTTTATTTTTCAATTCAATTTAATTTATTACTTCGAACCTTAGGATATTACATCACTTGGTAACGTCACATAAAACAATTATTATTGAATACTGATTCCGTTTACAATATACATGCGGCTGTAAAGAGGCTTTGTCAATAAATGCAGCTGTACAGAGGCTATGTCAGTAAAATTATATCAATATGTACAAATAGATGTACATATAAGTATGTCATGAAATCCAAAAATAATCTATGAAACATGTCAATAAAGAAATTATAACTATCAAAAATATTTAATGTCATTTTAAAATTTTCACTTATTTAAATTGCATTTCAGTACCTACATATGTTTTTGCCCATTCTTTACGATCATCAATAAAATCGTTGACTGAATAATAGGCTTTTTTAAGTAAGTAGGTATTGTTTTATAGCAGTTTTAAATTTTGTTTCATTGAGACCCTCTAACAGTTTAGGAATGATATTATATAAACGTACACAATTTCCGACAAAGGAACCCATTGTTTTCTGCAGTCTACAGCGTGGAAATGAAAATTTGTTGGTATGCCGCGTATTGGGTTTGTTATCTGACATTTTCGTTTGACTGGATCTATTTTTTCTTGCATACATTATGCACTCATATATGTAAAGTGACAGTACGGTAAAGATACTTATTTTTTTTAAATATCCCGAAGTGAACCCATTGCTGGGTATACATCTTTTTCTTCATGCCATATTCCTCGGTGCTATGCCAATCGAGTCCAGGTTCGACCCACGAGATTGTAGAACTCGATTTTGTATTACGTCCGTCTCGATTTGAGCTTCTTCTCTTGTTCGGTCTTTTGAACCGATTGGATGTCCACGCGAATGTGTCTTCGTAGGCATGGCTAGGCCAAGCTTCGCCATGTGACCGTTTGTGCGCCTTTGCACGGAGTCATGTCACTGTAAACGCTTCTCTTTAACTTTATCGACAATGGCCATTTTGAAACTACCTGGTGTACTCATTTAGGATTCTGTCTAGTCGTGAAAACCATAATTTATACTAATTTTATAAAGCTGAAGAAGTTTTTTGTCTGAACGCTCTATACTTAGAAACTACTGGACTGATTTTAAAGATTATTTCACCTTTGTACATTGGCGTAATCCTTGAGTGCTATAGGCTATGTCTTACGTATCACGGGTGAAGCCGGGGCGAACCGCTAGTAAGATTTACGCCCTACTAAAATTGCTCAATGGGGCTAGCCTAGTGTTCATTTCAAAAATTTTGTCAGGTTCCGGGTTACGTGAGTCTTGTGCCTTGAATAAGTGTTGAAGCTTGAAATACGGGAGAATAGATATATCTAAGGATATTTTATTCATTTCATAATATATCACATCATTCATACTGAGTGCCTGTCCTATGTCATACACTCGAACAAGCCAACAGAAGAGGATGCATAAAAAAACTAATTTAAATACAATCACAACGCCTAGACGGGACGTCAGTAAGTACAGGCAGAGTCATCCTCAGGTAAACATGTCAAAAATTTCGTATTACGAGAAATTTCTTTTGACATAATTTTAGAGCTTTCATACATAACTGTCTAAAAAAATAGTGAAAATCTATGAATAATAGTATCTGCCCGTGTATAATTTGGAAGTTCATTGTTTTCGGGGGAAATAGTGTATTTGTTTATTCCACAGTCTAAGTTATTTGGATTCCGAATTTCAGCTTTGTATTTGCCATTTTCCGTAACACGAGCTATGAGGATAAAATAACTAGTTTTATAGGAGTTACAAAATATAAGTAAATTTTATTAAAGTGAAAACTGTTTTTGGTGACACAGAATTTTTCGTAATCTGTGAATGAGGCTGATCGTCATGTTCGAAAGAGAAACATTCGTTCGGGTGAACTGGGGACCGCCGAGTGTGCCCGAGCGAGAAAGATACAGTCAGATGCTGCTGTCTGTCTGCTGTCATTGTTATATTAAATTTATGTGTAATATTTTTTATTTATAATTATGTAAGTATTATCTATTATTCAATCGTTTTTAATAGTACTTTCTTATTTTACTTTTCACTTCTGACGTTCGGTCTTAAGTACATACATATATTTTTACGGCTCAGTCTCATATTGCTGACGTTGTCTGTACCAGAATATCATTACTGCGCCGAAGCTATAGAACGGAAATTGAACCAGTGGTTAATTTTCTTTTGTACATTAGATAGTGGCAAAACACAGTCATTTTGCACTGTAACGTAAATCGTAATCTACAAAAGTAAAAGCTAAATAAATGATTATACTCGGTATAGTTTTCAAAAAATAAACGACATTTCGATACAGACTATAACGTAATGTAACTTATAAGAATAGAGTAATAAATAGTTCATGTCAAACTGTGTTAAAAAACATGCATTATTATCGCGTATAGAATAACATTTTATTGGTATTAGAAATTATGTCAAAGTTTGGATATTTATTGCTCAATCACGTGAGAACTGCTGTCCGGATCGGGTTGAAATTTGTGTAAGTGATCAAATTCAAATAATGTCTATTGATCGACCGATCTTGGAACTACTATAGAAAGCGCTAATAATCTAAACTTAGTACCTAACATGTACTTGTGCATTAACTAAACTACCCGTACATAAAACATTTCATATATTTGCCCCACTGACCACATTTGACTTATCAAACTACTAAGTAGGTACATCATGTTGATGGTTGATGCATCCTGTAAAATGACGACTCAAAGGTATCTCAGATGATATGACCTAGGCTTGGGCTGCCCCCGGTACCGAAATACCAAGGATCAGCATTTATTCTCGAATATCCTGGTATATCCTGAAGAGGGCCCTAGTATCCTCAAACGTACGTTGTTCGTTTCTCCAAAACCATTAGACTCAAACACAAAACATGTTTTATTGAAAAAAATCTAAATTTACAACACAAATCTTTGTGGCGCCGAAAATATAAATGCCAATCGAATCATTTTAGACGTTTTACTTGAAATTATGAATATTCACGAGAAATATCGGCTTTAAAAGCAAGGTCGACCAGTTCCATGTCAAATCTAAGAAAAGGTGTATATATCACTCAAATTATTTCTATGGAATTCTCCTAATCTTCTAATCTTCAAAAAAAGGCCCGTTTTGAGATCTGCGAAATACCCGCAGATGTTTAATTCAATTCATTTTGTTTAATTTGCGAAACTTGGTTTGTACAAAATTAAAATTGTTACAAAAAGTTTAAGCTATGTAAAGGTCCACCATACTTATTATTATACATTAAATAAACGCTAAAACTATGTCCCTATTGTTTAAAAACATTTAATTATTTTAATGAAACCTCATCATTATACACATCATAGCAAAAAAGTTATTTAAAATCTTCTATATTCAATTTCTTTGTTTACTCTCTCACTGATTTTGTTGGCTATCATGACTTGCGTGTGTTTATTTCAAACGTATCAATAGCAGTTATACAAGCTATATCTAGTACATTTGCTAAAAAACCTATAAGAACATAGGTTTGGATTTAACGTCCGTTATTATAACTAACTGATACGTCTATTTAACCAACCTTAAACGTGAAAAGGCTATTTAATTATGTGGATTCTTTTCTTTCTTCACATTTAGCATTACCTTGAGTTTCCTTTATTTTATTGCCCACCGTAATATTTTCCTGATTAAACAGGAAAAATTATTTGACTTTGAGAGAATTGTAGTTCATCACCATCTCGCTTGAAGTTAAGTGACGATGCTGTCTACGATGGAGTGTGTTTGCCTAAGAAGAAGCCGATTGACTTTTCACTTGAATACACCAAGATTGTCCACTATCTGGAAAAACTCACTCAGGCAACCCATCCCATAGTCTCGATGCTCTTGTCACAAAAGTGGAGTCAAACTTCCTTGTTCTAGTCATTGGAACGTCAACCATGAATCGATGTCGCTTTTTGCCTACACATAATACACCTGTTGCAGGTGGATATAACATTTTAATTACCTTTAAAATATTATTATGATGTCGGTGATCAAATAATAAAATTGCTTTGTCACAAGATCATTAAACAGAAATGGTTACAAAAAAATTACTCAGGCATTCGACAGGGTCGATCACAAGGTATCTGTCAATCAATTGGTCTTTAACTTACCACCTTGCCTCAACCGGTGGCCAATGCATTTGTGGCATCGAATCGTTTGGTATTGGAACAATTCCAGTTTTTGCGACGCCTCTCGCTTGCGAGATGCGACTGGTGTTCCACAAGGTCACATATCAGAACCGCTTCTTTACAACGCTTACAAACTTGGCAAAATCATTGTGTTTACGTCTGTTTTAACTAGTTTCAACTTATTTTGAGTCGCTAAAAGGTATTTCTCTGAATATAGTCTTACTAGACCGTTTAATCCATTTTATTACGATGTTTTCGTAATCTGTAGGTAGTTAAATAACGTCTGCTCGATTTTCATGGGCATGACTCGAAGCAGAATTAGCTTAACAATGAAATGTAAAGTCAATGTTAAATTTTTGTCTTGTGTGCACAAGTGTTTAGTGAAGACATTGAAAATTAACGTGATTTGCATAATACATAAGGGTGACACCACACATTCATGTAAGTAACACTGTTGTTAGTTATTTAAATAGCCTTAGTTTGGAGTAGTCCGCCTAGTGAATACTAATTGCCTCTTACTGACCTGTGCTTGGACCAAAATAAACACGCGAATTTAGTTCGGTACCGTATATTACAAAAGTATTATTAGAAGCCACTTCATGATTTAGTTTTTTTCCGTGTCATAAGTACCGTATTCTTTTTCAAAATCGTTTGTATCATTGTTATCGTTTCTATGATTCCTTTGTGTTCTAATGTCATGTCTGTCGTATTTGTACCCAATTGAAGTAAGTAAGTTTATTATCTAATATATAAAATTCTCGTGTCACAGTTTTCGTTGCCATACTCCTCCGAAACGGCTTGACCGATTTTGATGAAATTTTTTGTGCTTATCCGGTATCTATGAGAATCGGTCAACATCTATTTTTCATCCCCCTAAATGTTAGGGGTAGTCCACCCCTAAATTATTTTTTTTATTTTTTAGACAAAATTTTTAATTTCTATTTTTTTATGATACAACATACAAAATACATACAATCCTTAATTTTCACCCTTCTACGATCACCCCTTATTTTTTAATAGCCATTTTAGTAATTTAATCATTTTTCATCCCCGGTCGTTAACTGACCAATCGTCATTTAATTAGTTATCCCCGCCAGTTGTCTACAGGTGTCACTTCTGACCCAGTAAACAGCACGATAATTTGGGGATCAAAAGTAGCCTATAGCATATTTATAGTTTGAACACGCTAATCTCGGGAACTTCTGGACCGATTTAAAAAAATCATTCACCGTTCTTTCGTAATCCTTAAATGCTATAGGTTATATATATGTACCACGGGCGAAGCCGGGGCGGGCCGCTAGTTGAAATATATTTCTAATTAAAAATAATAACGATAAAAACAAAACTATTAACATTCCTAATATAAAATTGATCTTACTTAGTCTGACCTTGTGTTAACACTTGGAATAATTACGTGATCTCGACCGTAAACACTAGAATTACGTCAACTCTGTCAACAGGTTGCTACGATTCGACAAACTTATCACTAGAATTTGTAAAGGAGCCACTATGGTATTTCCTAACAGATTCTGATCGTTTTATTTTGGTATGGTCTAGTGGATTAACTCATCCACTGCTTTAACATAAGTTGGTTGAGCTGTATTCATTGTTGTTTAGAAATTGTCTGTGGTGTTATTTGTTATTTACGTAATTTTACGCAGCTTTATCAAATCCTACTGTATTTGGAAACCATTTGAGAAACTTAACAGTTAATACGTGATTTCCCACTACTTTAAAGAATAGCCGGTTGCGTATTAAAATATTTATTTCATTACAAAACAAAATGGAATAAAACGTACAGCCCACCACTTTATGCTCCCTTTTCTGGGACTCTTCTCGCACAAAATTTTTTTTTTTACTTTTATAGGTTTCACTTGACCGCCATCTCGCCTGATGTTAAGCGACGATGCGGTCTACGATGGAGCGTGTTTACCTAGAAGAAATCGATTCACTCTCGATTTGAAGACACAAAGATTGTAACCATCGGGGAAAACCCACTCTGGCAACGTATTCCACAGCCTAGACGTTCTTATCACAAAAGTAAAGTCAAATCTCTTCGTTCGTGTCTTTGGAACATCAACCATGAAACGATGTCGCTTTTTCGAGCTACGAGCATTCCGATAGAAAAAAGGGCAAGGTGGTATCAGATCATGCAAGTCAGTCGCACACTCTCCAAAGTGTATCCGATAAAAAACCGATAAGCTGGCAATTTTTCGGCGATGATCAAGACTTTGTAGTCTTTTTCGCAGAAGAGAGTCATTGCCTATGAGCCTTAAGAGAAGTCATATGAGTAAGAGAAGTCCTTAATCCACCACACTGACCAAGTACCTATGATCGTTTGATGATACAAATCTAATATCCTTGTAAGATATATTTCTTGAAACACGTCAGCTACTGAAAACTTGCTACACGATGTTCTCCTTCACTGTTAAATTAAGTGGGTAAGGAAGAAATTTTGCATTTGGACATGGAAAAACACTCAGAGGTACAAGCGGGGTTCGACCTATATCTTCACGTTTACGAAATCGGATATTATTTCTCACGAAACTGTTTTTCAACACAAAACTGAATACAGTTCTTGATTTATTTAGTTTTCAAGATTGATAAACACCAAAACGTATCCAAATCTACCAAAATCCAAACGGATTGATTCAACCGCTAAAACTTGCTAAAAACTTGTTGGGGAGTATGTAGGTACAATTTGTGTTTTGAGTATTTTTGTCATCGATAATAGGCTGGTATTTGACAACCATTTTGCCTGGTTAACAACAATGCGATGGAAGATGGAGCGTGATTACCCAAAAGACATCGAGAACACAAGCTAGACATTTGCTGCAAAAAAACTAAAATTCTGCGATCATACAAGGAAAGGCTAACCTTTTTCAATTTACAATCGTTGTCTGATCGCAGAATTTACCTTGATTTAACGTTTCTTCATAAACTGTTACATAGTGGAACAGACTGTCCTGAACTCCTTTCTAAATTCAAACTTAGAGTTCCATATAGATATCCAAGAATGCCAATTACTCCGTTTGCACCTATATTTAGGAGAACAGTACTTGGTGCAAACTCACCTGTACCTAGGTTGAGTAGACTTGTGAACGAGTTTCAGAAATGTTCGGAAATAGACATATTTGGTGACAGTCTCATTAACATTAAAGTTAAGATAAAAACATTGTAAAGTACTGCGACAGTGGGCGGCCTTTCCGCTGAAAGCGATCTATTCCAGCCAACCTTAGAACGGAAAAGAATATGTGAAATAGTCAGAATATGGGGTGCGCAAACAAGAACAAATAAAAAATTGGTTGCCTGTAAAGTCGGTATACGGGCGAAAGTTTTACGTGACAACGACTTTGAGTGGTAAAATAATTTTACGGAAGGGACGCGTGCCTTTCACTTTTTATGTCTGTCTCTCTCGCTCTTAGGCGGGCTAACCATGCCCGAGTGGAAGGGACGCGTGCCTCTCACTCGCTCTCGTTGTGAGCGCATAACGTGAGCGGAGCGTAACGCAGTTTCTTGAAGTGTCACCCGGCAAACCAATTTATAAGACGTTGTCATGTCAAAAAATATATATATTAATGAAAGTACCGAGCGTTACTGAAACTCATATCCAATTCAGTTATAATTAAATAATAATTCCCCTACACATAGTTTAACGTATTATCTAAATAGTAATTGCATGCTGTGCTTTGTCTCAACGATAAATACTTTTAACAATAACAGAGCAATGTAATATTGTAATTTATCAACACAAAGCCAAATTAAATAAATAAAAATAGACTTGAAGACACAGATTAAATCCATCAGGTAATACATTCTCAGGCAATCATTCTACAATTTAGATGTTCTTATTTAAATCAGGAAAGGAGAACAAACTTCTTTTCAAATTATTTTCTATGATTGTCCAAATTATAGAGTTATAAGTATCTTCCACTCATTATTTGCACTTCCCCTTCTTCTTTTTCTTCTTACTTTCGTCTTTTAAGTTTTTGTATATTTTTGTTGTTTTGTTTTCTAAATAATAAATCTCTTCGACCGAATCTTTGTAATCTCCATCACGAAACGATGTTGCTTTTTTTTAGCTAGATCTCCAAAGTGGTTTTGTAAGACAGGTTCTAGAAGTACAAACAAATCCATTCACAAACGTTTTGTCACAGTGTAAAGCTTATTCAATGTCCTATTCTTATAGAAGACTTGCGAAATTATACTCTATTGTTCAGGCGTTAAATCTCAAAATGAAACGCTAGTTTTACTAGGTTAGGAATACTAGGACTAATTTCTAAAGCCTTTTATGGTTTCCTATGGGTATTGTGACTGTGTAGTCGAGAGGTCGTCCTTGTTGGTGTATATAAAAGACGTAATTTTCGATTTTAAATCCAGTGAGCTATGGTTGTATTTACCGTGTACAATGAGTTTATGTAACGTGGTCAATTAAGACACTGAAGTCATTACGTAAACGGGATCAAACAACGGACATTACAACTTAGTTAATGAATACAAACATTTATTGCTTCATATGTAGTGGTAGACTCTTTGCAGAGTCCACTTCGGGATGTATGTACCTTTGCCAGTTATGCTACCGTCAAGCAGTTATGTGCAAAACATCACTATGTTCCGGTTTGAAGGACAATGTTGCCAGTGATATTACAGGGCATAGAGATAAACCATCCTATACTTCGGGGTAACGAGCGCAGTGCAGTGTTAGGTAATGATTTGATATATTCGTGTTTCAATAACTGTGTGTCACTGTGCTGTTATAGGCAGGCATGTTGCTTACTATCAGGCACATGACCTGCTCGTTTCATCACTATATACTATAAAAATATGTATTATATGTTTGTGTTGTTATGTATTTGTGGTCATTCACATATTGTCCTGTCAAGGCATGGCAGAAGTATCATATCAGACGTTCCATTGTTAGGTCGTGAAAATTATAGTAATGTTCATTTTCTAATATATTCTTGAGATGTTCAATAAAATTAAGCGAGATTAGAACAGTAAGAAAAATATATTACGGAAGTGACGTGTAAACAGCCCGTGACCAGTGTTGCCAACTTAATTTTTCAGATGATCGTAACTTAAACAAGAAAATTTAGCTTTTTTGCCAGTTGTTTTGCTTCTTTATTATATTTATTATACGAACTTACCACCTGTACCACGAACCAGTAGGAACTTCGTTCCTACCTGGTGTCCCAAGACCACATATTTTACTTATGTAGTTAGTAGTTACTTAGCTTGGAGCTAGCTCCCTAGTATTATGTGAAGAATTTGTTTCACAAAACATTTTGCCATCTTTAATATTAGTGTATTAGGCATGTCTTCGACTATAAAAAGTACATGACCTATCGATAAATACGCTCTAACAAAAACACTTCACAATGACATCATCAATCGAATGACAGCGACTTCTTGACATTGCAAGAACATTCAATGTTGCAATCTTTCATCTCACAAAAGTTATTCTAAAAGCTAACCGATAGCATTGCAGGAGAACGACTGACTTCTGATCTAGAGGTGTAGGATTGTTTTTTAATTAAGCCACTCCACAGATTTCGGAGTCCATGTTTTTGGCATTTGGGTTTAACATAGTTCGTGGATTAGGAGAAGTAAATGAAAATAAGAAAATAAAATTACAGGGCTAAGATTAGATCTCTGGGTGACAAGCACAGTGCAGTGGTAGGTAATGATTTAAACTCTTCATATTACAATAGCTGCGTGTCACTGTGCTGTTTGTGGCAGGCATGTTGCTTACCATCTGGCACATGTCCTACTCGTCTCGTCACTCTTTATTAAAAAATCTGGTGGAGTTAATAAATAAATAAATATTGGTGGACAATTCACACACAACACCATCTGACCCCAAACTAAGCAAAGCTTGTGTGATGGCAGCCAGATAGCTGATATAATACTTATATAGTTTTAAATACATACTTATTATACATAGAAACACTCAGACACAGTGCAAACATTTGAATTCATCACACAAATATTTGCACTGGGTGGGGATCGAACCCACGACCCTCGGCTTCGCAGGCAGAGCTACTACCAACTAAGCCACTAGGGCAGTCAAGTTAGGAACATTTTAAATCTAACTCTAGTAGTAGCCCGATTTCGTCTGTTGAGCCAATATCTACCGGTTGAGATTCCGCTAGTATACGACTCGACGTCGTCATTTGCTGTTTTCTATGTCGCCTCCTTCCGGCTACACCACGGCCGCATTTCTATCCCTGATACGAGTAGGCTTAGGTTCAATTCCTCCTGTCTTTTGGATCTAATTTAATTGCCAATATCCCTAGTTGCCTTAGGTAAGCCGAAATGGCCCAGTGTCTAAAACATACTTAGTTAGATTCGAATCCGCCATCGCCCGGTTTGTGCGGCGAGCGTTAGCTGCATCACCGAAGACCATTCAAGATTTCAACCTACAGTTGGCCATCAGGGACAGAAGTGCAGCCGTTGTGGAGGCTCTGGGCCGGGAGGAGGCGGCTTAGGCAATTGGCGATGTTGAGTCGATTACTAGCAGAAACCCAACTGATAGTGATCGGCTCAACAGACGAGCTCTTGAATTAGGTTTTAAATGTTCCCAACTATTTTCCTCTTCTTCTACTAAACCAAGAAACGTGTAAAAAAGGATTTAAACGACAAAGGTCACTGAACCTGTAGTCTGAGAAGTGGCTATTTTAATTTAAAAAAAAAGATTCGAATCCTGTATACATCTGTGTCTATATTAAAATTGAGTTACCCGTGTATTTATGTAAAATGTGTCATAACCACGTTAGTTTTCATACTAACATCTGTGTATTTTTTCAAATGCAATTGTACAAGTACAATGCCACTAAATGTTGCCACTGCTGTGACTTGGGACCATTTCTCGCAGGGAGAGAGTCAAGGCCATAATCTCGTGCGGGTTGGAGGACGACACATGACCTTACGCATGATTCCTTACGCAGTTTTCCTTCACCGTTTTTAAGTTAGCAGCGTTACGCACATGACTTCGAAAAGACAGTGATGCTCGTGGGATTCGAAACAGGGGATTCTCAGGGGGAAGGGAAACTCGTGGGATTCGCCAGTTGCCGTTCTCCCCACTAGACCAGCCGTAACTTTTATTTGGACACGTTTCATTTGGTAACCCTAACTATTTAGGACTGTAAAAGGAAACTTAGGTCCGGTTTTGCAATTTCCTTTAACTATTCGATTAGTTCTACATTATTTGTTAATTAAATTGATTTACTTAAGTGTCTATACCTACGTGGTATTCTCATTTAATGTGGCTTAACGTCGGTATTGGTATTTAGGTTTATTAGAAAAGTGCTTAGGAAAAACTAGTTCAATTTCAGTTAGTTTTTTTCGAAATCTATGTATAAAAACTAATGTTTACGATACTTAATGTTTAAACTATTAATTTAATTTTAACCGAAAAAAACAAAAATTGACTTCAGTTTAAAATTAAATTCAGCCGTTAGACTAAATTTCATAATTTTTGTTGAAATCAACTAATACGGTGCAAAAAGTACGAATACATATAACATCAAAGTAGGTAAGCAAATTTCAGATTTTTCAGATTACAAAAACAGCTACATCGATTCCGATAAGATTTATATATAGGACCACCTCTGAACTATTTTATTTTTATTAAAAAAAAAATGAACTGAATTAAGAACCTCCTTCTTTTTATAAATAGGTAAAGCTAACAGTGAGATGGGCACAGCCAGTAAAATACTAAAACAGCATAAGACACTATGCTAGGTATGTATGTGCTAGGTAATGATTTGGATTCTTCATGTTCCAATAGCTGCGTGTCACTGTGCTGTTATGTGGCAGGCATGTTGCTTACCATCAGGCACATGTCCCGCTCGTCTCGTCACTCTTTATATATTTATTTTTTAAATATTAAACACAAATTGTGCAATTATTTTTTTAAAGAAATCCACTTCATTTTCTTCAGTATAATCATATCATTGAACGTTATTGCGCACAGAACAATAACCTACATAAATTGATAAATGGAATGACTCGGAAGACAACAGTTCAATTAACCAGTGGTTAATCAACGCCGACATTGACTGAGCGGCCGGTTAGCAATTAATGGAGTTTGTGGAACTGGCCTTCTTTCACACGGTTTCCTTATGAACCAAAATGGTTAAGGTTAAGGAAACTAACTTGTTTTTTTTTGTGGATTTTTATTTATTATTTTCATTTACTTTGTCTCTTTTTATTAAGTTTCATTATTTTATAAAATAGGATTTCTTTAAGTTTATTTCAGCCGCGTCATAGAATAGATAATATAGAGCCGTATAGTTATAGGGATTTTATAGTAAAACCTTGTGAGTTTACGCCCCGACATTCTTTATAGCAGTAGGTATATGCGTATTCAAGTGTATTTATTAACTATTAACCCCCGACCAAAAAAAGGGGTGTTATAAGTTTGACGTCGATGTCTGTCTGTATGTCTGTCTGTGTTTCTGTCTGTCTGTGTGTGTGTCTGTTTGTGGCACCGTAGAGATCAAACGAATGGGCCGATTTCAATGCGGTTTTTTTTTAAAGTTAATATCTTAAGAAGTTAAGATGGCCGCCTTCACAAAATGGCGGACAAAATATTTCTTTACAACCCACCTCAATATGGGTATCAAATGAAAAGGCTTGACTAGTAGAACACTATAGGTACACCGTAAAAAAATTCAAATAAAAAATATATATTTGTGTATTTAGCGCTGTTTAATACCTACCACAATTCTAAGTAATAAGTTTCAATTCTACCAACATAGACTGCCAAACCGCCGTTTTATTTTCTTAAGGGCATACCCCGAGCAAATGACCTTGATTATTTCTTACCTTATCGCACATCGCAAGAAAGAGCAAGAGAGAAACAGTAGGATTTTTCGCTGTTTTACGCTAAAATTTTAGAATAAACGCTTTATAAAATCAGATTTTAGATATTTGGAAAAAATATTTCTACCAAAATGTTCGTAATAGAATTGTCTATCCGTTGATGTAAGCACAAACTCCAAATAATGGCAGGTTTTCGAGTAGATGCATGATAATTACAATTATTTTTATTTTTTATGGTTTCGTTGTGAGGAGATTATTCAAACAATAACTTCATTAACAAAAAAAACAAACTACCATTTTGAAGCCAAGAAACTGTAGAAATTTAATGTTTTTTTTACCAGTTGATATTTATTTTGCCAATGAGTAGATAGCTTTGAAAATTGGACAAAATACTCGTTTTGGTAGGGGACGCCCCTTAATGAGGTCTAGGTAATAAATAATTACACACTTGGTCATAAAAACACATTGCGAAACATTTTTTTTTTCATTAAGCTCACTTCAATCGAAACCGATATTCGATAAGATGCAATTTCAGACTCTAAAAGCCTATCTATTTATATTTGAGACTAGCGATATTTTAAAGCATTGTATCTGTAAATTGCGTACAACAGTCTGAATACCCCGTGACTGATAAACAAAGCGAAATCTGCGTTTCATTAACATCCGACCAGGCGGCCTTGACATTACAGAGTACTAGAGTTAAGGTACAAGTTAGCAGTTGAGGGTTGCCAGCTGAAATATTGCAAATTTTGCCGTAAGACTACCAAAATGGATCTTTAATACGTCACGCGCACCATTGTCTTTTCGAAGTCATAATATGCGTATCGCCGCTTAATGAATAACTGAAGCATCAAAATGCATCGTGAGTAGGAAATCTTCTTGTCGGAAAAGATTTATCTTTTTGAAGACAAGTAGGTATAGTTTGACAACTCGAAAACCGTTGTGGACTATAGCCTAAACCTCCTTACTTATTAAGTGGGAGACGTGTGCCTTAGCAGTGGGGACTCTATGGGTTGACACTACAATGATTTTTCAGAATGCAGATATGAGGGACAGACAAGTCAAAATAAATGTCAAATTATGAACATTTACGCATGCTTATGGATTTATCTGTAAAATAAATATTACACACCTCAATATTAATTACCTGTGACGCAATGAAAACTATTATTAACAGGTTTTTACATTCGTCTGACGTTATGAAAACGTTTCATTGCTTTAAGCGATAAAACCGTCCTATTGATGATTAATAAAGGGTACAAACCGATGATCACATTTATTTTAGTTTGGATGTTAAAATGTTCGCCTGAATAGACCGTGTTGAAATTTAGAACACGATTAGATTATAGTCTGGAAATAGCATAGGTATAGCACTTTTTATATCGATAAATTACGGAAACAGGAAACCGCGGGTCGCTGTTAGTAATTACATTAATTAAAGATTTTGTTATTATTGTCGTAATTTCTTGAATTTTTGTACTTAAATTGTAATTATACCCCGATTTACGCACATTTTCCATCTTTCTGGCAACACTGTCTTGACCGCAATTCCATTACGCGTAATATTGTACCTACTTGCAGGCTTGCACCTGTGGGCTGTGGCTACAGTCTTCACGCTAATCATCCGAGGGCCACTGACAAATAACCCCGGTTAGGTAAACGCCCGATTAACCTAATGCCGTTTTAATTGACTTTTAATGTGATCGGCCTCTTCGGTTTAATGTTTAGAAGCTTCTAGAAGAGTTACGAATTCTTTAAATAAACACTTTAAGTGATTTCTGAAATGCCACTAATATAAATGCTAAAGTTTGTATTCTTGTTGCTCTATCACGTCTGAATTTATTTGTTTCATGTTTTTATTTTGTAAAATGTTTTAAACAGCGTAGTTTTCAGGAAATATATACACTTTTATTGGTGGTAATTTGTAATGGTACTACTATTTACAGAGTCAAACTAGGACACAGTAATGTTTGCGCTTTACTGTTTGGTCGTAGAATAACTGGAAAAGGTGTGGTACTTCCCCAAGCGGGCTTTAAATAAGTCATACCATTATAAGAGTTAATGCGGGTAGCATAGTCCTTATCGCGAGCCTTGGATACGCCTTGACTTTTCATGTGGGTTTTTCGATAAAACAACTGTTAATTGAAGTGTAGGTTTTGATGCCATTTAAACCGTTAAAACCATCGATATAAACTACTAGATGTGCCCTTCCAAACTTCAGGCGCACGGAATTATATCATCGTTGGTAAGTGTGAACCAGTGAACTCACTCTTTCCGTTCTAGTCAGTTGCAGGAAGCGGTGAACGCCGGACGTTTTTACCTATCACTATTCGTTGTCAACAAGTAAAATAATTGGAACGGCCGGTACTTATCGGGTCGCACTTCAAAAAGTTTCTAATTGATTTGTATATTTAAACATTAAGCGCGGGAAAACAACTGGTACAGCAACTAAGTTATGCGAGTAAAATCGCCTGTACTGCTACTAAGTATTTTTTACTCGACATATTGTTGTTGTGTTATTATTGGTGATTCCCACAAAATTGTAGGCTGCGGACCGCGCCATATTCTCTCGCGTATAAGCATAATATGCAACTGCATACAACGCCCTCTGACATTGACCCTACTTTCACTGCATTGTTAAATGGCTTTCACATACTTAGCGCGATGTCTTCTTTACAGCTTAGCAAAGAACACTTGTAATTGACTTCATCCGAATAAAATTTGGAAAAAGATCCCATGGGTTCCCCAGCAGTTTTTTGGGCTATGAAGTGGCTTGCAATGTAATATCAAAAGTTCAGCCCAGTCCGTTCAATATCTATATTCCATTATATATATGTTGTCATATTATTTAATTTAAACATTTAATTTAATTTACCGTGGCGTTTTTTTAATTCACTGTTTTTTTATTTAATTAAAGAATGACGAGACGAACAGGACATGTCCCTGAGATGGTAAGCAACATGCCTGCCACATAACAGCGCAGTGACACGCAGCTATTGACCACTTCCTTTATTTATAAAATAGGTGGGCTGAACGAACAAGACGAGTCTCTGATGATAAATAGCCATACATGCACGTATACAAAACATGTAAACGAAGAGTGAGTGTCAAAAATGTTTGCTGGTAAAACTTCTTTGCTGGTAATTTAATACCTCAAAATATTGTCAACACAAATGACTGCAGCTATAAAGTAGAGTTCACACGATTACAAATTTATTTGAACAGCTCTCTAAACAATGGGTAACTGTCTTAAATTGCATAATTGCGCCAATTTGCCAAGTTCCTTGTGCACTTTAATTGAGTTATGTTGATAATTTATGAGTTTTATTGATAACGTACGAATGTGCATGAAGCCTACGATAATAAATGTAGTCTTTAGATAGCACTCAAGGATCACGAGATCACAAATATGTTTAGACTAGTTGCCCGCCCCGGCTTCGCCCGTGGTACATATATAGCACTCAGCGGGTTCCCGTACATATCCAACGTGAAAGAATTACTGAAATCGGTTCAGTAATTCCTGAGAATATCGCTTTCAAACAAAAAAACTCTTCAGCTACCTGCTATGCCACCTGTCGGAAATTGGTGGTACCAACTCAGATTTAGAAACAAATTTGATTAGCAAAGGTTTATATCAATGACGCTATCTTAGATACATGCTGTCATGTCAAACCACTGAACGAAAACTCTCAAAAAGGAATATTTTCCCGTTTTTGTTACATTCTTGATTCATGCTCCTATTGATAGTAGCTTTATGTTCTATAGCCTCTAGCCTTCCTCGATAAATGGTATCTATCTAACTATCCAATAGAAAAATAATCATTTAATTCGGATCAGTACTTCCCGAGATCCTAGTGTTCAAACAAACAAACTCTTCAGATGTATAATATTAGTATAGATGACAGTGAAATAATTTTTGAAAGCGTCCGTCTTGTGAGGCATTCTCTTTTCCACTCCGTCGGCCGATCGGTGTAAAATGTAACTGTGCTGGGTGTTTTTATGTATAATAAGTATGTTTGTATTTAAAATATATAAGTATTACATCAGTTATCCGGCTTCCATAGTAATTACAAGCTTTGCTTAGTTTGGGGTGAGATGGTGTTGTGTGTGAAATGATCATAAAAAAATTAAGACAACGGTTGCATTATACAAAACAATGATGTGATAATAATTCTGTCCAATTCATAAAAGTATGCAATTTTTCATCGATGTTTTCTTATTACGTTTCGTAAAATTATAGCCCTTAAACCGACTCTGCAGACAACCATTCTTGGTTACCCAGCTGTCCCAATGCTGGGCAAATGTCTCCTTTAAATCCCTTCACATAATCCGGTCCTGAGTTTCTATAGTCAAATCTTTTTAAAGGCGTTTTCTTCCACGGCGTTAGAGGACGATTCTGGACGACTGACCGAACGCGTCCACTCAGAAAAACTAAAAACTCTGGCTCACCGATACTTTAGCATTGTTATATTTAACATCTAATAATAATAAATAGTTAATTAAGTAGGTACCTAGTAATAGATATCTACACATAGCTAAGCAAAATAACGATAGGTAGACTGAAAAAATGTTGTTCGTTTCTTTTACTTCTAACTTAATATTAATGATATAAATGTCTTAGTATGAAAGCTAACGTGGTTATTACACATTTTAAATAAATACACGGGTAACTCACGTTTAATGTAGTCAGTCCAGTCCGACTCAAGTTTCGATCGCGTCCGGCGATCTTTTTCAAGGAGAGTGCGCGATCGAAACTTGACTCGGACTGGACTGACTACATTAAACGTGAGTTACCCGTGTATTTATTAAAAAGACAAATGTCATTGTTTTGAATTGTCTCAATAACGACAGAAGTGATTGAGCAACAAACATCTAAACTTGCATTTTATGATATTAGTAGGATTTACATAGATATCGTTCTAAAAATAAAAGATTCGTTCACGCAAACTCCTCCACCGTTTCTTTAGAAAATCATCAGATCATTAGATCTGGAGTGAATGACATAATGATGTGAGATCCAGTTCCCATCGCATACTTCCACACAATTATGTGATATCACCTCGTTATGAGCTGGGGATTATGAAAACTACGACAAACTTATGTAGCCAGGTGGCGAAAAAGAGAACTAAAATCTAAAAAAATCACTATTTTACATTGGGAAAATCATCATCATCATCATCATCAGCCGCAAGACATCCACTGCTGAACATAGGCATCCCCCCTAGATTTCCACAACGATCGGTCCTGCGCAACCAGCGGTTTCCAGCGAGGTCATCTGCCTATCTAGTGGGAGGCCGTCCAACACTGCGTCTTCCGGTTCGTGGTCGCCACTCGAGATCCTTTCTTAATCGGTTGTCAGTTCTGCGAGCGATGTGGCCTGCCCATTGCCACTTCAGCTGGCTTACTTTTTGAGCTATGTCGGCCACTTTCGTTCTTTTGCGAATATCCTCTGGCAATTCAGTTGTATCTCCAAAATGATTCGTTATCTTTCTTCTCGTCACCATTTTTCTTATTTTCAAGCAATGTCCAAATGCTATAGTAACGACACCTTTCAGCTACCCAGATAAGTAAGGTATACTGTACTTATCTTGCAGTTACAGTTATTATGGAGTTGTGATAAAAAAATACTTTTTTATTATGATTACTTCGCCTGTATTTAGAAATATGACAGCTATTTCAATATTTATGATGTTCATGTCTATGTTTGAAGTGAATTTTAACCTTAGGTAAAGTGTAACCTCTTCGATTTCAACGTTTTTTAAAAGAATTAATGAAATGATAACTTTTAATTTTTTTAAATTTCGTCTACTCGACACCACAGATCACTAATATGTGACATGCTTGAGACTCGAACCCAAAATGTTTTGTTTTAAAATTCAAAATTGGTAAATCGGTTCTGCCAAATCGATTGATAATGAAAAAATCAAAAATCCAAATCCGTTCCAAAAAAACATATATACGGTCGAATTGAACCTCCTTTTTTGAAGTCGGTTAATGAAAAAAAAACCTTACAATACACTTTTCTTAATTACCTACCTCGACTTTGACATTTACTTATTTTAATTTCGCCGTCTATCGAATAACATTATTAATTAAAAAAAAACATTAAATAAAAATTGGCGGGAATACGGACTTTTAAGGAATTGGCGGGAATGTCAACAAACAGATAAAAAAATCATAAATTAAGCAGAGTTCACACGCGCAGCGTTCACTGACCGACGAAGATCGGTATCGTAGGCTGCGTAAGTTTCGCAACTAGAATGTGTTCACGATTCACGTTTATTTCGACGATAATTAAACTAATCTGCCGTTTGTTTTGTAACGTAGGTAATTAGTGAAGCGTGAAATATTTAATAACAGTAAAACTAATAATTATATTAATTTACGGATGAGCACGTAATTACAAATATCAACTTGTCTGTAATTGTATTGTCTTCTATCTCTGTTTTCCCATTACTTTTGACTTCACAAATGTTGTTTATAAGATAGACGAAGACATGCCCATAATGGTAACTAACATGTTTGCTTATTATAAAGCACTTCCAGTAGCTACTTGCAGAGTATTGGTTGACAGTAGAATATTTAGCAAAGGTGTGTTACTTCCCCAGGCAGATCCTGCAAAGAGACCTTACCTACATAAGTAATTCTGTTGTACACTAATTGATTACGGCGCATTTATGTTCTGCTTGTTGTGCATTGTCCAATAAAGTTCAATTTACTCGACGGTATTATATTACTTACTAAAAGTGAATCCCTTCACAATGTCTGGGTGGGCCAGCGCCTATAACAATATAACTTTATTTATTTAAAGATTAGTGACAATTGAGGTTAATTTGTTATGAAGTCTTGAGAGTAATTGATAGTGTAAATTTTACATTATTTAATTAACAGGTGCATTCGACCTACTTACAGTAAAACCAGCGAAGCGTATTCGATATTATCTGACGATTGTTATACTGCGCATGCGATCATGACGCACGCACCACCACTCAACACCATGAGACGCGTGGCGCCACTATAACATATTCCGTTTTAATTGATTAGTGTTTTACAGAAGTGATGCGGTCAGGATTTTCGCCAGAGACAATGCGGTGGCGGTGGCGCGTAACTGACAAGGTCGGGAAATGACGGATCTTGGATGTTTTTCTGTCATTAGATTTTAATCGAGGAAAAGCAGTAGAAAACAATTAATAGTTGTAACAGACGTTATATAATAACATCGATATCTAGAAAAGTCGTTGCTCTGAGTTTTTTTTCACTTATTTCATTAACACAGATTTTTGACTATTTACTATTTGTCTAATAAATCGATGAACGACGGCTGCATGCACGAAAAAGTGTCCTTTCATGTCCCGTTACGCTCATTGTGCACTTGCGCCGCATCTATCAATGTTTTGTTTTGTTATAACGTTGTCATGTTAAACTATCGACCGTAAACCAACGTACTTTATTGTACAGAGTGAAGGGGACGAGTAAGACATTCACTTAATGATAAGGAACACACCTGTTCATAACATCACAGTGCCATAAAATTAAAGTTACGACTGATCTATTTAGGAGTACGGCTATCTGCCGATCCGGATCCCCTAGTTCGTATCCTATGTGCATCACTGTCTTTTTGAAGCCATATGCGTAGTGCAGTTAACTTAAGAACGGTGAATGAAAACATCGTAAGGAAAGCAACATTTTCCTAAGATGTGTTTAGGTTATGCATCATCAGGCGCGGTCCCAGACTCGAATTTTGGAGGGGGTCACCAGTACAAATATAATAAATCGAGTAAAAAATACTTTACTAGTAGCGCCCCACGGTTTTCACGGTTTTACTCGCGTAGTTCCCGTCCCAGTTGTTTTCGCGCGTTAAAAAATAGCCTATGTTTTTTTTAGATTTTTAATGTAACGTATACAATTTGAGGGGGGGTATTTCCCCTGTGACCCCGCCCTGCGGACCGCGCATGTGCGTCATCGACCAACCGGCACTTGGCTTTGACACTCTCCTTGCGAGAAAAGGTCCCAAATCCCGGGATTGGGAACATTTAGTGGACTGCTTATGCGTGTTATGATTTCCTCGTCATCATTTACTTTTCCTGCTGTTAATGATCTCGAATGACTGTTAGTGATAAGGCTGCCATTTATGGTACTATGTCTCTGAAATCTTTGTAATTTATTTCTGGTGTGCATTTTAAAGTGTTTTTGTCTGACTGGCAAATTTATTCTCTTAACAAAAACTTTCATAAAGATCTGGCGACTCGACGTTATATATCTAACGCGCTGTCTCCAATTAGATATTTATTTCGAGAGCTGGCAGCAAATTTTGTGTAGGTATTTGAGACAAGCTGAAAACTTTTCACATACCTCTCTCTTATTATCCTCGTACCCCATCCAACACGGAGGTGCATGCCTGGCTGGTGAGTAGCGGAGCAAAATGAATCCCTCAATTTAGATCACCTGGCAGGTTGAAAGTCCCCCCAAAATCTGTATTTTTTTAGAATCCCTAGTTTTAGTTATAAATACCTAATACTCAATTAAAATTTAAAATTCCCTACATATGTTATTTATTTAGCAAATCGATTTTGCACACGTCTGGCAATGTTAAAACCCTGGCTAAATCGTCTGGCTTATTTTTTTTCCTCTAAACATTAAACCACAACATGTTTTAAAAATTGTACAAAATTATTTATTAAATAAAAAAAATACAATTAAAATAAAATGAATTATTGATTAATTTGCCCCGTTACTCATCAACCAGGTCTGTACCTCCGCGATGGGGTATATAATAGAAGAGCTATGTCACAAGTTTTCAGCTTTCAAATTCTTACCCAAAATTTACTACCAGGTCTCGAAATAAAAAGACATTCGTGTGGAAGTCGTTACAAGAGCCACAATCCACAATCCACAAGTCACCGCGACATAACTTGTTAGACAGACATGCGCTTGCGCACGGTTAATTCTCACGTAATTACACTCTCGCCGTCGATAGATATCGGATGTGACAGCCACTTTCACATCACTGCTCTATTTACAAGTTTTTGTGTGGTGTGATGGTTTTCTAACTAATGTAGGTCTTAGTTTTTTGTGAGGCTATATTATATTTAACAAAGACCGGCACATAGCAATGTCTTTGAACGCGCGTGTGAAATCTATGCCAACAGATCATCGCAATTCTCGTAGCATGTGATATGATGGCAAAAATCATTTCAATTCATTTTCACTTATCTACGTTTATTGGTATCAACCGGCATTAATAAAGGAGGTTGCCAATTTGTCGATATCTTTTTTTTTTGAAGCTTTCAAAGACGCCTGAACCGGTTAAAAATCTATATAGAATTATTATTATGTTGCGAAGTGCAGCAAAGAAGAAACAAACATCCAAATTTTAGCATTTCAAACGATAGTGGTTAATGTTAAGATGTTAAGTAACATATAAATGTCATATTCATCAAATATTCCTCATCTGACTGTCATTATTTCAACTCAAGCATGCAAATATCTGAATACGAAAGTGTACTAATTTGCATATAAGCATAGTTGTCATTACGAACTGTCATTGTTAATGGATTGGCGTTCCATTATTCACATTCAGTATTCAGGACTAACTTGCTTGCAACGTCTATGACTCAAGTACGATTACGCAGTGTGAATGTTGTCGTCATGTTACGCTAGCAAATTTCTGGAAAATGATAGCACCAACTTTGACGGCTGTGAAAGTTAACATATTTATTTGTTATCATAACCTTTATCACAACCTTTATTAACTAGATACAACTATACTACATAACATACAATACGAAACGACACAACCTTTTTATTAAGTTTGCGTATATACTTGTACATACTATTTATCTTCTTTCTTACGTACATAAGTGTAAGCACCTCCTTTTTATGGACCTGGCTGGAAGACGTTTTCAGATTGAAAGTTAAGAGTGTTTATAGATGGTTGAAAAAATTAGGCAAATTATTGACGTTGAAAAACGGTATTAATTTGTTTTACAACAAAATTAAACATTATAGCAGCCTTTGGCGGCATTGACAGTGATTTTAAATGTCAAAGTATTCATGTAGCTATATCAAGTTATTACGACACTATACAGTTTTACCCTAAGTCCTGTGGCTTTGTGTTTTGAACGAGAAAATATACTAATACTTCATACAATGGTTAATATCCAATTGCTTGCTCGCTGGCGCTGAGATAATGGCCTTAAGAATTTATTTTTGCTTTATTTGACATTTTGTCAATCAATCAGGTGCCTGATTGAAATTATGTAGTCTTACTTGGTATGTTCCTGCTTCCCAACTTAATATTATAAATACTAAAATAATTAAAGTCCATCTATAAATAAATAACTCTATTCTGTGGTTACAGTTTTACGTCTAAATTCCAAAACTGGATTAAATTAAATTTGTCTCGTTTCTTAATGTGAAATTTTGCTATGAGCGATAAGGAGTACATTTATTTGTCACACAATGATTTGATCTATCATTGTCAATAAAATGTTTCTCTCATAAATCACTCTTTAACTGTCATTATGAAAACACATAATTCTTTGAAATCCTACACTGTACTACTACTACAGGGCTGTATGATTATGCTACAGTGTACACTTGTCCTAACTCCTGTGACGTAATGACTTTGACAGCCGCTTGTGTCACCGACCTGCGTTTGCGTGGGTGTGGACGCTGCTTTACAAATTGGACAAAAGCTTACAAATACCTACTATTCTGTGGACATTTGTACTTGAGTAGTTTTTGTTGTTCGTAATAGGTACCGTTTGACGAGTGGGTGGGTGATTTTTCTAAGCACCTAAAATACGCATTAGGCACGCTTTGATGCGATTTTATTACACACGAAATTAGTGGACATCTCAAGATTCGACAAAAAAAAGCGTCAGTACCAGATTCGGTAAGATTTTTTCCGAACCTTCGGCATAACCGAAACTGCTTTCAAAAACTGACGCGCGTCAGTCACTCCGTCAATAACTTTGTGTTAATCGCTGCCGTTTATGAAGCTGCTACGAAACGGACATTGGCAGAGATGTGACAACCAAATGTGAGAGCGCGCGCCATAAATTAAGATAAAAAAAAAAAAAAAACATTATTGTCCTAGGAATCTTTTACAAATTGGCAGATAGGTGGCTGAAAACATTTTAATGCTAACTTATTTTTTGCATATGTTTATAAAATGTCACAATAAAGACACATATAATAGCTCAATGGAAAACTATATTGCCAGATCATTTACACTTACATTATACATACGTTTGTAAAGTTAAAGTTTGTATCATTAGAATATCGAAAATCACATTTCTATAATTTTTTCATAGTAAATTTATTAAAAATGATTTTAAATGCTACATTTATAATCTGTTGTCACGTGACTGGAAACACCAATATGACATATTATTTATTTATGCCATAGATATTCACAATACGTTTAATGAGATATGATTGCCTAAATACGATTAAAGTTTTAAAACTAGATCGTAAATTTTACTTAAAATACACTCATTTAGTTATATCCGTCGAATGAATTGATTTTGATGTTTCCATTGACGACATTTGTTAAGAATATATAAATACAATATAATAGAGCCATTTTGTTTTATCTTTTCGTAAATTTTACAATCGTTCTCGCAGCATCGCGCTATGTAGACCTAGACCATGTCAATATATACATACATTCATCTAATATTCTAAAACTAACATTTTTTTAACATTTGTATGCATGAGATGCGCTTCAAATTACGGCTCAAGCGTTTGAGCTGCATCTGTGAACCGCAATCACAGATCAGATCATTTTTGAAAATGCTTTGATAGTACTATGTACCTATCAGATTATGACGAACCACGTCGCTAACGCATTTAGTTTAGAGTCAGTTTTAACGATTCTGCGTCAGGCTGCTGCCCCGTATCTCGTTAGCTCTCATTTGCTTTTGCTTTCTTAGTCTAAGTTCATCTCTTTAAGGAGACTAGGACAGAGCAAACTTTGTTTTCAGTATAGTCGTTTTAGTAATAATGCTATTAAATATGAGTGATACATTTTTGTGCGTAGAACAGTAGAACTGTTCTGAAAAAAAAGTGTTCCAACTGCAAACTGCTGTGTCAGTTAATGACAGTGTCAGATCATCGGCCACATGTGACAACTATAGAGCTGCAAACCGCGACTGTACTGCTTGTTTTACGATTGACCAGTAATTTTTTATGATCTGTTTATTGGAGCCGGTTTAGATCTGAGTTACACTTGTTTACACGGACCGGTCCGCCATGATTGTGTTGTGAGAGTATGTGTTATCTTTCTCGCATTGCAGTTATCAAATAAGCGAAGTTTCAGTAAACAATATAATGTTTGACATGTCTGCAAAACGTTGTTTTCAGCTATCACTGTTGTTCACTAACTAGTATTATTAAGAGGTACCTACAGGATATTTACCGTGGTTATGTGTTGGACCGATGGTCCGATATTTCGATTTTTTCATGTACGCTACGGGTAAATACGTAATTACTACTGAAATTTACGTATTTACCCGTACGATTCGCCCTACTTTGAGTATATAAACGGTAAATACACCATAATTAATCATAGTGACATTAGTCTTCGAAAATTTTGGTTTCGGCCGAAACCAAAACTAAACCGTAGATTAGGTTTCGGTAAAAAAACCCTACTTCGGTGTCGATAAAAACCCTGCTTGGGTCCAACACTACACGAAATGTATTTTAAAACGATATTATAAATACATTTGGAAACTAGAAATGCCAAATACGTCGATCCTGTGCTGCCATTCACGAATACCAATAAACGAAACACTAAACACCAGTATTGCTTGATATACGATTGTAAACAATCAAAGAGGGATTAGAGATCTAGCTATACCGGTAATGATGCGTATTATTGCACATTAACAAATACGTAATTGTTTAACATGTTACGAACCTTTGCATTCGTATGTACCTATGTCAATCAAAATTTAATATCACCATCACCAATATCAACTGTCCACCATAAATCCTATGAATACCTATACAAAGAAAATTAGAACTAGATCTTTAGGTAGATTTTTTGGCTTTCTATTAACCGACTTCAAAAAAGAAGGACGTTTTCAATTTGGTTGTATTTTATAGTTTTTGTATGTTTGTTCGCGATAGGTCCGCCAATTGTAATTCAATTTTGATGGTTCTTCTTTTGTTTGGTAGATCATAGTTCAGACGTTCCATATACATTATCGAAATCGATATGGTGGTTTTGAAATATAAATTTTAAAAAATTAGTCAGTCATAGGGGCCGACAGAAGTGAAAACTTATGAACTCAGAATTTGATAGCACACTTTGGAAACTACGCGGGAGAAACCGGAGGGTGTGGCTCTAAGTATGTCCATCTAGAAATGCGTCGGCAAACGGGAAATGCTGACGCATTTCTAGATAGCCAATGATGGTTTTGAGTTTACCCGAAGATTTCTTATCATTCCCGAGCGTGACGCTAGAATTCAATTCACAGCCCACGAAAAATCTGTCCGTGGCGCGACAAAAGAAGTTTTCACTTCAATAACTAAAATATACATCCAGACGGATTAATTGAATTTAGTCGAGTATCTGAATTTAATTTTAAATTAAAGTCGGTGTTTGTTTACTGGAAGCAAATCAAATTATAATGCTCTGGAATACGGATTTTAACAAGATCAGACAGAAATAGGGTTAAAAAGTGAGATATTTGACAGTTCAGATAAAGTGGAGCAATGGACAGCGGTGACCTAGATTCAAAGACTAAGATAGACACATGCAAGTATGCAGCCGGATGTTATTTTGACTGGTATCTAGTATAATTGCAGGCTTGAGCATTGAATGCTTCGATTAATTACCTCGGCTCCATTACGCTATTCGGTAAGCCTTGCGAAATTGTGCCTGCCACCTGACTTCATAATATACAACTAACTGATATAATTTGATCTCCGAACTAGTTACGACTGTGCACAACTATAGGTCAACAATATTTGTCACTATCATTACCGTCCAAAACACATCGACCTACGATTACGAAAATTCGTTACTGATTCTGAGCTCAAATTATTTTGGCGCGTAAATACATTGAACCCCCCAATTATGACAAACTTTAGTCTGAGATCTTGTTATATTAGACGTATACGGGTTTGGATATTGGCCGTATTCGGGTACTTGTGACACGCCATGGTCATAGAATTCACAGATAGCAAAGTGGGTGTGGAGTTTGAGTGATCTCAGAAGATAAAAATCAAATTTTAAGCTCTAAAATGAAGGTCGGGATTATTCAAAGTAGTTACCCGTCTCTAAATCAAGGTTTTACGAGTATTGTATTTAACATATAGAATACATTCGATAAATAATTTAAATATAATGTAGTAGATTCATTCTAGCTTCACCGCAAAACAAACCCAATTTTTTTATAAAAAGGAACTAACCCTGCGTCACTCGGTTTTATTTAGTTCCTGGACGGCTAATCTCTTTCTACGAAAAACACGTTTGACATTGTTTGACGTTTACGAGTAAATGTACTAAGTCCACTCTAACTAGAGAGTAGGCTTAGAACCAGCGAGCAACATGGAAGTGAGTAAGCATACAGCATTTCCCATCTGTCAAAGTACAAGTCCGCGTGGACCATGGAGTTTGATAATATACTGTGGCTCAGGGCAGGGCTAGATTTATGAATGGTGCTATATTTTTATGTGTTAGTGATTTGGCTGGGTGAATATGATTGGCAATACAGGTGTATGTTTTGTACGTAATAGTGCGGCTTTGATTTGCCTCGCGGGAGGGGTCCCGCAAGAAATGACAGAAAGATTTGCACAATATTTTTTAGCTAAGTGCTAAAAAAAAGAAGAAAAAGAAAAAGGAAAAAGAGAAAGATCGAGTTGGTCCATGCTACAGGTATGTTTTGTACGTAACGTTATTTTTCAGCGATAAATTGTACCTTATGTGCCATCGGATAAACATCTGTGTTCCTTATTTTCACTCGATCAATTAAATGTCCAAACTATAGCATTTTAAATATTTGCACAAAGTTTTATATACCTCTACCTACTTAATCCCAAAGAGTTTATTACTTTTACCTACTAAATCTATGTTTAATCCCAAAAATAGATTATCGGGTTGTCTTGTAATATTTCCGACTTTAGAGAGACAAAACTTTATCATATTAAGTACTATCCACGGAATCCGGTGAAAAATGCATAATTAGAAAATATCCAGGAATTTGAAAATCTGTGTCCAGCAACCGTATCTACTCTATGGCTTGCCAGTCCTACACAATATTTGCTTTTGAAAGATCTTACTAACATTTATTTGTTTTGTCAACAGGAAAGCACCTGGTTTTCTCAACGGACCCGGAGTCAGTGAAAGACGAGTTTGCGTTCGACAACCCTGGCTTCAGACAGGACGAGCGGCACGCGTGGCAGCATGACGCGCCAACCCTACCGCTTGGCGGGAAACAGAACGTACTACGAGCGGAGTTTACGAAGCCAGAGCAAAGCAAAGACGACTCACATCTACAGGTGATATGAATCAATATTCTCTAGAGTAGAAAAATTGTGGCCACAAAGCGTGGCACGTGGCTATATGACATTTTTTTTTTTTTTAACTAGAATAGTTTCGCACTTGACCACCATCTCGCCTGATGTTAAGCGGTGATGCGATCTACGATAGAGCGTGCTTACCTAGAAGAAACCGATTCACTCTCGATTTGAAGACACCAAGATTGTAACCATCGGGGAAAACCCACTCAGGCAACGCATTCCACAACCTAGACGTTCTTATCACAAACGTGGAGTCAAATCGCTTCGTTCGTGTTTTTGGAACATCAACCATGAAACGATGTCGCCTTTTGTGGAACGAGAAGTCCGATAGAAGAAAGGGCAAGGTGGAATTAGATCATGCAGATCAGTTGCACACTCTCCGAAGTGTATCCGATAAAATACCGATAAGCTAGCAATTTTGCGGCGATGATCAAGACTTTGAAGTCTTTTACGCACAAGAGTGTCATTGCCTATGAGTCTTTTGGCGCGTCTCTCAATCGATTCAGAGTCTCCAGCTGATACTTAGCCGATCCATCCCAAAGGTGCGAACAGTACTCCATACAGGAGCGAATCTGTGCTTTGTATAACGTGAGCAACTGTTCAGAATTGAAGTATCTTCGCACCTTTGAGAGGACACCAAGTTTTTTTTGCGGCTAATTTAGCCTTAGACTCAATGTACGTGCCAAAATTGAGCGTCGATGACAAAGAAACGCCCAAAACCTCAAGATGGTCAGTAACCGGCACGGATACGCCTCGAAAAGTAGGAGCCAGTTGGAACGGACTCCTTTTAGCGGAGAACAAACACGCCTGTGTCTTTCCTTCGTTGAACCTGGCTAAATTGGCATCGCCCCATTTAGAGACTGCCTGAAGGCCAAGTTCAAACGCTCGATCATATCTCTCTCAGTAGCTGAGTTTGTTGCCCACTGGCTCTTGCACTAGATATATAACTCTCTACGACGGTGCTATCATCTGCGTACCCAAAAATACCGGGCTTCAACAGATCGTTGATATGTAGCAGGAAGAGCGTTGCAGAGAGTACCGACCCTGAGGAACCCCGGCATTGATAGCCATTTGATCCGACGAACAGCCATCAATGACGACTCGTATGGATCGATCCCTCAAGAAGTCCGATATCCACGCAATAAACCCAGGAGACAAACCATAGCCAGAAAGCTTGCTTATGAGGCCATCGTGCCAAACCCTGTCGAAAGCCTTCGAGATATCCAGGAGACTGCAAGTGCTTCCCGTGTTTCTCGATGGCTTCACTCCAGATGTGGGTGACATACGCTAGAATATCCCCGGTGGACCGGTTCCGGCGAAACCCGTATTGCCGGTCACTGAGGAGGTCGTTCGATTCTAGGTATGTCAGGAGCCTGTGGTTTAAGACACGTTCCATAGTCTTGCAGAGTATGGACGTGACTGAGATGGGCCTGTAGTTGACAGGGTCAGCACGACTACCTTTTTTGGGCACAGGTTGCACGTTAGCAAGCTTCCATGACTTCGGCACTTTCCCAGTTTGGAGAGAAAGTCTAAACAGGCGCGTTAGTACTGGAGACAATTCGGGTGCACAAACCCTCAGTACTATGGCAGGAATTCCGTCCGGGCCATTGGCTTTATTCACATCCAGATTGCGTAGCACTTTGATAACCTCCTTTTGGCGAATATGTATTTCAGACATTACAGTCGAACTGCCAGGTGGAGAAGGAGGTATCGCACTACCAGCATCTAGACGCGAAGATTCCGCAAACTGAGATGCAAACAAGTTTGCCTTCTCTGTTGCGGTGTGAGCCAACGTACCATCAGGTTTTAGCATTGGAGGTAGTGAGGGGCGACAGAAGTTCGATTCGGCCGCTTTAGCTAGGGACCAAAACGCTTTGCTACCCGCAGGGTATGAAGCTAGTTTGTTCCCTATTCGACTAATATGGTCAAAACGAGCCCTCTGTAAAACCTTTTTGCATGCCTTAGCAGCCTTGTTAAACGCTTTCTTCTTCTGGTGTGTGTCCTTTGCCTTACGTTGTCGGGCATCAACCCAAGCCAGGTAAGCCCCATGCTTAAATGCTTCAGCATTTTTACACTGAGGCCCAAACCAAGGGCGAGCTTTGCTGGATACTGGGACGTCAGAGTACGGTATAAAATATTCCAGAGCCGTTTGTATCACTTCAGTCACAGCATCCGCGCAAGTTGAAGGATCACCAGAAGAGAAGCACAATGACTGCCATGGGTAAGACAAAAAAAAAGAACGCATCTCATCCCAATCTGCTAACTTGTATCGCCACAACCGCCGGTTGCCTCTAGGGCTGGGATCGGGTGGATGGTACATTGATACTGACTTCACCAGACAGTGGTCGGAGCTGCCTAAGGGCGAAGATACCGCCACAGAATATCGGTCTGGGTCAGTAGTTAGCAGAAGGTCTAAACAATAAGGAGTATGCGACTCAACGTCAGGTACCCGTGTGGCCTCTTGGACCAGCTGGGTCAGGTCTAACGATAAAGCTAGCTTTCTCGTTTCCAGCCCAGCGTGGTCAGTGTCCCGGTATGGGAACAGCCAATCCTTGTGATGGCCGTTAAAATCCCCCAGCAACACAAGTTGGGCTGATGGGTACTTCTGCTGAGCCGCATCCGCCGCCTCACTTAAATATTCCATGAGCCTAGTCGTCTCCAGATCTCCACTGTGCGACCGATAGACACAGGCATATACAATTTTGTCTATGCCTGTGTCTATCAGCGCCCAAACAACAGAGAATCTGGTGTCCTCAAGATTACGGAGACGCCGACAGCAGATATCGTCACGGGCGTACAGGCACACTCCAGCACGTGGCTTAAAGTTGTGCTCCAACGTGTACCCAGGATATGTTAGGCACGCCACGTCTGACGGACGTCCTATCTGCGTCTCCGTAAGAAACAACAGTGATGGCTGCTCAGTCTCCAGGTGGTGGTGGACTGCTGTGATATTTGAGTGCAGACCTCGGATGTTCTCGAGGTGCACTTTAAGAATCAAGGAGTGTAGCCGCATATTAACGTTGTTTCTATTTTTGACTTTGTTCATGATACTTGAGGGTGAATTACGGTGGGAAAACGGAAGTAGAACGAGGCTACATACTGCCACAACACACAACACAAATACATCTATGGGAAACTAGTCTGGAGACTGCGGGGACGCCCGAGCCCCCCCGGGGATGTCTATCTGGCCTTGATATCCGGTCGCCAACCGGCAGGATAGCGCATCCCGGGATTTTTCGCTAGATGGCGGGGCAGCCTTTCATGAGGGGCTAGCTCACTACTTGGGCCCCCTACTGTCTGCGGTCGGTCGCGGCAACCGTGCCTCGGATCCCGCTACCCTCCACGAATAGCTTTCCGATGCAAAATATCGGTGTGCGGCATTCCAGTCGTGCAGTTATGCAGCAACTGTTCTGACCCGTTTTCCCTAATGGCGTCACCAAACTACATGCCGGAACACGGCAAGGCCGCTTGGCGGCATGACTTAGTCAGGTGGGTGGTCACCAGCCACGGCCGAGGCCTACCACCGGTATTTTTGTCAGCTGTTTAGCACCACCCAGGGACCACGTGTGGGGTTTCTATTTACAGGTGTTTTCCCACGGACGAAGCACATTACGTGTGGCATTACGGCATCATCAACTACATGCTATCGTGCGTGGTTATGACTTCGTTTATGGCAACATGATGACCATGTAGCTTACTACACAGCAATACGCGTGATAATAGCCCTTATATTTGACTATTTGAAGTCCTCACACTGTACAACATTGCATTATGAATGGCTATAATACTCATAAGGGCAATATGACCAAATCATGAGTAAAACATGACATCGTGCGTGGCTATCTATCCTAACATTATAAAGCTGAAGAGTTTTTTTTTTGTTTTCCGCGCTAATCTCAGGGCATACTGGACTGATTAAAAAAATATTTATCCGTTGGATCGCTAGTAGACATATGTATATAAATTACACATAGCGCATAGCATCACGCGACGCTATCTATAGTCATCATGTATAGCAATATAGCGATATCACATAGCTTTCAGCATGACTCCATGCATTACGTGTGGCAGTTTAGCGTCATCATACGTTAGAACATGGCATCATGCGTGGCTATAGTCACATATAATGCATAGCATTACGCGTGGCTATCGTAGGCATCATGTATGGCAATATAGCGATATCAATGAAAGATGAAAGATGAAAGATGAAAGATGAAAGATAAAAGATAATAGACAAAAGATAATTTATTTGTTCAAAACATGAGTAAATTACAAACACACATAATGCATGATATATAAAATAGGTCACAAAAATTTTAAAGTAGCTTGTCGTCATGTTTTGCCTGATATGCTAGGCATACAAATATTTTTCCAATTCATATAAAATTGATGACACAGTTTACAAGTCAAATCACCCTTCAACCATACAAATACAAAAAAAAAAAGAAAACTTTACAAATTCATCAAATCAAAATAATCAAATTAAATCACAAAATTACAAAAATAAATTTATTACCAATTGTGTACAATAATTACCTCATTAAATCTATCATTCAAATATATATTTGAAGATTCATATATAAGATCCAAAAAAAAAACTATTCAACTATATAAATATAAAAAAATATACATAAAAATTTACAAATTCATGTCATCAAATCAAAATATTGAAACAAAATTATAAACTATATTTATTACCAAATATCTAAAATAATCCCTAATGAAATCTATCATTAAAAAGTTTTCAATTTTGTAATAACATTTTTTGACTAGAAGTTTCCTTAATTGTGACTTAAACATAGAAGTCCTCAGATCTCTAATATCTTTTGGAATATGATTGTAAATCCGAGATCCCATACATATTATACTTTTAGCCATGAGAGTAGTCTTTGCCAAGTGATTACAACGCCTATTCTGGTCTCTACGATTTCTTTGGACTGAATGTGATATTGAAGGGAATAATTCCGGGTTTGCTTGTAGAAAAAGTGCTGTTTCCAAAATATACAAGGACGGAAGTGTAAGAATTTTGTATTTAGTAAAATAAGGTCCACAGCTGTCAATTTGTTGTAATTTAAACATTGATCTGATACAGCGCTTTTGTCTTTTAAAATAACCTCTTTGTCGGTAGAGTTACCCCAAAATATGATTCCGTATCTGAGAATAGACTCAACTAACCCATAGTACGCAGTAAGAAGCGCATCAGTATTCACCACAGCAGAAAGTTTATGTAATGCATACGCCGAGCTAGTGACTCTATTCGAAACATTATCAATTTGTTTTTTCCAATTCAATTATTTGTCAATCATTAAACCAAGAAATTTTGTTGAGTTTACTTCATTTATTATTTGATCATTATACGTTACTTTAACATTAGATTGGTTTAGTCCACGTTGTTTGAAGTGAATGATATTAGTTTTGTTCAAATTAATGTTTAAATTATTGTTATCCAACCACGATATGGACGATATCAGTGATTCAGTAATGTCATTTGTGTACGTATTAGCATTTCTACATTCTATTGTTATAGTACTATCATCCGCAAAAAGTGTCATGGGTTGATTAGTCACGTTAGGTAAGTCATTTATATATATTAAAAACAAAATAGTCACATGTAATGCATAGCATTACGCGTGGCTATCGTAGGCATCATGTATGGCAATATAGCGATATCACATAGCATTCAGCATGACTCCATGCATTGTGTGGTAGTTTAACGTCATCATACGTTAGAACATGGCATAATGCTTGGCTATAGTCACATATAATGCATACCATTACGCGTGGCTATCGTAGGCATCATGTATCGCAATATAGCGAATCACTTAGTATCACGCGTGGCTACATGCATTACGTGTGGTAGTTCAGCGTCATTATACGTTATAACATGGCATCATATCATCGCATCGTGGCCATATGGACCATATTATATGGTGTCAAATTTAAATCAAATATAAGGAAAAGCTCGGAGCGTTTAAAAATGATTGGACGATGACAGCTCAGGACCGGATAAAGTGGAGGGAATTGGGGGAGACCTTTGCCCAGCAGTGGGACAATTGAGGTTAAATAAAAAAAAGGTAATCAATAGTTTTCGAAAATGTTATCTTCATGAACCACATTTAAATGTGCTTAGATGGAAGTACTTAGATAATATATATGTAGTGTAATTTAGTTTTCACAGCAATTTTGTTTTATTTAATAAACAAAGGCCCAAAAGGGCCGTTATAAAAATAAAGCAAATTGCGGTCCATCCCGGCTTAGCACGTCAACGTATTTATGTATGTAGTATGTAATGTATCACAAATAAGCGCGTTAAAAAAAAACATCTTCAGCTTTATAATATTACTATAGAAAATGATATTGGTCATCTGGATATGCAATGCTCCCAGAACTCATTACTTAACCCAATCCTCGTCTTTACGTTTCACTACCTGCTAACTTACGTATATCGTCACTCCATCGAGCTCCTAAAATAGAAGTTAGTTATAATAGTTATGAAATCGCACGTGGACGAAATCGCAACGAACATTGAATAACAAAACGCAATCTTCGTCAAAACCAAAGTTATCGATATCATATTAATTTAATGATGGCGGTGCTTAGGAAATGACTCAGCAAATACTGTTTACATAATATACACATAGTGGAGTCTCGACAGTCCGACTACCGGATAAACGGACGTATCTGTTCGGATCTGCGAATACTATATATGCGAAAATTTTGATGTCGCTCATCACGTCGAAACGTTTGAAACGATCGGGTTGAAGTTTGGAACACAGATTAAAATCTATAATGGCACATTAGATAGATAGATAAATTCTTTATTGCACTAAATTAAAAACAAAACTTCAAATGAAAAAGAAAACATTACCTAAAAATTTAGAAACAATTGGCGCCCTCATCGCTAAAAGCGATCTCTTCCAAGCAACCGTGGCTGTTTATCATGGGAAAATAAAGAATAAGAACGAAACAAATTCAATTAAATTCATTGGTATTGAAACATTTGGCGTTTTTCAAGTTAAAATACCTAACTCAATAGGAAACATTTAAGTATGGGTTTGGAATATGGCGATTAACCCTTTAATAAGTTATTTTGATCATAAACCGGTCTATTTTATGTACCTCGTTTTTAGATTTTTATTTGTTTTGGAAAAAATAGCTTTTAGTTTTCAACTGATTAGATTTTTTTTGTTTGTTAGGCGCTCGCTACACCGGCGGCTACTAAGGTTTACAATTTTGGCGGGAAAACGAGTGTTGGGTAAACTAGGGGTCATGGTCATAGGCCAGAATATCTAGATGGACAATAGGAAATGCTAACGCATTTATAGATGGTCAATGGGAAATCCTGACGCATTTCTAGATGACCTTATTCACTAAGGTAGTAGAGCACTGTCATGTGGCATAGGCGTCATATTGGATTACTCGCTTCACTCAGGACTCTACAACTCCTTTGCTTAATTTTTTTTAATAGTTAAATGTTTGGGACTATGTTAATTCTAAGTTAAACACCGTTGGGAGTAAAATACTACTTATTTTGGGAATGCTCTTCGACCTCAGACCATCTATTATTATGCTCAAAGTCTTCGACAGTTCAAATAGATTCAATGTCCGGTTAACAGGTGTCCGGATTACCGAGGCTGCAGTACTTGCATAGAGTTATGCAATATGTCTTGGCTTTCCTTTCCCAATGTTTGTCAAACATTATGGAGAGAGCGGAATATGAAATTGTTTATATTACGTAGAATACCTACTCATTACAGACACTTCATGTGTTTAAAATAGTAGCTTTCATTTATGAAATTGAAGATTCTTATCACAAAAGCGTGAGTATACGAGTATACAACGTGGTGGATTTACCCCCAACAGTATTTTAACAGTCCTTCCTAACACCGATGTAGACTTCGTCACCCAAGGTCTCATTCCCTTCAGCACGGTAGATCACGAGCTAATTCGAGGCAAAGTTTGACGTCAAGTTCCCACCAAATTACCATCTTCATCCCTAACGCATGTACAGCTGACAAACGACCCTATCGCCGACGCCGTACAAAAATCCGTGCCGAGATCTGGCCATTACGGGTATGTCAAATAAAAAAAAAACATTTTTTTTGGGAAAAAATTTGAACTTTCAAAGTCAAAGTCAAAGTTCTTTATTGATGAATGTACAATTTACACGTCAATTTAAAAAAAAAAAACAAAATAAGAACATACAAAGAGTATACATTTTTAAAGTTTAAATTGAACTTTATATTGTACGATAATAGGTATCGTACAAATAAGTGTCTAAAATTAAAATATATGTACTTATTACAATTGTAATGGACAATGTCAATTTTTTACAACTTTATTGTGAGTTTGCCATCACTATATAAAAACTCGCTGTAACTATAAAAAGTTCTTGTCTAATTTTCACGTAGTATATGATTCAAAACTTTATGTAGATGAACTAATAACTACCTACCATAAATACAAGTGTTGCACCTTTCTGCAACACTTGTATATGTCGGTCGAACTTACTACTGACTATCTGTTCCTAAATGCTATTTTTGGTTTTTAGGCTAATATTATGATGAATTGGAACGAAATTCCTTACGTCAGACGCGGAGGAGATAGGTATTTTACTGAAAAAATATGTGGGACTAAAACCGTAAGAAAAATACATAACGGAAGTGACGCATAAAAACTGCCCGTTACCAGTTGCCAACTTCACTTTTCAGATGATCGTACCAAAGACAACAAACATATTTTTTTTTGTTTGGTACTTCCATATTAACTGAAGAATGTTAATCTTGGTGTCTTTATCGAGAGTGAACCGGTTTCTTCTAGGTAAACACGCTCCATCGTAGACCGCATCGTCGCTTATCATCAGGCGAGATGGCGGTCAAGTGCAAACCTAAACCTCGCTAAACCTAGACCTGTATCTCAAGAACGGTGATAGCTAGACAGCTGAAAATTTCACAGATGATGTATTTCTATTGCCGCTATAACAACAAATACTAAAAATAAAATAAATGTTTAAGGGGGCTTCCATACAACAAACTTGATTTGTTTACAATTATGGCTGGTTTAGGTTGATAGTTAAGTAAAGTGTCTGTAAGTTGCAAGATTGGGTTCCAGATAATCATACGGAACCCTTCGTGCACGAGTCTCACTCGCACTTGACCGGGTTTTTTTGTTGGCCGGCAGCATAAAGGACAGTCGCAAATATAGCAACATTTTGTTCATACTACGGTTCATGAGTTGATTCGCATTCTAGCCTCAGATCGATTTGTTGCGCGTCGCGTAGGAATGCAGATCGCTGCAATGCGTACTTAGGGCTGTCACGGCGTTAGATAGCGTAAAATCATCATCATCTTCAGCCTGTACCAACCTACTGTTACATAAAGCTTTCCTCTACCAATGTGGAAATCCTAGCGAAAAAAAACCAAAAAGGAGTAAAGCCAGTTCGAATACAGAAAAAATCATCAAAATCTGTTCAGCTCTGGCGTACGTAACAAATAATTTAATATGTATTATCAAACCAACCCTTTGACCGTTGTGTGGTGCTCTAGTACCTATAACGTGCGATTCATTATCGTAAGGTCCAAGATTAGAATCCCGCCTGAATCACTAAGTTATTTCCTTATGCAAATGTATTTTTTTTTAAATAAAGTTTGACGGGACTAGCGGGTCATGTACCTGATGGTAAGCAAAGCCACATAACACCACAGTGACACTCAGCTATTGGAACATGACCTAGCACTGCACTATGCTCGTCACCCAGTGATCTAAGATGTTATATCTCTTAGCCCTGTAATTTTTCTGGAAACATTGCCCTTCAAACCGGAACACAGTAATTTTTGCATATTAATGCTTGGCAGTAGAATAACTGGCAAAGGTGTGGTACTTCCCCAGATGGACTCTGCCAGGAGTCCTACTTCTACAAAAGTTGTTTGTTATACCGGTGGCTTTAACGGTGAAGAAAGACAAAGTAAGGAAACAAGGCATGTTCCAAACAAGAACAAAATTCAAAATTTTGACTAACCCCCGACTACCTCGGTTTTGTAATCTGTTCAACATTCTACTAGTAAAGCCCTTTTATTTGATACCCATATTAAGTAAGGGAGTTGAGAAAAAAGAAATGTATTTCGCCATTTTTTGGTAGCGGCCATCTTGGATTTGAAATTTGTCATAGTGCAAAGTATTCTCTAGCCAATCCCTTTCGTTTGATACCCATATTGAGGTAGTAGTGAAAAAAAATATATAAATCGCCACTTTGTGGTGGCAGCCATCTTGGATTTGAAATTTTTATAGTGTACAGTGTTGTACTAGTCAAGACCTTTCATTTGATACCCATATTGAGGTAAGTTGTGAAGAAATATTTTGTCCGCCATTTTGAATCGATATTAACCAAACATAGCTAAGAACACCCGCACGGATATTAAGTTTCAAATAAAAAAACCGCATCGAAATCGGCCCATCCGTTTGAGCTCTACGGTGCCACAGACAGACACACACAGACAGACAGACAGACAGACAGACATCTACGTCAAACTTATAACACCCCTTTTTTTTGTCGGGGGTTAAATAGTCATCTTTCGAAGACGTTCACCATCCGTCAATCTATACTAGCGTGGTGGATTATGGTCCTCACTCTCTCTATGAGAAAGAAGGCCACGAGACCCAACAGTAGGAACATAAAGTGGGCTTGTGCTAAGTAAATTTGGACCCCGGAAACCAGCTAAGAGTGAAATCCGACGAAAATCGGACGAATGCCAGCCCTATGTCCACTATGTTAACGATATACTGACAAATCCATGGCAATATCGCCTTTACCGTGCTCGTAATAAAGTCCACGAAGTAAGATGGTTATTTCTTTGAAAATCAGATACTTGGTAGCTTGCTGCTTGCTTCGCCGCAGTGGAATGTTCAGAAATTGAAATGTATTACTAGCGGTATGTTTCGGCTTCGCTCGATACCAACTGCAGCGCCATCTGCCGGGGTGATTTGTGAATATAGAATAGAATAGAATAGAATAGAATAGAATAAATTTATTATCAATGCTAGTTACACTCACAAAATATTTATAACTAAACATCCTGAGTATTTCTCAGCAGACTCGTCAAGTAGGTACAAATTTGTAGGTAGGTAATTACATTGATAGTTAGTAATAATTTAAAATAACAACAATAACATAATTAATAAATTCAGCTGTAAAAGGGCTGTGTCAAAGTTTTCTTTTAATTTGTAATAGAAATAATAAATAAATGAAAGCGACAGTAGCAAATATTCCCTAAGATTAATACGATAGATGCAATGATCCAAAGTTAGATCCTTGCTAGTCGATGGGGTGAGAACAACGTAATTGAAATCTGACTTACATACTAATCAGAAGGTCACCTCTAAACAGTCCATTTGTCCATGTCCCTGGAGCATACGAGTAGGACTTGCCTCGCTTGGAACACAACAATAGATCTCAACAGCAATATTTCACCAACACAACACATCATGCAAATGCAACACACCTTCATACTTTTCACCTCACACAAATAATTTTATAATTTTGCATTTACCATAACATGACAATGACTGACTAATGCTATGAATAAAACCCGACAAAGAGGGTAAACTTATAATCATTCACCTACATATTTCAAGTTATTTCAAAGTACCCACTCTTGCAATAACCCGCACTCATAATATTAAAATGGCATGCATGTCTTTTACCATATATTTATAAACCATCCAGAGCCCTACCCAAACGCATACAAAAAAAATCGTGCAAAGCGGTCCGGCCGTTTAGGAAGAGTTCAGTGACAAACACACGCACAAAACAAATATACATATACATAAAAAAAAGAAAATATGAAAAAATATTCACTATACTAGCTTCGCCCTGCGATTTTACGCCTTGCATCGCCTTGCGGTTTGGTGTTGTAGATATGAAATAAGTACGTTTTTTTAATATGACGTCACGAAGTTTGAGACCCCTCCCCGCCCCTTGTCACCAACGTCACACTTCATCGACCCCATCCCTCCCTTGACGTGTGCTGTAATTTATGGATGGCTTAAAACCCTCTACACACGAGCCCTAAAATCAGAGGAAATTACGTAAAAGTAGTGGGGAGAAGCCTACATCGCACCATAAATCACCAATCATATGGTTTATGGCCGCATTTAGAAAGATCAGAGAATCAGATTTGTATTAGGAGTTTCGGCTTAGTATAGGCGCGTAATATTTACGTGAGGTTATAAACAAAGAAATTGTTACCCGAAATAACTAGGCGTTTGATTAGATAAAGATAACGAAAGTAAACAAGATGAGTGTTCAGATGTAGGTGTGATTTGTTGAGGCACCTTGGGGTAGGATTTTGAGGCTATATAGACAAAGACTTAAAGGCTTATTACCAAATAGTTTTATCTATCCATGTACCATGTACCAATGGTGAATACACTTGGCTAAATTTAGTCGCTAATCAAGCAAGTGAAGTGTGCATTCAGTAAGCTAGAATACTAAATTCTGATGACTTAGTTTGTTTCTGAGTTCAGTCGACTAAATTTAGTCAATTATAGTAAGCCTTTTACCGAAAGCAGCCCACTGCTGAGACTCCTTCTCTCGCAAGGAGAGATTCAGGGCTATATACACCACGCTGGTTCAGTGAGGGTTGATGTATGACCCATGAGCTTCAAAGATTCTAGGAACATGTCGGTTTCTCACGATGTTTCCTTCGCCGTTTTTAAGTTAGCGGCATTACGCACATGACTTCGAAAAGTCAGTGGTGTTCGATGTTGTTATGGTTGTGTAGTGTTAGGACTCTTTTCAGGGTCCGCCTATGGAACTACCACAGTTTTGCCAATTATTCTACAGCCAAACAATGCAATGCAAGCTATGTGAATACATGACTATGTTCCGGTTTAAAGGGCTATAATTCCAGAGAAATTACTGGGCAATGAGATATGTGGCATTACATAGAATATATATAAAATAACTCAAAGTTATTTATGCATCGTCGAAACATTTCAAAATATTCAATTCAAATCTAATCTTTATTGCGTAAGTGGGTTTACCAAAGATGGTAATAATATGATGTTCTTACAGTACGCCAAATAGGTACTGCCTTTCGCCATGCGAGTTTTATAATAAACGTAAGCAAACAGTTTAACAAAAGAAACTTACATTAATAGCATGATACATACACACTACAATACATTAAGTCAATTTATCATTTGTTACTAGAGTTATAGGACAAATTCTTGTGCATTGGCGTAACAATTACACGCCACAGGCTACAGATAAATCATTTAGGCTAGGTGATGAGTGCAGTGAAGTGCTAGAGGGTGATTTGGACTCTCTTGACTGTTATGAGCAAGCTTTTTTAACCTTTATTAACCCCCGACAAAAAAAAGGGGTGTTATAAGTTTGACGTCGATGTCTGTCTGTCTGTCTGTCGGTCTGTCTGTCTGTCTGTCTGTCTGTGTGTGTGTCTGTCTGTGGCACCGTAGAGCTCAAACGGATGGGCCGATTTCGATGCTGTTTTTTTTATTTGAAAGTTAATATCCGTGCGGGTGTTCTTAGCTATGTTTGGTTAATATCGATTCAAAATGGCCGCCTCCACAAAATGGCGGACAAAATATTTCTTCACAACCTACCTCAATATGGGTATCAAATGAAAGGGCTTGACTAGTAGAGTACTAAACGCTATAACAAATTTCAAATTCAAGATGGCCGCCACCACAAAATGGCGAATTATATAATATTTTTCACTACTACCTCAATATGGGTATCAAATGAAAGGGCTTGATTAGTAGAATACTTTGCACTATGACAAATTTCACTTCCAAGATGGCCGCTACCACAAAATGGCGAATTACATTTCCTTTTTCACAATTCCCTTAATATGGGTATCAAATGAAAGGGCTTGACTAGTAGAATGTTGTACAGATAATAAATCTAAGGTAGTCGGGGGTTAATCAAAATTTTTAATTTTGTTCTTGTAGGTATACAGACCGCCATCTCGCGCGATGTTGGATGGATGGAGCGTACTAATGGTACTGTACTGATGGTAAAATCAGGCTCATGTATTAATAGTGTTGGAACTATATAATTTAAAAAATAAAAGAGTATTTGAATATTTAACTATTTTAGATCTACGTTCAATCTTCAGTTTGCATAAAAACTTCTTGGTTTAAATAACACAAGGTTATTTTTTTTAACATCGGCAAGGTAAGGCAAGTCATTTTCCTCCAGTTCACACGGACCAAGATTGGCAGAATGACAGGAGGGTGATGTCATAGCCATGCTATGGCCATGGAGGTAGTACATGAAGTCATCATAAGATCAACCGAGATTAACGCGTTGTTTTGTTTTAGTTAAGGTTTTATTACGGGTAATTATAATTTGATTTTATGATGTTTTGCTGAGGAAGCCTGGTAATCGATCATCAGCGAGATACCTCTGTAGAAGTTTGATTTTAAAGTTAGTAGGCAATTACCTTAGCCCTACGGTTTCACCTCTGTCTTTATTACCTACATGAATAGCCTAAAACTCTCTACCTGATACCTCAGTTATATGCGTTGGCTTACTAGAACGGATGTAACTTACTAGACTACCCATAACTTACTAGACCAGTCGTAACTTACTAGAGCAGCCGTAACTTATTACACCAGCCGTAACTTATTAGACCAGCCGTAACTTATACAGCCATAACTTAGACATGGTATTCCTACCGTCTAAAGCTTCCACGGGGTTCTATCTTTATGAATTACAGCGGGAATGCGGGACCGCTTAGGCAGTCTTCCGCGAAAGGCAAAGCCTAGACGAGCGATCCCACTGCGGATTCCTATTAGCTTCACCGTGAGTGACCAGGCCAAGGCTATTGAGCCCCACCCTCTCGTTAAAGCTGAAACCTTTGGTAACTTACTAGACCAGCTGTAACTTACTAGACCAGGCGTTACTTTTCTCTATGCATTAACCCTTTATTTCTTTTATTACAGCGCGCGAGGGTTCGTCACGTGAAGCTATGGGCGCGGGATTTCACGGGGCTCGGGTTGAGGTGCGGGGGGAGGGGCGAAGGAAGGAGTGCACATACACTCCGTACTCAGGAATGGACCAGCGGCTGCAGCCAAGCTACAACCAGGTAAGATACACTTCAAGACTTTAAAAATGTCTTATTAAAGTTCGGTAGACAGATCCAACTGTCATAAGCCCCTTTTAAAAAGAAACATTTATAAACAGCCCAATAAATAGGACTCGGGGCTTTCTTTAGCAAGGAGAGAGTCAAGGATATAATCCACTACTCTGGATTGGTGAATTACGTATGACCTTGAAAAATTCTAGGGAGGTTTTTAATCTGAGTTCTAGGTACATATCATGACGTTTTACTTCGCGGTTTTTAAGTTAGCGGTGTTATGCTGACTTCTAAAAGACAGTGGTGACACATAAAAGAATAAATAAATAGGAACAAAAAGTAATTGCCAAATTCGTAAGGGTTCTCTTTATTTGTTACGCCATCTTTGGATAAAAACCTTCAAAAACATCAATAAACGCATGGTTGAAGCGGATGGCGCAGTCGCAGTGTTTCCAAACGTGCCAAAATATCGTGTGTGCGTTGAGCGCTACTTGTATCTAACTTACCTAACTTCTGTCATAGAATCCTACTTTTTTTTTTCATTTAGCCATTCCACAGACACAGGAGTCCTTTGTCATTTGGGTTCTTTTCTTTTTTAACATAGTTCGTGGATTAGGAGAAGAAGAGGAAATCAGGGAGGATTTGGGAACATTTCAAACCTAATTCTATAGTTATTCCTATTTCGTATGTTGATCCGATCACTAGTTGGGATTCCGCTAGTAATCGACTCGACATAGAATCCTACCAATACTATAAATATGAAAGTTTGTGAAAATGTATCGATTTATTTTACTCTCTCACGCAAAAACTACTGAAGGAAAATGGGCACGGAATTTGGCACAGAGATAATCATCATCATCATCAGCCGCAAGACTTCTTCTTCTGAACATTATAAATAAATATTAGTGGACAATTCATACACAACACCATCTGACCCCAAACTAAGCATAGCTTGTAATATGGCGACCACATAGTTGATATAATACTTATATAATTATAAATACATGCTTATTATACATAGAAACACCCAGACACAGTGCGAATATTTGAATTCATCACACAAATATTTGCACTGGGTGGAAATCGTAACCACGACCCTCGGCTTCGCAGGCAGAGTTACTACCCATTAAGCCACGAAGCCAGTCCCCTAGATTTCCACAACGAACGGTCCCGCGCAATCTGCAACCAGCGGTTTCTAGCGTGAGGTCATCATCTGTCCATCTAGTCCATCTGTCCGTTCAACACCGCGTCTTCGGATTCGTGGTCGTCACTCGAGAACCTTTCTTCCCCATCGGTTGTCAGTTCTGCGAGTGATGTGGCCTGCCCATTGCCACTTCAGCTTGCTAGCTAGATATTCGTAGATAGCATAGTCTATAATCTTATTCTACGCACCAGAGCACTAGCACACAAAGGCTTTGACTACATTTAATTTCTTTTATTTTAGTAGTAATAAAGCTTTAATTTTATTCCGTTCGTATTACAGCTACATAGGTATTATGCAAGCGTCGAACCCTACCTACTCCCCTAACCTTTATAGGGCTATTTCGACCGATGACGCTACTGTCCCTTGTAAAGGTTACCAAGTTATTTCAAGCGCCGCTCAATTTAGGGTCCCTTTGGAGATTAGCTCAGTGTATGTCAACCATGGAATATACTTCTAGTGCTAAATAATGACAATTTAGCCCTAGACCAACCTCGTAAATGTTGACTTTTTCTAACAGACTCGGCGTAGCGGCCCGCCCCAATTTCGTTCAGGTTAAACATCCTGCTAACCATGGAACTATAAAAAAAGTCGGACGCAGTCTCGCTAAAACAAAAACTGTGTCCATCGAGTCGGCCACATGATATGCACGTGTGCGCTGTCATATACATACAGGCTGACACGCACACATCAGTGGGTCATTACACGCGATACTTGTGTATATTTGTGCGTGTCAGCCTATCAGTGACAACATGAACACACACGCAAATGTGGCCGACTCTCGTGACACAGTTTTTGTTTTACCGAGACTACATCTGACTTTTTTTACGTCCATGCTGCTGACATTATAAATGTTAAGGTTTGTATGTGTGTTGCTCAATCACATCGGAATGGATGAACGGATAGAGATGAAATTTGGAACATAGATTATAATCTGGCATGACACACATTGGCCCTTTTTTATCCTGGGAAAATAACGGGAATGGGAATAAAACCGGGTAAAAATAAACTGTATTTTATAATGAACTAGATGTCAGCCCCGGCTTCGCCCGTGGTACATATATAGCACTCATCGGAATCCCGGACATAACCAACGGTGAAAGAATGACTGAAATCGGCTCAGTCATTCCTGAGAATATCGCTTTCAAACAAAAAACCTCTTCAGCTACCTGCTACGCCACCTGTCGGAAATTGGTCGTACCAACGCAGATTTAGAAACAAATTTGATTAGCAAAGGTTTATATGCAATCTTAGACACATGCTGTCATGTCAAACCACAGTACGAAAACTCTCAAAAAGGAATATTTTCCCCCGTTTTTGTTACATTCTTGATTCATGCTCCGCTTCTATGGATGTTCTATAATAGCCCATAGCCTTCCTCGATAAATGAACTATCCAATAAAAAAAGAATCTTTCAATTCGGACCAGTACTTCCCGAGATCCTAGCGTTCAAACAAACAAACTCTTCAGCTTTATACTATTAGTAAAGATATGTAGGTACTTACAACAAAAACTATTCTCATTCCAGGCGACAAGATCAAAAGTATCAAGATTGAGTTCGTGGGGACACCTCTGGAAGACGCTGTGAGCATCCTGTCCCTCGCCTCCCCCTACCCGGTAGAGCTTCAGGTGGAGGAAGAGGGGAGAGTCAGTGGGTCAGGTCAGACCGTCCATCATCCGCTGATGAAGAGAGCTGGATCTACGGGCGACGTCACTACGGTATGTAATCTGTCTTAATCTTTACATATTCTAGGGTTACTAGCCGCTTGATACACTGCCCGCTCTTCGCGTTTACAAATTTGACGGGAAAACGGGTGTCAGGTTACATAAGTGCGGTGTTTATGTTTCGGCATATGAAGTGGCGCCTTACTTTTACCCGTTTGAGCCATTTACTCTCAAGAGCGTTTGACGTCGAGACGCTTTTAGCGGTATCATTTATTTATAATTAATGTACTTAAAATGTAAACTAACATTTTTGACACTTGAGTAAAATTTTTTGCGATTTCTCAAGTAGTCTAACAACTATTACTTTAATAATTTATAAGGGAGACAGTGGTTTTATGGGTTAAATGTGTTGTATACGAAATAACAAACTCGAAACACCAAAAAAACTGTATTCGATTGCACAAATTATATTTTTTCAATACTTCGGGACCATTTTCCCGCCAAAAATTTTGATTTTTGTTTTTTTTTAAATTTTACGATTTTTCTATGTAAATGAACTCTAATTTTAATGTGGGTTATATCAAAATAATTAAACACAAATTTATCGGTATACCTTCCCAAATAAAAACACGAAAAAAAAAATTCCCGCCAAAAACCCAAAACGCAACTATAAGTTTGTTTGTTGTCGTCATCAACCAAGTTTTTGGGTACTATATTACACGCCGGTGTATCAAGCGGCTACAGCCAGTATCCATAGCAAGAGGGGGTTCATGGGGGTCATGACGGCGCGCAGGGTACAGGTAAATTACGCGTTACGTTGTTTGTCCGCGATGGACTCCTAAACTACTGAACCGATTTTAATCGGATTTGCACACCGTGTGCTTTTTGAGCCAACTTGAAAGTTAGGATAGTCTTTATTTCGATTTATAGTCTTTAAGACAATGTCCGAGCGAAGCCGGTTGTCCCCGGGTCTTTTTTAAATAAAATAATCTATTTTCTTAAAAAAAAAAAACTCAACTTCAATTTGAAATTAAATTCAAGCGTTTCACCATTATATTCAAAAGTATGTAAGTAATCACTACGTAATCGAGGAAATTTTTGCTTTTTTGTTCATATTTCTCTTCTTTTTATATATTTTTCTTCTTGTTCAAGTGACTGTCAGTGTGCTGTATTAGCGTGCTGATTACTATCAGTCACACGTACTGTTTGTTCAGTTCAAAAATGGAATCTTAGAAATATTGGCAAATTCGCTATTCTCTACATCGCCTTATTCGCCTTTCGTGTTTTTCGTCGCATTAGCGTTGTAGTGTCAACTGGTAGATACTTGCGGAGTGTCCAATTTGTCAATGGACATGACTTGTTAATTGGCTATATAGACATTCTTGAGATTTGTCATTGGCTATTTTGAAGTCGAAAAAATATTTATTTAAAATAAACAAAATCTATATCATTGAGGTCGCTAGTTATACGGCTCTGTTTAGTAAATAGGCTAGGCTGTAAATTAAACGGCTGATTAAGCTAGTTGACTGTGACAAACATATAAATTATGTCGCACTAGTTTTTAAGGTTTATTGTTAATTGTGTATCCCATTCTTTTGGTGTGTCAATAAAGTTTATATCTATCTATCTATTAGCCCGTTCCGGCTACGTTCGGATATAGTTAGATCAAAATGCACACGGTGCGCAAATTTTATTAAAATCGGTTAAGTAGTTTATTGACGTGTAATTTACCTACATATTTTATGTTGCCATAAAATTGACAGATTGTAATCTAACGCGTGAAATTATAATCTTACGGTAGGTTCGTTTGTAATCTGACGACGTTAGAGTATAATTCACGGTTTTCACATTTATATTATGATATGTCTATTTTAGCTTAGCAAACACCAATTGGCGTAACTTAATTTCATGATTTAAATCAGTTTCTTTAGTTTTTGAAGTAAAATAATCATGTGTTTTATTTGTCCATTTAATAGAATAAAGGTACTCCAAGTACTTAAACCTGATGGAAAGCGACACGCCATATTTGCCTTTTCTCGGTTCGCAACACACTTTCACACATCTGTATTTGCGCTGAGTACCTTTAGAATGTGACTTTTCTTTCCTGGTCACTTGCATTTTCTAGAAAAGCCGTAGTGAATACACGAGGTGACAAGGTTTGCAAGTTTCCACGACAATTACTTTTTAGGGTTCCGTATCCAAAGGGTAAAAACGGTACCTTATTACTGAGACTTCGCTGTCCGTCCGTCCGTCTGTCACCAGGCTGTATCTCAAGAACGGTGATAGCTAGACAATTGATATTTTCACAGATGGTGTATTTCTATTGCCGCTATAACAACAAATACTAAAAATAAAATAAATATTTAAGAGCCCCCCTTATACAGGTATGTTACTGCTCCCGCTTCCCCTGCACCGCGCTGTTTTCGTTTAAGGCCAGGTAGTTCTGTTAAATTAGGCATTTAACGCTGTCTTGTTCTCACAACCGTCACCGACCGCGGAATCGGTGCCACAGTGCAGAAATAACATTAAAATATTGGACTATGTAATTTAAACTCATTTTTTGTTCAAGATTTGTTTATACTAGTGATAACAATTTTGTGAATTGTGAAGTGAAATATTAAATTTATCTATACTCGTAGATATACAAAACTCAACCTTTTCTTTTTGGTCACACTATAAGTTGAGAACGACTTTCCAATTTCATGCATCTTTTTAAAATGTTTCCTAATAATTCACAAGTTCGTCAAAAATTAAAAAAAATGTGCTGAAACGTAATGAAAGGCAAGTAAAAATACAAGGTTTTTTGGTCAACTTTGCACTAAATTTCTAATCCAATTTTTTTCTATGAGGTAAAGATCACTTACTGAGCATAAAATTACAAAATGCTCACAGATCCAGGTAGAGCTTCAAACGCCAATTGAAAAAAACTGTTTTAGCTGATATTTTGGAAACTATATATTTTGACAATAATTGTAAATAATAAAATTTTGCATCTTTTGTTGCTAGGAAACTTTTTTTGTAAAACTTACCGTTTACGATTTATAACCCATTTAATGATACGATTGCGATGATGCCGATATTGGTGGATGAATATGATGTGGTCTACGATGGAACTTGTTTCTCTAATAGAAACAAGAACAATGTACTTCGTAACCCCAAGGTTCGAACCTTCGACAAAAAACCCACTCTGTCAATGCGTTTCACAGCTTAGTTGTTCTTATTACAAAAGTGGAGACCAAACTCTTCGTTTAACTCTTCAATCATGATGATGAACGGTGCTGTTTATTCGAGCAACACAACACAAAATCTACACGTGAAAAAATATTACTTACTATCTAAGGACACTTTGGCGAGTCAGACTAGTCTTAGAATATCTTGGTTACCAAAATCCATCCGTCCGTTTGGAAGATATGTGGAAATAAAAGATTTACAAACATAAAAGATACGTGCGAAAAACATAACCCTTCTTCCATTCCGGTAAAAAGGGACATGTTTATGCTACTGGGAACAGAATTCACATCTTATTATTTTTAACCCCCGACCAAAAAAAGGGGTGTTATAAGTTTGACGTCGATGTCTGTCTGTCTGTCTGTCTGTCTGTCTGTGTGTCTGTCTGTGGCACCGTAGAGCTCAAACGGTTGGGCCGATTTCGATGCGGTTTTTTTTTTATTGGAAAGTTAATATCCGTGCGGGTGTTCTTAGCTATGTTTGGTTAATATCGATTCAAAATGGCCGCCTCCACAAAATGGCGGACAAAATATTTCTTCACAACCTACCTCAATATGGGTATCAAATGAAAGGGCTTGACTAGCAAAGTACTATACGCTATAACAAATTTCAAATCCAAGATGGCCGCCACCACAAAATTGCGAATTATATAATTTTTTTCACTACTACCGCAATATGGGTATCAAACGAAAGGGCTTGACTAGTAGAATACTTTGCACTATGACAAATTTCAAATCCAAGATGGCCGCTACCACAAAAAGGCAAATTACATTTCTTTTTTCACAACTTCCTTAATATGGGTATCAAATGAAAGGGCTTGACTAGTAGAATGTTGTACAGATAACAAATCTAAGGTAGTCGGGGGTTAGTCAAAATTTTTAATTTTGTTCTTGTTACATTGTTATCATCAAATTTGACATAATAAATCGTAATCCGTAAGTTCGAAAAAAAAGTTTACTGGCAACAAAAGATGGGACATTTTATTTTCTACAATAATAATAGGCTTTACAACTTTTTCAGAATATCGGCCAAAACGTTTTTTTCGAGCTCGCGCTTGAAGCTCCACCTGGATTTGTTATTATTTTGTAATTTTATGCTCAGGAAATGATTCTAAGCCTTATATTAAAAATACGAATCGGAAATTTAGTGCAGAGTTAAATTCTACGAGTAATTTTACTGCCTAAAAGGCTTCTTATCAAATTTGGTCGAGTGTCTAAATATCTATGAACAATATTAACATTTTCATACAAAAAAAAGGAAAAACAATAAATTTTGGTAGTGTCACAAAATTGGAAAAAAAATTAAAATTGTAACAAAACCATACGTGTATCTATGGAAAGGTGTTCAAAATTGTATTGAAGTTCCTAACATTTTTTTTCTAAACTGAATAGTTTGCGCGAAAGCACACCCCGGACACTCCACTAAAACTCCATATAACTGCCGCTGTGGAGTTGCCTACTTTTCACACAACTAAGCAGATGTCGTTCGTACACACGCGTGAATGTGTGCGTTAGCGCTAGGGCTACTGAATTGTTTTATTGAATAGTTGTGCCCCTTGAGTTCACCTGGTGACGTAGTCTATAAACTTGGTATAATGTTGAATTACATAAATAGAATGGAGCCAAATTATACTATTCTAATTAAAAGGGTGTTTGCATAGATTTCCAAATTGTTTCAGAAATCTGTGGGTGTTTGTATTGCCGCGTAAAATGAAACGAAACCGATGATAGATTAGATCAGGTACCTAGATACTCGTATCTATTTCTGTTAGTAGGTACACATTCGCATTTTATTTTACACTTACCCATGAAGGAAACTTTATTCTGTCACTACAATTATTCTTCCAGACATTATCAATCCGTGCTTGGGCACATAAGTTACTGGCTGTGGGAGTTACGAACTTTGAGTTAAAAACGACTTCGTTATTATAAATAAATATTGGTAGATAATTCACACACAACACCATCTGACCCCAAACTAAGCAAAGCTTGTAATATTATAAAGCAACGTTATTGAAAAGTTTCTAATCTTACGTTATTTTATCATTAGGAAATTAAATAAAGCTTTTAATCTTGTCCCGGTTTAGTTGATGGACAGCAGTAAACAGCACAACAACCCACCATGATGATATTTCGTTAGGAATTAGATGTTCGATACCAGCCCTTCGTTGAGTGCTCCTAGCGTATCCGAAACGGCCTGAGGGGTGAGGAAGCTTGAAATTGTCGGGGTGGGAGTGTCCGTTCTATCTATATTATCTATTCTATGGCGAAAGTCTCTTCCAAAGTGGTAAAATCTGTATGTGAGGACGTTTCTTCCAAGTACTAAGTACCTTACTACCAAAGAATTTACCTAAATAGCATATAAATGCAAGTTATCATTTATGATACCTAACTTGCATTTATATTAGGGGATTTACGCAGGGAATTTCTCCCCTCTCATTATTTCCTTATACCGACCTCTGATTTAACGGACGACTATTTTACCGATACTTATCTATTTTCCATTGCATCCGCATTGAATGTTTTATTGATGTGTTATTGACGTCAGTTTTTTGAGACTCCCCTTTTGGTTTACAACATAAAGTAAACAGCGTACTAATTAGTATCAGCGTCTATTTGCAATTCCAATGAAAACGGTATTAAAAATTAAGATCATAGCGTGCTTTACTAGTAATATCTACTGATATTGTTATACTGTGGCACTATGATCGTAATATTTAAAATTTATCGGTTGTCAAAATTGCAAAATCAAGCACAGGCCCGTCGTCCGTGAGCGCCGAAACGCGACTGATCAGGCCTGCCGAACGGCGCGCTATATATATGGTAGATATTAAAACATAGTGAATAACTGATACTTTTTATCAAGTCAAACTCTGCGAATGCATCTATAACTTTTTAGTGGCTTTCGTTGAGTACAATAGTTTAGTAAAAAAAATCATTAGTTTAGTCATAAACTTGAAAAAACTTTTTGAAAAGGGGTAACTTTGGGGTTTTTTTCTATCAAGTAAAATTCATTAAATCGTGTTATTGACTGCGAATTGCACTAGATTAGATCTTCAACTATTACATATATTTTTTTAAGAGTTTAATACAGTATTTTAAAGGTCTTAAAGTTGTTTTAAAAATTCAAAATTACGGCCCACACGCCCTTAATTCAAATTTTACTTTTCTAAGGACTTTTGGGCCACCCACTACTTACATAGGTACAACAAACTTGTTTTTTACCGTTTCTTGCTTGATACCAATAACGGTGACAGAGACACTTTAACTATTCACAGAATATTTGTGACTGTTTATATTTTCGTTTGTAAGAATGTGGAGTAAATTTGTTTCAATATATTTTTTGCAAGTCTCACGACGTTCCCGCTACTTATGTTACCAAATTCGCCTGACTAACGACTAACGAATATAATAACGTAGCCAAATGCATCAAACAAAATACATTCCCTTATAAAAGATCATTGTACCTGACATTATGTAAGCATACTAATTATTTTTATGGTCGACTCAAATCGCGTACCTATTACTCATCAATAAACTTTCAAACCAACTTGTTTTGATCTCCCACCAACGACACTTTCCTTACCTTTTCGACCTCTAAAACTAACTTCCAGAGTTCTTATTACATTGGTTATAAATTTAATAAACTTGTCAAAATCGTCATAAAAGTCGACGTATGAATAAGCTAAATAGGACATTACCGTAAAATAAATAAGGAAGGGTTTTGTTCAACAATCGTGCGGTTTTCGATTGTTTTGGTGGAGGTTTGGCAGACAATGTCGATGTCGGTGTACGTAGAGGAATGCTTATTGCTTATGTACCTATTGTCTTGGAGTCGAACAATGTCGTACGTGCATTGATTCGAACGTAGATAGAGAAATAGCTAAAGGATTCCTATAATGGGAGATTTTATGTTCGCTCTGTGCCAAAATATGCAGTTTGTACAATGTAGATGGATGATAGATTAAAACTTTATTGCACTTAATTTATAAAAATAAAGTAGATTTAAACACTTAAGTTAAAGCATTTTTTATCGCGAGAAAATTAGAGGAACATTATTACGCGGGCGAAAACAGCAGTTCTCTACCTAAGTACTATTACGAAATGAAAAAATTAGATTAAAACGAAAATCATAAACGCACAGAAGTTGTCTCCCCAACTTTGAGTTCGTTCTAACGTCATAATCATAAACGCACAGAAATTGTGTCCCCACCTTTGAGTCCCTTATGACGTCATAATCATAAACGCACAGAAATTGTCTCCCCAACTTTGAGTTCCTTCTAATGTCATCATAAACGCACAGAAGTTGTCTCCCCAACGTTGAGTCCCTTCTGACGTCATAATCATAAACGCACAGAAATTGTCTCCCCAACTTTGAGTCCCTTCTGACGTCATAATCATAAGCGTACAGACATTGTCTCCCCAACTTTGAGTCCCTTCTGAAGTTATAATCATACAGTCGAATATTTTAAATCGAATTAGTTTTGTGATAAATGTCCAGGCTATGAAATGTGTTTGGCTTGAGTGGGTTTCTCGTTTGTTACAATTTTGGTGTCTTCAAATCGAGAGTTAATCTGTTTCTTCTAACCGTCATCGTCTCTTAATATTATGCGAAATGGCGGTCAAGTGTAAACCTTTTTAAGTAGTGGTAGAACTCTTTGCAGAATCCGTCTGGGGAAGTACCACACATTTGCCAGTTATTCTACCGTCAAGCATGTGCGAACATTACTGTGTTCCGGATTAAAGGGCAATGTTTCCAGTGAAATTACAGGACATAGAGATAAAACATCTTATATCTCTGGGTGACGAGCGCAGTGCAATGCTAGATAATGATTTGGACTCTTACTGTTCGAATAGCTTCGTGTCACTGTGCTGTTATGTGGCAGGCATGTTGCTTACCAAATGTCCAGCTCGTTTCGACAATCTTTAATTAAAAATTGACTACCTACGACGATATTTATTGAAAACATGCTGTTTATTTTTAATATTAATATGTCATTATCTAATGTATGGGAGAAGCTATTAGATACCGAGTAATGTATGGGAGAAGCTATTAGAAGCTATTAGATACCGACCATCACTTGAACTAGTTCGGACCTTAGGGGTTCAAAATTTATTTATAATCCCTTAAATGAGAATATTATTTAATTCATGTCCATTTACAGCTTAATCCACTGATTTAACTTGTATTTTGTTTACATTACAGCTTGAAAAAGAAGCGAAGCTGCTACACCCGCCGAAATCTCCAAACACATCGCACTCAAACAACTCTACGTTAGAAACTAAACAGAAAAGCGGTGGTATCAAGAAAATAATCACAGACAAGATCATCACTTCGACTACTCTAGAACGGAACAAGAAAGAGAAAAAAGATGGTAATACGACATTGGAAAGGGAGAATGAGAAGAATTATAAGCTGGCGAATAAAACTAGGTTCTCCGATGTACCAACTAATCCTAACGTTAACAAACCTGAAAGGAATAAGAACAGACATTCAACAGGTAGCGATATACAAATAATACAGCCCGAAAATGGTGTGGCGCACATAGAACATGCTGAAGTTCAAAAGAAAGACTACGATCCTAAACGTGCAATGAAATTCGGAATCCGAGTGCTTCCACCAAACGTTCCAGATGATGGAGTATTGAAACAAAAGAGCGTAGAGAATGGAGTTGTAGCAGTTGAGAAAACAGTAGATGAGATAGATAAACCTGAACCACAGAGACCGGCTCCTACAACACAAATTAAACTCGAGAATGAAACTGAACAGAAGAAGCCAGTCGTTGCTAAGAGGAGAGAAAAAATGGCACCACCTATTCCAAACGCGAGGACCAAGACCAATGAATCTGATATAAGTATTAGAACGGATATTAATACTTCTAAGACATCAGAAACTTCATTGACCACTTTTTCAAGAGATGATTTGAATTCGAGTGGTATAAAGAGAGACGAGAATGGCATACCTCAGGAATTACCTCAACATATGGCTGAAGCAGCAAAAGCGGCAAGATATAACAGAAAAAGTTCTGTGGATGTAGCTCAAGATAAGGAAAAAGAAAAACAAGATCATAAAAAAGAAGAAGCTCCAAAGCCAGTAAAAAAATCAAAAGGTAAAGCACCGTCACCTCCCGACACTGACAAAAATAAAACTGATGATAGCATACTCGAACAACTGAAGAATGTTAATGATTTTCTAAAACGTGAAAAGCAATATTCGAGTTTATTGCAAGATTCTATAACCACGACTCCTAATAAATCAACAGCTTCTTCTTACATCAATACCTCGACCCCAAAGGCAAATACAACCAAAAGCTCTATTTCCAAAGCAGAAGAGTCAATCAATTTCAGCCAAGATGACATCGATGATATTGTGACTAAGCCTTTCAGACGAGAAAGTGACTCTCTTAATAATTACTTCGAAGATTCAAGGTCCAATCTTTCATCGAATCAAGATGGTTACTCCGTCATCTCACTTAATCATAGCGATAAAAGTGAGAAAGGTTCTACAACTATTGAACTCAATAACAGTGACATAACTATTCACAGTTCACCTCTGAATGATACTGTTCACTCTACATCTGACGATAATTCAGTTCTTGATGAGAACGAACGGAAAGCAGCATCGTTGGGTGATTTATCCAGATTTGAAATCAGAGCAAGAGCCAAAAAGCCTTCTACGGGCACTCTCGAAAGAGCTCAAAGTCTTGATATATCTGCTGATGACAATGAAATAGCAGAGAGCACAATGTCACCTAAAAAACGGAAAGCAAAATCAGTTGTGGAATCTCCATTTTTTCAATACTGAAGATGAAGATCTTTTACCAGAAATGGTTGATTCAGAAAGAGGACTGGTGATTAAACATAAGGAGCCTAGACTTAGTCTTAATACTGTAGAAGGTCTAAGCACATTCCAAAGCAATCGTCTAAAGAAGAGTTCCGAGTTTGGAACTTTAGAAGACGCTATTGTAAAAGGCTCCAGCAGTTCAGTAGAATCAGAAAAGGCCGATGTGACAGATTCACCAAAAAAGAGACACAGTGATTTCGAAGTTTATAAAGAGGAAGAACACGAGACATCTGATCATTTAGCGAGGAGAATCATGGATGAAAATATGAAAGTACATTTGAAACTTGTATCAGAATTCGCTAAGTCCACGTCTGATGGCAGTAACATGTCGTCTCTGGACAGTTCTCATGACACTCAACCATCTATTGTGAAAACCGAGACCTCACCAACAAAATATGAAGAGAAGTTAACGATGACTTATGATACTAACATTCCAGATGATGTGAAAGTATCTCGTAATACATACGTAAATAGTTTAGAGAGACCTAAATCAGATATGATGAAAAAACTACTTGCTAAAAATCCGATTTTGAACGTCCACGTTGACCAAAGTTCCTCACAAGGCGAGGCCAGTACCAGCAAAGAGCCAATGACAGATACACACAAATCGTTACACCAACCAGATATAGTAAATTTCGATCTGAAATCGTATACTGAAAGTGCTGAACCAAAAGAAAAAGATTATGATGATTTTGTGAGCAATATTCGAGTAGGATCGAACAACAACAGCTTACAATACGAAAAGAAGCCTGTGCTAACGACTTTTTCGTCAGAGTGGAACAAACCCAAAGATATGCATAGCAGCTCTAACGTAGTTACAATATCTACCGAAAAAAGCAAACCGGTAGAAGACCACAAAGTTAAATCATACACAAAATCTATTGAGATAGGTGAACCTACAATCAGAATGATGCCACCTGATGTTTTGGAAGGCATTAGAAAGAGACGTGACGAAAGAGACAGCAGGACATTGTACATGGAACCTGCAAACGTGTCGCTGACTATGACTCAAGAACCAGTACAAAAGACGGTAACTGTTAATGTCGCTGAAGATGAGTTCGGAAATAAAGTAATTACGCAAAACGTTGAGAAAATTTCAACCAAATACATCACAACAAAAACCGAAGCACCTTTGCAGGTGGAACAAATGACTTTTGGAATCGTGCGGAATGCTGGTGACATCGATGAATTGAAACTGGAACAGGGCGATGTGAAAGACATCGATAAAAGGGTATTAGATGAAATAAAGAGACAGAATCCACACATGCATTTCACGTCCGACGAACCATCATACACTAAAACTGAAACAATAATATTGAACACAACTGAAATGGACGAAGAACAAGCTAAAGCGCTAATGGAAAAACTTCAGAACGATCCCGGTTTCATGGCACAGAAATCTCCAGAAGAACTTTCAAAGTTAGGAATACGAATCGTTCAAGACTTGGAAGACCATCAAACTGCGAGTAGAGATGCCGTTGAAATGACGAAGACAAGATACTCAATCAATCCATCAGCGATATCTGATTCGCAAAAATGCATCAGAACAGAGGAATTGAGTGAAAAAGAACAAACAGATCACAGAAACATAACAGAAATACAAGTAGTGACACCGCGTACTGAGCAACTGATGAAGCAGAAAGCAGATTTGTCTAGTAAAGACAAAATTTCTAGCAGGCAAAGAGCCCCTTCTTACGAAGAGCCGCCGCTATCGTACGAACTAGACGTCGAACTGTTGAATGATTTCATCCTAAACGAACGTCACCACTCGGCCAAGCAGCAAGCTGAAGCCAAACGAACGAAGACGAACAACGAACCAAAGAAACGGCATTCCGATTTCGACCTACCGAGAAACAGTCATATCAAATTCCGGACTGCGACTTATGAATCTCCGAAAGGCACAATTGTAACAAGCACCGATTTAGAGAACAGGAGGCTATCACAGCTTGACCAGATGCAGTTGAGAGCGGCTGATCAGGCTCAGAAGCCAGCGTTGGCTGTGAAGCCAAGTAACATACCCGTCAAACAAGAGGATAAGAAGCAAAAACCTGTGGCAGTCTCCTCAAAGATCCCCGTGTTTGCGACACAGAAGTCTCTAAGTCAAGAAAACCTTACCGAAACGAAATTCTCTTTGCCCCGGTCTCCTCCCCCACAATTTAGCAGTTCTGGCAATATCTCTGTCACTTCCATTAAAAGCAGTTCTAGAAGCCCGAGCGGCGGAAACATATTGTAAAAATTATATTTACAACTGTATTTTCAGAATCTTATTACAAAATATTATAGTGATACCTAATTTTGGTACGTTTACGATATACAAAATGTTATTTTAGGTGTATAAAATAGTCTATATTATGTACTTAATGTTTTATAGATTATGAAATAAGGTCTGATGACGGTAATTAAAGGCAATGGTGTGCTGAAAAGCAATAACTAGTTTAATAAAATATTATTTAACTTTATGTCAAAAAATAAACTAAAAAGTGCCTTGATAGTAATTAATAATTATTCTTATCAATCTTGACTAAGATATATTGACTAGGATTTTTTGGGTTGTGAACGTTTTAAATTCATATGAAGTTTAGTATATTAGTTTGTAATTTTCAATTAGTATCTTGTCAATTATGGAAACATGATTTTGATTTTTGTCATTTAAATTGAGATTAAAAGTCTTATAAATTAAAGTCTTTTGTGCTCTGTAACATGGCTTATTTTCTTTGCAGACATTCCGTCCCAAGAGTATTACCATTTAGTTAAAATTTCGTGTATAATTTGTAAGTTTAGTAGTTATATGTACGTATGTATAGAAGGATTTATTAGCCAATCATATTTTTGACCAGCTCTTATTAAAAATATAATATATCATAAAAAAACTACTGTAATGTAGTTGTAATCCAAACGTTTTATAAAGGCTTGAGTGAAGTCAAATCGACATAAATGTTTTCTCATATCTTGGATCAAACTTGGTTTCTTAGGTCAAATGTACAAAAAATTGAGTTTAAAAAGGTTAAATAAAATGGCGGTAACTTTTTATGCTATTATGACATTTTTTATTATAACTTTTTCAGAATGGAAACCAACCTGTCAAAAATAAAGAGGCGTATTTTCTAAATTTTAGAAGCAAATAGATCTGTCAAAGATAGTTCACAAATTCGCCATAGATGGCGCCAATAGATTCATTTTGTGCGAAGATTGTGTATTTTGCGAAATCTCTTTTACAAAATGAAACATTGGCGCCACACTTGACAAATTTGAGAATTATGTTTGACAGTTTTATTTTTGTCTCGACAACGTATCATTCTTAACAGTGCCAAAAGTAATGTGGTGATAAAAAACATGTACTTGTAAAAGCCAAAACAGAATCATTGATTTGTCTATGTAATTCTAATTGTTATTCTTTCTTTTGAACTAATTTATTTCATCGAAATTGGTTATGGGCCAAATTCACAGTCTTATTGTGTTCGTTTTCAACATCATTTGGTCAAAAACAGAGCTGTCAATTGTCCTAAAGATGACATTGGTGTTCCACTTTGTAAGAGAGACTTGATAGCATACGTCAATTGGCGACTTTTTCACCCTTTTATCGCTTATATATATCTGTGATTCTGAAAATGCCTTATTTTTTGATTTATCAACCAATTTCTTTCCAAACACTACAGTTTTAAAAACGATGTCTGAGACCTCTCAAAGACAGCCCTCAGTCACCATAGTTAGTGCCACTGTTTCAATTTGTTAGATAATTTCAATAAATGAAACATTGGCACTACACTTGGCGAAATTGTAAACTATATTTGACAGGTCCATTTGCATCTTCAAAACGCCTTATTTGACGTAAAAACCATTTTTGTAATTTGTAAAAAATAAATCATTACAAACATTCGACCATTAGTAAATGAACTTTTAATGAAAAACATCTGATTTTGTAGCTTGTTCGTAAAAGTTATTATAGTGGAAGCTGTTCATTGAATATTAATGGCTAATCTTCCTGAATCCCGTGCGACGTCGCTATAGGTTCACAGAAATTACGTTTTCTAAGCCATTTAATAAAATAGAACTTAGATTTAGTACATAAATGTATTTATTAACGGATCACTTGTTAAATGAAGTTATGAATTTGGAGTAATGTTCAATTTATATTGTATAATTCACACATTAACAATTAAATGTATAACGATGTATTTTATTGATCTATTGTAAAATAAAGATGAGTAAATGTTGAAATTGTTTTTTTATATAACCTAAACAAAATTGGGAGTCATAGGAACTGCCGATAGAAGTGGAAACTTATAAATCAGGATGTGATAGGTTACTGTGTGACAAACTACGCGGGTGAAACCGAAGGGCGTGCTGTCGCATTTCTAGATGGCCAAGCCTCTAAATTATAGTCTACCAAACAAAATAAGTTATAGCTGGTCTAGTCAGAAGAACGGCACCTGCCGATCCGGAGACCCCGGGTTCAAACCCCACACGCACCACTGTCCTTTCGAAGTCATGTACGTAATGCCGCTAACTTAAAACGGTGAAGGAAAATATCGTGAGGAAACCGACATGTAGTTAGAACCTTTCAAAGTCATGTGTCATCCACCAACCCGCACTGGGCCAGCGTGGTGGATTGTGACCTTTACTCTCTCCTTGTGAGAGAAGGCCCGAGTCCCAGCAGTGGGAACATTTAGTGGGCTGTTGATGATGAAACAAAATAAGAACCATCAACATTGATTCACAATTGGGGGAGCTATCGCGTAACATACATAAAAACACTACCAAATTAAGAACATCCTGTTTAAAAGTCGGTTAAAAAGGAGGAGGTTCACAATTGGACTGTATTTTTTATCTGTTACCTCGAATCTTTCGACCCGATGGTAGAACCGATTTTGAGCCCCCGATCCCCGTCAAACTTATAACACCCTTCGTGTTATAAGTTTGACGTCGATGCCTGTCTGTTTGTGTGTGTGGCACCGTGGCTCTCAAACGGATGGACCGATTTCGATGCGATTTTTTATTTGAAAACCAGTTTCTTTGCGAATTTAAAGAAAGAATTAAAGACACAATGGTTAACTACAGTTTAATCTAATACATGATATGTTCAGTATATTCAACATGATTTTCCTCATCAATCAGAGAATTTCGATTTGCATTCACTACGACATCTTCTTTTAAACGACTTTTTCAATCCCCTGCTACATTTGTATGACTCGCAAACGTATTTTTGCGCGGCTTTGCAAGCTTTCGTACAGGCTTTTGCTGCTTTCTTGTAACAAGACTTAAATTTTCTTAAAATTTCTTTTTTATCCATTTTCGCATAATCTGTACTTTTTTTGTTAGTTTCTTGTTCTTTACCTCTGAAAGATTTGTTTGGTTTTTTAATGCTCATTTCTTCACTATTACTGGATTCACTGCTAACGTTTTCATCTAATTCAATATTATCATGATTGATTTGTTCTGGTTCTGTTTTACTTCTAATACGTTTCATCTTTTTTCCTTTGCTAGTTTCTTTTTTGAGTGTTTCAATAAGTACGGAAATTTTATTTAGATTATCGGACATTTCTTCATTATTAAGTCGTAATACATTGTAATTATCTTCTGTATTTCCTTCACAATACTCTTTGATGTATTCAACAGCATCTTTTAAAGACCAATAACGATTTAAGCTCGGTAGATCACCATCATATATTTCATAGAGCTTATCTGGTGTCGGTTCCTGCTTCTGAAATACAGTATAATCAAATTAATTTTTGGTACAAGGTTTTCTTTGTTTGTTTAATAAGTCTGAGTGCGTTATGATTTTTCTGTGAGTACGTACCACCACTAACCAGAGTACTAATAAAGTCAAGCTTTTCTTTTAACTTCCAACTTCCATTTTTTAAATTCTAATGCAAAACGACGAGGAGTTATATGTTTAATGTGCATCTCTGTGTCTGTGATTTTGATGTCGTTTTCTTTTTATTTGAAAGATTAGTTAGTGTAATAGACAACAGGTCCGTGAACAAAATGTATGGGTCAAATGAACCATCAGGAGACCTACGTAAAGTGGCGTGGGATGCGAACAACATGAGAACTGGTAGTACCGACTTTTTTACGAATTCCGTGTACATAGATTATCGTAGTTTCTATAGACAGACTTTCATCTAATTGGATTCACTGAGGCAAGGAATCTACCGGAGTGCCACCCTTAAAGTATATTGTCGCAACGAGGTGGATGCAACAACCGTGCAGTTCGGAAGTCCCTACGAAGCGATTTTTTTTTTTAACTTTTATAGGTTTACACTTGACCGCCATCTCGCCTGATGTTAAGCGACGATGCGGTCTACGATGGAGCGTGTTTACCTAGAAGAAACCGATTCACTCTCGATTTGAAGACACAAAGATTGTAACCATCGGGGAAAACCCACTCAGGCAACGTATTCCACAGCCTAGACGTTCTTATCACAAAAGTAGAGTCAAATCTCTTCGTTCGTGTCTTTGGAACATCAACCATGAAACGATGTCGCTTTTTCGAGCTACGAGCATTCCGATAGAAAAAAGGGCAAGGTGGTATCAGATCATGCAAATCAGTCGCACACTCTCCAAAGTGTATCCGATAAAAACCGATAGGCTGGCAATTTTTCGGCGATGATCAAGACTTTGTAGTCTTTTTCGCAGAAGAGAGTCATTGCCTATGAGCCTTCTGGCACGTCTCTCGATCGATTCCAGGGCCTCCAGCTGATACTTAGCCGATCCATCCCAAAGGTGCGAACAGTACTCCATACAAAACATAATTTAGATTTTATCCTAAATGATTCCAACGATCAAGTCGATAGGTACCTAGCGTGTTTTATTTTTACTAGTCTACCCCATGTAGTTTGCTTGGGACTGTACTTAATTTTTTTTTTTTTTATTTTTAGTATTTGTTGTTATAGCGGCAATATAAATACATCTGTCTAGCTATCACCGTTCTTGAGATACAGCCTGGCCAAACGGGTGGACAGTAATATGGTTCCGTTTTTACCCTTTGGGTACGGAGCCCTAAAAAATGAGCTAGAGGCAATTAGAAATTTAAATTGGGAGCTATAACTAAAAAATAGGGATTGTCAAAAAGAGAGAACATTTTGGAGGGACTGTATAACTGCGAGGTGATCTAAATTGAGGGATTCATTTAATTCTCGGAATACTAATTTTTCAATCTAGGATAGCAAGCTAAAGGTAGTAAGCTAGCAAGCTAGTAGGTGCTACTAGCTTCGTGTACCTAAACAAAACTAGGGTTGCGTAGCGTTGTCTTAGCTAGCGTTGACCTCATGCAGTTTGGGCACAAGTGTTACGTTACTTGTGGTTTAAGGCCGTACCCCGAGCAAATGACCTTGAGTATTTCTTACCTCATCGCACACCGCAAGAAAGAGCAAGAGAGAAACAGTAGGATTTGTCGCTGTTTTACACTCAAACTTTAGAATAAAATCTTTATAAAATCAGAATTTGGTCTTTTGAAAAATATATTTATACCAAAATGTTCGTATGGAATTGTCTATCCGTTGGTGTAAGTACAAATCCAAATAATGGCGGTTTTTCGAGTAGATGCACGATAATTACAATTGTTTATATTTTTTCGGTTTAACTACTTACCATTTTGAAGGCAAGAAATTGTAGAAATTTTATGTATAGGTACTTATGTAGAAGTTTTGCCAGTTGATATTTGTTTTGGCTAATGAGAGCAGCTATCTGAAAATTACGGTTTTCAGTGTGTCCCCACGTACCTTAAGAACAGGTCACAGGTCAAGTTGCTTTTCAAGGTCAGAGTGAATAGGTACCTTCTAGGTCAACGTGCGTCATCTTCGACCACACCGTCGCTTACCATCAGGCGAGTTGGTGGTCAAACGCGGACGCGATATAAAAAAAACATTTATTAATCTCAATTGAATTACATCAAATTCTCTTACTAAGGTTACTTACATTCGCAAACATCACAGCAACTATAGGTTCTTGTTTCCTAAGGATCCCATTGGCTACGTTGTACTTGTATTTATCAAGGTCGGTATACTTCTTGAGTGCGTTTATTCTTTCTTGGTTCACATTCGCTATGGCTTTGAGGAGTCTGCCAAATTTCCACCGGATTTCGTCATTTCTTGTCATGTAGTTGGGTCGCCTATTTGCAGCCGACAGGTTTATTGATAGCTACAATCAATTTAAGCGAAATTAACTCTTTGAATATGTAAGAAAATTCTGGAATCTTTCAAATCTCTTTTGTGCCAACAATTTAAAATGAAATTTAAAGCACAGCTTCTTTCAATTTAATGAAAATAATTTTAGCCCGATGTATTCTTACATTTTCAATGTGTATATTATGTATAAAACATCCACAGCTCTAAATCGTTGGCTAATAGTATATAGTGCAACAACTACTCAGGCACCTACGATGTCATTATAACTATAATAAAAACTTACATTACAGAGGAAAGTGTAGGCAACGGTATGGAAAATACATCGGTTTAAAAACATTGCACGTTTTCCAAAGGAACTCCCGATCGTCGGATACGACTTGATAGTAAAATTTAATTTGTTTCTCGGTTAATTTATTTCGAATATTAATGTTTGGTAATTAAATCTTTGAGAGTTACAAGCATAAACAACCCACTAAATAAAATATAAAAGGGACTCGGGGCCTTCTCTAGCAAGAAGAGTGTCAAGCCCATAATCCACCACGCTGGTCCAGTGCGGATTGGTGGATGACACATGACCTCTAAAGATTTTAGGTACATGTCGGTTTTCTCACGATGTTTTCCTTCATCTTTTTAAACTAGCGTTATTACGCACATGACTCCGAAAACAGTGACAGTGGTGCGCGTGAGATTTGAACCTGGGGGCTCCGGATCGGCAGTCGCCGTTCTCCCGATTAGACCAGCGCTAACTTGAGAGCGAGATCAGAATCGTAACGCTGTTTATTTTACATTTTGGGGACGATATTTAGTTTAAAATGGGCGATAATTAAACAAGCTCACATTGTTCGCTTGAAAATATAAGTTGAAAAAAAAGTTTGATCTTGACTTGATGCTTTCTACTAGTTAGCATTGTAAAGAAGATGAATTGGTTTATTGGAGGCTATCTCATTTTCCCGGTGCTTAGTTATAAATGGGAAGTTTGACCACGTGGCCAAAACAAAATTCTGTGGCCTTATTTATTATTTTTCATTTTAAATAAATACACCGCTAACTCACGTATGATATAGTCAGTCCAGTCTAGGGTTGCCATCTGTAAAGTTTGGGAACCAGGACAAGATTCGTGGGAACAACAAAATGTCAACATTTTTTTACAGATAGTTATGTGTAAAATAATGTTATTATCTCTTCTTACATTGAGATGAAGATAAAATCCGGCCCGGACGCTGCCCGGACGCCGTCCAAACTAGGACAAATTCGGGGAAACCCGGACGGATGGCAACCTTAGTCCAGTCCGACTCGAGTCTCGATCGCGTCCGGCGATATTTTTCAAGGAGAGTGCACGCGCGTGTTCGCAGCTCGTATGGCACATTAAACCTAGTTTTAAACGTTTTTAAATCTAGTTTGTCTTCTTGGGATTTTGCACATGTAGTTTCTACATGGCAAAATTATTATCAAAATTAGATCTAAGCATAGTCTGAGAGTTTATGTGAATGAGTCATGTGTTTTTACGGTAGATATCGCTCTAATCGACAGCCAGAAATTAATAGAAGATGAATCAGATGACATATAATATGTTACAACCTATTAAAAAAGCTAACAATGAATAAAAAGAAGCAGACTTTATCAGCTGACTATTATTATCATTGTATAAATTCGGACCAACATAAACTGTGTTGCCAGACATATTGCATGATAAGAAGAGGCCAGTTTGTATGGGTCAACTTTTAAAATGTTTTGTATAGTCTATCACCTTGCCTTACCTGCAAACAGCAATAAAGATTTTTGTATTTGTATTTTGTATTTTTAAAGGGCCGACAAATAAATTGCTAAGGTTGTAATATTATTTTTGGTTTAGTAGGTATCTACCTTATGTTTTAGTGCTTTGTTGGTTTTTCATCATCATCATCATAATCAGCTCACATTCGTCCACTGCTGGACATAGGCCTCTCCAATAATACGCTACTCAGCCTGATCCTCGGCTTAACGTTTCCAACCGCTACCAGCTGCCTTACGTATATCGTCACTCCACCTTGTCTTTGATTTGATTGGGGTTTGGATAAAGTATTTTATTAATTTAAAACTATAATAAATAAATTTCACATTCATTTCCCCTATCTACAAAAATAATTGTAATGTGTATTTTGATAAAGTGTAATTATTTTGTACAGTTACAAACAAATAATTGTTTCCTCTGTAAAAATAATCTTAGTTCGGTAGTAGGTATAATTCAGCATTTAGTAGGTATAGGTTGTGGAAAAGATGTTAATTTATTATTGATTAGTCTTCATTTTCGTAATAGAGCAAGATAACTTATTATTGATATGACGACGTCTAATAAATCGAAGAATACCGGCTGCATGCACAAAAAATTGTTCCGTTACTATCTAATATCTATCAATTTCTTGATTAATTCACCGGGTTTTTAGGTCCAAGGGCAAATTCACTGCCAATTGTATAAAATTGATTACCTACTGAAAAATTGGTTGTCTGTAAAATCGGTTGGTTTACGATAGTTTAATGTGACAAAGAATTTTACACACCTAAAAACCCGGTTAATTAATCAAGTGTGTTTCTCAACACTTGAAAAAAAATTATTGCTAATCAAATCGATAATTGCATTAATATTCTAAAAAAAATAATCTTTCCGTCTCTACTCAAAGAATGAAATCAAATTTAGTCAAAATGAAATCAAAATAAACTTTATTATCTCTATTTTCTTTTGTTTTGTAAAGTATACGCTCAATCATCGCAATCGTCATAGACGTCCTTGCAATTACATCCACATTTCTTCTTGAAAGCTTTTTTAATACATTCTCTGCACTCGTATTCCTTACAAACATCTCACACTGTACGTTTGCATGCTTTCTTGCATTTATCTATTGCTTTTTTTACGAGAGCTTGATCTTAGAGAACTCCTGGTGTTATGAATATCATCTAGTTCGAGATTGTTTTGTTTTTTATCATAGTTAGTTTCAAAACGAACTTCATAAAAAACGTAATCCTCGCCTAGATCTTCAGAATTGTTTTCTGTAGTGTTATTGGCATCTGATGTAATATCTGAATCTGATAATTGTGGGAAATCAGCTGGTTCGGGTCTATATGTGTCTGTAATATAATTTGGTGATTTTTTCTGTCCACAATATCATTAAAAACTATAGAATCATCGTAATTGTCAGTTAGTAGTTTCAGCTTTTTGTGTGAATTTTTATTTTGAGGGATCTTCGTTCCATTACATACCATTTCTTTTAATACTAGTTTAATTATATTTTTAGTTATATCATCCTAGAATCCAAACAAGGCATTGAATAAGTATATAAGTAATAATAAATAGTTCAATCTAATTGTAAAAGGATCAAAGTGGATATCAGGATTAAATATATTTAAAACAATATTAACTTACGTTTAACATTATTAACAAATCAAAATTGTTCTCTCTTTTACCGGCTTTAATAAAAGTATTATATCCACGCAATTCAGGATTTATACCATCTGCACATATAATTTCAAATATCACATCGGCAATTACGGCTCTCGTACTTCGATCCTGGAATCAAATTTTTAATTACTTTATAAATCGGTTTGTCCACAATTCAATGTCTTAATTTGTTGTAATAGATGCCGACCACAGTTCAATAAAGGTTAGGCATGAGGATCAAGTTATAAATGAATGTTGTGTAAAATTACATTAATCAAAATAATATCATCAACATGATCGTTGTTATTATCTCCCCCTTTTTTAAAAATTGCACTGCCAGCTTTATAATGTCGAGATTGGACGTATTTCTGAATAGTTTCCAACTTTTTCATTTCATTTGAATAAGATTTAATTGATCTAGCTCCATTTCCATTATATTCAAAAGATTCTGTTTCAAAATCATCGTTATCGTGCGTGAGTTCCAATCCATTAGCAGTTATTTGAGGATTTTTGCAAATCATTTCAAGCAGGACTTCGTTGACAATATTTTTCAAATGTTCTTTCTGAAATCATAATTAATAAAGATGAACATTAATAAAATAATAATTATTTTCGATGAAGAAATAACTAAGAGATTTAGAACTAAAATATTAATATCTCTAAACTAAAAAATATCACTGTTCTAAGATAGTCATAGCATACATGCTTGGGACTAGCATAAGACCGAGATAAGTAGCGAACTCGAAGGGAGGCCTACACATATCACAATATGTCATATGAGTAAGCTGCAAATAATGATGTTATAAGAATTGAATGTAAAAATTACCTACTTACGTTCAATATTACCTCGGTTAATTTTACATTTTTCTTGTTTACTCTGAATATAATCTCATTGTATCGGGGCATTTCCGGTGATATTCCACCTTTACATATACCATCGAGTAAACTAACACAGATGATATCCTTAGTTAGGTTTTTCTGAAGATAAAGAAAAACCCTTTGAAATTTGCATTAAGAAGACAAAGTAGAATGATATTGTGCAAAAAAATTAATTAATTCACATTTAATTTTCAACTATTTTCAAAATATTGGTTGAATTTTGTTGTCACTAATTTATACCTCTGAGAAGAGTATTGATGTGCACTAGAATTAGGGTCGAAGTGTCAATATCAATTTCAATCAGATTGTTAACGGATTGTTAGTAGTTATTATCAATTACAGTGGCAGATTTTTTTTATGTAATAATAATAACCTTGTCGGCACACGGCCTTGTCGAGTCCGAGGTGTCGTACTACAAGTACGCACCTCTGCCAGTTCTCGAAAATGGTCGTGCGTTGCTCTACTGTGACCGCTCTATCATCATGGACAGGACTATTGTCGCCAATAAGCCTGATATCGTGCTGGTAGACCGGTCTCAGCGTCGGGCTGTGATCGTCGATATCACCATACCACATGACGAGAACCTCGTGAAAGCTGAGAAGGGCAAGCTTAGCAAGTACCTTGACTTGGCTCACGAGGTTACCGCCATGTGGGATGTTGATTCCACGATCATAGTCCCCATAGTCGTGTCGGCAAACGGCCTTGTAGCGAAAAGTCTCGACCAACATCTCAAGAGACTTTCGCTAGACGGTTGGATTAAGGGTCAGATGCAGAAGGCGGTTCCTCAGTCTACAGCCCTAACCACCGGTAGCTTGGGCCTTGCCCCGCTGCTGGCGGCGAACTAGGTTTAGGTTTTTATAATGTTTTTATGTTGTTTTTATATACAAATATTGTAAAAATGTAAACCTAAGAAAATGATTAAATGAGTGAATAATAATATAACACAACTACAAATCTTAAAAATTGATCATAACAATAATAGCATTACAGGACAAATGAATAAATTTGCAGAGTAATTGGCGGCCTTATCGCTTAAAGCGATTTCTTCCAGGCAACCCTTGAGTGGAGAAACGTCTATAAATATTTCGTAGTGTAGGTGGTGTGGTGTAACTTACTATAACAATAATATTCATCCATACCAATAAAAATAAACATACTTATAATACAGAAATATATACTTAGATAAATACATAGTCATATAAACATACATATATCTATAAATAACTAATATGAGAAAAAGTACCTAATGGGAAGAGGAAAGATAATGTTGAAAGACACGATTTTTAAAAATGGGAAGGGGACTTGGCTTGTCTGATAGAAAGAGGAAGAGCATTCCATAGTAAAATAGCTTGTATTGTGAAAGATTTATTATATGAGAGGTTAGAATGGGTAGAGGTAGGGAACATGAGCTTAAGGAGACGAGTGGTGCGGAGAGGATACGATTTAGGCTCAATAAACTTAAATTGTTTTTTTAAATATAGAGGAGTTGTGGGATTGTATAGAATCTTGTAAAGCAAGGAGAGAATGTGAGCATTACGGCGGAGGCGGATAGGTAACCATTTGAGCTTATGACGAAATTGAGAAATGTGATCATATTTTCGTAAACCAAATATGAATCGAATAAAGAAATTTTGTAGTCGTTCCAGGTTACTATATAGGTTTGCTAAATATTTAGAGATTTTGCCACTTACGCTAAGCACAGTCATTTTGTTATGCTTTAGATCTTCCAGAATTCCATTACCAGCTTTGTCTGAATCCAGCTCACTATATTCTTCAAGAGCTGTGAATCGTTTTTTCGTTCATATCCGCTATGTAGGGTAACACACTGCTGAATTTTCCTTTAGCGTTTACATCCACATCATTTTTATTGGTCTTGGTGCGTTTCATGTTTGAGGCTGAACTAAGTACTTCTTGTTATCTAAAATGTCAAAGCTGTAGTTTAGCAGTGTGACGATGTATTTTAAATGTAGTTATACAAAGAATCCTGCAGAAGAAAACTCAACATGGCTTTGAATACCTATATAAGCTGGGTGCTGATTTACAAGGCAATCTCACCGATTCGAGCGTCTATTAGCAACCGATCAACCACGCTGTCCACCTAGTCGGACGGTTAGTATATTTTATTCTGAACCAACAACCTGATTTGTCGGTTGATATACTTTGTTATTAACAGACAATCTGCTTTGTGAGTTAAACATTTTCATTCTTAACCGACAACCGGTTTATTGGTTGATCCATAATTATTGTATTGGGTGTTTACCTGCCGTCCACCTCCTGAGACCACCTGGGTGTTCCCTGGTAGGCGCAGCGCGGTTGGTCGGTTTGTAATAGACGAATTCAGGCATGGAATGACAATCCTTGTCTCTGTCGTTCTAAATGGGTAAGACAAAGACCGAAAGGTCTGATTCCGTGCCAAGATCAATCCGATTGCGTTGTGAATCAGAGTACTAATCTGCGAGTTGTTACTAGATACAACATTCGTTAGCATCACGACCTGTCCAAAGACAGTCTATTAAAGACAGATTCTATCTTTTGAGTTTTAAATTATTATGTAACTAGGAATCTGCAACATGAGTTATTTGTTTGATCACAAATTTCATTATCCAATTTGCAGTAGATATGTATCCGCAAATTAGTTCAAGAAGAGTTTATTAACTGAAGTAGGTACCTACTTTAATTTTCTTTGGTAACCCTAAACGTACTCGTAGGTATGTTTTAATCAGAATTTTCAGAATTCTAATGTCAACTAAATTAACAACAACAGTCAGGAACGTCTAGACCATCAGGTCTACTACGAAGTCCGATAAACGATATATCGGCCGAAGTTATGGACGTTTTATACCACGAAACACAATCGGTCGGTTGATGACACAAAAACTGTCAAATCAGCGTCGGTCGGGATGAACGAAACGCCCGATCAGATCAACCGACCGATTGTGTTTCGTGGTATAAAACGTCCATAACTTCGGCCGATATCGTTTATCGGACTTCGTAGTAGACCTGCTGACCTCCCAACTTGCCAATTTGTAATCCTACTAACTTCATAAATGCGTAAATATTCGCGTTTATTGCTCAATTGTGTCTGAACGGCTGAACCAATCATGTTTAAATTTAAAATGCAGTTATAATATACTTTGGAATAGCAATTTTTACTATGGGAAAGTTTCATGAATTGTATATTATATTATATTCATAATTAATTCAGGTTTAAATAAGATAATTATTTACTTACATTCAATAAAATAAACAATGAGATAAATGTAAATAAGCTGCTTGAAAACATTTCCATTACTTATAACTCGCGGGAAATAATTCTATGCCTAATTATGTTTTTCAAATAGCACCGTCTCTAATTTGTTTCACACATACTTTTATTAATTTCGGATTGTAATTTGGTCGCTTAACATTAAAGACCTAAAAGTTTCTAGTAAAAAAACGAAAAACTTCCGATTGGCCAAATCTTTTTCATTCCAATTTTATATTGCTTGGCTTTATATATATTGAAGTAATTATTCTCGTTATGCTGTAAAGAATCACACATGTTTCATATGGGCGCCTCAGAAAATCCTCACATAATTATTTCTTCATTCACAAATTGACTGGCCTCGTGGCTTAGTGGGTAGTAACTCTGCCTGCGAAGCCGACGGTCGTGGGTTCAATTCCCACCCAGTGCAAATATTTGTGTGATGAGTTCAAATATTTGCACTGTGTCTGGGTGTTTCTATGTACAATAAGTGTGTATTTAAAACTATATATGTATTATATCCGCTATCTGGCCGCCATATTACAAGCTTTGCTTAGTTTGGTGAGATGGTGTTGTGTGTGAATTGTCCACCAATATTTATTTAATTAAGAACAATTAAATTTTCAAATTCCGTTACGTTGTTACATGGTAGGTATATTTTTCACTAAACAATATATTGTGTGTTCCACTTGAGAGTATAAATTAAGTCAGGGCTGTCTAAACAACATACCTTCGCAGGTTAATTAATAATACTACAACAGCTGGAGGGCCGCAGAAAAAAAAAATTGGTTGCCTGTAAAGTCGGTATACGGGCGAAAGTTTTACGTGACAACGACTTTGAGTGGTAAAATAATTTTACGGAAGGGATGCGTGCCTTTCACTTTTTATGTCTGTCTCTCTCGCTCTTAGGCGGGCTAACCATGCCCGAGTGGAAGGGACGCGTGCCTCTCACTCGCTCTCGTTGTGAGCGCATAACGTGAGCGGAGCGTAACGCAGTTTCTTGAAGTGTCACCCGGCAAACCAATTTATAAGACGTTGTCACGTCAAAATGTTCAGTTTTCAAGTTAAAACATCCAGGGTGATAATCATTTCTTTTAATGTTTATTGAGTCTTCGTTAATTTGTGTTTAACAATCATATCAATATTAACTTCTACATTCGTTGTTGCCAGACGCATTGCATATAAAAGTGAGTTATTGGACATTATTTTCTGATTAAAAGATGCGTCGTGGGTCGCTTGAAAAGAGGCCGCGAATGCCCCGTTGAAAGAACAGATGACGAACAACAGTTATTAAAAAAAAATGCAAGATTATTACGTGAATGTGAAACATTTTTTTTTATCGAGTTAGATAGAACACACGCAATCTAGGTTTAGACCTCATAAGTGAATACGATAGTTTTGCTTTACAATTCCAAATAAAATATTATAAATGTCATCGAAGCTATTTTTAAGCCAGGCGCAATAAAATTGCGTTTTCTCGCGTGGTCTATCTTATCACTTAATACTTTAAAAATATCATCTAAATAATGAATGAGTTGATACCATATTACATGTATTTACATATTTATATGAAAAGCAAAATAATATTATTATACCATAGGTACCATAAAAATAAACAAATTTACAGATTAAACACGCCGTCGAGATCACTACTGCGCGGCAGGGTACCCAGAATGCTTAGTGAGTTGATGTAATATATTGAATAATAATATTATTATAATACCCAAATATTGTAACTATACCTATGAAAAACAAACAATCAAACAAACAAAAATTACAAATAACAACAATTTTAAAATATTTTACACGGCAATATTTCAAAGCGACTATAGGTACGTTAACGTAATTGCATGTTTTGAAAATGGTCAACTGGAAAAATGACTAAGGCAAATCATAGGTAGTTAAACAACGAAATCGCAGCAACACTAAGTATGATATTATTGTAGTAATATTATTTTGTTCTATAAATTTACTGTATTACTTTCGTAAATGGTATCGTTGGCCTAAAAAAGCGTTGATAGCGAAACTCGAACGGTGCAGTAATGGACTTAAATTGAAAAAAAAAAGATAATTATTACAAGCAACATAGGTGTGTGGCTTTGTGGCCACGTGGCGAGGCGACACGGGGCCCTTTCTGCTGTATTGGCATTTCCTTGGTCACGTACGACAGTTGCTAATTTCACGGGGCAGGCAGAACCGCTGAATCGGCATTTTAGCCCCGTTGGGAAGTTTCCGTGAATATAGCAGGAACAAGCAAGACGCATACTAGTGGTGTGCGTAACAACGTTTTGAACAAAATTACTGTAACGGTAAATTTGTTATTTTTGTTTATTATTTAAAAATGTGTCAGACGTGTGGCATTTGCCCCACTGGGGCAAATTGGGGCCCATTGTGCTTCAAGACCATTACCCCGTTGTAATGGTCTTGAAGCACAATGGGCTACCCCATTACAGTTATAAAAATAATAAATATTGGTGGACAATTCACACACAACACTAACTGACCCCAAACTAAGCAAAGCTTGTACTATGGCAGCCAGACAGCTGATATAATACTTACATAGTTTTAAATACATCCTTATTATATATAGAAACATCCAGAGGCAGACACAGTACAAATATTAGAATTCATTACACAAATATTTGTACTATGTTGAAGGAATGATATCTTCAAATGATATGAGTAACAGAACTCATTTGATTTTATTAAATAGTTTGAGCGTACCTATTTAGATAAAAAAGTAAGAGAGGTAAGGAGCCAAATTAGTAAAGAAGAAGAGAGAGAAAGTGGAGCTTGTGAGGTACTTTAACAAATGGTGGCCTGCCAGATATGTGCGCGTTGAGCTCATAGGGCATGTGCCGATGTTGACGATAATAATACAGAATAATGGTATAATTCCGTATCTACTCATACGAGCGAGCAAAGTAGCCAAGGTTGGGGTCCTTCTGCCCCAAATTGGGTACCCCGTACTGCCTCTAGCCTGGGGCACGATGGAGTTTTGGTAACGGTTTCACATTTTCAGTTATTTTGTAAAACATGATTCATTATCTCACCACATGATAGTTTAATAAGTATTCAAGTTGCTTTCAATGAATAACAATAATGTTAATTATAGTTTTATTGTGTGTTTCCTTAACGTCCCCGTTATGGCCCTGGTTCCTCTACAGTCGAGTAGCAAGTAGGTGCATACGCTCAGTCGTAGCTGGCGTAATCGGGAATTTGGTGTGTCAGGACGGTCAGGAGGCTTGCACCAAGGGCCAGCCATGATTGAGCCTTTATATGTTCCTTCTGGTAATGGATGCTATGATATCAGTTATACAATGTTGGGCAATCAAAGAATTGGATGAAAGTCGATTGCATGTAGCGGAGATGCGAATGCTGAGATGGATGTCTGGTACTCGTATGATGCGAATAGATAGGATTAGAATTAAGAATATGCGAGGAAGTATGAAAGCATACCTATATACATGAGTATATATGTATGCTTTCAGTATATATTCTACGAGGTATACCTGACAGAAAGGTTGAAAAGTCCTAAGTTGTCGTGTTTGGGCATGTTATGTATGGGGATGAAGACCACAGAACCAAAATGGTTTTGAATATGAATGTAGATGGCTGTTCTAGTTGAGAGCGACCAAAATAAATCGTGGATAGATTGTGTGAACGAAAACATGAATAGGAAATAAGTACGCTCAGATTTAACGAGTGATAGAGACCAACGGAGGAAGCAAACGACCCGACATAATGTGTGATAACGGTAGGTGAATGATGAGTCATAACTGGAGACAGCGCTAGTGAAAACATTTGTGCTAATAAATTATTATTAAAAACATGATATCACGTGAACATATATTTTATAAAGAAGAAACCTTTCTACTTCATTACATTTTTATTCCGTATCACTATATTTGTTAGTTTACCGTATCAGTGTTTTTAGATTTACAACTACATTTTCATTCTATTTCAAAAGTTACCTTAACTCTCCTAGTTCTGCTATATCTTCTACAAAAGTTCTTAAGCTAGTTCGTTTTTTGCAGTTGTTCATGAAACCTCTTCTTCGAAAAATATTTTCTGGTTCATATTCTGTGGTTTGATTACTTTCAGCAAAGTCTGATTTCAAGTTGTTAGTATCATTGCTCTCATCCGTATTCAGTTCACTCTCGTCTTCATAATTTATGTATGTAAGTATTTGTGCTTTGTGGCTTTTTGATAACGAGTTATTATATTGTATTGCAGTATTACAAACAAATAACTGTGCCCTCCTTAGGCAAGGTAGATTCCTCCAAGTAAGCATTTAGTATACCTACGTTGTGGGAAAGATATTAATTTACTATTCGTTTTCTTTCAAATATTCGTTTTTTTTAAGATAATTTATTATTATTTGAGCAAGAAATTTGAAGTAAGCGCTCAAATGAGTTTGCTTGTAATGTTATAAGCTCAATAATATTCTTCCTTGCAATAGAATTTACATTTTTTCTTGAAATATTTCTTCATACTTTTGCTGCACATGTATTCATCACAAACATCAGACAGTGCACGTTTGCATGCTTTCTTGCAATTCTTTACTGCCTCTTTCCAATAGCTTGATCTTAGAGAATCTCTGGTGTTATGAGTATCATCTGCTACGTGATTGTTTTGTTCTTCATCATAATTAGTTTTAACACGATTTTTTTCAAAAGTCTCGTAGTCATCTTCATCTAGATCTTCTGAATTGTTTTTTATAGTTTCACTGGTATCTGAAGAAATATCTGAATCTGATAATAGTGACAAATCAGTCGGTTCTGGTCTATATTTGTCTGTTATATGATTTGGTGATTTCATTCTGTTCACAATATCATTATTGGCTATGGAAACATCATAATAGTCAGCTAGTAGTCTCAGCCTTTTGGAAGTTTTATTGTTTGGGATCTTTATTTTATTACACATCAATTTTTTTCAATACTTCTTTAACGATTTTTTTAGTTTTATCATCCTAGAATCCAAACAAGGCATTGCATAAGTATTTAAGTTATAATAGGTATAAAATTCAATTTAATTGTAGAAAGATCAAAGTGCATATCAGGATTAAATATTCACGATGGTATGTACTTACGTTTAACATTAACCAATTGAAATTATTCTCACTTTTACCGGCTTTAATAAGTGTGTTATATCCACGCAATTCAGGATATATACTATCTGTACATATCATTTCAAAGAACACATCGGTAATTACGGCTTTAGTACTTCGATCCTGGAATAAATTTGGATTACTAAATTTTTAATTTTATTTTTCCACAATTTTACTAATTAATTTGATGTAAAAAATGACAATAAAAGTTAGGCATCAAGTTGTAAATAAATGTTGTTTAAAATTACATTCATTAAAATAATCTCTTCAACGTCATCATCGTTATTATCTATTTCTTCTTTCAATTTATTTAAACAAAATGTATTTGATCTAGCTCTATTTACGTCATAGTTAAAAGATTTTGTTTCAAAATAATCATTATTGTGTTCAAGTTCTAATCCATTCGCATTTATTTGAGGATTTTTGCAGATAATTTCACGCAGGACTTTGTTGACAAAACTTTTCAAGTGTTCTTCCTGAAATCATAAATAATTAAGATGAACATTATGATGATATTTAGTATAGATACATAATTAACGTATTTATATCAGTGAACTGAATATCACTGTCGTAACATCATGTCATCATGGTCATAGCATACATGGTCGAGACTATCACAAGACCGAGACAAAGAGCAAAGTCGAAAGGAGGTCTATTCACACGAGTAAACTGCAAATGATGATGATAATAAGTGAATGTAATAGTTTCTTACGTTCAATGTTACGTTACTTAATTTTCCACTTTTCTTGTCAACCTACTCTGAAAATAATCTCTTTGTATTGAGAGAGTTCCGGTGATATTCCGCCTTGGCATATACCATCAAGTAAAATAACATAGATCATATCTCTGTTAGATTATTCTGCAGTTAAAGAAAAAAAACGTTCAAATTTACACAGAACAGGACAGGACAAAGTAAAAAAAAAATGTTGTGCAAAAAATTTGCGTAGTTCATTAATCTTTTACTGATTTTCAAAGAACGATTAAAAATTTAGGATTATTGAAATTTTGTAGTGATTAATTTACACAAGCACCTCTGAGAAGACTGAGAGATAGTCATTAAATTTAGGCTCAAAGTGTAATGGCACAATTAAATCAGATTTTAAACAGTTTGTATAACTATCATCCTTTACAATGGGAGATTTGTTTATGAATACTAAATAGGTAGTAAGTAGGTGCTTCATATTTAGTGCTTCTGACACTTACGCTAACCGCAGTCATTCTATTATTCTTGAGAATTCTCAAAATTCCATCACCAGCTTTGTATGAATCCAGATCAATATATTCTTTAAGCGCTTTAAATCTTTTTTCGTTCATATCCGCTATGTTAGTTAACAGACTACTGAATTTTTCTTTAGCGTCGACATAAACATCTTTTTTATTGGTCTCGGTGCGTTTCACGTTTGGAGCTGGACTACTCGTTGTTATCTAAAATGTTAAAGCTGTAGTTTAGCAGTGTGATGTTGTATTTTCAAAGTAATTGGTACAAACAGAGAATCCTGCAGAAGAAAACACAACATGGTTTTGATTACCTATATAAGCTGGATGCTGATTTACAACGCAATCTCAACAATTCGGGCATGGAACGACAATACTTGTCTCTGTCATTCTAAATGGGTAAGACAAAGAGCGAAAGGTCTGTCTCCATGCCGAGATCAATTCGATTGAGTTATGACTTATGAATAAGATTCCTAATCTACGAGGAGTTGAAGTAGCAACTCCTAATGTTGTATCTAGTAAGAAGCATTCATAAGCATCACGACCTGTCCAAAGACTGTCTTTTAAAGACAAATTCTAACTTTAAGTTTTAAGAAGTCCTAGATTATGTAAGGACAGAGACGAGAACATTACGTAACCAGGAATCCGCAATATGAGATTCATTCATTCATAATTTAAGAGCGACGCTCTTGTCGGTGGAGTTCTTTCAATATGAGATATTCATCACCAATTTCAATTTAATAATCCCATTTCTAGTATATGTCCGCAATTTACTCGTAGTTCACGAACTCACGAAGAGTTCAGTAACTGTATAGTACTTTGAAGATTTTTTTTTTTGAAAAGTTTCACGAATGGGATGTATAATTACGTTCATTGATATTATTAATACAGGTTTAAATAATATAATTATTTACTTACATTCCATAAAATAAACAATGAGATAAATTTAAATAAGCTGCTTGAAAATATTTCCATTATTTACAAGACGTAGTTACTTGCGTGAAATAATTATATGCCTTTTTTATAATAGCACTGGCTCTAATTAGTTTCACACATACTTTTATTAATTTATATTTGGCGTTAATTATTTTTATCTGTTAACATAAGACTTAAAAGTTTCAAATAAAAATCAAAAGCTTTCGATTAGTCGGATCTTTTTAATTCCAAATTATTATTGGTTGGCTTTATATACATCGGAGTATATTTTCTCGTTAAGGAATCAACACTATGTTCTTCACTATGTTTCATATGGGCGCCTCAGAATATCCTCAGATTATTATTTCTACATTCACAAATAGATTTACACATTCCTTTACGTTGTTACATGGTAGGTATATTTTCATAAAAAATATATTGTGTGTTCCACCAAGTGAGAGTATAATTATCATTAAATTGAAATAAATCACAAACGTACATTATTATTTTATTAGAACTGATAACGAACAACAGTTTTGTAATGAAATAATAATTCGACATTATTACGTGAATGTGGAAATAATTTTTCAATCAGTTTTATACAACACTCGAAATCTAGGTTCTATTAAACCTCATAAGTGATTACAATAGGTATGTTTGCTATAAAACACCAAATCAAATATCATATACGTAATAAAAATTATCGAAGCCATTTTCAAGCCAGGTGCAATTTAAAAATATCATCTAAATATCGAACGAGTTGACATATTGAATACAATACCCTAGTTACTAAGGAAAAACATCTCCAAATCAAATCATTGCTGTTATATTATAAATAACAACAATATTAATATTAAAATTAATAAGAGAATATTTTAAAGCGACTATAGTCAAGGGTGGAGGGCCAGCTTTTTTGGCTCCAGGGGGGGGGGGGGGTCACTGGTGTCACATAGTCGCAGTCATGTCACAAAGCTGTGCGATAAGTACATGTATGCTTTTTTATCAGTGGTAACTAAGGTGAGGGGTTGGGGGACTGGGGGACAGCCCTCATGGAGTCATATAGATGTGTTAAGTTCTTACTCCGTATGTAGTCTAGTGGGGATAGCCAGCAGGAAAGTTTTCGCTTGCAAACGTGTCTGGATGTTTCGAGCAAATTAAGGGATCTGTCGAGTTTTTGGTGTAAGAAAGAAGCCTTGAGTTGAGCGGAATTTTGAGGAAAAACAGTTCTGGTACGCGGCAATTTCCAATTATTTCATCGACTGTGTCGTTAAACAGAATACAGTGCTGTTTTGTGGAAAAGCAGCGTCATTGCTTGGATATAAAGCTGCCTTACTGTTTGGTATTTCGTTAATATCGATTTAAGATGGCCGCCTCCAGAAAATGGCGGACAAAATATTTCCCTACAACCTACCTCAATATGGGTATCAAATGAAAGAGCTTGACTATTAGAATACTATACCTACACTATAAAAGAATTCAAATCCAATACGGCCGCCACCACAAAATGGCGAATTTTTTTACCAGAAATGGGTATCAAACGAAAGGGCTTGACTCATTGAGTACATATACGAGTAAGTACTATAGAGCAAGCACAACGAAGTGGGAACAGTAGGCACGGGTGAGAACAAAACGGCGTTCCCGCCGCGAGCGCCTGTAGTCGTACTCGATCACGATAGTGCGTTTCTCGAGGGGATTGTTTTCAAATATTGCTATTAAAATGGTGAAATGTGCAGTTCGATCTTGCAAAAAAGAGACTAGAAAACGCACAAAATTGAAATCCAGTATCACATTTCATCGGTAAGTCGATTATTTTACTTATTTTTATAAAAACAATTGAAAACTAATCCGGGAATCGCGGGGTGAAGGAGACGTTCGGGAGGCGGGCACGCGCAGGACCGCCCTCGCACCGCGCTCCCGCCGCGTGATTAGAGATGGGACGTAACCAAATCAATCAATGTAGTCAATATAATGTTGGCTAGAAAAACTACATATTATAAAAGATTTTTGTAACTTTAATGTTCAAAATGTTATAATATTTTAATAAATAATTTTATAGTGTGTTTTGTACGATACATTTTCAATTTTTTTTAATGCGAAAGTATTATAGAGTAAACTGGAAGTACATAATATTCTGTAATGTTACGATATCACGTCTTAACAGTTGAATTGATTTTGAAGATTTTAGTAGGTATAGAATATTGTAAAATTCAATTTATGAAAATGACAATGAGAGGTACACTTTTGTAAGGAAAATACAGGATCCTACAAATAAAGTAAAATATTTTAAGGACAAACCTACTCAAACCACATAACATTTTTCCTTTTTTTTTAACAAGAACCATGCAGCAATCATTTACTGCATTTGCTTAGAGCGGTGATTCAAAAATACATTGAAATACGCGAATTACGTTAGCGGCAGCTGGAGGATCGAAAAAAAACCGAAATGTAAAATATAAATTTATTTAAAATATAAAATTACAATTAATTACTATAACTAAAAAGGTGAGACCACTTCGATGTGGGAAAATGGAATGCTTATTCTAAATTAAAATTAGCGACAACTCGCCGCTTGCGCAATGCCGCATCAGCAAGAAGGTGTTCGCCTGGGAACCGGCGGATCTGCAACATCGGCGATATACTAGTAGCAGGGCTTCGTAATTCCTCCACCCTTAGAACGGCGACTATTTTAGCACGTTCAGTGAAAATGTTGCCGGGACGTTGCCAGGATCTTCTTCCTTCTGGATTATAGTCGGAGGCTGCTGGTCCCTTTTCATAGCTTTATTACTATATATCTGAATAGGTAGCTTCGGAATCTTATGATGATAGTAAGTACAGCCGCACTTAACAGTACTGAGTAGAATGGTACTGTCGTGTGGCCTAGGACATCTGGTTGCACGTTGTCTGTTTGTAGAGGGTCTGGAACATAATTTTATTTTAGATGCTGTGTAGTCCTTGGAGGTCAGGAGAGTTCAGATTGATGTGAGTTCCTGTCGTTCTCGTTGGCGATGGTGAACTCTTCAGGTGACATCTTCATCAGCTTCCATTAAGTGAAGTGTTATGGCTTCTTTCTTCAGGGTGACTGTAGTAAACTGGCAGGATTCTTGGAGTACTTGGTTGATGATCAGCTTCTGAATGTAAGTAGATCAAATGCGGATATGGTGGGTGACTTCGCTTTCACAGAGGTACCAGTTTTTTTTTACTTCGGGCATTCAGCCTCTATGTACACGAATGTCATCTCGTTAGTTGCTATAAAGGGAAAGGATGGGATGAGAGCCTGAGCGTGTCGAGTTAGGCACTATAGTTAAATTATTTAAATTATAATTATCCTTAGAAACTATCGGGAATTTAAAAATGAATACTATCTGCCTATTCAAATAGTATGATCCCGGTCTAATAATATTATAATATTCTCTAAGTTCTAAATCTAAAATCTGCTATCATAGACAATGCTTTTAATGATAAAACTAAAGCCGTCTATAATACCTCTTTTAACTCTAGGTTTTATAGATTTTTATTGATCTAAAATTTTTGCCAAGCATTTTAGTAAGATAGTCTATCTGAATTTCGTACAGTGAGTAAGTGTCGTTAGTCATTCGGTCTTGGTAGCTTAGTAGTTGAGTTTGTAGTGAGTGTATGTTGTCTTCGATGTCGTTCAATTGTACGTACTGTAGGAACGTATGGTGGTGAGTAGTAAGTCTCATGAGTCCAAGTTTGTAGGGTAGTAGTCCGGGTCCATCGTCTAGGCTCTCAAGTTTTATCTCTTGAGGTCGTATCATTGGGAGGATCGTTACTAGCAGGATTCTGTAACAAATTGGCTGCTTTAGGGATACGCTTTAGCCTTGACTTTGCTATGGGGCCTCGTTTTTAGAGGTATATATGTGGATAGGTAAGTCAGCTAAAACAGTGTCCTGTGTAAAACGTGGAGCGGTCTTTTGTCGACTAGCGAGGGGTTCTTAATAAAATTTGCTGTTGGGGTGCATATTGCTTTTCGGGTTCCCTGAGTCGTATTTCGTCTGTCTATGAGTGCTGTACGGTTAGCGAGAGATGAGGAATTTATTATTTCATAGACTTCCTTCATCTGGTCTCTATGAGTTTGAACGTACTGCTGTAATAGTTGTTGTGTCAGATCAATGTCTAAGCAATCTCGAGGGTCAAAATGTCCTGTCAATAGGTCAAAAGGTCTACATCTTGTGAAGCTGTGGATAGAACTATTGTAGGCTATAATAGCATAGGGCATAAGATTTACAATGGGTTCATCTTTACGCTGTAGTCTAAGGATTCTAAGGTGTTCCAGGAGTGTAGAGTGAAAGCGTTCTATATTGCCGTTATCGTTAGGGGAGTGAGCTAGTATTCTATGATGGTTGACCTTGTGGAGTCTTGTAAACTCCATGAACAACTGGTTGGTGAACTCTGTCCCGTTGTCTGTAATGATAGTCATAGGGACGCCATGATGAGTACAATACTGTAAAAGGGCTTGTAAAATACTAACAGCTGTTCCGTCGCGTAAGTGATAGGCTTGACCATACTTTGTAAAGACGTCCATGAACGTTATGTACTTTTCACTTTGAGCGGTGAACAAGTCTATGTGTACTATTTCAAAAGGCTTTGTAGCTGGGGGCACAACGTTAAATTGAGGTCTAACTGAATTCCTATCATATTTAGCTTGTCCGCAGATGGTACATTCACCTATGAATTTTGTTATGTGTTCCTTCATCTTTGGCCAATAATACTTTTGGGATAGAGCTAAATAGGATTCGTTAATGCCACGGTGGTTGGTTTTACCATCATGATAGTGGCGAATAACCTCTTGCTGTCTAAGGTATTCTTTGACATTTTCTAACTCAGTTTTACATAGCTTAAGATTCATGGATGAACTTCTAAATTTGTCCTGTAAAATTGGGATTATTGAGTACATAGCTAAGGGGGGATTAATTAAGATACCTGTCCTGACTTTCGGGTTGACGTACTCTTTAACTGCGTTTACAACATCTTCTGCTAAATTAGACTCTAATAATTGAATACTTACACGCGTGTGGGTGTCAAAGGGCTTAGTTACGGTGGGTCGTTTTTTAACGGTACTAACAAGAGTGAAATGTATCTGTCGGTTAAATTTGTTAAGAGGTTCGTCAGTAACTGGGATTTCTAAAATAGGATTCTCATTACTAGTATGAACCGTTTCAGTAGACGAATTGGTTGGGTCACGTATTGATTCAGGTGGGTTGCCCATTAAGGAATTTAGTTCGTCAATTTCCTCTATTAAAGACATAGCTTCTTTAGTATGTATTTCTACACGCGAAAGAGCGTCAGCGTTTGTGTTAGACTTACCTTTTTTATAGATAACTGTAAAGTCGTATTCGCTCAGTCTAAGTCGCCATCTTGTGAGACGTGAATTTGGCTCCTTCAAATTCATCATCCACTGTAGAGGTTTATGGTCAGTTAAAATTTTAAACTTCCGTCCAAATAAATATGGCCTAAAGTATTTTGTGGCCCAGACTATGGCAAGAAGCTCTTTCTCAATAGTGCTATAGTTCATCTCGCTTTCGTTTAAAGTTCGAGATGCGTAACAGATTGGCTTATCAGATCCAATAGGACCCTGTGATAAAATAGCTCCAATAGCTACATTTGAAGCGTCTGTCGAGATTGAATTCTCTTTAAAGTCTGGATATTGCAAGATGGGGTCGTTAGTTAAAAGTGTCTTACATCTCTCAAAACAGTTAACGTACTCATTGTTAAGGGTGATTTTACTACCCTTTTTTAGGCATTGAGTAAATGGTTTAGTTGTACGGGCAAAATCTGGTATAAATTTTCTGTAATAACCAATAAGACCTAAAAATTGTTTTATCTCCTTTGGAGTCTTAGGGATGGGGTATTTTTTAATGGCAGAGATTTTATCGGGATTTGGCTTTATACCATCTCGGGTGATAACATGGCCGAGATAGGCTGTTTCTAATTTAAGAAACTCAGATTTGTCTAGTTGGATTTTAAAATTGGACTCTCGAAGTCTATGGAAGACTTTTTCAAGATTAGTCATATGTTCTTGCAGGGATGTACTGAACACTATGACATTATCTAGATAGACCAGACAAATTTCATTTTGAAGGCCCTGAAGGACATTGTCCATTACACGTTGAAACGTGGATGGAAAATTTTTGAGTCCTGTGGGCATTCGAATAAATTCAAAATGTCCGTGTTCAACATTGAACGCGGTCTTCTCAATGTCTTGAGGGTCTATTTCTACTTGGTAGAACCCACTAGCCAAATGTAAAGTTGTAAAGTACTGACATTTGCCTAATTTATCAAGAACATTGCTAATATCTGGAATGGGGTACTTGTCGTCTAGAGTTTTTTCGTTAACCTTACGAAAATCGACCACGAGGCGCCATTTCTGCTTTCCAGAGGCGTCGAGCTTCTTGGGCACTACCCAAATGGGTGAGCTCCAAGCTGACTCAGATGGTTGTATAATACCCTGGTCTAGCATTTTTCCTATTTGGTCTTGTACCTCCTGGCGGTGCACGAAAGGATACCGATAGCTCTTAGTGTGCACTGGTACTTCGTCAGTGGTCCTAATTCGGTGTTTGATTTTATTAGTGAAGGTAAGTGCTTCGCCTTCAATATAAAACACGTCGGAGTAACGAGAGCAAAGGGTTATAAGGTTTGCCTTTTCCTCTTCGTTTAAATGATCCGTTCGTAACCGTGAGATAACATCTTGGGCGCGAGGCAGTTGTTGTTGTACGCGTGCACTCAGTATTAAATAATTCCGCGTGCACTGGCCGGTCGAGTGAGAATATTACGTCGTTAGGCGTTGAGTTCTCGACTTCTAAGTAGCCACGGTTATTACTTACGGTTGTAATACACTCGTGAACCATGCAGTTGCAGAGGACTTGCTCCCTTATGAAAGCTTCGCCGTCTGTTGTATCCACGGGAATACGTATGAGTTTAGAGGTTCCCGCTGGAATTATATCTTCGTATAAGTTCACGTTGCATGAGTTATACATCCTGATGGGGTTGGACGCTGTACGGGTTAAAAGTCTACCTTCCCTTAAATCTATGCGGGCTTCCCAATTACTCAACAAATCTAAACCTATGAGCCCGTCGAAGTAGTCATGAAACCGATAAATGAATAACTTCATGTGCTATCAGCGTCATTAAATTCTTGGAAACACGGTAGCGTAATAGAGTAATTATTTTTACTAGTTGCATGTATGTTGGTTACCTCGAAAGGGTCGAAGTTAAGAGGATAGTCTGTAAAGTACTTCTCAACGGCCTCGGGGCTGATAAAAGATTGGTTGGCTCCGGTATCTATAAGAAATTTTAAAGGTGGGTTCGCGATTTGTATGTATGGTAAACGCCGTTGCGTCTGGAGATTTAGCTCTATGTTGGTTTTGGTGAATGCGAAATCTCCTGAAAATTTTGATCTTCACAGTTATTAGAGCTTACCTGGTAGTCTTCTGGCAGTTGGCTGTCTGGAGTCATCTCGTAAAAATAAGTCGGGTCACAAGCGAAGTCGGGGATTAAACCGCTATCGCTATAGTCGGTGTAGTAATCCGACTCCGGCTGATAACAGCTATAATACGGGTCATTGTACGCCGCGCACTCGTTCATATTCATTTCTCTAGTCTTAAAATAATTAGTTGGTGGCGGGTTACCGTATTTACTCCAATCATGGGCCGTGATCATTTTTGTGTGAGGCAATTGTTTCGGAGTAAACCGCTGAATTCCACTTATAGGCTGAGGGCCTTGAGGTGGTGGTGGATTACCGCGGGGTGGTAATCTAAAAACGTTACTACGCGCGTTATAATTAGGTGGCGGGGCAGCGAACATTCGCTGTGTGTTCGTGGGCATGCGATGTTGGTTATCAAATCTAAATGGTTGAGGCGGAGGCCTCATGGGGCGGTGTCCCATAGGAACAGGCCAGTTAGGGGTTGTCATCTGTAAATTGTGTAGTCGCGGGGTGTAAATTGTATTGCAGGTAAAGTAGGGCTGACCTTCGGGGCTACTTGAGTTTTAGGGTGTCGTTCCTAGATTGTAAGTACATAATATTAAGCTCTTCCTGTACATACTCAAGCGCTTTTTCTATGGTAGCGGGGCGCATGCATCGGATGCGTGAACCTAGGGGTTCCTTTAATCCGCGCACATACGCTTGCATTGTAACCTTTTTGTATAGCTCACGTTTAGCTGCAATAGTTGTAATTATCGTCTCATGTAGTGTCACATAAGTCATTATCGTACTAAACAAAGTTTGGCAATGATCATAAAATTCTTGGAGTGACTTGTTACCCTGGGAAGCTAAAGAGAGGTCATTATATAATGCTGTTTCATCACGCTGATCCGAAAAGTTATTTATCAAGGCAGTTCGAATGCCTAACCAGTTTTCTGGAATTCCATTTGAATTTATAGTGCAAGCTGCTGTTCCAGTAATTTTGTTTAGTATCCCGTTCAAAAGACACAAATTGGGAAGTCACTGCCAGCTGCAGAACTTAAGTATTGCACTGCTAATTGGTCACATATAGTAATAAATCTTGTAAGGATGTTTGGGTTGCCGTCGAATTCCGGGACGAGGCGGAGGGCCTTGAAGATAGTGTCCGGGTCAACAGCCATTTTACTATTTAATTTAAAATTATCTACTTCTAAAATATTTCTACTGCTATCTATTACACGTCGGCGGGCCTGGCGTGATTCAGGCTCCGAGAACTAGAGGCTCTAGGGTGGTAAATCTTTACGATTAAGATTTGGACTTAGGAGTAAAGGAAAGCAACACGAGAGTAATTCAAGTGTACTTACATGGATTTCATCTCTGGTTTCCTCCGTGAATCGAGGATTAGATTCTCCTTCCAGGCTGCTGCAGGTCCGTAAGTTCTGGATACTCGATGCTGGTGCTCGATAGCCACCCGGGTAGCTCGCGACGCGAATATCGATATAAGATAGTCCCGAAATCTACCCGTGAGTATCCTACCGACTGCGCCAATTACGTTAGCGGCAGCTGGAGGATCGAAAAAAAACCGAAATGTAAAATATAAATTTATTTAAAATATAAAATTACAATTAATTACTATAACTAAAAAGGTGAGACCACTTCGATGTGGGAAAATGGAATGCTTATTCTAAATTAAAATTAGCGACAACTCGCCGCTTGCGCAATGCCGCATCAGCAAGAAGGTGTTCGCCTGGGAACCGGCGGATCTGCAACATCGGCGATATACTAGTAGCAGGGCTTCGTAATTCGCGTTATAGATTTAGTTCGAAAGTCAAATGTCACAAAAACTAAAAGACAGCTTTTTAACAAGCTTCCGCTTTTTAGCGGTCAGTAAAAATGACAAGTAATATTTAATTAACATAACATAATATTATTATTTGATTTATAAATAAAAATTTCATTGTCTATTTTTATAAATAGGTAATTGGATTAAATTGTAATACTAATTACTACTAATTGCACGAAATAATTATTTACGCCATTTTTCGGTAATAATTGCCAAATATAGGCATTATAAGTAATCCAATTAATGGTTTGTCAGTTTATATCCTAAGCTCCTTATATTTTAAGCAAAAATAAAATAATTTGAGAAATACCAGCTTTTTATTGACATATATATTCAATCATCCACATTTTATGTGAAATATTTACATATTAATATTGTACAAATGTAAGTTGCATGTAGAAAAACTTAAACCTGCACGGGCATTAACTCTATAAAACTAAAATATTTTAGATGTTATCGCACGTAATAATTATATTTATAGATGTTTATACCGCGCTGAACCTGCATCAATTGCCAACAAAATGATTTTGTCTTGCCCGCGTGCCCATCCCTAGTAATCCCCAACGTACATATCTATGTAGCTATACATCATCTGCCTACGACGCGCACTGGGCGTCTAGTGTGGTGTTAGCACTATATACTTTAGTTATTTGTACTCAATGGCTTGACTAGTAGAATACATTTCACTACGACAAATTTCAAATCCAAGATGGCCGCTTCCACGAAATGGCGAAATCCATTTCTTTTTTCACAACTCCCTTAATATGGGTATCACATGAAAGGTCTTGACTAGTAGAATGTTGTACAGATAACAAATCCGAGGTAGTCAGGGGTTAATATTTTTAAATTATTTTGTTATTCTTGTACAATTGGTCAGTCGGGTATCGCATGGGGGTTTTATGGCAATTTTGAAAATAATCCGTTGTGCAGTGTGCACGCTCTAATTTAAGAATGAAAACATTTGAGCCTTTAATGTGTCTATTTACCTATGATAAGTATGTAGGTATATAAATCTATATAGGGATTGTATCAGCTATCTGGCCGCCACAGTACAAGCTTTGCTTAGTTTGGGGTCAGATGGTGTTGTGTGTGAATTGTCCACCAATATTGATTGATTTATTTATAATGTATTATAAAAGATATGATATCACGTGAACAGATATTTTATAAATAAGAAACAGTTCTTCTTCATTACATTTTTATTCCGTATCACTATATCTGTTAGTTTTAAATTTAGATTTACAACTATATTTACATTCTGTTTTAAAATTTCTCTTAGCTCTGCGAGTACAGCTATACCTTTTACAAAAGTTCCTACGTGCTTCATTGCATGCATTTCTACATACTTTTTGAGCTGATTTATTGCAATTGTACATGAAACCTCTTCTTCGGAAAACATTTTCTGCTTCAGTTTCTTTGGTTTGATCAGTTTCATCAAATTCTGATTTCTTATTGTCATTTTCGTTGCTGTCAACCTTATTAAGCTCACCATCGTCTTCATAATTTATTTTATTTAAAATGGGGAAAAAATATAAAAGTTTTTCTGTAAACTTGTTATTTTCTTTTTGTCTCTGTATCCTCCTAAATGTTTTATTCTGAAACAAGAGTAGTTCTTATAACTGAAACTGCCATTCAACAAAAGATCTTTTATTTTCGAACACGAGTACCAATATATGGATTTAATTAGTAATCATTGGGTATTTTTATTTTCTCATTCCGAAAAATATGAGACTTAGGTCTAGAAACAAAGCATTACTTTTGTTTTGAATACATTAGTATTAATTTGTTTACTTCCTCGATACCGTTCAATGTCCTTTGAATTGATAGCGAATAAAACACCTTTAGACGCAATTTTTCGCCTTAATCTATAAAATGTCTCCTAAATTATTTAGTAAAATATGAAAGTCAAAGAAAAATACGAATCATTCGTCAAAGTATTTGTAATAATTTGATGAACGATATTACTAGCGGAGGATTTTGGATATATTACCAGGTAGATGGCGAAAATTAATTTCGTGGTCTGTTCTATGTCAAGGTTTTCATTGTGATCGTGGTTTGTTTGTGTGTTTTGGCATTTCCAACACAGAAACTCAATAGACATTCTGAGGGACGACGGTTTAAAAAAAAAGTGAAATACTTACTTCGATAGCATCAAGTAGTGTTGTAACAGCATTGTCATTTTCTGTCGATTCCTCAGATTCGTCAGCTTCGCCAATAAGCTCACTCTTATGCCGAGTGACTACATAGTCTTGTAATTCTGTTATCTTTTTCAAGGCATTCATTCGTTTTTCGTTAGCTTTGATTATATTATTCAACATATTTATAAACGAGCTCTTCACTTTTGAGTCAGACACTATTCCGTTCTCTGCAAAAGCCTGAATGTTTACCTAAAAGTATGTAATGTTCAAATATAATATGATTGGTGATACATACACCTATTTTTATATCTTTCATGCCATTCTTGAAACAGGCACCTATCCCATACATTTATACAGACCACGTCATAATATCAAAATAATAAAATAGTGTAGAACACAATTGATAGGTACAGCGCTATTTTTCACGTTTTTTATCGTATATACGTCCATGTTTGATCACTAGCTCGCCTAATCTTGATATTAATCTAAAAAGATCTACCACTCAGAATCTTACGAACTGCAAGCTCTTCAAATTGTATGTAGGTATACCTGTCTGTAAGTACATCACGTGGTTTTTGGCTGTCGGTGAATGCGAATCATTAAAAATTCACTATCATTAATTACTTCCCAGCGAGACGTATAGATAAATAATAAAATAATAATGATATAATAATAAAAGGATAACATAAACTTAAAAAAACGCATTAAAAAAAGTTACTCACCAAATACAACAAAGTGGGACCAATAAAAAATATACAAGAATATAAAAAAGTCATTTCTATCGTAAAGCGTAGGTACACACCATCATGAAACGCCTCGTGTCAAGTTAAACAGCATTTCTAATGTTACGCCTGACTGCTTCATTATAATATGCTGTAGTACGATAACTACGAAATATAGCATAGTTGACGTAACGCTGGGTTTATTCACTTATTGCAATTTGAATTACCAATGCATATATACTAATATTAATTGTTTAAACGGGTTAATTTCAGGACATACTGGACGGATTATAAAAACAAGAACAAAATTAAAATTTTGATTAACCCCGACTACCTCAGATTTGTTATCTGTACGACATTCTACTAGTCAAGCCCTTTCATTTGATACCCATATTAAGGGAGCTGTGAAAAAAGAAATTGTATTTCGCCATTTTGTGGAAGCGGCCATCTTGGATTTGAATTTTATCATAGTGCAATATATTCTACTAATCAAGCCCTTTCGTTTGATACCCATATTGAGGTAGTAGTGAAAAAAAATAATATAATTCGTCATTTTGTGGTGGCGGCCATCTTGGATTTGTTTTTTTTTAGTGTACAGTATTTTACTAGTCAAGCCCTTTCATTTGATACCCATATTGTGGTAGGTTGTGAAGAAATTTTTTGTCCGCCATTTTGTGGCGGCGGCCATCTTGAATCAATATAAACCAAACATAGCTAAGAACATCCGCACGGATATTAACTTTCAAATAAAAAAACCGCATCGAAATCGGTCCATCCGTTTGAGCTCTACGGTGCCACAGACAGACACACAGACAGACAGACAGACAGACAGACAGATAGACAGACAGACAGACAGACAGACAGACAGACATCGACGTCAAACTTATAACACCCCTTTTTTTGGTCGAGGGTTAATTATTTCAACGTTGGATACAGCGAGCAACACGGAAGGGAGTAGGCATGCACAGCGTTTCCCCTCTGTCAAAGTACAAGTCCGCGTGGACCATGGAGTTTGATAATATACTGTGGCTGAGGGCGGGGCTAGATTAATGAATGGTGCTTTATTTATGTGTTTGTGATTTGGCTGTGTGAGTATGATCGGTACAGGTATGTTTTGTATGTAATAGTTTGGCTTTGCGCTAGTGTGCAACTTTCCCCTCCCGCAAGAAATGACAAAAAGATTTGCACAACATTTTTTAGCCAAGGAATTTACTCCTTTCCGTATCAGTGACAACCTGACAAGGCACACGTGCAAATGTGGCCGACTCTAGTGACACAGCTTTTGTTTTAGCGAGACTACGTCCGACTTTTTTATGTGTCCTTGAATTTAATTGTTTTTTTTTGCTAAGAGAATTATTGAGTGTTCTATAGAGTGAGTAGATGTTTCATAACAATCGGTTCAGCTGTTCCAAAGTTAAATCTTTTTGTAAGCTGCGGTAGGAATCTTAGATGCATTTGTAATGGATAAGTATTTGCTTTAGGTACTTGCAAATATATATGTATGTGTGACATGTAATTTTACACAACTGCATTGGTGGTTTTATAATTATTCAAGTTAATGTGTAGCTATTTGTTGCAAGTGTATTATGTACGAGTACTTACCTACAACTTATCTTATCAGCTCCACTGCTTTCAAAGGTGAAGGAAAATTGCGTGCGGAAAACGGCAGGAATTGCGTCGGTTATTTTTATTTTATTTACTGTCTACTTATTTCAAGTGAAATATCATTCGAGGTCCCAACCCGCACTTGGCCAGCGTGTTGGATTATGGCGTTGCCTCCTGGTGAAAGACGGCACTGGGTCCCGAAGCAGTGGAAACATAAAGTGAGCAGTTATAGTATATCCAGTGCCGATAGAAGTGAAAACTTATACCTAACTCAGAATTTGATAGCTTAGGTACTTTGGTAAATGCGCGGGTGAAACCGGAGGGCATGGCTATGAGCATGCATGGCCAACTAGAAATGCTGACGCATTAAATATGTCCAATGGAAAATGCTGAGGAATTTCTATATGGGCAATGGCCATGGGCCCGATTTTACCCGAAAATTTCTTTCGTTCCCGAGCGTGATGCTTGAGGCCAATTCACAGCCTACGAAAAATCTGTCTGTGGCGCGTCAAAAGAAGTTTTTAATTCAAAAATGGTACCCAATCGATCTAAAGTTACATAAACACGATGCGACAAAATAGTACACAATATAATTATTTTTACACTAATTTATTTACAAAATAATTTAACAAACTAACCTCTGTTAGAAGGTAAACAAAATGGCGGATGAGCAACGAATCACAACTCATACAAAGTTTATACATAGGTTTTCTTAAAAAACAAAAACCTGTTTGCCCTTCGGTAGCCCTTAGCTTCGGCTCTGCCCTGGGGTGTGAGGCTCAGGAAAACAAAATATAAACTAGTAAAATAATTGAATAGAATTGATCTTAAAATTTAGTTTTAATCATGAGTTAGTCATTTTGCTGATATAACATCATCAGGCAACCTGTTCCAGGTGTAAACCACTCTGTTGCTGAGGATGTGATATACAGTGTTTGTCAATGTGTGGGACAATTGGGACTTATAACCCTGTCTCTCTTATGCTCTTTTAATCTATAGAGGTTTCATATGTGTGTCCTTAGATAGAGAATAAGTAAATAGATCAGGTTTTTCCGCACGGTTTCTTTGTACCAATCGTAAGCAGATGATGTACATTAATTGTGTGATTGCATACTATCTATGGCGACAGAGTGATGTGTCACAACAAAAGTATGACACTTCACACAAGAGCAACAAGACAAGAGCATGCTCTTTTAAGCATTTTTTCTAACTCTATACGTAGTATATACAAACTCTTTGTGTGAGTCAATCCCTTATTTCCTCCATTTTTAGGAGTTGGTTGAAAAGGAAATGCGTTTTACAGAACAAAACAACCAAACATGGCCTAGTTACGTAACTATCAACTTAACTATACATACTTAGATTAACCTATATAAACTACATTGTTACGTGGCACTTTGTCTGTAATTCTTGGTATCTAGGATCTTCTTCCCACACATCGCACAGATGCCCTTCTTGTACGCACACGCCTGGCAGTAGTGCGACCCCACTTGGTGGACTTTTGTTCGGCAAATCCTGCAAAAATCAATTAAATATTTGTAAAACAAAAACAACTTCATAGATCTTCCGACTGGCAGGGGGCTTCATTATCTTTATTATCTACTAGAGGTCCATCACAGCGTGTTACACTATATATATATATATATAGTCTATAGCACTTAATTGTCCACCAATATTTATTTATTTATTTAATTAAGGATCAGGGATAATATATCAAATGGTGAAGGAGTTTTTGAAATCGGTCTAGTCTTTTAGATTGTTTTTTTTTTTAAATAAAGAGTGACGAGACGAGCAGGACATGTGCCTGATGGTAAGCAACATGCCTGCCACATAACAGCACAGTGACACACAGCTATTGGAACATGAAAAGTCCAAATGATTACCTAACACTGCACTGCGCTCATCACCCAGAGATCTAAGATGTTATATCTCTAAGCCCTGTAATTTCTCTGGAAACATTGCCCTTCAAACCGGAACACAGTAATGTTTTCACATTGCTGCTTGGTGGTAGAATAACTGGCAAAGGTGTGGTACTTCCCCAGGTGGACTCTGCTAGGAGATCTACCACTACAAAACACAAAACTACATAGTATTGAGTTCTAACAATAAGCCTCTTCAGATTTATTATATTCGTGTAGACAGAATATCTGACCGTCCATAGACCAATGGTGGTCTCTATTGGTATATATATATGGATAATTCAGATGTGCTTAGTCTAAGTAGTTGGTTAGGTATGTAACTAACTACCTACGTAGCGTAGCGTTAATAAAGACTCTAACTAACAACTAACTTATTAAAAGGATAGATACTAATAAAACTAACAAATAAGTTTCAAGATATGAAATAAGATGTATAGGTTTAAGGCTTAAATAAATAAAAAATGAATTATAAAGACTCTGCCACTTTAAAAAGATGGACCTTTGTAAGTATTATAAATTATACAAAAATTCATCCTATTTCATTTTGTTACATAACAATAATTAATAATTACATTAAATGAGTTTGTGAGTATGTGTGGATGTTTGTCACTCTTCATGCAAATACTACTGAACAGATTTGGATACAAATTTAGTGCATAGATAGATATTGTCTGGGTAACACATAGGCTATTTTTTTTTACAATATTGAGTGACGAGACTTGCAGGACACGTGCCTGATGGTAAACAATATGCCAGCCTATAACAGTACAGTGACACACAGGTGTTGGAAAATAAAGATTTCATATCATTACTTAGCACTGCACTGCGTTCGACACCCAGAGATATAAGACAAGTAATCTCTATGATCTGTAATTTCTTTATTGCTTTTCAAACCAAAACACAGTGCTATTTGCACAAGATTGGCGATAGACTAACTGGCAAAGATGTGGTACTTCCCAAAAGGACTCTGCATAGAGTCCATCCACTACTAAACAACTAATTAAATGATACAACTAATCAAGGTGTGATGGATGGGTGGAGCCAAATAAAAGTACCTAAAAGTATAAAAAAAAGAAAAGTTCAAAGTAAAACTTACTTGCATTCTCCAAACTTAGAGGTGTAGGGATTAAATCTGGCTTTTGAAGCAGTCAGAGCTTTGTTTTCTCCAACTTTCCTGCCACCAGACTCCACCGTGTTCCTAGCTCCGGCCTTCCAAGGGTCCGGAGTGATCACACGGCCCAATTTCTTTTCACATTTGTCGCAAACCATTATTTGTTTACAAAATATTTATAACCTCCAATTTATTAAACTTGTGAAATGTTAGTTATTGGAATGTGATGAAGACTGAAAGTGGTATAAAGTAGGACAGGAATTATTATTTTACTGTTTCCAGATATAACAAATTTATTACTGTTTTAGAAATACACAAATTCCCAAAACATTTACAACAAAACACCCTGCCTGATGACATTTCATGATTTTTACAATCGTAAGTGTCACATCAGATCAGACTCTAAAGACATTGACAATGACAATGGCAAAGGATACGGCATTATTTTAACATTGACGTTATGATCGATAATTTTGCAGAAACAGTGCCATCTAGTATTGAGTAGATTGAAATTTCACAGTTCACAGCTGTGAATTATATAAGTAAATAATACGCGCCAAAATCGTAGATGGCAGCACTTTTAGAGAAGAAGTAAAAAAAGTGTCACCATAGATTTCTATTCGAACGAAATTCCTTCGTAAAAAACTTAATTTATGATTACGATGCCTATGATAAATGATATGGTAGGTTCGTACTTTGAGGATAGTTGGTCTGAGGGTACGTTGGTACGTATGATCACAAGAAAGGTAAAGTTGGCAACCACTGGTCACGGTCAGTTGTAGGCGTTACTTCCGTTATACATTTTTCTTACGGTTTTAGTCTCGCATATTTTTCAGTTCGTTTAATAAAATCCCTATCTCCTCCAATCCTACCATAAGAAACTTTGTTCCTAAAAATACAATAGCTTTTGGTTTGGTATAATATATCATACCTACATGTTTATTAGTTGTCCAAATCACATATTTTGAATTACTTACATTCATTCATTGAAATGATGAAATCTCAGCAAGCAGCAGAAAACGCAGCAGCGCCAGAATTTTCTTAGACTCGTCGCGAAGAAGACACTCAAAAATTAAAATTATAGGTAACTCAGAATTTGATAGTTCACTTTGGAAACCACGCGGGTGAAACCGGAGGGCGTGGCCATGATCATGGCCATGGTCGCAAGCTTACCCGAAGATTTCTTTCATTTACGAACGTGACACTCGAGCTCAATTCACAGGCCACGGAAAATCTGTCTGTGGTGCGTCAAAAGAAGTTCTCACTTCAAATAAATAGTTCGTTGTACTTATAATGGGAACTATAGAGTTAATATCGTGAGAAAAATGTGTCAGGTGTTTGTACATGTATACAAAACTCTTTTAAGATAAGTACGAGTATGTACACAGTATGGTAATAAATATGTTAGTTTTCTTTATTAATAATCCGCTCCTTTACTATATAATTAACAATAAATACAAAACAAACACCCTACAAGCACTGCATGTCAAGAATATAACTATTTATAACCGATTTTAATACTTCGAGAAACGTATTTCTTGCTACAGTGCTGCAGTTAGTCACAGGATCTGCCCTCCATTGCCTCAAGAATTTCTTAGCTTCATTAAGACTCATTTTTCTAGATCTTCGTTAACGACTCTATTACTATTTAATCGTCGACAATTTGAGAATTCAAAATATTTCTCGTATTCTTTATAAACTTTTATTTTTAACTTATCCTTGCTAGCTTCGTAACATTTTTCGTATTTCTTATCGTTTATCGAATTAACACCGCTGACAATCACATTTAAAATTTTGTTAGGTGTTACTTCATCGTTTGGTTCGGGTTTTGTTCCTAGCAAGTCTTTGATTTCGTTTAAAATATCTGGTACATTTCCTTGTATAGCATTTTTGCCGTCTTTGTCGTCGTTATCTTTGGTTAAAAGTAAGTGGTGGTCTAAATATGCTTTGACTAACAGCATTATGTTATGTAGTGCCATTTTGTTGGGCGTTCCATGATTGGAATCCATGAATTTGGATAGAGCCTTCCAGACTTTTTCTAGATTTTCGTTGTAGAGTTTACAAGTATCTCCGTTGTTTGTATAACCCGCTTGTGTAGCCCTATTTTTCCGTCTCGTGAATAGTCTTCCCTGTGAAATAGAAAATTAAGTAACTATATTCATTGGAAATTATTAGATTTAAAGCATGAAAATATTAATTACCTAAGCACATATTTTAATATTTTTTATTTATATTTTTTTTTGACAATTCACACACAACACCATCTGTCTCCAAACTAAGCAAAGCTTGTAATATTGCGGCCAGATAGCAGATATAATACTTATATAGTTGTAAATACATACTTAATTATACATAGAAACACCCAGACACAGTGCAAATATTTGAATTCATCACAAATATTTGCACTGGTAGGAATCAAACACACGTTACTCGGCTTCGCAGTTAGAGTTACTACCCACTAAGCCACGAGGGCAGTCTAATTAACAAGTGCATGCACTTGTAAATTCGACTGCACTTATAAACCCATGGGTTTATAATGTTTGAGAAGAAAGAGTAGAGGTAACAGCTAGTAAAATTAAAAGAAGTAGAGTCCGAAACTGACGTAGAACAGGATTCAGGTTTATTCCCTACAGAGCTGTGATAGTTTTTGTAAGGAAATATTAATAAAAGAAGACTTTAATTTAAAAAAAATTGGTTGCCTGTAAAGTCGGTATACGGGCGAAAGTTTTACGTGACAACGACTTTGAGTGGTAAAATAATTTTACGGAAGGGACGCGTGCCTTTCACTTTTTATGTCTGTCTCTCTCGCTCTTAGGCGGGCTAACCATGCCCGAGTGGAAGGGACGCGTGCCTCTCACTCGCTCTCGTTGTGAGCGCATAACGTGAGCGGAGCGTAACGCAGTTTCTTGAAGTGTCACCCGGCAAACCAATTTATAAGACGTTGTCACGTCAAAATATTATTATGCTCGAAGCCTAGGGTAGTTAGAAAAGAAATATTTGTAAAGAAACAAAAATACAAAACAATTTACAAAATTTAATCAATACCAATTTTTCATTACACAGCACGAAAATAAAAGCAAAAGACAATCTGAAGAAGAAGAAGAAGAAGATCCTAAAACTAATACATTAAATGTTCGTGATTCTCACATATCTCGCCAAGCGTAGCTCATTGTTAATTCGATACCGCTGCTGTGGCATCGACACACTCGGTTCCTATTAATCAGGGAACATCAATTAGTTGAATTTCACAGTAAAATAATTGGACCATATTTATACAATGTCAGTATGGACTTAATTAATTTAAATGATTGTGTGGTTTTCGATTGAAGTAAGCAGGTAAGTGATTTAAGTAACTTAACGAGTAACGCTGCCATATTGGTCTCGGTTACTCTGTCGAGCACGAGCACCTTTCGCTTTACCCTTACTCCCCGGTTGACCATCACGCGACATGCAATAATAGATGGATGAACAAGTTTGAGGCGATGATATAAAAGGTTCTCTTTAAAAGTCTAGTAACTCTAGTACACGCTCTTTTTCAAGACTCCATTTGAGCAACGATGCCTTGAAAAAAGTATACGCGCGCAATTAACCACAGACTTACTCAACAGGTAAATCAACGTATCCAAAAAGTTGCAGACCATTTTCTACGATTGAACCATAGACCACACAGTACAAACTCAGCTTAAGTATTTCGGGTGAGGAACCCATGGCCACACAGAACGAAGACCCACAGAAGGACTGTAAGTACATCGTAAATATTCACTCTGAAGAGACAGTAGACTACATCAAGTCGTTTTTTTAGCTGTCAGTGTGCATGCCCACATCGATACATGCCAGTCATTAAAATTAACTCTCATATTTTTTTCAAAGCGCGCCAAAAGTAGTATACAATTTAAAAAACTTACGTAAAATATTCTCAATAGCTGTAAAAGAAACGATAAAAATACAAATATTGAGATGCTTCAGTACGCACATGTTTTTATAGTTGACAATATGAAATTTCGTAATGGTATAGGGAGGTACTTAGGATATTTTAGCTTTCAGTATTCAGTCGAGTATTAGAACTAAATGGAAACAAAAATAAAAAAGTGTGTGAGTACATGTTACCGAAAATGTATGAATTGCAGGAATTGTATACAATTCCTAGAAAAATTATATCATTCCAAAGCTACTTAGGAAGCGATTAAAATAAGGTTTTTAAACTATTAAAGACATACATATCCGGAGAAATGTATAAATTTCATAGGAATTGTATTTCCAATAACATATTAGGATATGTATAGAAAATGCTTTCTGTAATAAAACACTTTGTTAGAATGTCCCATTTGGGTATATCACTGAGATTTGACTACCGCCGAACGAAAACTGCCTTAGCTTTGATATTTCTCTCTCTTTTCTTTTCATTTGTCATGATAGAGATGGCAATAGAAAAGCCTAAGCCGAATTAGCTAGGCGGTAAAAGGCCGGGTGGGCTCCCGCCAGATGCTCTGCAGTCGGTCCTGAGTGTTGCTTTTCCAGTTTCGGGCTGCGCTTCCCGCATTTTTTCAGTTAACCGCAACATATGTTCCATGCAAGAAGTATTGAGCTGAAGTTAGTTACAATGTGTACTAAAATGTGAACTAGCTAACTTCAGGGTGGGTGTTTTTTAACAGTAGGCGCGCGTATCGTAAAAACTGGCTATCATTTTTTTTCCTTACACGCCAATAGAAGTATACCTTCAAAAACGTTTTTATTACTTACCCTTTTCATATCAAATTCATCTAAGCCATTGTTTCCATCTATCCCATCCCAAACAATGTGATCTTCATCTTGGTCTGTGATATGCCTCGCTTCTGCCCGATAGTGATCCGCCGCTCTGTGTAGTTTCCCTGGATTGTGTTTCGTATCAAATACATGTTTGATATCTAGCTGTGGAGTAAAATACTTTTCGAAATATGCTTGCTTTGCATGGATATTTAACAGACTTCTAAATAGGCAGAGGTTTTCACTACGGTTGAATGTTTTTTTTTGGCGCCATCACTTATTTACGAGTAACGTTAAAAGGCGATAGCGCCGACAATAAGGCATTTTCCAAATGCAAATTGACAGTACTAGATAGTTCTAAATAATGCCAAGTGTGGCACCACTGTTGGTTTTTGTGAAATTTCTCTTCCAAATAAAACATGGGAAAATTGAAATTGAAATTGGTGAAGTTGGTGGTTGTATGTTTTTTGGCGCCATCACTTATTTTCGAGTAACAAAAGGCGATAGTGCCGCCAATAAGGCGTTTTTCAGATGCAAATTGACTTGTCAAAGATAGTTCTAAATATTGCCAAGTGTGGCACCACTGTTGGGTTTTGTGAAATTTCTCTTTCAAAATAAGACATGGGCGCCACTCATGGTGAAATTGGGAACTGTCTTTGACAGGTCTTTTTGCACCTTGAAAACATTTTTCATTCAAGCCATGTGAATCGATTTCGATGCTTTTGTTTGTTTAGTAGATTCAGTTGTTCAGAGGTAGTGCTATGAAATTTTTATAGAAATGGCTGTAGCAGTTTATGACATATGAACAAAAAACAAAGATTTTCATTCACGTTTTTAGACGACGTGGTACTTAATAGATTCTCGTGAACTTTGGGCGAGTGTCTGAATTTAATTTGTAATTTTAGTCGGTTTTTTTTTTTTTTTTTTGAAGAAAATAAACTATTTCATCATTATTTTCAGCCTTTATTGCCTCACTGCTGGGTATAGGCCTCATTTGTATTGTTGAAGTAAAAACTTATTTTTGTGCACACAGATTTTTCGTGGGTTGTGACTGTGAATAGTGTATCTCTCTACTTAGTCTGTGCTGTGAATTCAGCTCAAGCGCCACGCTTGTTAATGAAAGAAATCGTCGGGTGAACTCGGAACCATGGTCATCTTGAAATGCGTTAGCTTTTCCAGATGACTATGGCGTGTTACCATGGCTACCATCACACATCAAACCATGGCCGTCCAGTCTTGATGGCCATGCTTAGAAGACTTATTTTTAGACGACAATGCTTTGAAGATTTATTCCAGACTAGCAGCATCCCCTGGTTTCACCTCCACTTTCAAAAATGAGCCATCAAATTCTGAGTTATAAGTTTTCACTTCTATCGGCAGTCCCTATGACTTCCTATCTTGGTTGATGATGTCGGAGCATGCTTAATCATCGGGAAAAGAGCACAACTTAACAAAGACAACGCTTTCCTCATCCTCCACGTTCTTATCACAAAAGTAAACATGCACATGTCACAGGGGACATGACTGCACTGGGCCAGTGTGGTGGATTATGGCCTTGACTTTCTCCTTACGAAAGCCCCGAGTACCAGCGTTTAGTTGACTGCTTAATGCTACCTTTGCTTTCTCAGGACTTTAAAGTATTTTTCAATCTATATAACCATGACAACCATACAATATACCATAACTTCTCGTTGCTCTACAATTATTGCCTAATATAAATCTAGAAATCTTCAAACAGAAACACAGTAATGTTTGCATATTTCTTATTGGTAACGATAGTCATTGAAAAATAGCTCTCGAAGAAAATTATATTCGATTTTTTTATAGTACCTTTATACAGTTGTAAGTACTCGTAAGTAAATTTACAATGGACAGGCGTATTACAGACCATCAGGCGCATGATCTGCTCGTAAAAACGTAGGTAGGTACACTAGCAATATACTTACAGTAAGAACTTTACTCTCTACAAAAAAACTGTTGATCAGCAAGACAAAACAAAAAACTACCATAACGAACATAAAAAATGAAACGCTAGTCAGTAAAACCTCGAAAATATCTCCATGTTGTGACTAATCGAGGAAATTTAAACTTAACTCAACACTGTAAGGCAATTAAAGTTTGTAAAATTTGAATTACGGAACATAAGTTTCATTAACACAACGTTTCACGTTGATGAAATGAAAATTGTAGAATTTTTCGTCAACGTGTGAAATATTATTACGGCACGGTCGTTACTTAATGGTTAAGTTGTAGCGATTTAAGTACAATACAGTAATTTACAGTTTATTAAGTTACGGCAGCGGCATAGCTCAGCGCATTAGCAAGCTGAAGTGGCAGTGGGCTGGTCATATCTGTCGCAGAACCGGTAACCGTTGGGGTATGCGAATTCTGGAGTGGAGACCACGAATCGGGAAACGTAGTGTTAGACGCCCTGAGACTAGGTGGAGAGTGACGATATACGTAAGGCAGCTGGTAGCGGTTGAAAACGTAAAGCCGAGGATCGGGCTGAGTGGCGTATTATTGGAGAGGCTTATGTCGAGCAGTGGACGAATGTGGGCTGATTGTGATGATGATGATAGATACTCTTTATTGAACACACCAAAATAACAATAATTTACAAATTGAAACAGGTTAAACACTTAAAGTTAGTGCGGCCTTATCGCTAATAGCGATCTCTTCCAGGCACCTTCGGGTGGAAAAAGAAAGATGGGATCTTAAAATGCGGGGTGTGCAGATGACATATATAAATAAAAGTTATGTACAATATAAATACATATTTATATTTATAAAAATAAATTGAAATATACTTAAACGTATTTATTTATTACTAAATAAAATAAACTGGTAATTTATAGTTATTATCATAACATACAATAATACATATGTAAAATAAATAAACAATTATGGATCTATATAATGATGATGATGTTACGGCTGGTCTCGTCGGGAGAACGGCAACTGCCTTTCTGGAGCCTCTGGTGCGAGTTCCACGCGCACCAATGTCTTTTCGAAGTCTCGTAAACGTATTTATTTATTACTAACTTAAAAACTTTAGAGGAAAATACAATAATACATATGTATGATAACCGATAAATATGTTCTATGAATCTATCGAGATCTTGCTTTAATGGTAGAGGTCATTCGAGGTAAACTAACTTAAAAACTTTGGAGGAAAATATCGTATTAAATGATAAATATGTTTATGATTATAAGATCTTATGAATGATTTGTCATTTTAATGGTTTATATATCTGTAGTTTAATAATATAAACATTATCTTATCTTATCTTATCTAAATAAAATGAAAATGTAATTTTTTAATCATTCAAAGTTATTATGACCACCATCTCGCCTGATGTTAAGCGATGATGAGGCTTACGATGACATTTACTAGAGAAATTACTAGAAGGTTTAATTTATTGCGATAGTTGATGTTGTTAAAAATACACTCGAAATCTACCCGTCTTTTACTTATTTATCTGAGCACGAAAAATATTTTAAAAAATACAATTCTTAGAGTTCGTAGTGTTCAGGTGACATTTACTCATAGCTTTGTGATAATTTTCGTAATAAAAGTCCCACACCGTTTATCTCATTGTTCTTCTATACCATTTAAATAGAATGGAGCTTGATGTGTCTCCCTAAGGTACTCCATAATATCAAACATTTTAAGTTTACGTAACAGATAATTAGACATATTAAAACGAAATAATTTTGTAAACATGATTATATTGAGCAAATATTTAGACTCGAACAGTAATTTTAATCCAAGTAGAAATTAAAGTTATCTTAAAAATGTGTTTGTTGTGTGCATTTCTCTTTCATTTATGTATTTATAATCTACTTAGAATTTTATAAACATCTGGCTTACCACTCAAATAAATTCCTGAATTTTATTCAAAAAGTAATATGAGATCTGAATTTTATTAGATTTCCAAACCCCTCTACTTACTTACATCTAGACATCGAAAGCTTAATTTGGTTCTATTTTATAGCAAAATCTAAAATATCTTTCTATTTTAATTATTTAACCGTATGATTTTTTTGTTCCTTTCAAATTTTCTTACTAAACACTTTTCTAGACAAACCAAACGATTTGGTCATAATCATTAGATTTAAAATGGCAGAAATATCTAAATATTAGTTTGATTTCCGTCACAAGCCAAATTTCATTTTTTAGTTTGTAGTAAGTAGTAAAATTAGTGGTTTATCTATTCTATCACAAACACATACAACATACATACAATAAAACAAAAGCATTAAAACAGAACAATATTGCACGTAAAAATAACTTAGACTAGCTAACTTTGACTAGGTAATTTATCTTTGCTTCCATTTTCCTCTGGCTGCGCCTGATACTGAGCAGTTTCTTGAAACTCCTGTTGATATTGTGTTGTGTCATAGTTCTGTTCACTTGTGTAGTTCCCATCTGGTGCATAATTTTCGTACTGTGCATTAGGATCTCCTTGATATTGTAAGTTAGGATTAGTGTCATATGCATTAGGATCCACTTCGTACTGAGCATTGGGATCAGTGTATTGTTGAGGATATTGTTCATAATTCTCATATTGTCCTTCTGAATAAGCTGGCTGTTCATAGTTCTGATTATATTCTTGGTTTTGATATTCAGTTTCAGTAACAATTGGCGTCTGTTCATATTCCTGTGCCTGATACGGAGTTTCATTCACAGGTTTTGTCTGCTCATAACCCTGGGTTTCATATTTCGGTTCAGTTACTGGTTCACTTTGCTCATACTCATAGTTTTGTGTAGGATACGTCTGTGGCTGCTCGACTTCCATTACTTCATCATCTTCTTCTTCTGGTTCAATTGGAGGGCCTTAATATCTTCTGCCTTAGTATCAGCTCTATATTGAACTGTAGGCTCTTCAACATGAATTTCGGTAGCTTGAGGTTCGTTGTAAAGCGAGGTTTTAGATGGTTGTTTGATTAGCTCTCTTGGAGCTTGGCGGTTTTGGTGCTGGTCTCCGAGTGCTCCGATTGTTCGGAGCGAGCTGTCTCGGGAGAGACCGGGGGAGTCAACTCTGGGATCGATTGGTCTGGGACTGGCTGTGCTTGGTATGTCTCGCTCGGCTGAGGTAGCGTGCGAGGTTGGTGCTGAAATATGATTACAAAAATATTTATTAGAGTTAGTGTTTATTTGTGCTATTGCCCGTTAGTTAAAACTCTGACACAATTTTTTATCTGTCGCAGATGTCATCCTCTTGAATTTATTCCAATAGTCTCATTTTAAATATTGTAGGTTATAAGTATTCAAAGGATTGAAACGTATTTATAATTATTATTCATACGTTTGTGTATTTGATACCGTAGGAGCTCAATCTCGGTTTTTTTCTATTACAAGTTTTTATTTATTTAATTATGTACTAGAAGTAATTAAGTGTTTCAATAAATATGTAAGCACATTATTTTTACTTTCCATCGTAACCTATTTCTTAGATCGTAACTGGAGGCAAAATTTGATACACTCTGAAATACTTCTACTGTGAAATGTTTCTTAAAACAACAACAATGAATTATGAAAAAATAAACTAACTTGCAATGTAAAAGTGATTATCGTTTTTCTACCGACTCCATTGTTTCTTCAGAGCTGTAATAAACATGAACTTGGCAGTTGAAGTCAAATAGAACAGAATTTGGTCTTTTGGTTTGAAGTTGTTTTAATAACAGTTTATTATCTTCAACCAAACCTACCAATAAATTACTGCCGTCGAAAAGATTTATGATTTCGATAGCGAGATAGCTATTGATTAATAATTCAGTTTGTTTTCAAAAAATGGCAACTGGATATTGTAGTCCTTATCTTTCGAACAGAGATACCATAAGCACAATACAATCAGAGTACAGAAAACAAGCTCATGTATACGCCTTTTTTTATAGAATAAAGAGTAGAGAGAAACGGGAGAAGAAAGCTACAATGCAAGGACGATCAAAATTACAACTCAAAATTAAGTTATTTAACAAATTTGGCCCAGACATTATCCTGCCACAACGTCAACATTGTAGGAACGCACTGTTATTACAATTTAAATTAATTAATAAGTGCAATAAGATACTTTTTTACTGCTAAAATTTCCACAAAAACATCATGAGCATGTCTGAAGCAGATGATAGTTTGTGAGCAATGACTGCTGAGTCTGTATTGTTGTTCGTCGCTTGAACGCGCGTTGTACGTAGCTCAAATTATACAGTGTACGTGTACACTGATCGTTTCGTAAAATGTGGTTGTTGATACCATAGTAGACCGTATTGTTGCTTAACATCAGGCGAGGTGACGGTCAAGTGTAAAGCAGTTATAGTTAAAAACGAAATATTTAAAAAATAAATTTCAATTACATTGCATATTTGTGTTAAAAATAAAATTAATGATATGGATCCATTAAATCATAACACACGAATTATTTTAATGTGGAACACAGACACACTGCAACAAAAACTACTACAATCCTTCCTTACCTATATAGCTGCTAGGTGTGGTGCGCGGCGATGCATGAAGACTCCTCCCCAGGGAATCTACTTGACGCTGCAGAGTGGCCAGTTCTTGCCTGCATCACACCACCAAGTGACAAACAAACACACATGCAGAACATGCAACACAAATCAATACCTTAGATCTTTACAACGGATTTCATCAGATTCGTTATTTGGACCAGTGTCGTTATATTTATCGTGATGATATGGATGAGCGAGTCCCTGATTTTTATACGGTTTTAAATACACATGTTCACGCGTAAATTTATGAAAACATTAAGGTGACGATTATAAATTCTCAAATGTTAGGATGTGTTACACAACAAAGATTGTATTGCAAATTAAAACAAGCACTGATACATTCAGTGTATGTCGTTGTGGTTTAATTTCGACTACCAGCATTAATGTACTGTAGCAAAAAATTGAGAATGAAGATAGTTTGATCTGCTTTCCCTCAATTAAGTAGAATTATTTATTTCATTCTCAAACAGCATAGGAATATCAGAGACATGTTTCACCACATAACCACGATAACTATTCTGTAAATAGCTGGAAACAATATTTGTCAGTTGATTCGTAACATCAACAAAATAAACTAATATATCCACAGCTATTCCTGAGTGATAAAACACGAATTACAATTGCTGCCATTAGAGCTTAGTAGAGCTCAGTAGACAACGAAATACTGTTGAAGAGATGTGGATGCATATAAGTCGGTAGCAAATTTTATTGCTCTTCACATAAGATTATTAGTTAACTTTATGTTAAAGACGAATTTATGTACATTTATAGATTACAATTTTAAAAATGCATATGAAACAACCAGTTAACCTATTAATGTAAAATTTTTAGATCCCTTAACTTTAAAAATCAATCAAAATATAAACATTATGAGTTTTTCCATGCATCATTTGCATTAGCATTGAGTCTTTTTCTAACGAGGATAAAATAAATCCCATAATCCAACTGTAACCACTGGGGGTTGAAAGATGACGTATATTTTCAAAAGATGTATTCCTTGTAAAAAGTGTTTTGTTTCTTGTATCAATTCAAATTTAAGCAAGACACAAACACACTCATAGCCATTTAACAATCACTACTTACTTATCGTATTCAGCCGTGTCGTCAGCTAGTGTCAAAAAATCCTCAAAAGACCTCAAAACGCTAAGCAACTACAAGCCTTAATAACTCCTATATTTACTATGTAGATTCTACAGCTGCAACTAGCTGAAGCTTCTATTGCTTACCTTTGCCGGATCATCGTCAGAGTCAATTCTATCAATCGACAAGTCGCTCAAACATCTCGTCAGATGTCCGAAATCGTGACTGAATCTAGATTCTGGTCTTCTAAATATACTAGTGTAAGGCGTCGAGGTGTAGTATGTGCGATCTAGATCGTATGATGACCGGCTGTTAGGATAGCCACTAAGAGGAGTATAGCTCCTCGGAGGTACGGTGGTAGTGCAATATTTCTTATGAGAACACCAGAGGTTTCTAAGCTTCCTCATGAGTTCACTATTCCTGCAAAGCAACTGTGTTCTATCGGTTCTGAAACGGAAAGAATTTGTGAGATGGGTGATGAAATGTAGCGTAAACAATGTATAATTTCATTTAATTTTTTATTGCACACATTATCATTACCCATTTGAAAACGTGGTTTTGTACTATCACATTAATGAAGCTACAAAATCTAAAGCTAATTACGCAACCATTCGTCAAATATAATATATTATTATACTAAATGATTTGAATTATAAAGATTAACACACGATTAACAATAAACAGTAGTTATACGAGAACAAAGCGAACATAGATATAAAAGTTAAAATATCACATTCAAGCATTGCACAAAAGATTATTATTTATTAATGGTAAATATAACAAAGCAACAGCAACCATAACTCTTAACGTACAAGGATGTTGACAAGTAAGAATGTTTTAATAGGACGATAGTTAATTTATAAACAGATAGTAATAGATAGTATGAGATCGAAGTATAGAAAAATACGGTACAAAAAACAGCGATATTGGAACACCAAATTTTCAGAACTTTTAGCTATTTTAATCAAAGTATACTTATTCGTCAGTCATTTTTAATACAAATAATTTAAAAAAATGTGTTAGATGTTGAAGACATTTAGTCTTTAGGATTGTCATCGTCTGGTACTTCATCATTCAATTTTTCTTGTTCGTCTAAATCCATTTTAGCATCATCGTTAACGTTTTCGTTTGCAGCATTTTCTCGTATATCAGTATCAGTGACTGCTTCTATGTTTTCACTACAGATTGCTTCATCGTTGGTGTGTTCATTAATTTGATCTTCTTGTTTTACCTCTGACAGTTCCGTATTTTGTACGACAATGTTAGGGATATCTTTGTCTTCTGTCGTCAAGTTGGGGCTATCTCTTTCATCCATTTTGGAATCTTTCCCACTATCTCTACCTTCATCTTCGAAAATCTCTATAGATTCTTTTAAAAGGTTAACGTCGCCATCTACGACTTCCATACTAATACTATTCTTAACACCAACGTGATCATCATCTACTATAATTTCCTCAACTTGTGCTTCTCGCCTCTTCCGTTCCTTTTTCCTCTGCTTAGGTATAAGCTTGACACTTATGTCAACTTTGATAGGCTCCTTTTTCTCACGTAAAAAGGGCTGTTGAATCATAAGCGGCAGATTATACGTTTTCTCACCCTTGACGTCTGCGAGATCCTGATTGGTCGTCAACGGGCCAACTATAATTGGCGGGTATTTATTCGACGAATCGGACTCTTTTTCTGAGCGGCGCTTGGAACGGCGGCTCGCGTTTGGGCGATCTTGGGACGTGGAACGGTCGCGCTGTGTTCTGATTGGTTCGTTCGATCGGCCGTGACACTGCGCACTGCCTGCCACCAATGAAAACACAGCACGACGTTAGGAATTTTGAATTTCAAATGGGCAATGATAACTTACGAGCAACAAAAAATCGAATATGGAAACGAAATTGCATACAGTGAAAGAAGAAACGAAAAGTGAAATAATTCATGCTATAGAATTAAGTAAACGTTCCGTACTTGTGCCTACGGTTTGCGTCGTCGAGCTTGTCAGTGAGCAAGCGACATTCCCCTGTCAGTTTCTCCATCAGACTGTTTTGTGATTGGATCATGGTCTCCAACTCAGCGACGGTTTTAGCTGTGAACCAAATGTTCTCGCTTTAAACTCCCGCAAACCCAAACAAAAAAATAATCAACAATCTGATGAATAAACTATTGAAAGTTGAAAGAAAAGCCCTTTCATAGCTACTGACGTTCATGCATGCGTATGATGAAAGGGTAAAATATGAATGTTTTGAAGTAAAGTCGTAGTCATCGTAGTGTTTATGTGATGTGGCATCTTTCAAAACATCAATAGTTTACCCATTATGTGATTTATCCCAAGAACGAAATTTAAGTGCTGTAACATTTATATTTCTTTTAACATTTACAACGTACCATGTTTGTTTTCTATCGAGTCTAGCATTGTTGCCAGTTCCTTTTCCTTCTTGGTCTTCTCTGGAGTCACTGGAGTCAGAGTCTTCATGTTTAACTGTAAAATTATCACTTATGGTTTAGTTTCTTACTTATACTCAAACATTTATATGAACAAATACTTAATTTCTTGTCCTATTTTGATTTGATTATATCTCTATAAATAACCTTTGGGGCCTTGAATCTTCACACAATAGTTTTGCGAAAAGCTAGCATCAAAGTTTAATTTACGTATTCGCATACCACATGACCATACCTCTTTTTCCAAATTAGAGATCTGTTCAGACAAACGCAAATTCTCCCGACGAGAGTGAACCAAGTCAGCATCAGCTCGATCTAAACGCTGGCGGAGAGATTGAATCTGCAAAGAAAATAGCACTTTGGAATTTTTGCTTCCATCGTATTCTTCATTTCTCTTTTAGTCTACTTCCTTTTACATCAAGCGGTTACATGGTAGAGATCGTTTGTATCGATCAATAAAGCCGCTAACTGCTACTTTATTTTAAAAGATTTTTCCTTAGCTCCACAGACCATGCCTTTTTTTACATTTAGCTTAATTTACATGTTTTTCAATCGGCATACACGAATTATTATATACTAGCAGCATCTCACGGTTTTACGTGATTGAGCAACAAACATTCAATTAGTGACATTTATAATATTAATAGAATAGAAAGTGGGATAGGTACACCATCTGTCCGTCTATTTCAATTATTTTCTAAAGCTTCCTTCCGCCTGAGGTCCACCACTTTGCGAACTTTAATGGTCATCTTGAAGCTGTAACCCCTGATGGCACTCGGTAGGCAGCCGAAGTTTGCATCACAAAACGATCAACAACACATCAGAAAATAAAAGAAGAGATTCGTTAAATAAAGTCCTACCTCAGAATTAAGCCTGTTGGTTTCATGTTTCGACTGACGCTGATGTCTTTCGATGGCCAGTCTGGCGCTGGCCAGTTCTTCGTCCAGAGACGCTTTTTCTGCGTGAGCTTGGGCGAGATCCGCTTGCAAGGTCGCTAAATAAATAAATCAAAATTAGTTAACATGACGTCGAAGTGTAGTTATTATTTGTCCCATTTGCTGTTCCTCAGTTCCCCAACTGCCTAAACTCTCTGAGCATATTTATAAGGTGCTGAGGTCAAAAGTTTGGTGAGTCGAGGCGCAAAATAAGAGAAACAGTCTTCGGCTCATGCCTAGTACAAAAGTTGGCTGTATAAATACAGCGAGTGAATACGGCTAGTCCAATGGACACTTGCAGCGGGCAACGCTAGGGGTAGGCTACTAGTTACTAGATAATTGACGAGTGAACGTTACTATGTTTTGATTTGAAGGACAATGTTTCCAGAGAAATTACAGGGTACAGAGAAACAAGAACAAAATTAAAAGTTTTGATTAACCCCCGACTACCTCGGATTTGTTATCTGTACAAAATTCTACTAGTCAAGCCCTTTCGTTTGATACCCATATTAAGGAAGTTGTGAAAAAGAAATGTATTTCGCCATTTCGTGGTAGCAGCCATCTTGGATTTGAAATTTGTCATAGTAAAAAGTATTTTACTAGTCAAGTCCTCTCGTTTGATAGGTACTCATATTGTGGTAGTAGTGTTTTTTTTAAAGCCATTTTTTTGTGGCGGCCGTATTGGATTACTTTTTTATTATTGTGTATAGTTTCCACTAGTCAAGCGCTTTCATTTGATACCCATATTGTGGTAGGTTGTGAAGAAATATTTTGTCCGCCATTTTGTGGAGGCGGCCATCTTGAATCGATATTAACCAAACATAGCTAAAAACATTCGTACGGATATACCTTCAAATAAAAAAACTGCATCGAAACCGGCCCATCCTTTTGAGCTCTACGGTGCCACAGACAGACACACAGACAGACAGACACACAGATAGACACACAGACAGACATCGACGTCAAACTCATTACACCCTTTATTTGGTCGGGGTTAAAAACATCTTATATCACAGGTGTCGAGCGCAGCGCAGTGCTAGATAATGATTTGGACCCTTCATGTTCCAGTATCTGTGCGATACTGTGCTGTTGTGGACAGGTGCTGTGGAAGGGCAACGCTTCCAGAGGAATTGTATGGCTAGAAGATAAAACATGTTATATGTCTAGGAGACAAGTGCAGTGCTAAGGATGATAATGTCTATATTATAGAATTGCACTTGACCGCCTTCTCGCCTGCTGCTAAACGGCGATGCGGTCTACGATGGAGCGTGCTTACCAAGAAGAACCCGATTCACTCTCGATTTGAAGACACCAAGATTGAAACCATCGGGAAAACCTACTCATGAAATGCATTCCTCAGCCTAAAAGTTATCACAAAAGTGTAGTCAGGCTTACTCGTTCGAGTCTTTGGAAAGGAAACCATGGAACGATGTCGCCTTTACGAACTACAGTTCCATAGAAGAAGGCTATAGAGTAAAATGGGTGGTACCTATGCAGCAAAGTACTACTAAATGGTTTGTATTTGTTAGTTGTCGCAGCTAGTTAATAATGATCTATACCAGGACTTACAAGTTTTGTTCTTGAGCTCCATCTTGAGTTCATCGATGGCGTTATTTTTCATGGAAAGGTCTCGTTTCAGCTCGTTCTCTTCGCGACGATTGCGCTCTAGCTCCAACTGCAAATACATTTATATATTACCGAGATTTGTATTAATTTCTGTTTTGTCAGTGTCATTTTTTTCCAAATTCACTGATACTGGTACGTGATGCATAGTTAAAATCTTCAAACAGCACAAATAAAACTTAAATTTTGGATAAAAGTATCACTCTAATCGTGAGGCCATAGTTGAAAATTATGTTTTCTCTGAGTATTTTTCCAGGAGCAGATGTGTTACACGGTTGTCATCACACTGGATCTAAGGAAAACATCACGAGGAAACTGGTGTGTTCTACGAAAAAAATATTTCGAACATATCTGATATCTGCAAACCGCGTGCGTAGCGGATAAATTGTCGTGACTATAATAAATAATTTGTTTGATATTCTCCGCAAAAAACAAACATTGACTTAAATTCAAAATTAAATCCAGGCAATCTACTAAATTTGATATTTTTGTGAAATCAACTAAACACACTTTTCCAATTCACATTCCAGCCAATAGCGTTACTACTGCAACGCTGCTTATACTATTCTGTTCTTCTCTAATTATGCTATTCTGTTTTTCTCTTTTTAAGCTATTGTGTTCTTCTCTCATTATGCTGTTCTTTCTCTGCTTCTTTCATTATGGTGTTCTGTTCTTCTCTCAGTATGCTATTCTGTTCTTCTCTCATTATGCTATTCTATTCTTTTCTCATTATGCTATTCTGTTGTTCTCTCGTTATGCTAGTCTGTTCTTCTCTCATTATGCTATTTTGTTATTATGCTATTGTATTGTCTCACCTGTAGTTTGGCGACATTGTCGTACTGTGCAGCCAAGTCGTGTTGCAGCTCGTCGAAGTGTGCGTTGTACCGCTGTTCCGCCGCGCTCCTCTCTTGAATAGCTCGGCGCGCCCCCTCACCCGCCAACTCGCGGATCTTGCTACGCTCTTTTGATAGCTCGTCCTACAATATACAAATAATAGTATACTTTAATTTAGACTAGCAGCGCTCTGCGGTTTTACCCGCGTAGTTCCCGTTCCCTTTGTTTCCCCGGGATAAAAAGTAGCCTATGTGTTCTTCCAGACCATAATCTACCTGTGTACCAGTGTGACAATTTCAACCCGATCCGTTCAAACGTTACGACATGATTGAGCAACAAACATTCAAACATTGACATTTATAATATTAGTAGGAAAGGTACTTGTAAAACATAGACAAGAACACAAAAAAAGAAAACGGTATATCATTATCGGTTCGGGCGCTCTGGTTTTCTGGTTGTCTCCTCTTTCTTTAAGATTATCTTGTTCGAAAAAGACTTCAAAGTTTGAACATCGCCGATGTCTCCAACTCCACATACATCGCAGAGTTTCGCAATTAAAAATAATACTAGTACGATTTCTTTGTTTACCTTTAATCTCCTGAGCTCGGCTTCTAGATTGTTCCTCTCCTCCCGGAGCTGGGTTTCAAGGCCGTCGTTCCTCTTGAACCCGTCGTCCCGACTCTCTAGGCTTAGTTTCAGTTTGGAGATCTGTGACTCCAGCGCGGACTTGTCTCTAAAGGAAGAAACAAAGTATTAAACAATTTGAAGTGAACATTTTTTAACTGCGTTGAAAACTTTTGGGTAGAGGAAAATGTAACACACATGTTATGAAATGCTAATGTAGCAGCATACTGGCATAGTGTTAGAGCGGAGAGCAATGGACATCCACCAGAAAGACGGATGGACGATATATAGTGGGTCGAACCTGGAGGCGATTAGCATAAGACCGACGCTGATAGCAAAAAGAAAGAGAGACATTTATAGCAGTAAGATAGAAAAGCTGTGAGATAAGAACTAAAATTTAAGAAAAATAAAAGAAAGAGTAGAAAAATATAACAGCTGAAATTGTTATCAAAATCTTGGCAATGGTACACGTACCTCTGCAAGTTGTCAATTTGTCGCTTGAAGCCATCGAGACAAGTTGAATCTACAAGCCCGGAAGCGAGTTTACGTTTATTCTCGTTGTTTTCATCCTAAAAAAACAATGTAATATTCATATAATTGTTTTACTATTTAAAATCATCACTAACAAGACTTAAATGTATCTGATTTCAACATCGTGATATGATATCGTATAATCGAATCACGCCTGCGTCGCCTGCTTATTATAATTTGTCAAAATAAATAAAAGGTGTCCTAAAATTAACGCGAAATTTGATTTAACCGTCATTCATGCAGTATAGTTTTGGCAGCCCTAAATAAGAGAACCCAATCAACAGCTGACAGTAGGTCCCTTCTTGTCCACGATACTGTTGAGTCTTCAACGGATCCTGTCTTCCGGAATTTTTCAGTTAAACTTCGTATTTGTCGACGTGAAACACTATTCCGGCCATATTTTGTATGAAATTTGTGAACTGCTGTCGCCGAGCTTTCGTTATTTTTGAAATATTGTTTTATAATCAAGACGCATTGTTATATCGTGTAAAGCTCCATTTTTATTAACCCTAAATTGTAAACTATCCATTTGTTTTTTAGGTCTGCCAACACTTTACTGCATAAATAGCAGCAAGTTCAAATCTTGCATTAATTTTAGGACACATATTTATGTATAAGTCAATTAGCCTATTCGACATTGATAGAAACTTAGATTTGTTTGTTAATGTAATTTGGTAAAAAATATTTCAATCAGTCCGTTTTGTATTGCTAAAAACTTAGACTTGCTATATTTCATGGTTACCTGGACTTTCTTCAAATCAATCTTGGATTGAGTGAGCTGTGCCTCCAGCTCGGCTATGCGTGACTCGAACACAATGTTGGGTCCCTCAAGGCGGCTCGACCGGGCCTTCGTTGTCTTCCGAGTCTTCGATGGGGATATCTGTACACCAAATTGTTCGCTCATATAATTAGCTAGTTAGAAACGTTAAAAACTGTTTTTTGTTTAATAAACCAAACATATTATATATCCCGTTGGTATTGGACTAGTTATATCCAGATACGCATATAACATGTTCATGATTTTATAAGAAACTAAGAGCTCTGCAATAGTTCAAAGGGGTTTGATATACCGAGCAAAGATATGACAATTCGATGATGTGGTGTATTTGTGCCTTCTTGTTCCCCTTGTCTATATCCTATCCAATGGACCTTAACTGCACTATTAATGTATCGATATAAATTTTCTATCTCGACTCTTACCTTGGCATTAACGCTTCTTTGATCTGTTTTGTTGTGTTATTAGTTGTGACGTTAATTTGGTCTTCTATACTTTCAATCTAAATTTTCACTATTGCTTCAATGGTCCCTTGATACTCCCCTATGACAATGTTTCAATGATGATGTCATCTCAGTCTCTATCTCAATTCTTGCTTTGACAGCTAGGCTACTTTAATCTATTTTACTCTCTATCTCGTGTTATACCTTGACATTATTGCTACTTCAATTTATTTTATTCTGTATATCTTATCTTACCTTGTTATCTGAGTCGAGCCCCGTGCTATCTCCCACATCGTCCAGGTCGTCTGTCTCTGATCCCGCATAGGAATGGAACATACGAGTAATGAGTTTGTTCTTCTGAGCTTCATGCAGATGTTCATTTTCTGAGATCACTTCCTTTACTTTCCCCAGCAAGTTGTTTAGTTCGTCCTATAGAGAAAATGGCGCATGACAAATGAGTATCGTGACAAAAACTGATACTGAACTGATGATCTAAAACTGATGATGAAGTTTAAAACTAATATGAGACTCATCTCTGAAGATACTGTCCAAAGCTAGGCGCAAATCGACGCTATTTCGTCTATTTTAATTCACAGTGTGAAGGACGATGACAGACAAGGTAGAGGAAGGAAAGACACGATAGACATGATGTCTGAAAAGATATATATAACGAGGCTTTCACTACAAGCTGATGTTCTAATGCATAACTTAGGTTACTACGAGTATTACTTGAGGAAAAGAAAAAGGGTTCCGCGAAATAATTAAACGACACTTAAATTTTATTTATTTGATGAAAAAATGGCAGTCATAGGAATTACTGATAGAAGTGAAAACTTATAACTCAGAATTTGATAGCTTACTTTAGAAACTACGGGGGTGAAACCGGAGAGCGTGACCATGAGCATGGCATCTAGATACCAATGGGAAATGCGGACCCATTTGTAGGAGGCCAATGGCCATGGTTCCGAGTTTACCCGCAGATTTCTTATCATTCCCGAGCTTGGCGATAGAATTACATTCACCGCCCACGAAAAATCTGTATGTGACGCGCCAAATGAAGTTTTCACTTCAAAAATCTCGTCAATTCCTCTTACCCGACAGTATTGACTCTCCCGCTCCAGTTGTTCGATGTACTCCTCCTGCTTCTGTATGAAGTTGACCACATCAGGGTTGGTGCCCCCGGTGACGTCAGCGGGGCTCGGAGCTGCAGCCGGGGCCGATGGTGACATCCCTGCCAACACACTATGATTGTACTGGGTGTTTCTATGTATAATAAGTATGTATTTACAACTATATTGGTATTATATCAGCTATCTGGCCGCATAGCACAGGCTTTGCTTAGTTTGGGGTCAGATAGTGTTGTGTGTGAAGTCTCCACCGCCAATATTACAACTGATATTATTTGATTGTGCGTTTTTATAATTAGCGTTATATTTGTAACTGAGGTGGTGACTGGGTCAAAAATATACCATTCTAATATTCGTCAGGTATATTACGGAACAAGAACAAAATTTAAAATTTTGATTAACCCCCGACTACCTTAGATTTGTTATCTGTAGAACATTCTACTAGTCAAGCCCTTTCATTTGATACCTATATTAAGGGAATTGTGAAAAAGGAAATGTAATTCGCCATTTTGTGGTAGCGGCCATCTTGGATTTGAAATTTGTCATAGTGCAAAGTATTCTACTAATCAAGCCCTTTCATTTGATACCCATATTGAGGCAGTAGTGAAAAATATTATATAATTCGCCATTTTGTGGTGGCGGCCATCTTGGATTTGAAATTTGTTATAGTATTTAGTACTCTACTAGTCAAGCCCTTTCACACAGATTTCTAAACAGATGAAACCTTCGTGAAAGACACTGTGAGGCCAGTAGTTGGTTATGTATGCGTGACAGCTCTCACCGACGTTGTCAAATTACTCACGTTGGTGTGCGTGTAATGTTCCCAGTCTTAAGAAAAAATCCCACTATTGTTGTCTTAGCTTCGGAATTCTTCGCGTATAATAAACACATATTCTAATGTTAAAATAATTTATTATTCGTACAGAAAATTCAGAATAAAAAGCCAACGCCGAATTATAACAGTACAAGTCATGTGTGTGTTTATTTTGAGTATTCCAATATTTATTTAGCTAATTTTTGTCTGGACGCGTGTCGCAAACGAAAGTTCACCTTTTTAAAAATGTTGATACAAACCAACGAAAACCGTCTAAGAGTTTTGTAAATCAGTTGAACATTATTCACATCGCCACCCAAAGTTCCGTCGTCCAAGTACCAAACGTTTAAATTGGACTGGAGACGTTAAATGATAGAGCGAATGGCCAGGGCGAAGGTCGCATGGCCGAAGGTTCACCAAGTTGATAGCCAACGGAAGATAGCATAGGCTTGTTTTGATAATTTTGTGGGTCCGCCATAACATTGCCAAAGAAAATTGTAGAGGACAAGAATTTTATTCTTCACTTCGGACAACGGGGCTCCACGATTAACTAAATTAAAGGCGTTTTTGACGCCCTCTCCCCAATTTTAGACAAAGAAAGTCAAGACAGAATGAACAGCAGCCTCACGTCCACCCAGAGAACCAAAATCAAGTTTGTTGGGACAGGGAGCTCGAAATTGCAACGTTTTATACCTACACCCCCCACCTTGGCAGCAAGGCCAGTATATGTGGTGCCAACAGCGATTGGCCTGATCCCAACATCTTTTTTGGGTAAGTATGTAGGTACGCACAAATTAGCACCGTATAAAACTTCGACAATGTCCCTACTGACTCGACCAGATAACATGAGGTTAATTAAAACGATTAGATCTCTCAAAAGAACTCGTCTACATTTTAAGCTCCACTATACCTACTTACAAGTATTAAAAACTTGCTTCATAACTATAGTTTTAACCGACTTCCAAAAAAAGGAGGAGGTTATCAATTCGACCCCTATGTTTTTTTTTTTTTTTTTTTTTTTTTTTTTTTTTTTATGTATGTTACCTGATTTCTCGAGAACCTCTGAACCGATTTTAAAATTTATTTTTGTGTTCGGATGGGTATGCTTCCCGAATGGTCCCATATAAATTTTTTTGAAATCGGTCAAGTAGTTTTTGAAATATGAACCAAAAACTGAAAAATTGCGTATCTGGATGACGTTGTAGATTTCACAAAAGTTATGAATCTCGACCCTGTCAATACAAAATTGTGTAAATGCTTTAATAAAAACTTGTTTTAACCCCGACCAAAAAAAGGGGTGTTATAAGTGACGTCGATGTCTGTCTGTGTGTCTGTCTATCTGCTGTGGCACCGTAGTAGAACTCTAACAGATGGGCCGATTTCGATGCGGTTTCTTTTATTTCAAGGTTAATACCATAGCAGATGTTCTTAGCTATGTCTGGTTAATGTCGATTCAAGATGGCCGCCTCCACAAAATGGCGGACAAAATATTTTCACAACCTACCTCAATTTGGGTATCAAATGAAAGGGCTTGACTAGTAGAGTACTAGGTATGTACTATAACAAATTTCAAATCCAAAATGGCCACCACGACAAAATGGCGAATTATATTATATTTTCATTACTACCTCAATTTGGGTATCAAACGAAAGAGCTTGACTAGTAGAATACTTTTCACTATGAAAAATTAAAATCCAAGATGGCCGCTTCCACAAAATGCCGAAATACATTTCTTTTTTCACAACTCCCTTTATATGGGTATCAAATGAAAGGGATTGACTAGTAGAATGTTGTACAGGTAACAAATCCAAGGTAGTCGGGGGTTAATCAAAATTTTTAATTTTGTTCTTGTACACTAAAAAGAGTAAAATAAACTATTTTCGTACAAAAAATTAAACCGACTTCAAAACTACAAATAGGCACTCAAAAGCGAAAAATAAACTAAAATCATTGTTATAAGCGCTACTCACTCATCTATTTGAAGTCGGTGCCAGTCAGGTCAAAAGTTAGTAGATTGATGCTATGTAGGCACAGGTAAGTAGTATCTATCCTATACCTGTTAGATTTAGCTGGCACCGACTTCAAATAGATGAGTGAGTAGCGCTTATAACAATGATTTTAGTTTATTTTTCGCTTTTGAGTGCCTATTTGTAGTTTTGAAGTCGGTTTAATTTTTTGTACGAAAATAGTTTATCATCAACACTATTAGTATTTTTAACCCCCGACAAAAAAAAGGGGTGTTATAAGTTTGACGTCGATGTCTGTCTGTCTGTCTGTCTGTCTGTCGGTCTGTCTGTCTGTCTGTCTGTCTGTCTGTCTGTCTGCCTGTGTGTGTCTGTCTGTGGCACCGTAGAGCTCAAACGGATGGGCCGATTTCGATGCGGTTTTTTTTATTTGAAAGTTAATATCCGTGCGGGTGTTCTTAGCTATGTTTGGTTAATATCGATTCAAAATGGCCGCCTCCACAAAATGGCGGACAAAATATTTCTTCACAACCTACCTCAATATGGGTATCAAATGAAAGGGCTTGACTAGTAGAGTACTAAACACTATAACAAATTTCAAATCCAAGATGGCCGCCACCACAAAATGGCGAATTATATAATATTTTCACTACTGCCTCAATATGGGTATCAAATGAAAGGGCTTGATTAGTAGAATACTTTGCACTATGACAAATTTCAAATCCAAGATGGCCGCTACCACAAAATGGCGAATTACATTTCCTTTTTCACAATTCCCTTAATATAGGTATCAAATGAAAGGGCTTGACTAGTAGAATGTTCTACAGATAACAAATCTAAGGTAGTCGGGGGTTAATCAAAATTTTTAATTTTGTTCTTGTTATAAACACTAGTAATGACGTGGATTTGTGCTAGGCATCGATTCACATTAAATTAAAAAAATACGATTATAAAAATAGGGTTTAAAATAGAATAATACAATCTACTTAAGTACATAAATAATTTGGTCTACGAGTATTTTCCAAAAAATCATAATCTATATTTTACCTTAACTTTAGGGAAAATAATTTCAGTTTAGTATAGCAACACTAACTAATTTTCGTTGAGGTGTTGTGTTTCTATTCATCAATCGAAATGAAATCGCCTAAATTATATAAATAGCAGTAAAATATTCAAATTTTCCTATGAAATGATATTCCTCTTTCCTTTTCTTATTTTTGGGAACAATGTTTGCAATGTTTGAAGACACAAGACGGCATAATCTTAAACAAAACTTAAAATCGCACGGGACTCCCGTACGAGACGGAAGTCCGTTTCGTACTGACTGGAGTTTGTATTTGCTTTGGCGTTTGATATTTGCTTTCTGGACCTAAGGATCTGTGTTCCGAACGTTCCATCTGCCTTTTGTTTTAGAAATCTGTGCCCTTTCATTTGATACCCATATTCACAGATTTCTAAACAGATGAAACCTTCGTGAACGACACTGTGAGGCCAGTAATTAGTTATGTATGCGTGACAGCTCTCACCGACGTTGTCAAATTACTCACGTTGATGTGCGTGTAATGTTCCCAGTCTTAAGAAAAAAAATCCCACTATTGTTGTCTTAGCTTCGGAAATCTTCGCGTATAATAAACACATATTATATTATAATGTTAAAATAATTTATTATTACACCGATTATATATTATGCAAGGATTTCTTGTTATTACTATTTCCATCCTATGAAGTTAAGAATTTTAATTTAGCATGCAACTAAAAATTCGAATATTCGTACAGAAAATTCGGAATAAAAAGACAACGCCGAATAATAGTAAAAGTTATGTGTGTGTTTATTTTGAGTATTCTATCGGAGCTTCTTGTGAAATTTTGAATATTATGCTTGACAAAAGGTGGCAACTACTCATTTAATATCGGTGAACACAGGACGTGCAGAGAATTGTTGTCAACTGATTTGATGTTGGGGGGCCAGATCATTCAATTTGTTTACTATCCAATCTTTGTCTGGACGCGTGTCGCAAACGAAAAGTTCACTTTTTCAAAAAATGTAGATACAAACCAACGAAAACCGTCTAAGAGTTTTTGTAAATCAGTTGAACATTATTCACATCGCCACCCAAAGTTACGTCGTCCAAATACCTAACGTTTACATTGGACTTCTCTGAGGTTTGATTGGAGTTTCTCTGAGGGATCGTATTCGGAACGAAGTGATCCGTCAGAGAACCAAGGTAACCGACATAGCTCAACGCATTAGCAAACTGAAGTGGCAATGGGCCGGTCATATCTGTCGCAGAACCGATAACCGTTGGAGTAGACGTGTTCTTGAGTGGAGACCACGAATCGGCAAACGTAGTGTAGGACACCCTGAGACTAGATGGAGTGACGATATACGGAAGACGGCAGGCAGTGGATGGAGACGTATAGCTGAGGATAGGGTTGAGTGGCGAGCCATGGGAGAGGCCTATGTCCAGCAGTGGACTAAGATAGGCTGATGATGATGATGATGACATTGGACTAGAGACATTAAATGATAGAGCGAATGGCCAGGGCGAAGGTCGCATGGCCGAAGATTCACCAAGTTGATAACCAACGGAAGATAGCATAGGATTGTTTTGATAATTTTGTGGTCTGCCATAACATTGCCAAAATTGTAGAAGTCAAGAATTTTATTCTTCACTTCGGACAACGGGGATCCACGATCAACCAAATTAAAGGCATTTTTGACGTTCACCTTTAACAGCCCTCTCCCCAATTTTGGACAAAGAAAGTCAGGACAGAATGAACAGCAGCCTCACGTCCACTCAGAGAACCTAAATCAAGTTTGTTGGGACAGGGAGCTCGAAAGTTTTATACAACCCACCTTGGCAGCAAGGCCAGTATATGTGGTGCCAACAGCGATTGGCCTGATCCCAACATCTTTTTTGGGTAAGTATGTACGCACAAATTAGCTAGCACCGTATTTTTTTTTTTTTTTTTTTTAACTTTTATAGGTTTACACTTGACCGCCATCTCGCCTGATGTTAAGCGACGATGCGGTCTACGATGGAGCGTGTTTACCTAGAAGAAACCGATTCACTCTCGATTTGAAGACACAAAGATTGTAACCATCGGGGAAAACCCACTCAGGCAACGTATTCCACAGCCTAGACGTTCTTATCACAAAAGTAGAGTCAAATCTCTTCGTTCGTGTCTTTGGAACATCAACCATGAAACGATGTCGCTTTTTCGAGCTACGAGCACTCCGATAGAAAAAAGGGCAAGGTGGTATCAGATCATGCAAATCAGTCGCACACTCTCCAAAGTGTATCCGATAAAAAACCGATAGGCTGGCAATTTTTCGGCGATGATCAAGACTTTGTAGTCTTTTTCGCAGAAGAGAGTCATTGCCTATGAGCCTTTTGGCACGTCTCTCGATCGATTCCAGGGCCTCCAGCTGATACTTAGCCGATCCATCCCAAAGGTGCGAACAGTACTCCATACAAGAGCGAATCTGTGCTTGATACAATGTGAGCAACTGTTCAGAGTTGAAGTACCTTCGCACCTTTGAGAGGACACCTAGTTTTTTGTCAGCTAATTTAGCCTTGGACTCGATATACGAGCCAAAGTTGAGCGTGGATGTCAAAGTAACGCCCAAAAGCTCAAGACGGTCAGAAACTGGCACGGATACACCACGAAAAGTAGGAGTCAGTTGGAATGGACTCCTTTTTGCGGAGAACAGACACGCCTGCGTCTTACTCTCGTTGAACTTGACCAGATTGGCATCACCCCACTCAGACACCGCCTCAAGGGTCAAGCTCAAACGTTCAATCAAACTCTCTCTCAGTACCTGGGTTTGCTGCCCACTGGCTCTCGCGCTAGATATGTAGCTCTCTACAACGGTGCTATCATCTGCGTACCCAAAGATACCGGGCTTCAACAGATCATTAATATGTAGCAGGAAAAGTGTCGCAGAGAGTACCGACCCTTGAGGGACTCCAGCATTGATAGCCATTTGATCCGACGAGCAGCCATCAATGACGACTCGTATGGATCGATCCCTCAAGAAGTCCGATATCCACGCAATAAACCCAGGAGACAAACCATAACTTGAAAGCTTGCTTATAAGGCCATCATGCCAATGTCACTACTGACTCGACCAGATAACATGAGGTTGATTAAAACGATTAGATCTCTCAAAAGAACTCACCTACTTTTTTAAGCTCCACTATACCTACTTACTTCATAACTATAGTTTTCATCAACACTATTAGTATTTTTATAAACACTAGTAATGACGTGGATTTGTGCTAGGCATCGATTGACATTAAATTAAAAAATTACGATTAAAAATAGGGTTTAAAATAGAATAATACAATCTACTTAAGTACATAAATAATTTGGTCTACGAGTATCTTCAAAAAAATCATAATCTATATTTTACCTTAACTTTAGGGAAAATAATTTCAGTTTAGTACAGGAACACCAACCAATTTTCGTTGAGGTGTTGTGTTTCTATTCATCAATCGAAATGAAATCGCCTAAATTATACAAAATGCAGTAAATATATTCAAACTTTCCTATGAAATGATATTCCTCTTTCCTTTTCTTATTTTTGGGAACAATGTTTGCAATGTTTGAAGACACAAGACGGCATAATCTTGTACACAACTTAAAATCACACGAGACTCCCGTACGAGACGGAAGTCCGTTTCGTACTGACTGGAGTTTGTATTTGCTTTGGCGTTTAATATTTGCTTTCTGGACCTAAGGATCTGTGTTCAGCACGTTCCATCTGCCTTTTGTTTTAAAAATCTGTGCCCATATTGAGGTAGGTTGTGAAGAAATATTTTGTCCGCCATTTTGTGGAGGCGGCCATTTTGAATCGATATTAACCAAACATAGCTAAGAACACCCGCACGGATATTAACTTTCAAATAAAAAAAAACGCATCGAAATCGGCCCATCCGTTTGAGCTCTACGGTGCCACAGACAGACACACACACAGACAGACAGACAGACAGACAGACAGACAGACAGACAGACAGACCGACAGACAGACAGACAGACAGACATCGACGTCAAACTTATAACACCCCTTTTTTTTGTCGGGGGTTAAAAATATGGAACACTGTGTTTTTTGTTTTATCAAATTACTAAAATACATTTTTTTTACTGTAATAGGTTTGCACTTGACCGCCATCTCGCCTGATGTTAAGCGATCTACGATGGAGCGTGCTTGTCTAGAAGAAACTGATTCACTCTCGATTTGAAGTCACCAAGATTATAATTATCGGGGAAAACCCACTTAGGCAACGCAAATCGACAAAGATCAGCAAACGTCTGGATATCCTTCAAAGATTTATACTCATTTGAGTTTGTATTGGACGGGTTTAATCACGATATTATTAATTGTATAATTACCTCGACGTTTCGGCAGCGTTACAACCGCCGTGGTCAGACTGAAGAAATTGCGGGTCGTCTCATTGCGAAATGAGACTTGAGCCAATCGATGCAGACAAGAGAGTTCTGAGTGGAGCTTTGAGTATGAATAATCTGTTTGTGAGTGGTGATGACTGTCTGAAGCGCTTGTTCGGACTGTGTAGTTATGTAAACTCTTTGGTTAGTTACCGCTAGTGACGTGCTGCGGTGGGGAATAGTTGTTCAGGCTGTCGGCGTAGAGCGAAGTGTACTTCGCCGTGAGCCGCGGTCGGGGCCGGTACTCCGCTAGCGTGGTGTGGTATGGAGAGTACTTCTTGTCGAGGTCACCGTCGGACTCGTCCAGGTTCTTTATTGACGCTGAGCCGCCGTAGCTGCGGACCTACGCGAAAATATAAAAAAATATTATACAAGAACAAAATTAAAAATTTTGATTTACCTCCGGCTACCTTGAATTTTAAATTTATCATTATGTGTCATAATATTCTACTAGTAAAGCCCTTTCATTTGATACCCATTTTGAGGCGATGAAAAAATATTTCATTGACATTTTGTGGAAGCGGACATTTTGAATCCATACATAACTAAGAATCTCCACAAGGAAATTGGTTTTTAGCCCCCGACCAAAAAAAAGGATGTTTGGTTGACGTCGATGTTTGTCTGTCTGTGACACCGTAGAGCTCAAACGGATGGGCCGATTTGATGCGGTTTTTTTAATTTGAAAGTTAATACCCGTGCGAATGTTCTTAGTTATGTTTGGTTAATATCGATTCAAGATGGCCGCCGCCACAAAATGGCGGATCAAATATTTCTTTACAACTTACCTCAATATAGGTATCAAATGAAAGGGCTTGACACTAGTCAAGCCCTTTGATTTTTTATATAGTATAGTACTCTACTAAAAATACTATTTTATTACTAAGAATATATTTTTGGTTTTTACTGTAAGTTCCATGTTTAAATTGTAAATAAATAAATACACCATAAAAAATCAAATCTAAGATGGCCGCCACCACTAAATGGCGAATTATATTATTTTTTTCACTACTACCCTCAATATGGGTATCAAACGAGAGAGCTTGATTAGTATAATACATTTCACTATGACAAATTTCAAATCCTAGATGGCCGCTTCCACAAAATGGCGAAATACATGTCTTTTTTCACAACTCCCATATGGGTATCAAATGAAAAGGCTTCACTAGTAAAATGTTGTACAGATAACAAATCTGAGGTAGTCGGGGTTAGTCAAATTTTTAATTTTGTACTTGTAAAATAAAAAAACCGCTTCAAAATCGGTCCATCCGTTTGAGAGCCACGGTGCCACAGACAGACAGACAGCCAGCCAGACAACCATCGACGTCGAACTTACAACATCTTTTTGGTCGGGGCTTAAAAAATATATGTATTGTCATGTGACTCCAAGCAACAAATTCGTAAAAATAATTGCTTAATTTTATTATTTACTATCTATTATTTACTATTATTTACTATTATTATGTCCGCCCCGGCTTCGCCCGTGGTAGGTACATTATATAGCACTCATCGGGATCCCGTACATATCCAACGGTGAAAGAATGACTGAAATCGGTACATTCATTCCTGAGTATTCTTATCGCTTTCAAACAACAAACCTCTTTAGCTACCTGCTACGCCACCTGTCGGAAATTGTCAGTCGTATCAACTCAGATTTAGAAACAAATTTGAATAGCAAAGGTTTATATTCAATGATGCAATCTTAGACACATGCTGTCATGTCAAAGCACGGTACGAAAACTCTCAAAAAGGAAGATTTTTTCCCTTTTTTGTTATATTCTTGTTTCATGCTCCGCTTCTATTGATAGTAGCGTTAAGTTCTATTGTATCTATAGCCTTCCTCGATAAATGGACTATCTAATAGAAAAATAAACTTTCAATTCGGAGGAGTACTTCCCGAGATCCTAGCGTTCAAACAAACAAACTCTTCAGCTTTAAATATTAGTATAGATCATCATCATCTGCATAAATGGTCACGGGTAGTTTTTACGCGTTACTTTCGTCATATATTTTTCTTACGGTCTTAGTCTAAATTTTTTGTCAGTTCAGTCTCGCAGTGAAATCCCCATCGTCTCTAAGCCAGCTGTAAGGAACTTCGTTCCAATAACAATAAAAAATGCATATTTTCGAAATTTTTAAGTTGATTCAGTATGCCTAGGAGCCATCGATATGTATACAACTATAAAATCGGCGTTATCTCTTTTGAGCGATCTTTGTTCACCAAACTAGTATTATCAATTACGGGACATCGAGAATCTGATATTTCGGTCCAGTTTCATGCACAATGATCACAGGCAAATTGACTACTTATTTATTAATAGTGAAGCTAGTCTCGCTCTATTTAACCACGGTAAATATTCCATAATTGACATTCTCTTATTAACGTTAGTATATAAATATGAGTATTGCATAAGTACTTACACTAGGTGCGTAGTTCCCCGAGAGAAAGTATCTCAACTTCGATACAGCCTCTTTATACGCCAACTCTGTATAATCCGGTACTCTCTTCAATCCATATTCGCTCATTTTGGTCGTAGTCGGGCGCCTGTAGGCATATTTCGAATAAAAATAAGTCATTATTTGCGACAAATTTTAAAATTACGATGTTGTCCCCTCCCTACGAACAAAACCTTAGAAATCACATTTTGAAATTTGAATAGAGAACAAAAATAAAAGTTGAATTTCGAAATTGGAACTAAGGTTGCGCATTGCGCCGGGAATTTGAGTCGAGTGGTGTTTTTGATTAAATATGGTATCGATTTCACAAAGCAGTTGCTATGGCAACCGTTGTTGACGTCAACAGATTGTTTGAAGCCCTATTGGCGGGTTGGTATCTATTTTATAAGGATTTAGGATACTACTGATATCTAGGCAGAATTTCGATCAGTAATTAGCAGTAAGTAGATACAAGCGACCTACCTAAAACCATAAATAGATAATTTGATGTAACATGGTTGGAGAATTTGGACATAGAGCGGCGTAAATAATCCTATTAATGTTTTGAATAAAATAATTGTGAAAGTCTATATATGTAGGGATGTTTTCACTCTCTCAAGCAAAATTTGGTAAGGATCTGAATGAATTGGTAGCTAATGGTCTGGAGGAATACAAGACTATTTTTACCCTTAAAAAATAAGAGATCGCAGAGAATCTGGATGAAAGAAAAGATTTGAGAACTCTCCAGTGGAAGCATGGAATGCTACTATTGACATTCTACTAATATCATAAATAAATAACTATTGGTGGGTAATTCACACACAACACCATCTGACTCCAAACTAAGCAAAGCTTGTACTATGGCGGCCAGATAGCTGATATAATACTTATATAGGTTTAGTAGTAGTAGGACTCTTGGCAGAGTCCGCCTGGGGAAGCACCACACCTTTGCCAGTTATTCTAGCGCCAAGCAGTAATGTGCAAACATTACTGTGTTCCGGTTTAAAGGGCATTGTTTCCAGAGAAATTACAGGGCTTAGAGATATAACATCTTAGATCTCTGGGTGACGAGCGCAGTGCAGTGCTAGGTAATGATTTGGACTCTTCATGTTCCAATAGCTGCGTGTCACTGTGCTGTTATGTGGCAGGCATCTTGCTTACCATCAGGCACATGTCCTGCTCGTCTCAACACTTTTTATTAAAAAAAAACATACTTATTATACATAGAAACACATACATTTTAAAGTTTGGATGTATGTTGCTCAAGCACGTCGGAATAGTTGAAAGGATTTAATTGAAATTTGGAACGCAGCTATATTATTATAGTCCAGGATAGCACATAGGTTACTTTTTATTGCGGGAAAATATGGGAACGATCAGTAGGCGGGTAAATCCTTTAAATTCTATCGCTTCGCATGTAGATAGTGATGTGCTCAAATATTTTTGAAGTGAAAACTGTTTTCACTTTTCACTACTTATTAGTTGGTGAAAAACATTATAGGCTCGCGTCACGCCGCATCGCGTCGTTGCGGCATGGAAAGTTATATTTAATTTAATTACATGTGCTAAACGAGATGCGAACCCGCGCGCGCACTCTCCTTGAAAAAGATCGCCGGACGCGATCGAAACTTGAGTCGGACTGGACTGACTATATTAAACGTGAGTTACCCGTGTATTTATGTAAAATTTAATTACCTACATCTTGCCGTTTGCTGTGGAAACTGTAGGGCCGTAAATTGCGAAAGCAAAGAAGTTCGTGGCGGACACCGTTTGAGGGAGAGAACGAGTGACCATCGAGTAGGTTGGTTCTTGACTCAGCAGATCTCCCTGGCCATACAGAGGGGAACGCAGCGAGTGTTCTGGGCACGTTCGGGCAGGGGTCAATTCGCGGTCGTCTCTTTGACCTTATTTGATTTGGATTTTTTTATTATTGTTTTCTCTGGAGAGTTATAATGGTACTTACTAGTACACTCCGCGAGATATAAGCTGAGCTTTGCATTTGTGTGAGTGTACATGTGATAGTGTAGGTGTGACAACCGGCCTTAGGCGCGGCGCCATTCTGTCTCGCCGCGCTCCTGCCTGATTGGTGATCACTCACACTAATGAAAGCTCAGCCTATACCTCGCGGACAAAATTTCAAGCTCCTGCCTGATTGGTGATCACTCACACTAATGCAAAGCTCAGCTTATACCTCGCGGAGTGTAAGTAGTTATATACTAAGACTCGTACAAAAATGTGTTGCAAAAATCTAAAAAGTTTATTTAAGGTAATTTGAAATTTTAATTCACCGACCGATTATTTTAAACGACCAATTCTTGTAGGTATATAGGTATATATAGAAGCTGAATCTCGGAAACAGCTCGAACGATTTTCATGAAATTATGTATACAGGGGATTTCGGGGACGATACATCAATCTAGCTCGGTTTTTTTTTTAACATAATTTTATGCGGATTTTTAGCCAATGAAAAACTCCTACAATGACATTAGAATACGATAACTTATTTCGACATTGTTCTTTAAGTTTTAATGGTTCGGAAGGAATATGCTCGCCCTTGGAATCAACAGGCCCCGGTTCGAATCCTGATGGTTACACTCGGGTCTTTTCTTTTTGTCCTTTTTTTTCTGAGAAAATCTTTTACTTGTAGCCCTTTATAAACGCATTTAAACCGAGCAAAGCTCGGTCAACCAGGTACTCTTTATATTAAGTAAGTCATTATGACATTATTATTTAACCGTCTTTAAAAAAGGAGGAGGTCCTCGATTCGGTTGTATGTTTTTGAAGTGAAAACATCTTTTGGCGCAGCACAGACCGATTTTTCGTGGGCTGTGAATTGAATTCTAGCGTTACGCTCGGGAATGATAAGAAATCTTCGGGACCATGGCCTTTTGCCATCTAGAAACGCGGGAGCATTTCCCATGGGCACGCCCTCCGGTTTCACCCGCGTAGTTTCCAAAGTTACCTATCAAATTCAGAGTTATAAGTTTTATTTTTATCGGCAGTTCCTATGACTGGCAATTTTTTTTTTGTGTGTGTAGGTATGTTATTATATAGCTCCGCCAATTCTGAATCTATTTCGAATGATTTTTGTCTGTTAAATCATTGGTTAGAGTTAATATAAATTTTATCGAAATCAGTGTAAGAGTTTTCGAAATATGAAAAAAAAAATCTAAATTTACTTTTGTCTACCTCGACGATTTAGTGGCTGCTTATCGGTCGAGTATCTGAATTTAATTTGAAACAGTTTTTTTTTATATTATTGTATTTTTTGTATTTTCAGAGAAATCAAATTATTATTCATATAACAACACGAGAATATTCTTCATTAGCGCCATTTTGCGAGTGTTAGTTACTGATTTATAATTTATCCGTCACATTAATGATATAGGGTACATTAGAACACCTCAAATTATTTCTTTCATATCTATATATACTATATGTCTGTATATACATTTGTAATTTTTTTTTGTAGAGTAGATTGCTTATTATACTTTCAAAATAATGCTTAATCTTGGTTAAAAATATATTTTGAGGCTGCATTTTTTACGCACTCCGTTAGGTTTGTACTCGTACGTTGCACCGAGCAAGTAAACCGACTTCGCAGATTTAGCGAGCACATGACGCGTATCAAGTTTATAATTTTGGTTAATTATAAATTAATAATGTAACTTCAACATTCGATTTTACAATAAAATATTGAAAGGCATCTTACTTAACTACGTTTTAATAGTAACCTGCATTTTTTTTATTTTTGAAGTGAAACCTTCTTTTGGCGTGTCACAGATAGATTTTTCGTGGGCTGTGAATTGAATTCTAGCGTCAGCTATTGCTTTGGGACTGATAAGAAATCTTCGGGTAAACTCGAGACCATGGCCATTTGCAATCTAAAAATGAAACATAAAAAAACAATTGGCAGTCATAAGGAATACCAATAGAAGTGAAAACTTATAACACAGAATTTGATAGCTCACTTTGGAAACTACGCGAGTTAATCTAGAGGCCGCTGCTAGTCTGAAATAAATCTTCAAAGCATTGTTGTCTAAATGAGTCTTCTAATCATGATTAGAAGACTGGGGATCATGGCCACCTAGGAATGCGTTAGCATTACTTTTTATCACTATTTTACCATGGCCATCTAGAAGTGCGTGCCGAGTAGATCCCGAGTTCACCCGAAGATTTCCTTCATTTACCAACGTGACGATGAGCTTCATTCACAGCCCATGTAAAATCTGTGTAGGTATGGTGCGAAAAAAGATGGTTTCACTTAAAAAAAAAAATGTATTAACTTTTCTCAAAAACTATCAAAATGTTTCCAAACTGTTTTCAAAATGAAACTATAACTTACCTTAGCTTATTATTCCTCTTCAGTTTCCCATTCATCTCCTTATCAGACCCGGCGCTCGACCCGCTCTTGGCTCGATATCCCCCAGACTTTGACTTAGTCAAATAACTTGTGGAGCCCATCACTATTTCCCGCCTAATCTCAAACTCCCGCCAAAATCTATGCCAATTTTATTGCAACTTCCGACTGGCCGTTTGTCTTTTATTAGTAGAAGACAACACGCAAATTTCGAATTCAAAAATAGAATGAAATTTTGAATATTGAACGCATCGCGACGAACCGTTTCAGCCAGTACGGTAAATGGAATGAATTCGGAACGTAGTTTTTGGAGTTTCCTGTATTTCGTCCCTTTCGCACGTGCGTAGGAATTCATGCAACGGCGCCGCTCTAACGGATTAGTTTTCTTTAGAACTTTATAGTCGAGGAGGTTATTGGAACTTAAGGTAGATAAGTAAGTATTCGTAAAATCCGAGTTTATAGTGGGTTCATAGGTACTAAGAGAGTTACGGCATCCTATTAGGAAAATTGCCCGGCTTTTGTGCGCTGGAACCATAATAAATACAGAAATAGGATAGTGGTTTTAAGAGTACTTTGTGAAATGGTAAGTATCTTTAACGCACTAAGCTTGAAACGTTTATCATTTTGTTAAAAAATGAGTTTAATGCTCGTCTGATGTTAAGCGATCATGCGATCTACAATGAGGCGTGAACCTTGTCTAGAAGAAACCTATCAAGAAAATTCACTTTTTTTTATTACAGCACAGGGACTGCCGAGAGAAATGAAAACTTATAACTTTAAATTTTAGTATAAAACAAAAGATTTCACGTTAATAAAAAGAATCTTATCACACACATCCTGCTTTCCCGCTCCGCTCCGATAGTAGGTATATAATGTTTTTTACCTATTGCACTTACTTCTTGCAGTCGGGTGTTTTAAATTAAAGTTATCTACACGGCTAAAAGCTTTAGCAGTACATATAGCTCACAATTTTTAAATGTTTTGTTCGGCTCCTCAGCTATGCGCCTGGCGGTATCTCGCGTGCCTAAGACGAGACAGGAAAGCGTACGAAGGGACGATTACTGTCACGCGACATGATACGTCTCAACAGTAAAACATAAATCATAGTCCCATACTTTATTGTTGAAATTATGACGGTGTTTGGTTCGAGAATACGAGGAAACGATCGATTGGAATGTCGGCAAGTTTTGACGTAAACTCAACTACAATAGTCCATATATTTGTTTTTTTAAAACGAAAACTTCTGTTCGCACCACACACAGATTTTTTCTAGGCTTTGAATGAGGCTCGTCACATAGTAAAAGTTTCGCTCGGCTGAACACAGCACCACCGAGTGTGCATGAGCGAGAATGATATAGTCAGCTGCTGCTGTATATCTGCTGTCACTGTCTTGTCTCTGTGTTTACTATAAAATCAAAAACAATAAAAATATTCAACAGATTATTTTTCGTTTTCTTATTGTAGTTTTTTGGAGAGATAACTTCTTTTGGGCGCACCACAGACATTTTTCGTGGGTTATGAATTGAATTAGCGTCACGCTCGGGAATGTTAAAAAATCTTCGGGTAAACTCGGGACCATGGTCATTGGACATTTAGAAATACATCAGCATTCCCCATAGGCTATCTAGAAATGCGTCAGTATTCTAGATGGCCATGCCCTCTGGTTTCACCCGCGTAGTTTCCAATGTGAGCTATCAAATTTTCACTTCTTTTAGCAGTTCCTATGACTGCCAATTTTTTTTATTTTACTTTTATAGCGACGATGCCGACCACGATGTATCGCGCTTGCCTAGAAAAAAAAATAGGTTTCATTTATTGGTTGGACTCTATGCAGAACCCACTTGGGAAATACCTTTACCGGTTACTCAACCGCCGGCGTCGATGAGAAATGATTGGGTGATTTTACGAACCAAAAACCAAAATATGTATTTTATGATTATACTAGTATCGCCTCGCGGTTTCACATGCTTAGTTCCCGTTATTTTACCGGAACAAAAAGTAGCCTATGTAATTCTTCCAGATCTATCTGTGTTCCAAATTTCTACCTAACGAGATAATATAACGGGAATGGGTACTAGTCCTAAATTTATTTATTGTAAATTTCATTATTTGGATGTTTGTTGCTCAATCACGTCGTAATAACGGACGGACGGGGTGAAATTTGGAACACAACTACGAGTAGACTATAAATAATAATAATCTATACTATCTATACTAATATTATAAAGAGGAAAGATTTGTTTGTTTGTTTATTTGTAATGAATAGGCTCGAAACTACTGGACCGATTTCAAAATTCTTTCACCTTTGAAAGCTACATTATCCCCGAGTAACATAGGCTATATTATATTTAAAAAAATTAGGAATCCTTACTAAAACTCCAATAATGTAACATAAGGTGTAAAAAAGACCTGAAAATTCCTTACGTCGCGTGCGCTGCGAAAACTATTGATGATAGAACAAAATCATTACTACGACTTTGCAGAACTCATCATTATCTACAAAAAGTGTCGCGAGTCAATGTAATAAAATAAAGTGCCGCGCGGCTCTCGCGCGATCGGCTCTCCTACGCAGCGGTCGTGTGCGTGATCGTATGATTTTAGCTTGAAAAATTTTGAATTCGTTTTAAATTCGTTTCGTAGGTAAATAAGTATATGATAATAAATATTATATTTTAATGTAACTTTTCAAACTGCTTATAGTAGTATTTTATGGGTATTCATTCCTGTTCAAAATTTAAGCAAAAAATTTAGTAAAGGTAGTTTTCTACGCCCATATTTTAATTTTCTTTCAATAAGTACCTACTACTTACCTGATAATAAATATTATATTTTAATTATTCAAACAGCTTAGTACTTCATATAGTCCAATAAGCAAAATTTAGTAAAATCCTGTTTAATTATTTATTTCCTTCTATTTTTCATTTTATAATGCCAAAAAGATCAAGATATCAACTTTCTAAACATAGTTCCCAGGCGAGGGCAATAAAAATACGGCGTAATGAGGAATCTTCATCAGAAACTGAAAATCGCCTTGCAAGTCGGAGAGAATACGCGTCGCAATCGCGTGCTAGAGAGTCAAGTATCGAGCGTTCGCGCGGCTTGCTGAACAAAATTTTATCACTGGCCCAGCAGCTGGTCAACTAGCTCATATACCGAGGATACCGATGATTCCAACTGATCTGCCAATCCCTTTTAAACGACTTCAGTTTCCGGTGAAATCATCTTTCGCGTTAACTATTAACAAGTCCCAGGGCCAAACCTTCGAATTATAAGGGATCGACCTACGAAAAGAATGTTTCACTCATGGCCAACTGTAAATCTCCTGAAAATCTATTTATTTTGCTGCCACAAAATAAAACTACTTCAAATATCGTTTACAGGAAGCTCTGACTCACTAAAACTAATGGATTTTTTTGTAAATAATATTATATATGTATAAAATTTTAAAATAAAAATACAAAAACATTAATAAAACTCATAAAAATTCAAACTCCTTTATAATTTTACTTTTTTAAACCCGATACAAAAAAAAGGGTGTGTGTGTGTATGTACCCGTGCGAAGCCGGGGCGGGCCGCTAGTAAATAAATATTGGTGGAGAATTCACACACCATCACCAACACCATCTGACCCCAAACTAAGCAAATCTTGTAATATGGCTGCCATGTAACTATAGTCTGGAAGAACACATAATAAGATAGATAGATAAACTCTTTATTGGACTTAACCACGGATATTCGGACTTAACAAAACGAACAATCTTAAAAATAGCGTACCAAATGGCAACCTTATCGCTAAAAGCGATCTCTTCCAGGCAACCGTGGTATGGAAAAGGAGTTGACGGGAAAGACGGGAGTAATCAATTAAAGAGTAAATTGATATCTACAAAATAAAATAAATAAGGCACTAATTACCTATTTACTAAAATATAATAAACTAGTGGCCCGCCCCGGCTTCGCACGGTACATACACACACACACCCTTTTTGTATCGGGTTTAAAAAAGTAAAATTATAAAGGAGTTTGAATTTTTTTATGAGTTTTTATTAATGTTTTTGTATTTTTATTTTAAAATTTTATACATATATAATATTATTTACAAAAAAAATCCATTAGTTTTAGTGAGTCAGAGCTTCCCTGTAAACGATATTTGAAGTAGTTTTATTTTGTGGCAGCAAAATAAATAGATTTTCAGGAGATTTACAGTTGGCCATGAGTGAAACATTCTTTTCGTAGGTCGATCCCTTATAATTCGAAGGTTGGCCCTGGGACTTGTTAATAGTTAACGCGAAAGATGATTTCACCGGAAACTGAAGTCGTTTAAAGGGATTGGCAGATCAGTTGGAATCATCGGTATCCTCGGTATATGAGCTAGTTGACCAGCTGCTGGGCCAGTGATAAAATTTTGTTCAGCAAGCCGCTGCGAACGCTCGATACTTGACTCTCTAGCACGCGATTGCGACGCGTATTCTCTCCGACTTGCAAGGCGATTTTCAGTTTCTGATGAAGATTCCTCATTACGCCGTATTTTTATTGCCCTCGCCTGGGAACTATGTTTAGAAAGTTGATATCTTGATCTTTTTGGCATTATAAAATGAAAAATAGAAGGAAATAAATAATTAAACAGGATTTTACTAAATTTTTGCTTATTGGACTATATGAAGTACTAAGCTGTTTGAATAATTAAAATATAATATTTATTATCAGGTAAGTAGTAGGTACTTATTGAAAGAAAATTAAAAATATGGGCGTAGAAAACTACCTTTTACTAAATTTTTGCTTAAATTTTGAACAGGAATGAATACCCATAAAATACTACTATAAGCAGTTTGAAAAGTTACATTAAAATATAATATTTATTATCATATACTTATTTACCTACGAAACGAATTTAAAACGAATTCAAAAATTTTTCAAGCTAAAATCATACGATCACGCACACGACCGCTGCGTAGGGAGCCGATCGCGCGAGAGCCGCGCGGCACTTTATTTTATTACATTGACTCGCGACACTTTTTGTAGATAATGATGAGTTCTGCAAAGTCGTAGTAAATGATTTTGTTCTATCATCAATAGTTTTCGCAGCGCACGCGACGTAAGGAATTTTTCAGGTCTTTTTTACACCTTATGTTACATTATTGGAGTTTTAGTAAGGATTCTAATTTTTTAAATATAATATAGCCTATGTTACTCGGGGATAATGTAGCTTTCCAAAGGTGAAAGAATTTTTGAAATCGGTCCAGTAGTTTCGGAGCCTATTCATTACAAATAAACAAACAAACAAATCTTTCCTCTTTATAATATTAGTATAGATATAGACATACATTCTAATAATAATACATACTACATAATACATGAAAAACATTTTTTTCATATTTATACTAATTAATACATTTGCAATTAATGTAGGTAACAACACCGTTTAAAGAAAAAAAAATACACAATATCAGCCTCAGATTTCAGCAGGTCTATTCTAAATAGTGTTTTTTGACTTGCGGAGTGACGGAGCTTGTCTTATTTCCACAGCTATATTAAGCTATTTTTTTCCCCGATAAATCAACGAGAACGGAATCTACGCGGGTAAAAATGTCGGGTGTTGCTAGTAAAATACATGAATAACTGTTTTCAAGTGTAGTAAAAAAATTGTATCGACCAATGCGGTCTAATGAAAACCTATTAACGATGTAAAAAGTTTTTGAATAAACTATGTTCTAAAATCTGAAAAAGCGTAAACAAGTAATCAATTCGGTGGCAGGCGGTGCCTCGCGTGTCGGCCGCCATTACGGCCCATCACGGCCCATCCACGCTTATGTTCTTTTTATTCAAGAAACCAAGCTTACCTTTGATGCTATCTCTGTGAAAAGGGCAATGGTTTTTGGGTACAGCGAATAATTTAGGATGAAAGGCTGGTGGCGGTTTTCTTTTTACAGCTAATATATAGAATAGATAATATTAAGCAGAATGGACGTCACCCCCCGCTGATTTGATGCTACTTCTTTTCTCAGGCCGTTTTGGGGCTTAATGGCTTTGAGAAACACCTAACAAAGGGTTGTTATCAAATGATAATCTATCCTAATATTATAAAGCTGAAGAGTTTGTTTGTTTGAACGCTAGGTTCTGGGGAAGTGCTGGTCTGAATTGAAAGATTCTTTTTCTATGGGATAGTCCATTTATCGAGGAAGGCTATAAGGCTATAGAAAATAACGCTACTATTAACAGAAGTGGAGCATGAATCAAGAATGTAACAAAATCGGGAAAAAATATTCCATTTAGAGAGTTTTCGTACGTTTCGTGCTTTGACATGACACATGACAGCATGTGTCTAAGATTGCGTCATTGAATATCACAGATTACATACCTCTTGAATATAAATCCTGTTTACTAATCTCTGAGTTGGTACGACCAATTTCCGACAGGTGGCGTAGCAGGTAGCTGAAGAGGTGTGTTTTGTTTGAAAGCGAAATTTTCAGGAATGACTGAACCGATTTCTAAATTTTTTTCACCGTTTCATATGTGCGGGATCCCGATGAGTGCTATTATATGTTCCACGGGCGAAGCCGGGGCGGACATCTAGTCTTAATATATATAAATTATGCGTCACGTTGTTTGTCCGCGATGGGCTCCTAAATGACTTAGCCGATTTTAATCAAATTTGCACAACGTGTGCAGTTGGGTCCAACTTGAAGATAGGATAGTTTTTATTTGGGTTAGTAGTCTTTATGTGACAGTAGTTGACAGCTTCCAGATGCTTCTTTGAGAGTAGGTCTTAAGATGAATATGGCTAAGACGAAAGTGCTGTCCAGCGTCTCCGGAACCTCAAGATCAATAATGATTGGGAGAGAGAGGCTAGAGATGGTTGACAGCTACGTATATTGGCCACACTCTCTCTTTTGGCATAGAGCATCAGAAGAAGGAGATTGCTAGGCGGGTTCAGCTTGGATGAGCAGCTTTCAAAAAATTAGACGATACCCTTAAGTCACACTTTATACCCTAATGTTTGAAAACTCAACTTTTCAACCAATGTGACTTGCCTCATTACATACGGTACTGAAACATGGACGCTTACACAGGCTATACACAACATCAGAGTAGCACAGAGAGCCATGGAAAGGTCTCATCAGATCAGGCTCGGCATCAAACTGCAAGAGCGTATCCGGTATACCGAGATCCGACGATGAACGAACGTCCAGGACGTCGGAACTGCGGCAGCTGCAGTGCAGCTATAGTGGAGTTGGACAGGACACATTGCTCGACGCGATGATGATCGATGGAGTAAAGTTGTGACCGAGTGGTGGCCGAGGCAAGGTAGGCGGAGCGTCGGACGTCCAGCTGCAAGATGGGTCGACGATGTCATCCTTATCGCGGGTCGAACCTGGATACGATTGGCACAAGACCGAGGCAGATGGCATGAAATAAGAAAGGCCTAATACGTTCTAATACCACCTTGCCCTTTTTTCTATCGGAATGCTCGTAGCTCGAAAAAGCGACATCGTTTCATGGTTGATGTTCCAAAGACACGAACGAAGAGATTTGTCTCTACTTTCGTGATAAGAACGTCTAGGCTGTGGAATACTTTGCCTGAGAGGGTTTTCCCCGATAGTTACAATCTTTGTGTCTTCAAATCGAGAGTGAATCGGTTTCTTCTAGGTAAACACGCTCCATCGTAGACCGCGTCATCGTTTAACATCAGGCGAGATGGCGGTCAAGTGTAAACGTATATAAGTTAAAAAAGGCCTATACCCAGCAGTGGGATAAGAAAGGCTGTGGATGATGATGATGATGATGATGTGACAGTATCCGAGCGAAGCCGGAACGGGCCGCCAGTATTCTATGAAATACGACTATGTTGTTGAGTGCAGTTTGTACCAAAGTTTTCATGTAGAATATTTTTTATGAACAGTGACGAGTCGAGCAGGGCATGAGCCTGATGGTAAGCGACATGCCTGTACATAACAGCACAGTGACATGCTATTGGAACATGAACGAGTACAAATCATTATAGTCATTATAGTCCAATTTTTCTGAATATTGCAAGAAAGTTTTACAGTAAAAATTTGAGCGTAGAGTCCCTCCGTGAGGAAGAAATGAAACTTTTCACTCTCGCTTTGTCTCTTTTTATTACCCCTCCCCCGCAACAGTGATTTCATACTCCTGCATGGTAGCGGTAAACGTTCAACGCAACCTTGTTGGAAATCTCATAAGAAGTTCTTCTTCAAAATCTAAATTTAAGGGCTAAGCGATAAGGCCACTAGTTTAAATGTCTACTTTATAGTAGCTTAAGTCTCTTTTACTGTGCCGGTAAAAGATATGTACTTAAGCTACTACTATAAAGTAGTAGGTTCGTTTGGCCCCTAAATCCCTTAGTAGGTATTAATTCAAGTGCATATATAGATAATAATTTGTTACCAACGATGAAAGAAAACATCGAGACAACGTCAGCATGTTCTTAGAAAGATATCATACACCAACATAGCACTCACTTGCCAGCAGCGTGGTGGATTGTAGCCCTGACTCTCTCTCCTTGTGAGAGAAGGCCCTGAATCCCAGTACTGTATGCTGACGCTGATAATTATTCAGTTGTAGTTTTTAATTAAGAGTTTCCTTAAATTATGTCATTATAATCATCGAAATATCTGAAAATAGATGTATTTACTTGCATAACAATTGTTTGTCATTAATTAATACTAAAAAATATACCTAGGTATGTGTCCGATTTAGACGAAATTTACTGTAGGTTAAAATATAAACACTGAATACAAGATGTAACAATTTTATTTATAAAAGGCTAAGTCATGTATAAAAATATATGAGGGTCTACCGCCTAACTAGAACTGTCTTAGCTTTGATATTCCTCTCTCTTTTCTTTCCGCTTGAAATGATAGAGACCGCAATAGCAAAACGAATGCCGATTTAGTTTAGGCGGTAGAAGAGCCGATGCTTGTGAGCGCAGTTTTGGATTTTTTTCATAAAAACGCCTAATTTTTTACGGAAAGAAACAAAAACACTTTGTAACTTTTGTTTTAGAATAATAATTATTTAAAAAAAGTCGCGATCAACTTCTTTAGAGACTTTCACTAGACGGTTAGACCAAGGGTTAGATGCACGCGGCGGTCATCCTCTATACAGCGCGCATCATCAGGTGTAGCATCACTCTGCAGCCCTAACCAACGGTAGCTTGGGCCCTGCCCCGGTGCTGGCAGCTATCTAAGTATAGGTTTTTATTATGTTTATGTTGTTTTTAAAACTTAAATTTGAGAAATTGAACTGAAATATGTATTCTAATCTAATTAGAAAATCAAACAAATTTCAATTAAAGTTCGACCATTATTATAATTATGAGTAATTTTATTCGAAGATTAATTTTTATTGATATTTTAGATAAGTACACTCGAGAATTTAACTATATCTTTAAAAATGTTTCAGACGACAGCGAAAACACCACACGCAAGCATTAGACCCTAATTAATTGCTTAAATAAATAGATACAAAACGTATTACAGCATTTTGATTTACTTTTTGTTTGAATTCATATTACATACATTCGTGACATATAACACTCTTTTTTTTTGCAGAATCTGCCTGAGAAAGTACCACGAATAAGGTTGTAGAATATTAGGAAGGTATTCTACGACCAGCAATGCGCAAACGTTACTTACTATGTCCCAGTTATGTGACAATATTTTGTCATGATTAATTACAGAACCTCTACACGCGAGCCCTAATATCAGAGGAAATTACGTAATACTAGTGGGGCGGACCCTAAACCGCACCATAAACCACCAATCATATGGTTTGATGTAGGCTCCTCCCTACTACTTTTACGTCATTTCCTCTGATTTTAGGACTGTTGCGTAGAGCGTTAAAAAGATAAATCAAATCATATCTCAGAGTGACGAGTGCAGTGCTAGTTTTATATAAATAAATACTTTACACAATAGTGTATGCTTTATAATATAATAGTTTACACTATTCGATATAGGTACATTTGCATTTGGCCGCCATCACGCCTGATGATTAGTGACTCTACGGAGCCGTAGATATGACAGGGCTTAGTAGGTACATTAATATCCTACTTTATTATCCCAGTGTCAGTATTTAGGACCTTTCTCACTAGAAAAGAGTCAAAACCATAATCCATATTCCTAGAAATACCTACATGTTTTTAAGACTTGTGTGTTCCAACAATTGATAGGTATAATCTATATATATAAAACTCAAAGGTGACTGACTGACTGACTGACTGACTGACTGACATAGTGATCTATCAACGCACAGCCCAAACCACTGGAGGGATCAGGCTGAAGTTTGGCACACAAGTAGATGTTATGACGTAGGCATCCGCTAAGAAAGGATTTTGATAAATTCTACCCCCAAGGGGGTGAAATAGGGGATGAATGATTGTATGAAACTTTTTATTCCTTAGATATATTGGCATGAAATTTCATAAAAATTGAGTTTAGCTAAAATCATGAGACACGTATTACAGCGTTTGACAAAATTCAACCCTCCAAGGGATGAAATAAGGGATGAAAGTTTGTATAGAAACTTTTTATTCCATAGACATATTTACATCAAATTTCTTAGGTACTTAGTACTGCCAAAATAATGAGAGTTTGACAGAATTCAACCCTCCAAGGGATGAAATAAGGGATGAAAGTTTGTATAGAAACTTTTTATTCCTTGGACATATTTACATTAAATTTCTTAGGTACTTAGTACGGCCAAAATAATGAGCTATGTAGTACTTTTTTTCAAAATTCGTCCCCTAAGAGTGTTAGACAAGGGATGAAAGTTTTATATTAACGCACAGGACGAAACCTTAGGACACACTTTAAATTTCACACATATATTATTTTTATAGCGTACGTAGCCACTAAGGGAAGTTTTCTCTGAATTCAACCCCTAAAGCAATGAATTAGGGATGAACGATTGCATGAAACTTTTATTCCTTGGACATATTTGCATGAAATCCTACTTCCTACTCATATTATAAATCTCAATGTATGAATGTTTGGATGTTTGGATGTTTGTTGCTCAATCACGCCCAAACGGCTCAACAGATCGAGCTGAAACTTAGTACACAGATAGCTTATAGTCTGGTATAACACATAGGCTACATTTTATCCCGAAATCATGCACGGTTCCTTAGGGATCAAGTATAAATAAATGTAAGACCGGAACGCCTAACTAGATTTTGTTGCAATTGAAACACAGATTCAAACATCAAAATAAAACAGGCTATTTACTATCCCGAAAACATACACAGTTCCTAAAGGATCAAGTATACATTTAATATCGGAACGCCTTATAAGATTTTGTTGCAATTTGAAACACAAATAGTTCTTAGTCTGAAATCCTATCCTACTAATAATATATAATACGCTATACGTTTACGTTACGTTTACGTTACGTTTACGTTACGTTTACGTTACGTTTACGTTACGTTTACGTTACGTTTACGTTACGTTTTACGTTACGTTTACGTTACGTTTACGTTACGTTTACGTTACGTTTACGTTACGTTTACGTTACGTTTACGTTACGTTTACGTTACGTTTTTACGTTTACGTTACGTTACGTTACGTTACGTTACGTTTACGTTACGTTTACGTTACGTTTACGTTACGTTTACGTTACGTTACGTTTACGTTACGTTTACGTTACGTTTACGTTACGTTTACGTTACGTTTACGTTACGTTTACGTTACGTTTACGTTACGTTTACGTTACGTTTACGTTACGTTACGTTACGTTTACGTTACGTTTACGTTACGTTTACGTTACGTTACGTTACGTTACGTTACGTTACGTTTACGTTACGTTTACGTTACGTTTACGTTACGTTTACGTTACGTTACGTTACGTTACGTTACGTTTACGTTACGTTTACGTTACGTTTTACGTTTACGTTACGTTACGTTACGTTTTACGTTTACGTTACGTTACGTTTACGTTACGTTTACGTTACGTTTACGTTACGTTACGTTACGTTTACGTTACGTTTTTACGTTTACGTTACGTTTACGTTACGTTTACGTTACGTTTACGTTACGTTTACGTTACGTTTACGTTACGTTACGTTTACGTTACGTTCGTTACGTTTTACGTTACGTTACGTTTACGTTACGTTTACGTTACGTTACGTTACGTTACGTTACGTTACGTTTACGTTACGTTACGTTACGTTTACGTTACGTTACGTTACGTTTTACGTTTACGTTTACGTTACGTTACGTTTACGTTACGTTACGTTACGTTTACGTTACGTTTACGTTACGTTTACGTTACGTTTACGTTACGTTTACGTTACGTTTACATTACGTTACGTTACGTTTTACGTTACGTTACGTTTACGTTACGTTTACGTTACGTTACGTTACGTTACGTTTACGTTACGTTACGTTTACGTTTTACGTTACGTTACGTTACGTTACGTTACGTTTACGTTACGTTTACGTTACGTTTACGTTACGTTTACGTTACGTTTACGTTACGTTTACGTTTACGTTACGTTTACGTTTACGTTTACGTTACGTTACGTTACGTTACGTTTACGTTACGTTACGTTTACGTTACGTTTACGTTTTACGTTACGTTTACGTTACGTTTACGTTACGTTTACGTTACGTACGTTACGTTACGTTTACGTTTACGTTACGTTTACGTTACGTTTACGTTACGTTACGTTTACGTTACGTTTACGTTACGTTTACGTTACGTTTACGTTACGTTTACGTTACGTTTACGTTACGTTTACGTTACGTTTACGTTACGTTACGTTTACGTTACGTTTACGTTTACGTTTTTACGTTACGTTTACGTTACGTTTACGTTACGTTTACGTTACGTTTACGTTACGTTTACGTTACGTTTACGTTACGTTTACGTTACGTTTACGTTACGTTTACGTTACGTTTACGTTACGTTTACGTTACGTTTACGTTACGTTTACGTTACGTTTACGTTACGTTTACGTTACGTTTACGTTACGTTTACGTTACGTTTACGTTACGTTTACGTTACGTTACGTTTACGTTACGTTTTTACGTTACGTTACGTTACGTTTACGTTACGTTACGTTTACGTTACGTTTACGTTACGTTTACGTTACGTTTACGTTACGTTTACGTTACGTTTACGTTACGTTTACGTTACGTTTACGTTACGTTTACGTTACGTTTACGTTACGTTTACGTTTACGTTACGTTTACGTTACGTTTACGTTACGTTTACGTTACGTTTACGTTACGTTTACGTTACGTTTACGTTACGTTTACGTTACGTTTACGTTACGTTTACGTTACGTTTACGTTACGTTTACGTTACGTTTACGTTACGTTTACGTTACGTTTACGTTACGTTTACGTTACGTTTACGTTACGTTTACGTTACGTTTACGTTACGTTTTACGTTACGTTTACGTTTTACGTTACGTTTACGTTACGTTTACGTTACGTTTACGTTACGTTTACGTTACGTTTACGTTACGTTTACGTTACGTTTACGTTACGTTTACGTTACGTTTACGTTACGTTTACGTTACGTTTACGTTACGTTTACGTTACGTTTACGTTACGTTTACGTTACGTTTTTACGTTTACGTTTACGTTACGTTTACGTTACGTTTACGTTACGTTTACGTTACGTTTACGTTACGTTTACGTTACGTTTACGTTACGTTTACGTTTACGTTACGTTTACGTTACGTTTACGTTACGTTTACGTTACGTTTACGTTACGTTTACGTTACGTTTACGTTACGTTTACGTTACGTTTACGTTACGTTTACGTTACGTTTACGTTACGTTTACGTTACGTTTACGTTTACGTTTACGTTTACGTTTACGTTACGTTACGTTACGTTTTACGTTTACGTTACGTTTACGTTACGTTTACGTTTACGTTACGTTACGTTTACGTTACGTTTACGTTACGTTTACGTTACGTTTACGTTACGTTTACGTTACGTTTACGTTACGTTTACGTTTACGTTGCGTTTACGTTACGTTTACGTTTACGTTACGTTTACGTTACGTTTACGTTACGTTTACGTTACGTTTACGTTACGTTTACGTTACGTTTACGTTACGTTTACGTTACGGAACGGAACGAAACAGATCAGAACAGAACTCAACACAACACAATACAACATAGCATAACATAACGACGATAAACACGAAAGATTTTAAGGTATTTTGTATGTCAGCCGGTTTTGGCGACATAAGGTATATATTCTGAATCGGCATACAGCTGACTAAAACTCTGCCGACGCGACGCAACGTTACTAATTTGCCAAAATTATTGTTTTTGTAAGAATTCACATAAACTATGTTTGTATTCCCTGGTAAAGAGTGAAATATACAAAAATAACTACGGAGTTATTATAAGAACTATAATAAACAAAGTAAGACAACAACTCTACATTTTTACCATTTTTTGAAAGCAGTGAATTTACACACAAAACAAATCAAAATTCTACGCGGACGAAGTCGCGGGTAACAGCTAGTATGTTATAAAGTTGGTAGTAAGGTCTGCCTGCAAAGCCGTGGGTCGTGGGTTCGATCCCCACCCAGTACAAATATTTGTACTGTGCCTGGGTGTTTTCTATGTATAATAAGTATGTATTTAAAAATATATAAGTATTATATCAGCTATCTGGCTTCCATGGTACCTACAAGCGTTGCTTAGTCTGGGGTCAGTTAGTGTTGTGTGAGAAATGCCCATCAATATTTATTTATTTATAAAAAAAATATCTCGAAGTCTAACCTAATACAATTAAGGGGGCATAAGTAATAGGTAATTAAAACAATAAAAAACTCAAAATAATACGCAATTTATTAGTAAAAAAAAATAAAATAAATAATACTAAAACAATCTACTTTTTGGTGTTAGTATTTAAACAATAAAAACTTATTCTAAACTCTGCGAGAAAATAAATAAATTTAAGTAGATCAATTTAAAATTGCACGATTAATAAATAATTATCGTTTTTGTGAATACAATTCATTCAAATGGCACTTGTTACAAAGAAACAAATTTAAAAGAAAATACATTAAATAATAGACGTTTTTGAACCTTAAATTGACGTTTAAGATGAAATGGACTTAGTTTTTAAATCAACAAGGTGTTTTCAGAATGACAGTTGTGAGTGATAGATGGATGGAATAAAATGTCAAATGATCAAAATTGACAAATTATATACAAAAGTATTAAATCAGCTCTCTGGCTTCCATAATACAAGCTTTGCTTAGTTTGAATGGAGGAGGAAGAAACACCACAACAGGCTCTTACGGAATGCAATAGCATGGCAGATCAATGGACGCAATTCCTCCGATCTACCAGCCTCTGTCCCGGAAACCTATAAGAATTTGAATAGGCTGCTGGATTTCTGGAATAGCCAGGGCTGGTTCGAGTAGAGAAAAAAACGGTTACAGGGTTACGCACACTGGCTTGGAAGCCCATTTAAACTAAACTAGTTTGGAGCTGGACGCTGTCATGTGGGTAATATTCAATCTGTCATTTTGAAAACGCCTTACTGACATCTTTTTTTAATAAAAACAAAACTGGGTCGAACATCGAACAGATAACAATAAAATGATGGATAACTAAATTACGCTATGGCACGAGATCCAGCCACAGAAGTTCGACATAACACTACACATATTTACAAATTCATATACTAAGTTGCTTAAGATTACAATGGACTAAGTATCTATGTTAGTACAAATGGATGTAAAAAATCGGAGTACAAAACACAGACGGATTCGTAGTCTTATAATAGTATAAAAATATAAAATCTACTACGCAAACGAAATCTTGACTAAGTATACAATAAGCAAATGTTATTGAATAAGTACATGTTTTTCGAGTATCTCATACTTTTAGAATTAGAAATGCACATGTAACTAGAAAAAGACGAAAGATGATGATGATGATAATCATAACCTTATATGTGATGATGCCCTTGGACTCAAATTTATTAAATTATCAACTGTTGCATTAGTTTATATAATTTAGGCATTAAAAAAATTGAATTACAATTTCAACGCATGTGAGAACATCAAACATTTACGCATCGATATCTGGGAACGGTTGAGGACAATGATAGCGCTAGAGCCATTCGCGCGCAGATATGTCATTTGATGTTTTCGTGGAAAGATGAGGCAATTAAATAAATAATCATTTTATAACTCTTCACTGGTTGGCTGCAAAATTATATTTTTCTTTGAAATGTCTTTTAACCGCAATAATTTTTTTTTTGAAATCCAGTTTAAATCTAATTCTATGATACTTTGATGACTTTGACTTAGATAGTGATGATTTTCGGCTATTACAGCATTTCACTGACGTTTTACGTATAAGAATGAATATTTTAATGTTATATAGAATATATTAGTTGTGGGTCATTGACGATTTTATAGTCGACAAAACGAAACGGTTTATCGTGAACGATGGACTAATTGATTGTAATACTCCTATTTCTGATCAGTTTATGTTAAAGACACTTAATTCGTCTTGTTCATACGCATTTGTTGATTTTTGTTGATGAGATCACTAATAAAAGGATCGTGATTTCGTTCATATGAAAATATGTTCATAACTGTAAACATACAGTCAACATTAAACATCGTTCATGAAAAAGAAAATGTTCGTTTATTCAATGCCCACTACCAGAAAATACATAAATGCAATAATAGTATCACAACGCGTAAGCTCATTGGAATTTGTTGACAACCTGTTTCACCCAACTACTTTTAGGGTCGTCTGTTTCGGGGTTAATACTACTTCTGTTTGAAGGAATGTTTGCTCTTTCTGTGCTGCTACTAGGAGTTATGGTTGTGCTTCTTGTTTCTCGTCTACTTATTTCAATTTCACTTTTTCCGATTTCGCTTGTGCCTGTGTCACTAACACTTCTTTCAAATGACGCTACTTTCGTTGTAATTGATTTAGGTTTCTCTAATTGCGATTGTTTTTTTATGTTCGTTTTTGCGATTTGATTTTTCGACATCGATTCTATCTCCATTCTCCTTTCGAAGACTGACTTCGTTGTTACTTTCGGTGGTTCGGTTGGTCTTTTGACTTCATTCGTTTTTGTTTTTCTCGTCGCCGAATCGAGACTTGCTCGTTCGAAACTCAGTCTTTTAATTTGTATATTGCTCTGAGATGTGGAGCTGAATTTGTTTACGGGAGTCTCAGTTTGTTCTTTATCTTCCTTTTCGCTAGTTTTCATCGTTTTACTTTCTACTCTTTTTGTTTCTGGCACTTTATACTCACTAGGTGTCGATTCACATCTTGAGACTGAAGGTTTTAAGTTAGTGTTCCTCTTTATAGTTCTCGTTGTCACAGATTCGTTCGACGATGATTTTTCAACTGTTTTATTTATGGGGATACTTTTATTAATTCCTTGTTTACTTTGGAATGACGTTGTGGCAGGGATTTGACTTATTTTTGGCTTCACTGGTACTGGCGGAGCTATTTTACTTTTTGATTTCTCAATTGTTTCAATCTTTTTTTCATTGACAGTTTGAGCAGTTTCTATGTTTGTTTTACTCGAAATGAAAGTTGTTTTAATTTGCGAACTAGTTTTTTCATTTACAGTGGCAGTCACATAACTTTTAAAAGATGCTCTGTGTCTTAAACTCTCAACTCTCATCATGCCTTTATTAAACAATTTACTATTATTATCTGTCTTAGAATCATCACATTCTTCTTGGTCAGAATAAACTGCTGAGTCTCGGAATACATCTTCATCTGTGATTTGTTCTATTTTTTCAAAAGATTTCTCATAGAAACTTTCATCCGATTGAGTCGGGGGTTCTGATGATTTCTCTTTACTTTCTATTTGGTTGGAATTATTTTTTTGACATTCTAGATAAGTTCCTTCGCTAGATGACGTCACAAATGATGCATTAGAGAACAAGCTATCCGGCCTGACGGAATTCTTATTGATTAAGACATTTATATTTTTCAATGCAGATTTTTCGATTGCCAGAGTAGTCGGGTCCACATAATCAGATTGAGCTATTCTGGCCCCAAGAAGTTTGCTACCTTGCATATAAATTGGAAGTTTATTCAAATGCTGATAAGAACTATTATTTGATTTTGATGGTGAAGTAACAAAGCTAGAAACATTTGTAACCATACTAATACTTTTTTCATAAGTTGGTCGGCTATCGTGCTTTTCTGTAATATTATCACAACTGTGAGACAAAGGTTCTAGATTATTCTTTTCGTGTTGACTTTGAGACACAGTACTATTTTCACATACGCTTTTACTTAAAATTTCGCTGTTGATCGCATCTACAATAGTTGATATTGTGGGACTTACATCAGTGGAAGTTATCACGACTTTGATTTCTGTCTTCTTCAGATTATATTGTGAGTCTTCTACAGACTGTTGTAGTTTTATGGATGACTGAGATTTATTTTCATTTGAATCTGCATGCTCATCACCAATGATGTTCCTAAAACGCTGTAGTAAATTTCGAGAATAACTTCTGGGATTTAAACCTGACTTTTTGTCACTGATTGGGCTTTTTGGATCTGATTTTGTACTATCAGGACTACTCTGATCGTTAGCGTTCATTTCTGAGTCATCGTTCTTATTCGGAGTACGGGTTTTAAATCTATTTAAGACATTTTTAAGGGAAAGCATGCTACTTGTTGGTTTATAAATTTTATGTTCTGGGTGGATTATTTCAATATCGGCAGGATTGTCATCGCTACGATCTACAGATAATACTTCACAAGACGAAGTCATGGATGTGTTTAGATTTGGTTGTGATACGGTCAAAAGAGTTTCAGTTTTGTTTTTATCTAAATCATTAGCCCCTTCAAAATTGTTTTTATAGCATCGATCGATTTCTTCTTCAAGCTCTAAAGTAGATTGGCTTATATTTTGTGCATAATCAGACTCAGATTTAGAATTTTTACTAAATTTCAGCATGTCACTTTCACTCATATAGTTTTCAACATCATCGTAACTTATTTCGCTCTGATCTGAGGCTATGGTGTACGGTCTATCTGAGTTTTTTACTTTGCCTTCTCTATTTAAGTACGTTTTGTTATTGCTATTAGGTGTACATTTAAACGTAGACATACTGTTGTCTTCTGTACTGCTTGTCACTACTTGAAAACTTCTTGGCAATGATCCAGATTTTCTATCTCTAGAAACATTAAAATGTTCTTTTTGGCGGCTTAACCATATCTCAGGTGTATTGGGGCTGTGGTGATCTGGACTCATGGGCAAGTAATCTGTGGGTAGTGCATCAGGTGGATCTTTTTTTCGCCGACAAATTTCTACAAGGCTGTCATAAATATTTGAGTCCTCCAGACCGTTAACTGCACCTTGATTTTCCATTGCGACATAATACTCTGAAGATAGTTTTGGTTCAACTTTTTGAGGAGATTTTACTGGTACATCATAAATTCCTTCAGAATCTTGTATTTTATTTAGCTGATCAAATGAAAGATAGACGTAATCCGACTCAGGGCCATGCCCTTTTGGTGTTTCACAAATAACTTGTGGAGGATTTGGTGGGGATGGTAAACGTTTAGGTCTATTAATGTGAGAATGCTGTATTGTTTTACTTTTTGTATCCAAACTATGCAAGTTTTCACTGACTTTCGTTTCAACACGAAGAACTTCATAAATATGATCTTCTTCTGCCGCAGATACAAATGTTTCATTTTGAGATCGAATCTGGGTTTCCGTATTTTCAGTTCGTAGTTCAAAGTTATCGGAACTTTGTCGAACGTACTTGGGTTTTAATTTCGGATCGAGGTTTTTTGCGGCTATTACGTGTTCTGGGTTTGAGTGAGACTTCATGAGTCTTTGATGACGCCTCTGTGCGCTATTTCTTTGTTGTTGTTTTTTCACTAATTTCTGAAATTCTCTGTTCTGCATCAACAATTGTGATATTATTTGTTCTAATGGTTGCTCCACGTCTTCACAGCTTTCAGCTACTTCATCTTCTTTATCTTCTACTTCACCCGATTTATCTTCAATTTCAGATCCTTCGTTGATAACTTTTTGCTTATTTAAGTACTTTACTTTCTCAAGCTCATTCTTTTTAAATGAGTCTGTTTTTTCGATAAGTTTTTTATACGTTTCTTCATCAATATCTTCGTCTTTACTTATAGTTTCTGGTATGGGGCTTTGAATTTTTTTAGGATTGTCAACGTTGAGGCTATCGTTTGATTCTGATATGTGCAAAATATTTTCAGTGGAGACATCTGTTGAAAAGTCTGCATAGAATTTAGCTGTTGTGTCAGACCCAAGACGTAGTCCTTTTGCTCTATTCTTTTTTATCTTGGAAATTTTCTTTGGCACATTTTTAGTATTGTACATTCTTATTTCTAAATTCTGTTTCACAGCAATAGTTCCTCGCTTCTGTCTGTCTAGTTCAGGGTCAGAAATTATATTACCGTCAGCCGATCTTTTTCTTGTTATTTTGTTAGAACCACAGTTTCTACATTCAAATTCTATTTTTTCGCAACCTCTGAAGTCGTTTCTTTCACTATCACTGTCTTGTGATTTTTTTGCTAAGAATCCTATATTATTCTGTTGTAATCCTGGTTCAGATTTTCTTCTCCAAGTTCCGATTTTGGATATTTTAGATCTCTGAGGATCGTCTTTAGACTTAGATCTCAAAGAATCTGTTTTACGTCTATCAACATCAGTACACCTGGAGGGTCTTCGAGGCAATGTATCAGATATTACAATATTTTCTTTGATCTTTGCACATTTTAAACAAGTCTTTGGAGTATTTCTAATGCTTGACATAGAACTTGTGTCACCTAGTTCCTCTTTATTTTTAGAAGTTGACTCACTGTAATTGACTAAGTTATCAGACGAGTGATATTCTCTTGTATTATTTAGAGGCCCTATAAATTCTCTAGTAAAGCTTTCTTGGGACGATTGAAAATCAGAACATTTACAAGAAGGTGGTTTTCTTTCTATGTATTCTGCACTACCAGCATCTACATAATGCAAAGTTCTGTCACACTCAAGGCACTTATCTCCGGTAAACTCTTTATTATTACATTTGCACGTATTTTTATCTACAATAGGTTTGTCTTTGTTAAGTTCAGTTTCACAATCCGTACAGAGATCTATGTAACAATTTTCACAGGTGTAATCAGTTCCTTTTTCAGCAGAAACTTGTGTACAGTCACAATCTTGCTTTCCTTCTAGTCTTGAGTTAGTTAGAGTGTTTTTTCCTAGATTTCTTCATTCTGCTTCTGATGCCATTTTCACATGATTTTCTTCTTTCTCTGTCCAATTTTCGTTTTTCGAGGTATTCAGGGGCAGATAGTTGTTTTCTCATAGAAGCTTGGGTAATGAGATTGTGAGATTTTTCTGCTATCATGTCATCTGCAACAGACAATAATTCAATGATTAGCTATTTCTATAAACAAAAGAAAATTCTAGTACACTAATTGAGCACAAACACTTTTAATTCTATAGCATGACGAAAACGTTGTACAGATTTGGCAAATAATCGCCTACTACGATCTTTAGATGGTTGTCAATTAGGGCGATTGTGTTTTTTTTGTGTTTTCATATAACAGTGCGGCATTACGTACGAATGAATGTCTGCTCTCGCTGTCGTTTTGTATGTTAAAGAAATAGGCATAACGTATTTTTAGGTATTACATTTTTTTAAACATTCTTTATCATCAATGTTTACGAATGTCGATAGAAAATATGACGTTCAAGACTTTTCTTTACAAGTCTTTTCTTTTGATTAAACTTTTACGAACAAAGGTGTTGTTACCTATGAGGTTTTTACCATGTCTCTCGATTTAATCCAAAGTTACCAGCTAGTTAGATAGATTGATATCTACTCTGATTATTGACGTACAAATAAAATGTATATGTACTTATGTACGCCTGCAAGAAGTTATCTCTTTATCGTGCTAAGGCGTTCAACTTCAACCATAGAACGATAGTTGATAAGTTCAACGCAAGAAGTATTGACCTAAGTTAGTTACAATGTTTACTCAAATATTTAGCTAACTTCAGGGTGTTGGTTTTTCAGACATTGCGCAAGCGCATCGTTAAAATTAACTTTCACCATTTGTCCCTACCACGCAAAAGAAGTAAGTATAAGATTAAGAAGGATATATAGAAAACAAAATTGGCATTTATCGGAACTGCCGATAGAAGTGAAAACTTATAACTCAGAATTTGATAGCTTACTTTGGAAACTACGCGGGTGAAACTGGAGGGCGTGAGCATGGGCAGCCAATGGGAAATGGTGACGCGTTTCTAGATGGCCAATGGGAAATGCTGACGCATTTCTTGTTGGCAAAAGACCATGGTCCCGAGTTTACCCGAATATCTATTATCATTCCCGAACATAACTCTAGAATTCAATTCACACCCCACGAAAAATCTGTTTGTACCGCGCCAATATAAGTTTTCACTTCAAAAGTAGTTAGCTGATCCATCCATCTGTCTATAATATCGAGAAAAGTGAATATTTACCGTCAGTTTTGTTTTGTCCCAGTTCCATCACCAGTTGACGCGCGTGTGACGGGATGACTGCGTTGTAATTTTCTAGAATTACCTGAAAAGTAAACGTCAAAATTAGAACACTAGAAGCCTTCGTGTCAATCTAGGCTAACTATGCTAAAACTGTGTTCACCGTTCACAAATTTACCGATGCGTTCAGCCTTTCCTACGTAATGGAGTAAGCTTTTGCATATATATTACCAATCACCATTATTATCTTCATATCATTCAGCGGAGCGCTCGTTATAACTCTTAATATGCCTAGATTATGTGTACTTGTTTAATTCTCTTGGGCAACAGTGTCTACACCTCTTTTGGAAGAGAGTATGCGCCTACAGAGCCTGCCGAAACCCAATCTTTCTGTATCTTTATCTCTCTCTTTATTTGTCTTATTACCTCTTCCTATCTTTCTCTCCTTTTTAGTTATAGTTACTTATTTAAGAAGCATGTTCCTCCCTCTTATACGCCTGCAGAGCCAAGTTTAATCTCCCTACTCTTATTTATCTCTTTCGATGTTTTTACTTCTTCATCTATTTCCCTATCTATGTTTATACCTCTCTCTATTTCTCCCTCTTTAACTTACCTTTATTCTCTATCTTTATTTCTTTATCTTCCTAATAATACTCACTCTCTTGAACAGCAGCGTCCACTCTCGCTTTTGCCGCAGAGTGTGACTGCAGAGTGAGCTGGGAGCGTTTCTGTATCCTTATATCTCTCTTTATTTGTCTTATTACCTCTTCCTATCTTTCTCTCTTTAGTTATACTTACTTATTTGAGAAGCATGTAACCTCCCTCTTATACATCTGCAGAGCCAAGCACCACTCAACATTTCTCTCTCTCTCTATCCTTCTTTCTCTCTTTATATTTTTTCCTTTCTCGCTCTCTACGTTTATATCTTCCTTTTTTCACTCTCTTCGTCTTTGTCTTTTGCTCTATCTTTACCACTTTCATCTTCCTAACGATACTCACTCTCTTGAGCAGCAGCGTCCACTCCCGCTTGTGCCGCAGAGTGTGCGCCTGCAGAGTGAGCTGGGAGCGCGGCGCGTCCCAGGGGATTACGTGAAACGACAGCGGAGCGCCCGCTATCGCCTCCACCAACATCATGTTATTACACTGAAAATATACAATCGAATTTTGAGAAAATCAACTGCGATACGAAACTTTACTTTTTTCCGAAGCTGGCACCAAATTTTGGTTAAGTATTTGAGGTTGAAAATTTGTCACATAAGTCTTCTATTATGCCCCAACACGGAGATTCAAACCTGGCTGGTAAGTAGCGGGGCAAAATGAATCCATACAGTTTAATTTTTTTTATGGTTTTAATATTTTTGAGGCAATATGCAATGTTTATAATTATGTATGTTGTTGTTTAATGTTTCAATAATAAAAAAAATAAGCCAGACGATTTACTCTGAGATTTTACATTGCCCGACGCATGCAAAAATGTTTAACAAATTATAAAAAAACTAGCTGTACCCTGCCACGCTTCGCTGTGGCACATATGTGACTGATACAAAAAATAGATAAAATTGGTTGCCTGTAAAGTCGGTATACGGGCGAAAGTTTTACGTGACTTTGAGTGGTAAAATAATTTTACGGAAGGGACGCGTGCCTTTCACTTTTATCTTAGGCGGGCTAACCATCGAGTGGAAGAGAATGAGCGCATTGAGCAGCGTAACGCAGTTTCTTGAAGTGTCACCCGGCAAACCAATTTATAAGACGTTGTCACGTCAAAAACAATCCTTGATGCGGATTATATATCATTCTAAAATTTCAGCTCGATCGGTGCAGAACTTTTAAAGTTTTTGAAGCGTGCACAAACCAACACAACATTTTTATTTATAAGAAGAAGAAAAAAAAGAAGAAGAAGAAGAAAGAAAATGTATTTGATTTTATCATAAAAATATAGGGATACTCAAAACGGCAGGTTACGAGTATTTTGGTGGGGACTGTCTACCTGCCAGATGATCTAAATGAAGTGATCCATTTTGCCCTGATACTCACTAGCCAGGTCTGCACTTCCTTGTTGGGGTGTAGTAGGAGAAGTTTTGATCTTGCCTCAAATGCCTACGTAAAATTTGGTGCCAAATTTCAGAATATTAGTTATGTCAATAGGGATTTGAGCTACTGACTTGAGTAATGCCCGAGCGACACGAGGCTAGTTTTTCAAGCTAGAACAGCAAGCTAGTGCTAGTAAGCTAGCAAGCTAGTACTTCTAGTTTCGTGTAGACAAAACTAGCGTTGCGTAGCGTTGTCTACACGAAGCTAGAAGCTTGCTAGCTGACTAACACTAGCTTGCTATCCTAGCTTGAAAAACTACCTTCGTGTTGCTCAGCCATGATAGACAGACTTATAACTGCACTTAGAAAAATGCAATGAAAGGTGTAGGTGGGATTCGAACGAGGTGGGTTCTAGCAACTAGATCACCTCAGTTTGTAGGCTTTGTACGTACATGTAGGGATATCTTGGAATACTTACTTGAATATTTGAACGAAATTTTTCATTTTTCTATTTGGATTTCAAAATCTTTTTGCATCAGATATATTTGCGGGCAAGGTTATTGATTATACTACATTGATGAGTGAAAGCATGAGAGATACAGCTAGTGTTGAAGTTGTAATAGTCTCACCATGATGTGTGACTTGTACGCGAGGATGCCGTCCTCTCTGTTTTTGGTGACGAGCAGCATCTTGTCGAAGAGGAAGGCGTGACGCATCGCCTTCGCGCCGAACACTCTGGAACAAGGAGTCAATGTCAAAGTCAAGATCTAGCGTCTATATAGACATTTTCATGGAGATATCTCTTCTGGAAGTTGTTGCGTGATAGAGTTACAACTATCCAAACATCCAAAATGTAGGTTTAACGTTTAGAATTAAGTAGGTTTACACTTTGAAAACTCACCGAAATGTCCCTTCGGCACACAACTCTCCGTAGGTGGTCAAATCCGGGCCGTTCCATCCGTACAGAAGCGACTGGATCTCCTGAAAAAAAAGGCATGTTATTGTTACTTATCTGCTGATATTCCATTGCCAAATCACTTTGCTACTTAATGACAAATCTTTCAGGAAAAGAAATCGTCCCGGGGAGAGAGGATGTTCAGATACAGGCGGCTCTGGCAACCAGTGACTGTCTGATGGTTGATCAACCGTACCGTCAGAGGTAACCCCTTGGTTGGTTCATTGGTTCCCTCGAAGATTTTGTTTTCTTCTACCTTTTCCTCAATTTCGTTATCTAATTTAGAAATTCGTATCTTCTTTACACAAAGTATATATCCTCGAGAATTGTAACGTTTTACTTCTTAATTCTGCCACAATAAGGCGATTTCGCGCAATATCAATCGGCGCACGGACAAACGAAGACTAATTGTCACAAGAACTTCGCCCTGTTCGCATTCGATGTGTTTGTTATATTTAAAAAGGTTTTTCTAACGGTGGTGGATAAAAATGTCTTTTTGGTCTACAAAATGATGAGAGACCAACAGTGAAACTTCCAGTGATCAGAAAAATTGTTACACACTCATACGTAAAATTAATATCATTGCTTTGTTTTCGTTTCACGTGATTCCCGAAACCAACGAGGTCTAGTTACGCTTGCCGCTGGCTGTTAACCAGCTGCTCTAGCTGTGTCTCATTCGCACTCTATGTGATTCTGGAATCTTCACTTTCTCCTTTCCTTGTCTTTACTATATTGTAAGGTTGGTTGATTGGTCAAAGTTCACGTCACATGCGCAGAACTAATTGAACTGCTCGAAACTTGGCTTGAAGACTTGAAATTGAACAATTATAGCCAAATAGTTACTCTCGGATATTTATATGCTTCTTTACCATTCTAAGGTTGTCTGAAAAAAATCTCTCATAAAAAGATAAACTATTAATTGCACTTTGCACGTAGGGTAAGGCCTCGGACAAGTAGTATATTGCATAGACTAAGTACAGAGATACGCCTTGACTTCAGTTCACAGGGTAACTACCCCGTAGCGTGTGAGCAGAGATGGCAAAAACAGCTTGGAGATATATCAGTTAGTACATTGTCGTTTACAGACACATACAAAATGGTTTCGTTGTTGAGTAATGAATATTTTGTGTGACGTCACGACGCCGACGGCGTCGATAAAGACCTAGAGGGGTTAAAATGAGCAATAAAAATAGTACCTGTACTCTGACGGCGTGCTCGTGTTTCCTCTTCATGTCGTCGATGTGTTGCGCGATGCCGGTCATCTTCAGCAGCGCGTACTCCGTCTCCGTGGATGCACACTGCTTCACCAGGTTCTGAAAACATGAGAACAAAGCGCTCAAGGGCGGATCCAGCTTTCGCGCCAGCTTTCACAGTCGTGGTCATGTCACAAGACCGTGCGATAAGTGTGCGTGTTTAATGGTCCACCTAGGTTGTTGATTCAGCCTTAGGGGAGGTCATGACCTCCATGACCCATGACTCCATGGATCCACCCTTGAAAGCGCTACCGTGTCTTGCCAGTTTTATTTAAGCTTAGTTATGTTGGGCACTGCAGCGCAAAGGCTTTTACTATCCTCTTCGCTGGTCTAGTCTTGAATTAACATTGTGTTCCGGTTTGAAGGGCAATGTTTCCAGTGAACATACAAAACATACAGATATAATATCTTATAACTCTGGGTGGCGAGCGCAGTGAAGACTTCATGGTATATAAGTATAATATCAGCTATCTGTACATCACACAAGCTTTGCTTAGTTTGGGGTCAGATGGTGTTGTGTGTGAATTGTCCACCAATATTTATTTATTTATTATTTATTATTATTTATGGTCCAATAGTTGCACGTCACAATGTGTTTTGGGCAGGCATGTTGCCTACCATTAGGCATATGCTTGTTTCACAGGACCCTGCGCATGCTTGTTTCAAGAATGACGATGGACAAATCAGAAAACGGGGAGCGCAAACAAGAAAAGACCGTACTTTGTTCTGTGAGATAGCAAGGTCAGATAGGTGAGTTAAAATACTTATTTTCACTTCTAAAAACCTTACCTGCAGTAGAAGATGGTACTTCAAAATCCTCTGCACTGGTTTCAGCAGGTACGAAGCTAGTGGCAGCAAATGTCCTAGTTCGATCTGTCTCTCCCGAAATGCTCTTGCACTATGGGTTTTGGATGCCAAAGCAGCCAGAACTTCCATGGTGCGAGGGTAGCCAGTGCAATATGATGTGTAGACGGAGAATCCTGAGGTGTTGTCGACAAAGCAACGGGCGATACAGGTGGCGTCAAGACGACAGCTGTTGAGGGCTTCGCAGAGAGATCTGAAATTATGAAACGGTAAATGTTAGCAGAGGTTACGCCTCATTGTAAGAGCGATGCATGACCAAACTGTTGGTGTCTATTTGACCTAACGTCTAAGTATTGCTATTCAACATGGTAATGCCGCCATCGTGCTGGGCAGTCCTCCGAGTAGAGGGCTGTATTATCATTGATTACTCGTACCTTTACTTTATTTTAAACGGGAAAATTTGTTAGAATATGGATGTTTGTTCTGCATTCACGAAAAAAACTACTTTTTTTTTACCTTTTATAGGCTCACACTTGACCGCCATCTCGCCTGATGTTAAGCGACGATGCGGTCCACGGTGGAGCGTGTTTACCTAGAAGAAACCGATTCATTCTCGATTTGAAGACACAAAGATTGAAACCATCGGGGAAAACCCACTCAGGCAACGTATTCCACAACCTAGATGTTCTTATCACAAACGTGGAGTCAAATCTCTTCGTTCGCGTTTTTTGGGACATCAACCATGAAACGATGTCGCCCTTTTGTGGAACGAGAAGTCCGATAGAAGAAAGGGCAAGGTGGTATTAGGTCATGCAGATCAGTTGCACACTCTCTGTATCCGATAAAAAACCGATAAGCTAGCTATTTGCGGCGATGATCAAGACTTTGAAGCCTTTTACCACAGATTTCTAAAACAAAAGGCAGATGGAACGTGCGGAAAACAGATCCTTAGGTCCGGAAAGCAAATATCAAACGCCAAAGCAAATACAAACTCCAGTCAGTACGAAACTGACTTCCGTCTCGTACGGGAGTCCCGTGTGATTTTATGTTTTGCTTAAGATTATGCCGTCTTGTGTCATCAAACATTGCAAACATTGTTCCCAAAAATTAAAAAAAGGAAATTTCATAGGAAAGTTTTACTATTTTTACTGGTATTTATATAATTTAGACGATTTTATTTCGATTGATGAATAGAAACACAACACCTCAACGAAAATAGGTCAGTGTTGCTATACTAAATTGAAATCATTTTCCCTGAAGTTAAGGTAAAATATAGATTCTAATTTTGTTTTTAAAATACTTGTAGACCAAATTATTGATGAACATTGTATAATTCAATTTTAAGCCCTATTTTTAATCGTTATTTTTTTTATTTATTGTGAATCGATGCCAAGAACAAATCCTCGCCGTTACTAGGGTTAATAAAAATACTAATAGTGTTGATGAAAACTATAGTTATGAAACGAATAGATAAGAACAAATCCTCGCCGTTATAAAACGTCTCGTCTATGACCTGTGGATTCTAACTTGATCTGTGCAGTGCTGTTAGCATATATATTTTTTAATAATACGAACATATTTCTTTCTTACTTCTTGTTGAATTAGAGCCTCCCAGAGCAGATTGTGTTTGATTGAGTCGAAAGCTTTGTTGTAGTCGACAAATGCAATATATAGGTCTTTCCCATACTCTTGAGATTTTTTCTATTAACTGTTTTAATACATGCATATGATCAATAGTTGAAAACCCTGCTCTAAAACCAGCTTGTTCAATGGGCTGTTCTTCATCTATAGTCCTTGATATTCTATTTAGGATCAGCTTTGAAAAAAATTTGTAAATGTTTGACATGAGGCTAATAGGTCTATAATTTTCAATCACGTTTCTGTCTCCTTTTTTGTGGAGCAAGTTATTAACAAGAAATCTTTGCATTATATATTATCGGTGTAATAATAAATTATTTTAAAATAATGTTTTTTGCGTTTATTATACGTGAAAATGGTTGCGGTCTATTTGGACTGAATGTTATATTGTGCTAAAACCGTAATGAACAAATCTTAAAATGACCTTTTCCCATAATGACTGATTTTCAAAATGTACTTATTCTAGTATGCCGGAAAAAAAGCTGTCAAATTGAAGTACAGTTAGTAACATTTTATTTTAAAAGCTTAAAATAAAATAAGATTATTATTTTATAACAAAAAAAGACAATTTCCATTCTTAAGTTTAATAAAAGCATGATGAACCAGATGATAGTTGACCAAAATTTAGTGATAATAATTAAATCTGATGCAAATATACATGGTGTAATGAATTAATCAGATAAGAAAACTTTATAATCTAGACATTTCAATTAGTGGTCTTATCTCTTAGGACGATCTCTTGTACACAACCATATAAATTAACTAAACAATAAATGAAATAGAACCTAAACATAAAAATGTTTATATAACAGAACTACCGTGCTGCTTCGGCTTCGCTCGAATATTGTCATATAGGTAAAGACTATTCATTGAAATCAAAACTATCCTAACCTTCAAGTAGATCAAACAGCACACGGTGTGCGATTTTGACTAAAATCTGTTAAAATAGTTAGGAGTCTATTGCTGACAAACAACACGACGCGTAATTTATATATGTACTTAATATATTAAGAAGATAACACCCAACTTGCGGATATAAAAAAATCAAAATTACTGGCGGATAAACTTTTTTGATAACGCCTCCTTGTGGGCACTGCAGGCCTAAAGGCGGTAAGAGATCCAGGAAAAAGTGAGGGGGTTGTGTAGAGGCTTGGAGTCCGTTGTGTAATACCTACAAGGTTCAGGTCTCAAGTTAACTCTTGCGGGCTATAGTAAGTAAGTTTCGTTCAGAATGAATGTTGAGTCCCCACTAATATAGCTCACAATAATTAATTTAATTTGAAATTATAGGTTTTTTTTAGGTTTTTAAGCATGTGAAAAAACGGGGACGCAAGAAATATATATTCTCAAAATGGCCAGCAGACAAAATAAGTTTAGGGACCCCTGGTAAAGAGTGACGAGACGAGCAGGACATGAGCCTGATAGTAGGCAACATGCCTGCCACATAACAGCACAGCGTCAGGCAGCTATTGGAACATAAAATTCAAATCATTTCTTGTATCTACCTAGTACTCCAGTGCGGTCGTCACCCAAATCCAAGATCCCCAGATCTAAGATCAGAAATATCTAATATGGCGAAGAAGAGAAGATACAGCGACGCTAATTGGTAGAAAATGTGTCGAGAACACGATCAGGACATTTTTGGTGATGGTACTTTGATGAAACAATCACAGTTTTCTTGTCAGTGTATAACATACTCTAGACTGAAGTACTGATGTTGCATCTGATTGTACATGCCCCGTCAGACATAATGATTATCGGACATTAGACATAAAAGACATTTCGAAAATCAGTCATTATGGGAAAAGATCATTTTAAGATTTGTTCATTACGGTTTTAGTACAATATAACATTCAGTCCAAACAGACCGCAACCGTGAAAATTTCCAAAGCTTAAGACAACAATAGTGGGACTTTTTTCTTAAGACTGGGAAAATTACACGCACACCAACGTGAGTAATTTGACAACGTCGGTGAGAGCTGTCACGCATACATAACTAATGACTGGCCTCACAGTGTCGTTCACGAAGGTTTCATCTGTTTAGAAATCTGTGGTCAATATCTGTTAACTTGGTGAATAGATAGATAGATATAAACACAGATTTCTAAAACAAAAGGCAGATGGAACGTGCAGAACACAGATCCTTAGGTCCGGAAAGCAAATATCAAACGCCAAAGCAAATACAAACTCCAGTCAGTACGAAACTGACTTCCGTCTCGTACGGGAGTCCCGTGTGACTTTATGTTTTGTTTAAGATTATGCCGTCTTGTGTCATCAAACATTGCAAACATTGTTCCCAAAAATAAAAAAAGGAAATTTCATAGGAAAGTTAGAATATTTTTACTGGTATTTATATAATTTAGACGATTTTATTTCGATTGATGAATAGAAACACAACACCTTAATGAAAATAGGTCAGTGTTGCTATACTAAATTGAAATTATTTTCCCTGAAGTTAAGGTAAAATATAGATAATTTTGTTTTGAAGATACTAGTAGACCAAATTATTGATGAACATTGTATAATTCAATTTTAAGCCCTATTTTTATAATCGTTATTTTTTTTATTTAATGTGAATCGATGCCAAGAACAAATCCTCGCCGTTACTAGGGTTAATAAAAATACTAATAGTGTAGATGAAAACTATAGTTATGAAACGAATAGATAAGAACAAATCCTCGCCGTTATAAAACGTCTCGTCTATGACCTGTGGATTCTAACTTGATCTGTGCGGTGCTGTTAGCATATATATTTTCAATAATACGAACATATTTCTTTCTTACTCCTTGCTGAATTAGAGCCTCCCAGAGCAGATTGTGTTTGATTGAGTCGAAAGCTTTGTTGTAGTCGACAAATGCAATATATAGGTCTTTCCCATACTCTTGAGATTTTTCTATTAACTGTTTTAATACATGCATATGATCAATAGTTGAAAACCCTGCTCTAAAACCAGCTTGTTCAATGGGCTGTTCTTCATCTATAGTCCTTGATATATTCTATTTAGCATCAGCTTTGAAAAAAAATTGTAAATGTTTGACATGAGGCTAATAGGTCTATAATTTTCAATCACGTTTCTGTCTCCTTTTTTGTGGAGCAAGTTATTAACAAGAAATCCTTGCATTATATATTATCGGTGTAATAATAAATTATTTTAAAATAATGTTTTATGCGTTTATTATACGTGAAAATTTCCAAAGCTTAAGACAACAATAGTGGGACTTTTTTCTTAAGACTGGGAACATTACACGCACACCAACGTGAGTAATTTGACAACGTCGGTGAGAGCTGTCACGCATACATAACTAATGACTGGCCTCACAGTGTCGTTCACGAAGGTTTCATCTGTTTAGAAATCTGTGCCTTTTACGCACAAAAGTGTCATTGCCTATGAGTCTACTAAAGAGGTTTCAATTAAATTTGTTACATAAATAGTCTGGAATAACACATAAAACTATTTTTTATCCCGGAAAATGTACAGAATCAGGAACTACGCTACTACTAAAACTGCGGGGCAGGCAGGTAAATACCAGCCTATTTATATTATATGGCGTACGAGAACAAAAGCAAAAATAACAAGCGTCGCCTCAGGCCGGGCACGGTTTCGGTCTGCCGGTCGTAAACGACAACAATGCCCTGTTTCTAAGGTCATGAGCGAGTTTCTTCAGAGGCCAAGGAGCTGTAGGACTGGCGAAATTTTTAGATTGATTTTTGCGAGCCAACATTTATGTACTAGTAGTCGCCACGTGGACAGCATTCGAACTTGAAGTAATAAGAATTTAAGTAGGTATTTTAGTATTAAAATTAACGTGGTTGTTACACATATTTAATTGGATAACGGGACTGCCCGTTTGGCATGTCAGTGCAGCGGGCAGCACTTAGTTACTTACACTTTTAGCAGTGGTAGGTCTCCTAGCAGAGTCCGCCTGGGGAAGTACCACACCTTTGCCAGTTATTCTACCGCCAAACAGTAATGGGAAAACATTACTGTGTTCCGGTTTGAAGGGCAATGTTTCTAGAGAAATTACAGGGCTTAGAGATATAACATTTTAGATCTCTGGGTGATGAGCGCAGTACAGTGCTAGGTAATGATTTAGACTCTTCATGTTCCAATAGCTGTGTGTCACTGTGCTGTTATGTGGCAGGCATGTTGCTTACCATCAGGCAAATCTCATGCTCGTCCTCACTTTCTCATTAAAAAAAACTATCGCGCGCGTGTACTCTCCTTGAAAAGGCCGCCGGACGCGGCCGAAACTCGAGTCGGATTGACCGACCATATATACGTGAGTGGCCCATTATCCAATTAAATATGTAGGTATAACCTTCCTAATTATTATTTGTAGATCTTCATTGGTGTATGGGTAATTTAGATGTTATTGGTGTACATAGTTAGACAGGTAGCGTAGTGTAGTTCTCATTGTATTTTTGGAAAGAAAACTTCTTTCTTCTTTTAGCGCGGCCCAGACAGATTTATAGTGGGCTGGGAATAGAATTCTAGCGTCACACTTCGAAATGATAAGAAATGTTTGGGTAAACTCGGGACCATGGCCATTTGTCATCTATGAATGCGTTAGGATTTGCCATCGGCCATCTAGAAATGCGTTAGCAAGCGTGGCTATAGGTACTCATGGCCACGCCCTCCGGTTTCACCTGCGTAGTTTCCAAAGCAAGCTATCAAATTGTGAGTTAAAAGTTTCCACTTCTATCGGCAGTTCTTAATTATGACTGCCATTTTTTTTATAAAGGCTCTTTCTGAAAAAACAAATGTAAAACCCATGTGCTAATCCAGACTATAATGTAATTGTGTTCTAACTTTCAACCCAATCCGGTCAGCCGTTCCGACGTGAATGAGCAACAACCATCTAAGCTTTGGCAATAATATTCTTAGGATGACGTAGCCTATGAAACTCACAGATAATATGGATTTCTGTTGGTAAAATATTTTTTTAAATCGACTCAAAATTTCATATCATTATATCACAATTGGTTGTGATGGTACGAAACCCTCTGTTTTAGACGCTTTTGATCGGTTTAATAAATAACTTTATAAAACGTGCAAATATTGCAGAAAATACATATTGCACAAAATTATGATCAACTCATAAATAAATTAAAATAGAAGTAATAAAACCCTTACAAGAACTTCAATAAATGACAGAAATTTCACATAAATCAAGTTATTTTCAAAGGAATATCGTATGAAAGCCATGAAAACTATGATACGGGATGTCGTTAAAGACATATTGGGTTTCATGGGCACTAAAACGACTTCATCTTACTGGAATACATTGCAATTAGTAATAAACGCTCCATTTGAAATCCAGTTAATTAAAAAGTAACGGGACAAGCATCTTTGCGGTACACCAAATGTTACACTGTTGCAAAATTACACGTAGCTAGGGGAGAGAAGACGGCTAGCGCCCACCCTTAACTTGTTTTGTCTACCCCACCTCATTGACCTCGTTGTTGGAAAAAAATAGAGCACATACCTAATAATCCAATAAATATTTTAAAAAAATGGTTGTCTGTAAAGTCGGTTGGTTTAAAGTTTAACGTGACAACCTCATAATAAAACATTGATAGATGCGGCGCAAGCTCACAAAGAGTGTAACGGGACATAACGGGACACTTTGTCGTGCATGGAGACGGCGTTCATCGCTTTATTAGATGTCGTCACGTCAATAAATATAAAAATAGCGTATACACATGAAAACTATGAAACAGGATGTCGTTAAAGGTGTAATTGTGTTTCATGGACACTAAAACGACTTGATCTTACTGTAATATCACAGACAATTAAATCAATTTATAATGCGGTAATATGTTGCAATATTACTTAATATTATAGATGTCAATGAATGGATGTTTGTTGCTCAATCACGTAGTAATGTATGAACGATTCGGGCTGAAATTCGGAATAAAGGTAGATTATAGTTTGTAAGAACACATACGACTTTTAGACTTTTCAGACTTTTTAGAGCCTGAAAATTATGGGAACAGGAGTTACGTGTGTAAAACCGTGAGGTTTAGTTAACACCAAGGCAGATAACAAAGATATATTTTCAATGAATCGCCTCGTGGCTTAGTGGGTAGTAACTCTGCCTGCGAAGCCGAGGGTCGTGGGTTCGATTCCCACCCAGTGCAAATATTGTGATGAATTCAAATGTTTGCACTGTGCCTGGGTGTTTCTATTTATAATTATGTGTTTAAAACTATATATGTATTATATCAGCTATCTGGCTTCCATAGTACCAGCTTTGCTTAGTTTGGGGTCAGATGGTGTTGTGTGTGAATTGTCCACCAATATTTATTTATTTATTGATACTCTGATGATGAGTTGCCTATAGATACCCAGCTGTCCGAAAGAGATGGTTGGGGATCCACTCCTTGGATTACATTATTCATGTTTGTTGTTTTCTATGTAGGTACTCGTAATAAAAGTTCAAGTTTTTTGTAATATCCATCTTGTGTTCCGGATCAAAGTTTTGTTGTATTACTCTATTGTATCATATTTAGTTTGATTTTTTCTAGGGTGGAAGTTAGCTGCCAATGGTTAAGCTCCGTAATAGCATTTAGCCACACAATTCCGACATTTATGATAATACAATTTTATGAGAAAATTAACGTGGTTGCTACACATTTTTGACGTGACTAAGTATGCACGAAAAAAGTGTCCCGTTATGTCCCGTTGCGCTCATTGTATGCTGGCGCCGCATCTATCAATGTTTTGTCATGATCTTGTCACGTTAATCTACCGTCCGTAAACCAACCGAATTAACAGTCAACCCATTTTCTAATCAATTTATTGATATGTACCTACGGTAAAGCGTATTTTTAATTTGGCAGGAAAATCTTATAGGTTCGCTTTAATTGAAATATATTCAATCAAACCAAACATGCAATGAATTTTCATTACCAAGTTTACAAGGGCTATAAAGTTGTGTAATTTGTCAGTGTAATTGAAATCTTAGTTGGGGAGTAATTAATGATATATTCGCTGTACGCCTATTGTATCCCACTGTATTATACAGTAGGTAAGTTCTTCCCTTCTACCGCCTAACTAAATCGGCTTTGCCTTTGCTATTGCTGTCTCTATAATTTCAAGCCGCAAGAAAAGAGAGATCAACATCAAAGGTAAGACATTTCTAGTTACGCGGTAGACCCCCGGGAGTAGTATTATACAGTGTATAAGACTCGGACACAAAAAGTTGAATTATATTCACTTACATATATGTAAGTATGGTTTTTATTCGATCAAGCTACTAAACAAATACTTTTGTCAAAGTTATGAATTACCCAAAACCAAATACCACATTCCCATATCGATTCGACCGAAGAAAATTCCATGGGAGAGGTGTTTAATGATGCCTTTTACAACCAGTATAAAATTAAACCTAAAAGCAATAAAAATAAAGGCATGTAATTCGACACTTTACACAATCAACCGATCTATAAGGGACCCCACACAGGGACGCCGATCGACGCAGGTTAGAAACGACGAGGCGATATTTTTTTTATTTGATATAAAAGTAAATAGTGTAATGTATTCAAATAATAAGTCGTTTTCAGATCCAAGCACTAAAACCGACTTCATATTAAAACTAAAGTCAAACACTCGACTGAATTTCTTGAAATCAATGCGACATTAATAGTTATGATCCGTCGCTGAGGTAAGCAATTTTTGATTTTCGTTAGTCATTTACAAAACTTCGATAAAATTTCTATAAGACCACCTTTGAAGTATAAGCTACCAAACATAACAAGAACAAAATTAAAAAATGTACCATACCCATACTGAGGTAAGTTGTGAAAAAATATTTTGTCCGCCATTTTGTTTAGGCGGCCATCTTGAATCGATATTAACCAAACATAGCTAAAAACATCCGCACGGATATTAACTTTCAAATAAAAAACCGTATCGAAATCGGCCCATCCGTTTGAGCTCTACGGCGCCACAGACAGACACACACACAGACACCCTAACAGACATCGAAGTCAAACTTATAACAACCTTTTTTTTGGTCGGGGGTTAAAAATAATCATCAAAACAGATTCAAAATTGGCATGATGACTGTAATTTGTGATAATTTATTATTCCTCCAGGGAGATTATAAAAAAATACGGGGCGCGTATTTTTTGTTTTATCAAATTATTGAAAATCGCCAAAGGTACGTATCATCAAACTTCCAGAGAGGGTTATGACGTCACGACTACATAAAAATCGTATATAGACGTGACGTCACTCGAAATTTCTAAGCACCATAACTTCGTCATTTTTTGTTTCTGACACACGAGCAAAAATACATAAACAATATTTTTAATAAAATTTGACTAACGGACTAGGTAATTAGTTTTTTTTATTAGGTACCTTGCGTATTAACGGAGCTATCGCGTAACGTACCTACATACATACATACATATATATATCACTGATTCTGATTGACTGCATGTTATTTTAGTGGCATACAGGCGGATTGCTTACCATCAGGCACAAGAAACAAATTGCCAAAGCAAATCCGAATTAGTTTACTAGTTTGAGTAAAAATATGTTACAAAATTCATAAACTTTTCCACGTGGATCGCCATTTACCCCAGACGTCAGACTTTGAGCATATTTGCCAGAATACAAAAGCAGACAAGCGGTGCAGGAAGCTTTTACAAAACTACCCTCTTTTACATCCCCCGGGACCCTTCGCTATTACTTTGACACCCTCACTAGCGCAGGGGCGCATTGTGAATTAGGATTTTACGAGCGTGGTCCTCATTCCTGTTATTTTTCGCGTTAGTACCCTACGTGTAATACACACACAGGCGTTCAGGCGCAGGTTCAGGGGTCAGGCGTTTTGACGTGATTGAGCAACAAACATCAAGATTTTAACATTTATTATATTTTTAGCGGTCCGTTTTTTATTTCAGTTTTTTACTTTTATAGTGGTTTTAAACTTGATGTCATATCTATTGTAGAGTTGGACTTCTTCGTTCGAGTCTTATGAACATCAACCCTGAAATAACGTCGCTTTTTCGATCTACGATCAGCCCAATAGAAAAAAGGGCAAGTGTTATCAGATCAGTCACACATTCTCCGAGTTGTAACCGCAAAAAAACTATCGGAGTAATGTATAAAAACTAACGTGGTTATTACACATTTTAAATAAGTACACGGGTAACTCACGTTTGATATAGTCAGTCCAGTCCGACTCAAGTTTCGATCGCGTCCGGCGATCTTATTCAAGGAGAGAGCGCGCGCGTGTTCGCAGCTCGTTTCACCGGACGCGATCGAAACTTGAGTCGGACTGGACTGACTATATCAACGTGAGTTACCCGTGTACTTATTTAAAATGGAGTAATGGGCTGATGATGATGAATGGTAAAATGACAACATCCTTAAATCCGGCCCTGTTCACCCAAAGCAACGCTAGTTAATATCTCGATGAGGAGGGGACGTCAATTATACAGACCGTTGTGAAAAAAATACAATAAAGCAATATGTACAAAATACTGACATTACTGCACTTCTGTTATAGTAGAGTTCTCGATTTGTCGTAGGGACATATTGTCAACCATATAAACATAGTCCTTAAGCTTTCGAGATTAGAACTCATATCGTAATGTCGAGGTAATATTACTAATATTATCAAAGTTTGGATGTTTGTTGCTCAATCGCTTCGGAACGGCTGTACGGATCGAGTTAAATTTTGGAGAACAGTTTTAATTCAGTGCAGAATAGCCAATAGGCTACTTTTTATCCTGGGAAAATAACGGGGAATCGGAACTACACGGTTTAAGCCGCTAGTAGTTATATAGCGTTATACATTAAAACGTATTATTTACCTGTTAAATGTGTAAATATGCTCGATGTTATTGAACAACTCCGCCAACTCTTCCTCTGAGAACGTCGACTCTCTCCGCCAAACGTGTTGGTAACCCTGTAATTAAAAAATAATAATAATATAAAATAAAATTGCCAGATCTGTAAATAAAACCAGTAAAAAATTTAGTGTGTGCTTATGTACGCACCGCCCAAAAATGGGTAAACTGTTTATTATTTACTTCAATAAGTTTAAGATTCATAACCCAGCAAAACGTCCAGTTTTCAGAGCCATTTATTCATTAGCCAAAACAAATATGAACTGACAAAAAATATATTACAATTCTTAGCTACAATTTCTTAGCTTCAAAATGGTATTCTTTTTTTTGGTTAATGAATTTATTGTAGATATAATTTCCTCACAACGAAACCATAACAAGAACAAAATTACAAAGGACAATGCCCACGTCCCATACATTGAATCCCCTGTCAAATTTTTTTTGATACTGAAAGTATCTAAGGATTAATAGTGTTTAATTAGAATTGTAAATGCTTCTAAAAACGTCTGCTGTCGGTGTTTTTCATTTCCCAAATACCAAAATGAGCTACAGTTAAACCAAAAGTAAGGTTATGTTTACTGTTAAAGTACATTCGAACTATGTTTTCTTTTGGATTAGAACAGAAAAGAAAAGAAATAACTGTGGTTTTATTACTGAAAATGTTGTTAACAGAATAAATAGGAATAATAGTGGTTCTCACTACCAACTGATTACCATGAAGTAGTTCTCGGATGGAATTTTCATAGTTTCACAAGGCTTAAAATAACAAGCTCAGTGCAGGGCTAGGTCTGATGATTTGGACTCATGTCATCATGTTCCAATAATTTGTGAAACTGTGTTGTTATAGGCAAGCATATTATGTTTGCTTACCTTCAAGCACATTATTTCTTGCTCATCCTGTCATTTTATACAAAAAACAAAACTTTAATCAGTGTAGATAATTCTATTCACCGATATCTTTCCACTGAATCTATATTCAAACCAATGCAAGAGAGGATAAATAAAAGACATAGTTTGCGATAATATATATTTACATTTAAAAATAATATATATATATATATTTAATAGTTCAAAACTGCTCCATAGCCCAAGAACCCTGCTGGTGGATTTATGTGGTGGTCCTCAACGATCTCAATACAGGTTTATATCGATGGTGGTCCTGGTATTTGGCCCATCCTAGGTATCTCACTTTAAGACTCTCCGCAATGCAAGTACAGCAGTACTGAGGGAAGGCCTCTGCTGTTCATTTCATTTTCAATTCAATATACATAAACTAGTGGTAGGTAATCAAAGAATAAAGAAAACTTAGAAAACAATTCAATTATGTAATTCATTTTGATTATTTTTTACTTTTTTTATTTGACATCACAGACTAAGCAGATGTTTGACATTGACCAATTTGAGATAACCGTTCCGTTGCACGATTGCGAGCCAACTTCTTCCACATTTACATTTCTATAAAAAGCTTTGATAGTTTTCTTGTCATCATGTTTAATTATATACGTTACTAGCGGCCCGCCCCGGCTTCGCCCGTGGTACATATATATAACCTACATCATTCAAGGATTACGTACATATGAAAGAACGGTGAATGATTTTTTTAAATCGGTCCGATAGTTCCCGAGATTACCGTGATCTAACTATATATATGCTATAGACTACTTTTGATCCCCAAATTATCGTGCTGTTTACTGGGTCAGAAGTGACACCTGTAGACAACTGGCGGGGGATGACTAATTAAATGACGATTGATCAATTTTCGACCGGAGAGGAAAAATGATTAAATTACTAAAATGGCTATTAAAAAATAAGGGTTGATCGTAGAATGTTAAAAATTGAGCATTGTATGTATTTTTGTATGTTGTATCATAAATTAATAGAAATTAAAAATTTTGTCTAAAAAATAAAATACAAAATTTAGGGGTGGACTACCCCTAACATTTAGGGGGATGAAAAATAGATGTTGGCCGATTCTCATAGATACCGGATAAGTACAAAAAATTCATCAAAATCGGTTAAGCCGTTTCGGAGGAGTATGGCAACAAAAACTGTGACACGAGAATTTTATATATTAGATTAAACTATGTAGTAAGTAGTAATTGAACGACATTGTGAAAGAAATTGGTAAACATAACATCCATATTTAATTTCAATTTATCGCGGATCACTAAAACGAAACGTAAGTACCGATTCGTATTGCAATATTTTCCAATTTCAGCTTTGTTGGTAAATGATAAGTTTAATTTATACAAATGCAAATTATTATTTTTTGCAATGTCAGAAAGTTATATAAATTCTCAATTGAGTACAACAAAAAATCACCGATTTTTTAGTATATAACTCATATGTATCTACGACAACTGCTTAGACGGGGTAAAAATGGACATTGTCCTTTTGATTAACCCCCGGCTATTTCGGATTTGTTATCTGTACAACATTCTACTAGTCAATCCCTTTCATTTGAAACCCATATTAAGGGAGTTGTGAATAAAAAATGTATTTCGCCATTTTGTGGTAGCGGCCATTTTGGATTTGAAATTTGTCATAGTGCAATGTCTTCTACTAGTCAAGCCCTTTCTTTTGATACCCATATTGAGGTAGTAGTGAAAAAAAAAATGATTCGCCATTTTGTAGTGGCGGTCATCTTGGATTTGATTTTTTTATAATGTATAGTATTCTACTAGTCAAGTCCTTTCACTAGATACCCATATTGAGGTAGATTGTGAAGAAATATTTTGTCCGCCATTTTGTGGAGGCGGCCATCTTGAATCGATATTAACCAAACATAGCTAAGAACATCCACACGGATATTAACCTTCAAATAAAGTAAACCGCATCGAAATCGGCCCATCCGTTTGAGCTCTACGGGGCCACAGACCGACACACACACAGACAGATAGACAGACAGACATCGACATCAAACTTATAACACCCCTTTTTTTGGTCGGGGGTTAAAAATAGAAGACCAACGGATAGGCAATTCCATTAATTCTTAATTCCATGAACTTTAAGTTATAAACGATTCTGATTCAAGTCAAACTATGAATCCACCGATCCCAAAATAGTCGTAACTAGAAATACGAGTATGCTCTGCCCCTAACTCCCGAGGCAACTTCTACAAGCATAGAATAATAACGTCTAGAGACCAGGTCCACTTAAGAAAAGTGAGGCAAATCATAGCTCACTATGATTATGAAGATATGATATAAAGATTATGTCTAGTGTAGAGTTAGCTTATTGTTATGGTTTATGTAGTGTAGAACGCCTAGAAACGGGGTCCACGCAATACAAGTGCGGCAAATTATAGTGAGCCATATTGGCTCAGTCCGTTTGAAACTACCATCAGTTGTTAAGGTCAAGCGTTAGTGCATGCGTCTCCGACAATTAAAAACATGATGACGGTTTGTGTGGTCCTTCACTGTACTGTACATACTCCACGACATTAAAGTTTTGTTTGGTGAAATTCAGTACATACTGCTTACGCCGAAATCAATCTGCTTTTTGAATCACTTAAGACAAAGTGTTTGTTAAAAGATTATCCATCTGGGCGTTATTTATCTATGTCTACAAGCAATTCTTCTCGCAGTGGTAATAAGCTGGATGGTAACAATGGACTGGCGAAGTATCAAAGGCGAAGTATAGTTTCACCAACTCACTAACTTATCTGTAGAACGACCAAAAGCGGAACTAACGCCCATAGAACACGGACACAGAAGTTGTCGAATTTTCTAATAGATACCAACACTTTTCGATCGTGGCGCCGTCGCTAGGTTTTACAGATAAAGTGGTCGCACTGTATTTCGCCCGGTCCGTTGCTCTTGCGGTCACCTGACTGTAATAGGGGCGGCGAAACGCCATAGAATAGAATATTTTAAATGATATTTTTAAATATGCCATCTCACTTCAATTTCCGCACGAATGTAAATTTTGTAAGTCCTACTAATATTACAATATGTGAATTAATATTACAATATTCGAAATGTGGCTGTGTGAATGTTTGTTGCTCAATCACGTCGGAGCGGCTCAAAATCCGGGTTTAAATTTAGAACAAAGTTAGATTATAGTATGGTATAGCACATAGGCTCTCCCTCCCGAAAACATAACAGGAACTCGAACTACGCGGGTAAATCCGTATGGCGCTGCTATAAATAATACCTCTATAATAAACCGTACATTCTATAATAAACCTTACATTTTTAAGTTTAGTAACTTTTAGTAATCTACATACTAGAGAAACTATCTACATACATAACATGGTACTGTTTTTTAACCCCCAACCAAAAAAGAGGGGTATTATAAGTTTGACGTCGATCTGTCTGTCTCTGTTCTGTGGCACCGTAGCTCTCATACGGATTGACCGATTTTGGTGTGATTTTTTCTTTTGAAAGCTAGTTTCCTTGCGGTAGTTCTTAGCTATAGTCGTCGATAACTGTCTTAGCTTTGATATTCCTCTCTCTTTTATTCCCGCTTGAAATGATAGAGACAACAATAGCAAAGCGAAAACCGATTTAGTTAGGCGGTAAAAGGGCAGGTAGGTGTCTTACATCCATACATTCGTCCTTACATCCATAGAATCCATACATACATGCATTTACCTCTATGTGTCGCTATAAAACTGTAAGCAACGTCATATTATAATCTAACACTGCAATCTTACTACTCTACAATACAAGGCTAGGAAACAACGTCAGATTATAATCTAACGCTACAATCTTGCTACACTACAATCTTACTACTCTACAATACAAGGCTAGGAAACAACGTCAGATTATATATAATCTAACGCTACAATTTTACTACACTACAATACAAGGCTAGGAAACAACGTCAGATTATAATCTAACGCTACAACCTTACTACACTACAATCTTACCACACTACAATGTTACTACACTACAATCTTACTACTCTACAATACAAGGCTAGGTTAGTTTATAACCTGACGCCTTAGATTACAATCTGACACTATTTTCAATTTTACGGTGTCGGACACGTCAGATTATACAGTATACACCATCCATTCATATATCCGTCCAATCGTACAAACTTTCGCGCTTATAATATTAAGATTCATATTAATTTAAATTAACGCTAATTATAATACCTACATAGAATATAATTTCCAGCCTAGACAGTCTCATTATCATGTCCTAGATCCGAATTGGGTATGTGGGCTGCAAAACATTGCCTTCCGTTCCATTTATTTATAAAATATCCGCTTGGGATCTAATTTGGGAAATTTTGCTAAATTTTTCGGTATGCGGGGTCAACATAACAAATTAGCATCATCGTTTTTTAAGGTAAGCTAACTCCATCGTAGATCGCATCGTCCCATAAGGTGCGTCCCCCAGCAAAACGAGTTTTTAAGCTATTGCATAGCTTTTATAGCGGGCCTGGGGACCGAATTTTAGTGATCGTGCATCTCTTTCTTATGTTCACAAGAAAGAGGGATGGAAGACCGTAACGCCGTCCTCCCTACTCGGTCATTCGACTTTGAATCTTATTTGTAATAGCTTTACAGACTAAATGCTCTTAGCAGTGTTACCAACTTAACGGGTTTCACGTGATATTTTTCAAGGTAAACAAATGTCACTCTTCAAAATAAAAGCAATTCCGAAAAATTGTTAACATCCTTATTGCTTATGTTGATAAAAATGCATGCAACATGCAATAGCTTTACCGCGGCAGTCCCCGAGTGCCACACTTATTTTTTTTATCCAGTTTTATCTATCATTAGCCAAAACAAATATCAACTGGTAAAAATCAGTTGCTACAGTTTCTTGGCTTCAAAATGGTAGTTTCTTTTTTTTGTTAATGAACTTATTTTCGTTTTTTTATTACTTATTTCTGTTTGAATAATCTCCTCACAACGAATACATAAAAGTTAGAAATAATTGTAATCATCATGCATTTACTCGAAAACCCACCTACCATTATTTGGGTTTTGTTCTTACACCAACGGATAGCCAATTTCATTACGAACAGTTTATTAGAAATATATTTTCAAAAGACCAAAATCTGATTTTATAAAGAGTTTATTCTAAAATTTGAGCGTAAAACAGCGAGAAATCCTACTGTTTCTCTCTCGCTCTTTCTTGCGGTGTGCGATGAGGTAAGAAATACTCAAGGTAATTTGCTCGGGGTATGCCCTTAACGGCGGTAACCTACCGTTTTGTAATACGGCTCGTTTCACAGACTCAACTAGCACAAAATTAAACATTTTGATTTATCCCCGGCTACCTGGGATTGAAATTTGTTATAGTATTCTACTACTTAAGCCTTTTCATTTGATATCATTGAAGGAATTGTAAAAAAACGTACTTAATTCGCACTTATTGTGGTGGCGATCATCTTGGATTTGAAATTCATTGGCTGTGAAAAAATATATTATCCGCCATTTTGCGGAGGCGGCCATTTTGAATCCATATAAACCAACCATAGCTAAGAACCATCGCAAGGAAACTGACTTTCAAATAAATTCCCTTTTCACGGATGTAACGATGTAAGTATGACGTTGACGTCTAATAACATGAACAAGAAATAGTAGGAATGACTAGGAACTAAGACCAATAGACATTAACTAGATATGGATATCAAATAGAAGGGCTTGACTAATCTAATACTGTGCCTATCTATATCTTATCTTATAATCTAAGATAGTCCAGGAGTAAATCAAAATTTTTAATTTATTCTTGTTATTATCTGCGGTATTTTTTTGTTCTGCGACACATAATGGATATCCACTTGCAAACATAATTTATTGTTTTTTTTTTAATTTATCCATATTTTCTATATGAAAGGATTGATCACTTTATTACTTAGATACGCTTTACGAAGTAGCACAGGGCCATGGCATACCCTGGTGGCTACCAAGGCATGACTGATATAATACCTATAAAATCGTAAATATGATTACTTAATACTTATAATATTTTGATTAAATGTGTGGAACGACTACAAGTGTGTAACGTTTTCTTAAGTAATCCAATGTTTTTCTTAATCCTAATCTGTTATCTACAGGCCGTGTTTATTCGTTGCGAGGTAGAAAGTCAAAGCGATAATCGCGTCACGAAGCGACCATATTAGGAGCACCCTGTGTAAGATACCGAATATCAGACTTGAGCTATCGTTACCTAATTTTACTTTCTAGATATTATATTAAAGATTATAGTTGCAGCAAGATTTTATATAGTGATGGCAAATTCATAATAAAATTGTAAAAAATTGTCATTGTTCATTACAATTGTAATAAATACATAAATTTTAATTTTTGACACTTATTTGTACGATAAGTACTTATTATCGAACAGTAGGATGTTCAATTTAAACTTTAAAAATGCATACTCTTTGTATGCTCTTATTTTGATTTTTCTAAAATTTACGCGTAAATTGTACATGTATCAACAAAGAACTTTGACTTTATAATTTATATCTAAGACTAGTGGAAGTACCACACCTTTGCCAGTTATTCTACCGCCAAGCAGTAATGTGCAAACATTACCTACTGTGTTCCGATTTGACCGGCAATGTCTTCAGATAAATTACTGGGCTTAGAGAACTTAGATATCTGGGTGACGAGCGCAGTGCAGTGCTAAGTAATGATTTGGACTCTTCATATTCCAATAACTGCGTGTCACAGTGCTTTTATGTCTCAGGCATGTTGCTTACCATCAGGCACATATCCTGCTCATCTCGTAACTTATGATTAAAAAAATTGGTTCGTGGAAAAAAAATTTCATACACTACCGGATGGTAGTGTACGACATTTCCCATATTTATAGTGCAAGACGGACTACTGCAAATAATCCTATTCATGAAATAATGGTTGGAATAAATAAATTGAAAAAAATGGCAGTCATAGGAACCGGCGCGGCGATAGAAATGAAATCTTTTAACTCAGAATTTCACAGCTCACTTTGGCAACTACGCGGGTGAAACCGGAGGGTGTGGCCATGAGCATGGGCATCTAGAAATGCGTCCGAAGTTCTAGATGGCCAATGGCCATGGTCCCGAGTTTATCCGAAGTTTTTTTATCATTACCGAGCGTGACGCTACAATTCTACGAGTATTCACAGCTTTCGAAAAATCTGTCTGAGGCGCGCACAAAAGAAGTTTTCACTTCAAAATATGAAGGTATTTATGTATGCAATGTATAAATCATATCAACATTATCATCATCATCATCATATCAGCCGAAGGACGTCCACGGCTGGACGAAGGCGTCCCCAAAGATCTCCACAAAGACAGATCTTGCGCCGCCCGCATCCAACGATTTCCGGCGACCTTAACAACCTCATGTGACTACGGAAAAGGGTATGTAGGGTACACCTCAACTTAGTCTGTGGGGTACACAAAAGCTTACACTATACCAGCTATAGTATCGAACAATGACATAAATCGATAAACCGTGTAATATCCTTCCTTTAATCGCTCTCCCAACTTTGGGCGTGATAATATCTGACCGTAACGTCCGTAACTCATTTTTTTGTAGATAAAAATCTTCGAAATAAAACCAGAAGCTGCACCTTGCTTATCTATGGAGAATCGCTATAAAACGAAGCATGTCCTCTATAAAATGGGGCATGTTTACTATATAGTTAGCCATGAGAGTTAATATCAGGTTGCATGGTAGAAATGACGCGTCTTTGTATTTTACTTGAACGATTGTTTGTGGCTGTTTAGTGCATAAGTAAACAAAATAGACGTGATATCACGGGACTCTAGGTAGAAACGAAGTTGTTTTGCATAATATAGAGGTAGAAGCAACACAATTTGTAAAAAAAGGAAAATTTTATTATTTATCAGAAAAATAAATTTGGCAACACTGGTCACGGCCAATTTTTACGCGTCAATTGCGTTATATATATTTTTTACGGAATTCGTCTTACATTTTATTTCAGTTCGGTCGCGCACCAAAATCTTTATCTCCTTCAAGCCTACCGTACCTAAAGAACTTTTTTTTTGCAAATTGTGTTGCTTCTATATTAGCCGAAGGAACTTCGAACCCATTCAACAGGTTAAAAACGAATCAAAAAAGTTCCGGAACATTTTCTACGATTGAGCCATAGATCAGTAATCTCTGAACTGAATACGTTTGAGCTGATCTATGAGTAGGTTCACGGATGTAGCTCAAGCACTTGACCCGTGATTTTAATTTAATTTATCTAAGTGCTAATATTTCATGATAGGTGTTTGAATAACGGCTATTATTAGTATAATATTTTATTATTATTTTTTATTTTTTTTATTTAAATTATCCACTCCACAGACTCCGGGGTCCGTGATCTTTGTCATTACAATAATCTTTTTTTTTTTACACATTTCTTGGATAAGGAGAAGAGGAAAATAGATAAATAAATATTTTATTATTTCTACGTCTTATTTGCGCAGCCCGTCTTCTGACTTGACCTCAAACGATTTTCCGTCCTATGTTTGGCGGGAAGAGATCGTTTTTAGAGATAAGGCCGCCAATGAAATTTGAAAAACTATTTAGGGTGGATGATCCAGTAATGGACAAGACCCCAGTTATGGACACTTTTTTCCTTTATTCAAAGAAAACAAGCCTTTCATATTGATATTTTGGTGTGGCAACAGTTAATCATAGAGAACGGACCTCATATTCGCCTCATAATATACGTCAGTGCAATCTGTCATTTTGTTTCAAGATGGCAAAGTAAACATTAGACCAAGTTAGTGATGGTCCAGTAAAATCAAATTTTACTAACGTAATCGTTAACAAGGTGAGTCTATTTGGTTATCCATGATTTATTTGTTATTTATTGTAACTGAATTCTGATTATATTTTAAGTTTTGTATTGAAATAAGAGATATAATTTGTGATTCTTTCCGGTTATAATCGCGCTTTTTTTTGTGTTTATAGCCGGTGTCATTTACTGGTTCTGTCATACATACTTTACCCAGTAATCGACACATGTCCATAATTATTATTTTAGGAACTTCTGGAGTTGGCACACCAATTTAACTCCTTTTCCAAGCAGTTTAAGTATATTTTTAAATTAAACAAATTGGAGTGCATGTACCAGTAAAGAACAGAGTGTCGATCACTGGATCCAGCGAGTGTCCATTACTGGTTTTTATGTATTCTTTCAGATGTTTTTGGATTTTTTCAAGTATTTTCAAATGGAAACTTCGCTATACCGGGAACAAGCAACAACCGTACCGATACAATTACACCTCAAAAAAGTATGAGATTAGGATGGCCTCTTAAAACAACAAGGCACCTGGCGACGACGGGATTACGCCTGAGCTTCTGAGAGCGGGTGGAAAACCGGTAAATAAAGTTCTCCAGAAGCTGTTCGACTTCGTCATACTTGACGGTAATACGCCAGAAGCGTGGAGAAGTAGTGTGGTGGTGCTCTTCTTCAAAAGGTGACAACACCTTGTTGAAGAACTACAGACCCATCTCACTTCTGAGCTATGTTTTAAGTTGTTTTCGAGGGTAATCACGAATCGTCTCGCACGCAGGTTTGACGACTTCCATCCACCCGAACAAGCCGGTTTCCGAAAAGGCATAGACCACATCCATACCCTTCGGTAGATTATACAGAAAACCGAGGAGTATAATCGGCTACTATGTATAGCGTATGTGGACTGAGAAAGCCTTCGATTCCATCGAGACCTGGGCAGTGCTTCAGTCTCTCCAGCGATGCCGCATCCACTATCGCTATATCGAAGTGTTGAAGTGTATTTATAGCAAAGCCACAATGTCTATCCGATTACAGGACCAGTACACAAAACATATCCAGCTACAGAAAGGCGTGAGACAGGGAGAAGTTATATCTCCGAAACTGTTCACTGCCACGCTGGAAGATGTTTTCAAGCTACTGGACTGGAACAGATATGGATTCAATATCACCAATGAATGCATCACTCACCTACAGTTTGCCGACGACATAGTAATTGTGGCGTAGTCGCTGGAGGACCTCGCTGCTATGCTCAGAGACCTCAGTAGAGTATCCCAACAGGTAAGTCTGAGAGTGAATATGGACAAGACGAAGGTCATGTCAAATGTTCATGTCTCACCTGTGCCGGTTATTGTTGGGAATACCACACTCGAAGTTGTTGACGAATACGTCTACCTAGGTCAAAAGATCCAATTAGGTAGATCCAACTTCGACAAAGAGGTCCAGCGAACGATCCAACTAGGATGGGCACCGTTCGGGAAACTTCGCACATCGTTGAGTCCAAAATAGCCCAATGCCTAAAGACGAAAGTCTTCAGTCAGTGCGTGTTGCCAGTGATGGCTTATGGAACGAAGACGTGGTCCTTAACCGTGGGCCTCATAACGAAGCTCAAAGTCACACAGCGAGCTATGGAGAGAGCTATGCTCTAAGTCTCTTTGCGCGACAGAATCCGCAATGAGGATATTCGCAAAAGAACGAAAGTGGCCGACATTGCTCAAAGAGTAAGCAAGCTGAAGTGGCAATGGGCAGGCCACATCGCTGGCAGAACTGACAACCGATGGCGCAGAAAGGTTCTCGAGTGGCGACCACGAATCGGAAGGCGCAGTGTTGGACGACTTCCCACTAGATGGACAGATGACCTCGCAAAGGTCGCTGGAAACCGCTGGTTGCAGGATGCGCAGGACCGTACGTTGTGGAAATCTAGGGGGGAGGCCTATGTTCAGCAGTGAGCGTCTTACGGCTGATGATGATGATTATTATTATTATCGATAATAGTTATTTCTACGGGTACTACTGGTTTTGAGTAAAAGTTTTGTATTTGTTTTTGATACTTAATTTGAGAGAGCTTTATAGTTACAGGCTGTATAATGAAGGACCATAATGGTAAGAAAGTACCTGTTTTGCCTTTAATTAAAAATTTATTTCAATTAAAACTGTATTTAATTTATTTGTCTCCTATATAGTATTTATATCTGCCATAATTATGTTTATGTTGTTCACTGTCGATGACTGGGTGTCCATAACTGGGTAACGTCGAACACTGGGTATGGACAACTGGATCCTAGGTGTCCATAACTGGTGATTTTAGATTTTTCTATATTTTATCAAAGTTCTTATAATTCGTTACAGATACTTCAATTGTATATCGTTGTGTTGATTCTTGAGAATACTGATTGTTATTTTCAGTCATCATTGTTGATCTGAGTTTCGTACTTTTTTTTTAATTGCTTTTTACTATGAACACTGTCCTAAAAGTGTCCATTACTGGGTCCTTCACCCTAATGCATAAATATCCTAGGAAATGTATAAATTTCCTCGGAATTGTATTTAATTCCAATATCGTATTAATATTTTTTTCTTTAATAAAACTCGTTGTTAATGTTTTTTATAATTAAATATAGCACTTATTGAGGCAATCAGGTAACAATCATGCCGTAAAATAATAATACTATGTTCATATTATCTTACTAATTAAAACTTCTAAAACCAACTATCTATTAACTTTTAACGTATCACAAAATCAACTTATATGTATTCATATAAAACCAAATTTAACCTAACCTAACCCACCAATATCTTAAATGTTTTACATTTCCGATTACTATTTAGGAAATGTATAGATTTCCTAAGAAGTGTGTAAGTATAATATAATTTATTTCACACATTTCCGTGCGATTTTAGGAATTACATACATTTCCTAGGAATTGTATACAATGACAGATTACATACATTTCCGTTAACATATATATTGATAATACACGGGTTATATTTCATATTAGCTATTATGTACGTTATCATATTATTATGTTATTCCGTAATAGTCAAATAATAGGATAAATAAGCGATTTCATTGACAATCGTAAGCCTGTCACAGTATTAATAAAAATTTTAATCGCTACATGTACCTACATATTAAATTTGATGAAAAAAAAAATTTTTTTTTTAAATAAAGAGTGACGAGACGATCAGGACATGTGCCTGATGGTAAGCAACATGCCTGACACATAACAGCACAGTGACACACAGTTATTGGAACATGAAGAGTCCAAATCATTAATTAGCACTGCACTGCGCTCGTCACCCAGAGATCTAGGATCTTATATCTCTAAGCCCTGTAATTTCTCTGGAAACATTGCCCTTCAAACCGGAACACAGTAATGTTTGCACATTACTGCTTGGCGGTAGAATAACTGGCAAAGGTGTGGTACTTCCCCAGACGGACTCTGCCAAGAGTCCTACCACTACTAATATTTATATCGTAAGCTATTATTCAAACGAGCCCCTTATATTATTGTATCAATAGATATTATTCCAGTAACGGCTGAATATTGTGTCTCCAGGAATATAAGCGGTGACGGTGACTATTATTTGACTATTACCCTTACCCAGTAATAGATATGACAATGACAGCCTTATTATTCTCAAAGCGTTACATTCGACAATAGGAATCTGAAACTGAAAATCTCAACCTAATATAACACCACTAGACCCCATTAATTAGCTGTGTCAGCCAGATCCAGATTAGCCGATTACCAGCTATTATCTACTTTACATTATCTTTGCTTCTTTGCCAACATGGCGAGTTTGGCTAAATCTTACCACACTGGCGACTGTTCATTTAATTGTTAGATCTCTGCACAACTATGTGAGAAGATCTTGCATAAAAACTCTTGATAATAAGCAACACGCTTATTGCCCATAACAGTAACGAACAGCGTGAGTGGAATTGGCCTACCAAAAACTGCAAATGAAACGATACCGCGAGTCAACTCGATACTAGCGCCATCTAGTTAAGATAACTGGAACTTTATATTGTATGTCATTTAATTTCGGGGCGGTTCTATTTAGGGAAAAAATACTTGCGATTCGCTCCGGCTTCGCCCGTGGTATACAGACGTATAGCAGTCGGATAAATTTATAAAAAAAATGAATTTTTGAAATCGGTCCTGAGTATAGCGCGTTCAAACTAAAATCTCTTTTGCCGTGTAATATGAATATCAGCGTCATGTTTATAATGTCAATTAGTCACTACTTGATAACTGCAGATCTGCAGATAGATAGGTTATTGAAAACGGCCGTTAGAGACCTTAAATAAATATTTCAAATAATTATGTTTCATTTTATTTAACAATTTTTCATTTTTTTATTATGTTTTGTTTATTAAATAATTTTATTTTGTTTTTATACATATGTACGTACATATTGTAAATATTAAGATTTGTTTCAAATTTTGTCTCATAAATTACGGATACTTATGTTTGGTTGTTCCTTCCTAATAATATATTTATGTACCTCTACATATACCTTTTCAACATGCATAGGTACTTCGCAGTCAGTTTGGATAAAAAAATTCGCTATAATACATCGTTTTTTTAGTTTAGTTTTTTAATAGTTTTTTAGTTTAGTTTGAGCTATAGACCTAGCTAGCCTAGAGTGACGAGACGAGCAGGACATGTGCCTGATGGTAAGCAACATGTCTACCCATAACAGCACATCAACACGCAGCTATTGGAACATGGAGAGTCCAAATCGTTACCTAGCACTGCACTACGCTCGTCACCCAGAGATCTAAGATGTTATATCTCTAAGCCCTGCAATTTGTCTGGAAACATTTCCCTTCAAACCGAAACACAGTAATGTTTGCGCTTTACTGCTTGGCGGTAGAAACTGGCAAACTTGTACTTCCCCAGGCGGACTCTGCTAAGAGTCCTACCACAACTAAAATTGTACCTAATAAGTGTTCCATACATGATCTAACTTGCACTACACGCCTACTAATAAATAATATACATATTTCTACAAAAAAACTGAATGAGTTAATAATCTCTACATATAAAAATGTTATGTTGGTTTGTGTACGCTTCAAAAACTCAAAAAGTTCTGCACCGATCGAGCTGAAATTTTACAATGATATATAATCCGCATCAAATATTGTTTTTATCTAATTTTTGCATCACAATGTGCCACAGCGAAGCGTGGCAGGGTACAGCTAGTTTTTAATATAAACCCGCCTACATTCCAGTAACTGTCTCATTCCAGCGCGTCGGTAAACAATACTCGCTTCGTGTCGCAACCCGCGCCACCGGTTTCATTGCCATTGTCACCGAACTCGCCTCGTGTCGGCTACAAGCGTGTAATAATATAACTGGAGTACTTTCTATATACCCTCTACTGTATACTGTATTCCATCACTTTCTACATATTATATCACTAGATGTCCACCCCGGCTTCGCCCGTGGTACATTATATAGCACTCATCAGGATATAGTACATATCCAACGGTGAAAGAATAACTGAATTCGGTTCCTTAATTCCTGAGAATATCGCTTTCAAACAAAACACCTCTTCAGCTACCTGCTACGCCACCTGTCGGAAATTGGTCGTAGGTACCAACTGAGATTTAGAAAAGTAAAGCAAAGGGATGTTTTTAATCTGTGAGCAAAGGTGAGGTATGTAAACTGTGGCAAAGGTTTATATTCAATGACGCAATCTTAGACACATGATTTAATAGTAGCGTTATGTTCTATGGCCTATAGCCTTCCTCGATAAATGGACTATCCAATAGAAAAATAATCTTTCGATTCGGGCCAGTACTTCCCGAGATCCTAGCGTTCAAACAAACAAACAAACTCTTCAGCTTTATAATATTAGTATAGAAGTATAGATTACATATTAGTATAGATTATAGTACTGATATATAGAGAAATTAAAGAGCATAAAGATAAAGATTCTTAAGTATATCTCTGTATGATGAGTGCAGTGAGTGTAATGATTAGGACTCTCCATGTTCCAACAGCTGCGTGTCACTGCGCTCTGTTATGTAGACGGCACCATGGACGTATGAAAAACAATACGTCCATGAGCCAGCACGTTGTACGAAGTAACTATTTTCTGATCTGTGACGTTGTTTACCATCAGGTACATGTGCTGCTCGTCCCGTCACTATATATATACTATTTATAAAAAACATCCAAACTTTTGCAGGTATAATTTTAGCGGGGTACCTAATAGGATCTCACTTCTGTCTGGCTTTAGTAGTGCAAGCATTGATTAGACATTTTTGTTGTGGTAGGATTCTTTCCAGGATTGGGACGGACGACTGGAGACTTATAGTAGTGGTAGAACTCCTAGCAGAGTCCGCCTGGGGAAGTACCTAACCTTTGCCAGTTATTCTACCGCCAAGCAGTTAACATTACTGTGTTCCGGTTTGAAGGGCAATGTTTCCAGTGAAATTACAGGGCTTAAGGATATAACATCTTAGATCTCTGGGTGATGAGCGCAGTAAAGTGGTAGGTAATGATTTGGACTCTTCATGCTCCAATAGCTGCGTGTCACCGTGACGTTATGTGGCTGGCATGTTGCTTACCATCAGGCACATGTCCTGCTCGTCTCGTCACTCTTTATTAAAAAAAAAATATTGTCGGCTATTCTACCGCCATAGACGTTTACAATATTTAATAAACCCATACATTTTTGTTGATTTTCAAAACCAAACGATGGATGTCGATAAAATTTTATTGGGAAGTAAATTTTACATAGTCTTGGAAAAACCAAAAGTTTCTGATGTCTTCGAAAAATTGGTGAACATTAAAAAAACGAAACAAATTTAAAAAATCCGACGTTTCTTGACGTCGCGTCGGTTAAACGTAACAGACCAATCAAAACCCCTAATTCCTTCCATTAATAAGTAATATGACATTTGTAATTATGTATTTCAAATCACACACGTAATCACGATCACATGTCAGTATAGATTAACTCATATTAAATACAGCCAAGTACAACCTACACGAAAGGTATACTGTCTCTGTTTACATTGTGACATGGTTCTTGGTAGATAAATAAATCCGTATACATACGCCTATAGCATAACAGTAAAACGCCTACGAAAACTAGGGATGTAAATGTGTCATATCGATACTTTCAAGACATCATACCTGTACTAAAATATAGCACGTATTTGGTAGTCATCGTGTGAGGCGTGACCGTGGTGGCTAATGTCGAGAATATCCGACTCACCATTGTGAGGTCGTAAGTTAAAATTCCGCCTACTGCATCTTTATGTATTTTTCCAAGTGTAAAATGGAAAAAAATACGTATACCTTCATCTTCGAGATGACTTTTTGAGAGCTATTTTTTTAAGAGCAGTGGTGTGGTATCCATTGTATAATGGACCACTCACTGCTCTTATTAGGCAGAATATTCAATAAATAAATACAGTGTATGTATATATTTATATATATCTTAATTTATATAAATCTCGTGTCACAATGTTTGTCCTCAATGGACGCCTAAACCACTTAGCCGATTCTAATAAAATTCGAACACCATGTGCAGTTCGATCCAACTTGAAAGATAAGATAGTTATTATTTCGACTAATGGGCTTTATGTGACAATATTCGAGCGAAGCCGGAACGGGCCGCTAGTATATATATATATATACGTAATAAGCATGTAAAATTAGTTGTAGCTAATAGAAGCTGTTTTTGCCAATCGTGAGCTGAGGTATGCAAAAAAATTTGAATTCGCTTGTACGACGCTTTGGTCTGTTTAAATTAATTGAATTAAAAAAAACAATACCGTTAACTTCTGTTTTTTATTCGTGATCTATCTGATAGTTTGGAGTAGTAACGAACTATAACGGTTTATCGGCAACCCGAATAAATAAAATTGGGAACTACGCTGGTAAACCCGTAGTGCGCTGCTAGTTTATAGTATAAGCAGAATTATCTATTGGGAAAGAGGTCTTAAGCATCGGCAAAGTAATGAAATACATTTATTTGAAAACATTAAAATAATAAAAAAGAAGTGTGGCACTCGGGGACTGCCGCGGTAAAGCTATTGCATGTTGCATGCATTTTTATCAACATAAGCAATAGGGATGTTAACAATTTTTCGGAATTGTTTTTATTTTAAAGAGTGACATTTGTTTACCCTAAAAAATATCACGGGAAATCCGTTAATTTGGCAACACTGCTAAGAGCATTTAGTCTGTAAAGCTAATACAAATAAGATTCAAAGTCGAATGACCGAGTGGGAAGGACGGCGTTACGGTCTTCCATCCCTCTTTCTTGTGAACATAAGAAAGAGATGCACGATCACTAAAATTCGGTCCCCAAGCCCGCGATAAAAGCTATGCAATAGCTTAAAATCGACTCGAAATTTAAACTATTAAAAAATTACGTATACATAATTTAATAAAGCACATTATTTGGCAGGTCATTTTGTTTATTTTTACTTTTTTGCCAAATATTAATAAATTTCATCAAAATTCTTAACAATCACCAAAAATGTTTTTAATTTCCTAATTATTTTTATCGATATCGGTATCGTACGACGTATCCCATCACTATCGTTCGCGTCGATGCACCACGTCCATACATCAAACCCACGTGCCGTCTCTATTTAAATAACTATGCTCGAGCTTCGTCCCTCGGATGCACTTTCAAGAGCACAAGTCATGGGACTTAAGCGATATTTTGAAATTTTGAATAATCCTATTAAGGGCGTACCCCGAGCAAATGACCTTGAGTAATTCTTACCTCATCGCACACCGCATGAAAGATCAAGAAAGAAATAGTAGGAGTTGTCATTGTTTTACGCTCATATAGAATAAATTCTTTAAAAAATCAACTTTTGGTCTTTTGAAAAAAAAAACTACCAAAATGTTCATAATGGAATTGCTTATGCGTTGGTGTGAATACAAAATCCAAATAATGGCGGTGTTTCGAGTAGATTCATGATAAAATTACAATTATTTATATTTTTTCTGGTTTCGTTGTGAGGAGATTTTATAAACAAAAAATTCATCAAAAAATGAAACTACCATTTTAAGGCCAATAAATTGTAGAAATTTTAATGTATTTTTTCCCAGTTGATGTTTGTTTTGGCTAATGAGTAGATAGCTCTGAAAACTGGACAAAAAACCGTCGTTTTGCTGAGGGACGCACCTTAATTTTATGAACTAGCTGCATCCTCCGCGCGTTGCAACGCCATCTGTCGAAAATTGGTCATACCAACTCAGAAATCTAACACAACAACTTTGCTAAAAATAATCACATGATCAAATGCGTAGTTCACGATTCTATAACAGACACACAGACAAACACATTCATTTTTATATAGCGGTAACGTATTGTGCAACTTTAGTGCTGTTTATACTAAAATTAAAAGTTATAAGTTTTCAGTTCTATCAGCATTCATTCCTATGAAAATATTTTTTGTGTTCTTCTTAATAAAATTTTTGTAGTGGTAGGACTCTTAGCTGAGTCCACGTGGGGAAGTATCACACCTTTGCCAGTTATTTTACCGCCAAGCAGAAAAGCGCAAACATTGCTGTGTTCCGGTTTGAAGGGCAATGTTTCCAGAGGAATTACAGAGATACAATATATTCTATCTCTGGGTAACGAGCGCAGTGCAGTGCTAGGTAATGATTTGGACTTTTCATGTTGCTATAGCTGCGTGTCACTGTGCTGTTATATGGCAGGCATGTTGCTTACCACCAGGCACATATCGTGCTCGTCTCGTCACTCTATATTATAAAAAATATGCGAAAGTTTATGGGATGAATAATACCGTAATGGCCTAAATCGTCTGATTTCATAGTCATGAGGTAGTTAGGTTCGAATCTCACCAGCACCTTTGAATATTTGTCCAAGTGTGGTTGTACATGTTGGAACACAGATTATAATAGAACAGAGGCTACTTTGTATCTCGAGAAATATTGAGAACAGGAACAGCGCGGGGAAATCCGCGGGGGGTTTGCTAATATATATATTTATGTATTAACCAAACTATTATCAAAATATATATTTAATTGTTTTGCCAGACATATTGCATGCCTCTCGAAGAGGCCAGTTTGTGTGGGTCAACTTTTAAAATGTTTTGTATCATCTTATCTTAGCTGCCAACAGTAATAAAGATATTTGTAATTGTTGAGCCGTTTTGGAAGATACAATACAATACAAAAACACTTTATTACACCACAAAACAATGTAGAAAAACAGTGATTTACTTAAAATGAAACATTTTGGGTACAAAAGGCGATCTTATCGCTTATACATATAAATGTATAAGATAACGTATAAATCGTATCGTAACACGATTTTCTTTTATATTTATCGCAATAAAAATCAAAATGGGTAAAGGCTAATCGCTCAAAGCTTCAGAATTGATCTTTTGCCTTAGAAAGTTCAAGTTACCTTTGATAAGTCATAGATTATCACACATTTTTAACGGTAACACGTAATAAATCATCGGATTTATTGATATTTAATAGTTTATAAGCCCACAGACATACGACAAACATTACTGATGAGGTATCTATAAAATTAAGATTTACACGCCCGTAACTCATGGTGAAATCATGTAGGCTTGAACTTTGTGGGATACTTGCTATAGTTGAAGTAAAACAAAATTTAATTAATATTTCTCAATTTTGTTTGAGTTTGCCAAAAGGTTTTTAAAATTTTGAATTAGTACATAGTAAATATAGATTATACATACTGAGAGTTCAATTTGCCGATGGCCACAGAAAAGCAGTCGTGGTGGAGGGGCTGAGCCGGGTGGAGGCGACTTAAAAATAAAATAGACCTAGAATTAGAATGAAAATGTTTCCTTTTCTTCTCCTAATCCAAGATTTGTGTAATAAAAGAAAACAAATGACAAAGGTCGAACCCTGGAGTCGTAGAGTTGCTAAATTGAAATAATAAAAAACTACAATAGTATACGGATTTAAATGTGATGTCATCAATAAACACATTTTTTGCGGTTACACTGCAAACGCTGGCTGAATCTTACGAGATAAATCAAAATAATGTAGGTACCGCAGTATTGAACCCCTCACAAAGGTCTACAAAAAAGTCCGCGATGGTATTTGTACCCACAGTAACCAGTATTTAGTATCAGTATTGCACCCGTGCGAAGCCGGGGAGGGTCGCTAGTAAGAATGTGTATAGTAAGATATAGTAAGAATGTTGAACGTTAAAAAGTGTGTGTGTGGTACCTACTTATGTTCGCACGCATTTATATTCTATTTATTTCTAAAGATTTATTTTTATTCATTAGTTTTATAGGGGCTTTTAGACTACAAGTCTATGCCAGCCCCATCGTAACCTAATAAACCATATTTACCATATTTTTATATTTATTTACTAACTATGAAGCCAACTACGTAAATTAACAGTCGAGCAGGAATGATTTCGAGCCCGGATTTTTTTAATGATGTATTACAACAACGTGATGGAGTGATAACTTGCCCTACTTTTCTTGCGCGGACCCCGGTGTCTAGGCTTTATTATTCTATGGCGCAAGTACTAGAGCACGTAAAACGTCTCAGCTTGATAATCTTCCAAATTAATACGTCTCAAATGTAGTCCAAGCGTCAACAAACCATGTCGTATCTTTTTTAAAAGAATTTGATTATAAAATAACAACCTTTTTCATTCAATCGACAGACCTTACTCGTAATAAAAACACAATAAAAATACGATAAAAGCAAGTACCCTTCAATTTATTAGAATATCCATAAAATGTAGGCGTACGGATAAGTCGAGTAAAGCTCGATAAGCATAACATAATCTCAACTTTCTTTAGAGCAGTCTTTATTAACACGACATAAATTCGTGAACAGAATGAACACTACACAGTATATGTATCGAACTGCTCATACTAAGCAAATATATTTTTTAAAACAAACTTAATGCTTATGACGGTTTTAACCCCCGACCAAAAAAAGGGGTGTTATAAGTTTGACGTCGATGTCTGTCTGTCTGTCTGTGTGTCTGTCTGTGGCACCGTAGAGCTCAAACGGATGGGCCGATTTCGATGCGGTTTTATTTATTTGAAGGTTAATATCCGTGCGGATGTTCTTAACTATGTTTGGTTAATATCGATTCAAGATGGCTGCCTCCACAAAATGGCGGACAAAATATTTCTTTACAACCTACCTCAATATGGGTATCAAATGAAAGGCTTGACTAGTATAACGTTATACAGATAATCCGAGATCCGAGGTAGTCGGGGGTTAGTCAAAATTTTTAATTTTGTTCTTGTTATGCTGTTTTATCACTGCGTTTGATCGTCAAATCGGCTGGTAGTAATTGAGGTCTAATTACATTGTATATCCTATCCTATTAATATTATTAGTGTCAAAGTTTGGATGTTTTTTGCTCAATGATAAAAAAAATATTATGATATAACTTTTACTGCAACTATTCATCGTTTTCTACCGCTTTAAATGCTATTCCTCGATATATGTTATAGGTACCTTTTTTTCTATTTTAAAAAAGTAAAAAAAAACGAAGTAAAACCGCTTGACTCTGCTTGTAACATAAGTTAATCAATGCAATACAAAAGGTATAGGTTTCAAGCAAACAACAGCAATACAAATTGTCCGAGTATTTTTACATCTGTGCGCCCACGCAGAGATCTGTTTTGAAATATAAATACACGGCAGAACCCGTGGTAGTACCGTACGGTAAAAATAGATCACATCAATGAGTTCCATACATTTAATACTCAGTTGATGCTAGCGATTGGTATCCCACTAATATTATGTATGCGAAAAGTTTGGCTGAATGTATTTGTTACTTTTCAATCGACTTAAAATAAGGGTACTCGATTCGGCTGTATTTTTAACCGACTTTCAAGAAAGGAGGAGGTTTTTTTTGTACGAGTATGTATGTAACGCGATAGCGCCGGTAATTATCAATGGATTTTGATGGTTCTTTTTTTGTTTGGTAAATCCATAGTTCAGAGGTGGTCCCATATAAATTTTACCGAAAAACAGATAAAATTTACCTCGATGACATAGTGATTGCTTACTTTTGAATATGGTGAAATGCCTGAATTGAATTTAAAATTGAAGTCAGTTTTTTTTTTGAAGAAAATAGATTATTCAAGTGAAAACTTATTTTGGCGCACCACACACGGATTTTTCGTGGGCCGTGAATGAACCTCAGCGTCACGCTCGTAAATGAAAGAAGCGAGAAAGATAGTCTGCTGCTGTCTGTCTGTCTGCTGTCATTGCCCTTTTTTAATTATTAATCTTGACCATGGATACTAGTCCTTTAGCCGCATCAGTCACTGTCATGTCGCTGTTTACTATTTTCAATTTATATGTTTGTAATCGTTTTTATTTTATTATTTAAATTACTCCATATAGCATTATTTCTCATTTTTAACCCTCGACCAAAAAAGGGGTATTATAAGTTTGACGTCGATATCTGTCTGTATGTCTATGTGTCAGTCTGTCTTACAATCCCAAGCTAAATCAAAATTTTTAATTTTGTTCTTGTAGTTTTCACTTCTGCAAACATTTCATTTCACATTTTTTTATTGCCATTAAAACATTTTAACTGACGAATTAACGATAACGAAGTTAACTGTTGAGTTATAACCGCCTATGCTTATTGAACTCAACGAGTTCTATACATTGACATGATTCTGAGAATCTAGGCTCCAGGTATGATCAGTACGATATTTTTTCCGGTCTGACCGTTCAATATTGTGGCGCGTAGAAACGCACGCTAGCGATGTCCTATTCCTGTCGATATCGGGACTTAGTGGGGTGGCCATATCTCTCTTTTTTTAAGTTTTTTTTTTCTAAAATTATTCACCTAATTTCCTTGCATCCTAATACTTATTACAATCTAGCCTAATTTATTAAGTCTAGGCTAATGAGTAATTTATATCTAACTTAATTGCTAAATAGATTATAAACAAGAAGGTGTCCATCAGCACTTTTCTTGTTGACTCTGTTAAAGGGAAGTTACTTATTTCACTTGACTTAGTACATTTAATTGTTTTATATAGTAATAATAAGATTTTTTCAAATGAAAACTAATTTTTGTGTAGCACATATAAAATTTCCGTGGGCTCAATTGACCTCAAACGTCACGTTCGTAAATGAAAGAAATCTTTATGCAAACTCAGATAATTTAGATGGTCATGATCATGGTCACATCCTCCGGTTTCACCCGCGTAGTTTCCAAAGTGAGCTATCAAATTCTGAGTTATAAGTGTTCACTTCTATCGGCAGTCCCTATGACTGCCATTTTTTTGATATTGGTGGACATTTCACACAAAGCAATGACATAATTCCGTGCGCCTGAAGTTTGGAAGGGCACCACATTTTTTTTTTACTTTTATAGGTTTACACTTGACCGCCATCTCGCCTGATGTTAAGCGACGATGCGGTCTACGATGGAGCGTATTTAACTAGAAGAAACCGATTCGCTCTCGATTTGAAGACACAAAGATTGTAACCATCGGGGAAACCACACTCAGGCAACGTATTCCACATTCTAGACGTGCTTATCACAAAAGTAGAGTCAAATCTCTTCGTTCATGTCTTTGGAACATCAACCATGAAACGATGTAGCTTTTTCGAGCTACGAGCATTCCGATAGAAAAAGGGCAAGGTGGTATCAGATCATGCAAATCAGTCGCACACTCTCCAAAGTGTATCCGATAAGAAAACCGGTAGGCTGGCAATTTTTCAGCGATGATCAAGACTTTGTAGTCTTTTTCGCACAAGAGTGTAGTTGCCTATGAGCCTTTTGGTACGTCTCTCGATCGATTCCATGGCCTCCAGCTGATACTTGGCCGATCCATCCCGAAGGTGCGAAGTGCTCCATAGAAGAGCGAATCTGTTTTCGAATGGTTATCGATATATCGATGCTCAATGCAACTAGTTTAAACAAAACTAAGTTTTCTGTTTGAAAATAGTATCAGTAACATATTTACAAATTTAAATGTATTAAAATAATCATAACTAGTCACCCTACAATCAACCCCTTATATGGACGGTCCGTTACGTCGCCCCACAACCCGCTTCGCCACTACATCTCAAATACACCTATAATCCCTTTTAATAAAGTTGAAATTCTTTCAATCTAATCAATAATTCCCTGGAATATAAACCAAACTAGATTGACCTGCATTTTAAAGCAGGCTCTAATTGAGCGGAGACTTTGTAATAATGGCCATGTATTGTACGACTAAAATAAATTGGGTTGTCAATTATAATGATTTAATATAATTAATTGAAGTCATCGAGAATTGAATGCCTAAATACTCAAAGTTACGGCTGGTCTAGTCGGGAGAACGGCGCCTATCGATCCGGAGACCCCGAGTTCAAACCCCAGACGCACCACTTTCTTTTCGAAGTCACGTGCGTGATTCCGCTAACTTAAAACGGTGAAGGAAAACATCGTGAGGAAACCGACATGTACCTAGAACCTTTCGAAGTCATGTGTCATCCACCAACCCGCACTAGGCCAGCGTGGTGGATTATGGCCTTAACTCTATCCTAGGCGAGAGAAGGCCCGAGTCCCAGCAGCGGGGACATTTACTGCGCTGTTGATGATGATGACTCAAAGATTGAAATCTGCAATTGTGAGAATTTTGGTACGTCGGTCGTTGTGAGTCGGGAGGCTCGGGATCCTCCACCGCCTCCACGTGGTGCACCCTGGGCACCACACAACAACTTACACACACGGGAGGATGGTGAATCCTGGCCGGGGCTGGGAACTTCTACACGCGTTCAGCGCTCAGCAGTGCGTGTAGAGGTTGGGGAGAGGGAATGGAAGACTTGAGAAGGTTACTCGGCTGACATATCCGCTACGTAAAATTCCTAAGGTTTCCAGATGAGGGTCCTCCACGAGCATTCTGATTAACAGAGTGCTCAGTGGTCTAGTCGGGAGACCGGCAACTGCAGATCCGGAGCCCCTGGTTAAAATCGCACCACTATATTTTCGATTGTGCTATGCTTCATTGACTACGCGAAAGCCTTTGACTGCGTGCGATGGGAAAAACTGTGGAATGTGCTACTCGAAATGGGAGCTCCAAAACATCTTGTTGCTTTGATCCAAAGTCTGTACAAAGAAAACCGTTCTTTCATCAGGATTGGTAATGAATGCTCCGATATGTTCAAAACTAAAAAAAGGAGTGAGACAGGGTTGCATTTTGTCTCCTGAACTTTTTAACATAAATGGAGAGTACATTATTCGTAAGACCATTGAAAATTGGGAGAAGGGTTTCCCTATAGGCGGAAAGAGATTATCGAATCTCCGATATGCCGACGATACCGTTCTCATAACAAGATCCATGGAAGAAATGAGTGGAATTGTTCCAAAGACTTGAGATGGAAAGTGCCAACATCGGTCTCGCAGTGAACAGAGCGAAAAGCAAGGTGAAGATAGTGGATAGAGCCGGAAAGCTAACAAATGTCAACTGCAACATACCTGGCATAAATATCGTCGACCGCTACGTATACCTGGGCGCCCAAATCTGTAATGACGGCAACTGTGTCTCGGAGATAAAAAGGCGAATTGGGATGGCAAAAGATGCTATGACACGTTTAAACAACATCTGGAAGAAAAGAGGAATCGGAGTCAAAACCAAGATCAGATTGATACGGGCCTTGGTATTCCCTATCTTCCTGTATGGCGTAGAAACGTGGACAATCCTGGCAAGGGAAAGACAAAGAATTGACGCATTCGAGATGTGATGCTGGAGACGAATGCTAAGAGTACCTTGGACTGCGAAACGCACCAATGCGTCAATCCTAACTCAGCTCCGAATAAAACTACGTCTGTCCACTATATGTCAACAGCGCATCCTGTCATATTTTAGCCATACAATGCGAAGAGGCGATGGGAATCTGGAAAAGCTGATCATAGTTGGGAGCACCGAGGGCAAACGATCGCGTGGTCGCTCACCAACCAGATGGACCGATCAAGTAAAGGACCCGTCTTCCTCAAAATTTTACTCGGTCGTAAGAGATGCGCGGGACAGAAACCGGTGGAGGCAGATCATCCGCTCCAGATGCAACCCTGATGCTGACCACGATCCTCAGACATGAGGGACCGACCAAGAGAGAGAGAGATATTTTCGATGTCAGGTGCGTAATGCACTAACTTTAAAAAAACGGTGAAGGAAAACATCGTGAGGAAACATAATGACATATTCCTAGAATATTTCGAGGTTATCCTTAAGTTCAGTTCTCGCCCAGGCCTAAAAGATTTCCCAAGTTCAGATGTTAATAGTTTTTTTTAACTACGCTTATTTACGCTTCACTAGTATCAATAAGTTACCGCTTTACGGAATATATTAGTGAACATAAAACTACATCGAAATATCGGGAACTAGTTCTATTACGTCTCTTAATTAATGATGAAGTGTAGTTAAACTATTAAATAACGTGATAACTTAACATAATACTTAAGCTGAACTGCACTCTCGCCTATTCACTCTCTCCTATTGTTAGGAGAGAGTGAATAGATGAGTGCTTAGTAGGAGCATTCGCTTTTTCATAGTTAATTATTTACTAGTAAATTGCTAGCACATTACTAATAAATTGGTGCAATCAAATCATCCAGGGAAAGCCGCAGATTTCGCTATAACAAACTATTACGGTGCTATTAACTTTATAACGTAGTGATTTTATAATGTTGCCATAATAAAAGGTAAAAATGGGAATAGGATCTAGTCACATGTGCCACAAATGCAACGCAACGTTTTTTTTTATACTTTTATAACATAGCATGAAAGGCCAGCTTTATGTTTCCACCTCCAGTTTCTAGGATTTGAAGTATTGTTACTACGATTTATCAAATCATCCTACGATATGCACAGTATACCTCCATGGATAGACATATTGTTATAATTCGAAAGTTCACAAACTTCATGTCGTATTAGCGCTACGCTTCCACAGAGCATCGTGTGGCCAAGCCTTTACTTCTAACCAACGGATGACCAAGTGGTTAGTTAGTCTGATCGTGATTTATGTATCTAACGGCTTCATGCGAACTTTGTTGCAGTATACTTATTGTACAAATATAAATCTAGGGTAGCACCATAGAATAACGCCTAGATCGATAATCTTCAAACCAACGCTCCATCCTAAGCGAGACAAAACGCAGATTGATGTCGGCGTAAGCAGAATGTACTTAAGTTCGCCAAACAAAACTTTAATGTCGTGGAGTATGTCCAGTGGAGGACCACACAAACCATCATAATGTTTTTAATTGTCGGAAACGCATGCACTACCGCTTGACCTTGACAACTGATGGTAGTTTCGAAAGGACCGAGCCAATATGGCTCACTATGATTTGCCTCACTTGTCGTGCGTGGACCCCGTTTCTAGGCGTTCTATGTTGTTCTATGGGTTCTGGGCTATTCTATGGGTAGCACTACATAAACCATAACAATAAGCTAACTCTACACTAGACATAATCTTTACTGTAGTGGTAATACTCTTTGCAGTTATTCTACCGCCAAGCAGTAACGTGAAAACATCTCCGTATTCCGGTTTGAAGGGCAATATTTCATTAAATTACAGGGCATAGAGATAAATCTATACTATAATAAAATAGATGTGGTGAAAGCTCTTAAGCGGCTGTTTTATCCGACTTAATAACTCGTCATAATCGTTTTAATATTAAGCCCCCTCTGCTAGACCCCTGACGCATCTAACAAAAGCGTAAGTATAAAAAGTGGGTCAGCACGTAAAATGGTCGACAGCGTCGTGTTCCGCTACCCGGCACGACCCGGTGACAGAACTGACCGATCACTGTCGCCGTGACAGCTGACAATGTGCCAAATTGACAGCTGTCAACGTAATTAGGCGCAAGCGTGATGATTAAAAAGGGTTGGGTTTTTTCGTTGCCCTACGATACGTTTATCGTCGAGCTATATCGTATCATACATTTTACGAAAACTCATCAGTCAGTCTTGCCATTGTCTTCCTGCCATTAGAAAAAAAAAGGAATTTCTTCTATGCCTTAGGGCATAGAAGATTTAGTCTAGATATTGCTATGTTAGTTTCTACGCCCAGTGATTTCACTGGAAACATTACCCTTTAAACCGGAACACAGTTATGTTTGCACGTTACTTCGAATAACGGGAAAGGCGTGGTACTTCCCGGGAAGACTCTGAAACTCGTCTTAGACTTTACGACAAGACTGGCTTCGTAGCTTAGTTGGTAGTAAGTCTGCCTGGGAAGCCGAAGGTCGTAGGTTCGATTCCCACCCAGTGCAAGTATTTAGTGATGAATATGTACAAATATTTGTTCTGTGTCTGGAATAAAAAGTGACCTATGAACTGTTCTGGCTCTAATACAGCGACGTTCCAAATTTCAACCATTCCGACGTGTTTCTATGTATAATAATTATGTATTTGCAACTATATACCTATCAGCTATCTGGCTGCCATCTTACAAGCTTTGCTTAGTTTGGGGTCAGATGGTGTTGTGTGTGAATTGTCCACTAATATTTATATTTATTTATTTAATTAGGTATGTAAATATCTGGCTCCCATAGTACAAGCTTTGCTTTGGGGTCAGATTGCATTGTGTGTGAAATGACCACCAATATTTATTTATTTTAAATCAGAAGTCAATCATGGTAAAAGAATTTAATCTAAATACAGTAGAACCTCGATAACTCAAACCTCGCTAACTTAAAAACCTCTATAACTTCAAAAAATAATATGTTCCCTTCCCACCAGAGCCCAAAACCAAAACCCTTGATAACTTAAAACCTCTATAACTTAAAATATTTTTTGTTTCCCTTGGACTTTAACTTATCGGGGTTCTACTGTATATATATTTAGGTATTTTATTACATATTTTACCATCATTGGGAAAGGCCTAGAAGACGTGATTAAACCAATGTCTTGTTGGAAGTTGGATGCGCCGGGTCACCAGGTCGCACGCAAAGGTTATTCGTTATCTGTGGTTATTAAGGTAAGTTTTATGTTGGTGTGCTAACAAGTAATAATATAATATCTAGGAGAGATAACAATAGCAGATAGCAGTAAGTATGAAGTTCAGATTAAATAATTGGCGCTTTGTGTTTTTTTTTAAATTAACATTACGACTGTGACTGAAAGAAATCGGTGTAAAAATAAAAAAATATTTTGTCAATGTCACTTTGACAATGTCAATGTCATCAAAATTTTACAACATATATATATATCTATTATAGTTGTAAATGCGGAAGTTGTGAGTATGTTACTTTATGAGTTGGTTTTGTGAGTGAGTGTTAGTTTTGTGTAAGGTTGCCTTGCCATCCGTCCGGGTTTCCCCGGATTTGTCCTAGTTTGGACGGCGTCCGGGCAGCGTCCGGGGCGGATTTCATCTTCATCTCAATGTAAGAAGAGATAATAAATAACATTTATTTACGCATATATGTGTAAAAAAATGTTGACATGTCCGGGTTTTGGGCTCTATAATCTGGAAAATCCGGGGTTTTCACGAATCTTGTCCTGGTTCCCAAACTTTACAGATGGCAACCCTAGTTTTGTGAGCATGGGTTTGTTACATTATTACGTAAAATCAGCTGAAGGGATTTGAATTAAATTTGGTACAACGAAAAAAAACTGAAATAAACAAATAGAATAATCACTATACCGGGAAATTAACGAGATCGAACACAACGCGGATGAAATCGTGGGGCGCTGCTAGTATAAGATTATATTAGTTTTTTTTTTATCTGGGCAGAGCCTTTATTAACAAAACTAAAATACAATGAGAACTACACTACACTACAAACCTACCTAACTACTTACACTAAGCACACCTGAATTATCCATAGACCACTGTAGGTCTACAGATAATCAAGATGTTCAAGCCCACTACCAATCGGAAGCGTACCCAGCATGCTGGCGGCATTACCACGCTGAATGGCAATGCTTATGCGTTGGGCCAAATAAACGCCAGCATTTTGGTGACGCGTGGCGTCGACTAAGCGCTCGGATAGGCTTTTGAAGATAAGGTGAGCTCCCGGCCCCCACGGTCCCAATGTCTCAACCCCAAAGGGCTCAAATATGTAACCACTTTCGAGGGTTGCATATTTGCGCCGTTTGAGTCGCTCAGCTGAATTAGCCGCTGCACTTATATTAGTTAAATTAAGTCACATTGACATCGACAGATAAAACTTTTCTATTTCGTTTTTAGACCCATTTTTTTTGGGTTATTATCGATTCGCCACAAATTTAATTCGTCACAATTTGTATACTCCATACATTCAAAGTAAACTCGCCACAAGTTATAAAAAAACATATGAACAATGTCACAGGTAAATAAAATAGTACTAACTTTAAACACTAACGTCTATTGTTCCATTAAAAAAAAAATCTGGAAGTTGCGAACAGTTGCAACACCGGAAACTAAACTAGCACGGCTAAAGTTTTAAGCTCGAAGCGAAAGGAAATGAAAAATAAACGAAACGAACGTGTAGAGCGGAAAACTGATATTCTCGTGAAAATCTTGTAAGTGTTTGAAACATCAAACGAGGAACATTTTCGTAATAGATGAAGTTACCAACGTATTTGGGTCGACTTCTCGTTTGGAACAAAGTTACAGCTGGCTTAGTTAGAACGGCGACTGCCGATCCGGAACCCCTAGTTCGAATCCCATGCGCATCACCGTCTTTTGGAAGTCATGCGTGTAATGCTGCTACTTTCAAAACGGTGAAGAAAAACATCATGAGGACACAGACATGTTTGAGGAATTCTTATAGGTCACGTGTCATCTACCAACCCCAACTGGGCCAACGTAATGGATTATGGTCTTGAATCTCTCCATGCGAGAGAACGCCTCGTGTCTCCGTAGAAGGAACATTTTTAGTGGACTGCTTTTGCTTTATATACTCAATCAACTGTATATTATATCGTCCATCGATTATGTATACGTAAGTACCACAAGATTGTTTTATAAAATTGTAACTCTATATAGTATTAACTTAAACATATTCACTGAAAAAATAAAAACAAAAAAAAGATTGTTCACCTTAAAACTACTCCCCGAACTGCTCGCGCAAAGGATCCCATGGCATTCGCCGCATTCGTTGAATACTCAGAGCAATAGTCAACCTTTGCTCCAGGAACGAGCCGGACCGGAGTCATCTGTAGTCTCCCAGAGCCTGCGCCCTAGGAACCCCTTAAGCCCTTCTCCCATTATGATACTTGTAGGGTACGATACTCGAGTGTAATACTAGTTGGATACATGGTCGCTACCCGACGCTCGCATATTAGGCTACTGAAAAATTACTAAATTCATCATTTGTGCAAACTCGTTGTTTGTAGACGGACGTTATGTCGAGCGACTCCAGTGACGACGAAGCTCTTGCAGTTTTTCTGTTTTATGGAAATAGAAGACGTCAACGCAAGAGTAGAAAATACTGGATTCATCCATATATTGAACTAGCGGCCCGCCCCGGCTTCGCACGGGTACATACACACACACACACACCCTTTTTTTTGTATCGGGTTTATAAAAAGTAAAATTATAAAGGAGTTTGAATTTTTTATGATTTTTTTTATTAATGTTTTTGTATTTTTATTTTCAAATTTTATGCATATATAATATTATTTACAAAAAAAAAAGCCATTAGTTTTAGCGAGTCAGAGCTTCCCTGTAAACGATATTTGAAGTAGTTTTATTTTGTGGCAGCAAAATAAATTGATTTTCAGGAGCTCCGACACGTGGGCCAACATACAGTTGGCCATGAGTGAAACATTCTTTTCGTAGGTCGATCCTAATAATTCGAAGGTTTGGCCCTGGGACTTGTTAATAGTTAACGCGAAAGATGATTTCACCGGAAACTGAAGTCGTTTAAAAGGGATTGGCAGATCAGTTGGAATCATCGGTATCCTCGGTATATGAGCTAGTTGACCAGCTGCTGGGCCAGTGATAAAATGTTGTTCAGCAAGCCGCTGCGAACGCTCGATACTTGACTCTCTAGCACGCGATTGCGACGCGTATTCTCTCCGACTTGCAAGGCGATTTTCAGTTTCTGATGAAGATTCCTCATTACGCCGTATTTTTATTGCCCTCGCCTGGGAACTATGTTTTGAAAGTTGATATCTTGATCTTTTTGGCATTTTAGGGCATTTTAAAATGAAAAATAGAAGGAAATAAATAATTAAACAGGCTTTTACTAAATTTTGCTTATTGAACTATATGAAGTACTAAGCTGTTTGAATAATTAAAATATAATATTTATTATCAGGTAAGTAGTAGGTACTTATTGAAAGAAAATTAAAAATATGGGCGTAGAAAACTACCTTTACTAAATTTTTGCTTAAATTTTGAACAGGAATGACTACCCATAAAATACTACTATAAGCAGTTTGAAAAGTTACATTAAAATATAATATTTATTATCATATACTTATTTACCTACGAAACGAATTTAAAGCGAATTCAAAAAATTTTCAAGCTAAAATCATACGATCACACACGACCGCTGCGTAGGAGCCGATCGCGCGAGTGAGCCGCGCGGCACTTTATTTTATTACATTGACTCGCGACACTTTTGTAGATAATGATGAGTTCTGCAAAGTCGTAGTAAATGATTTTGTTCTATCATCAATAGTTTTCGCAGCGCACGCGACGTAAGGAATTTTTTCAGGTCTTTTTTTTACACCTTATGTTACATTATTGAGTTTTAGTAAGGATTCCTAATTTTTTTTAAAATATAATATAGCCTATGTTACTCGGGGATAATGTAGCTTTCAAAGGTGAAAGAATTTTTGAAATCGGTCCAGTAGTTTCGGAGCCTATTCATTACAAATAAACAAACAAACAAATCTTTCCTCTTTATAATATTATTATATATATATATATATATATATATATATATATATATTTACATCCTACAATATTTTTGGCGTCATGCACGTCGTGCATCATTACGACGTCCTCCGGTTCCTCTTGCTTATTTTAACATCTCTTAATGAATATTGCTTAGTTTTTCGATTTCCATCTCCGTGGGATACATCGTTTTCTGATAATTTAATTTTTCGCGATATTCCTCTTACGTTCGTGCCGCAACATTTTGAACCCCGAACCATGGTCATTAATTATAAACGTCCTGGATATATTGATCTTGATTTACCAATGGCATCGACTATTTAGCGTCTGCATAGGATGAACGGCATTTGTGAGTGCGACGTTGCCAGCTAGTTTAGATTTACTTTCTCTTTCTTTTACTTCAATTTCGTAAGATCTATAGTTATACGGATGCCCGATATTTTTATATTCTTTATTATTATCTATCTACAAATTTATTCTCACAATATTAAGGTATTGAAATTGTTATAAGGCGTCTTGTTGTGAACGATCACAGATGAATGAATTGTGATTTTGACAAAGTTTAGTAATAAACAATTACTTAATAAGATAAAAAATTAAGCTCCTATTTATGAGATTTTTACACCAATAATCGCAGGTATTATCTAGAATAACAAGCATAAATGTACAGATTAAATTACATTACAAGTACATGTTTGTTTAGTCATATTTTTTTAGCTTTGCTTAGTTTGGGGTCAGATGGTGTTGTGTGTGAATTGTCCACCAATATTTATTTATTTATTTTTTATTAATTTAAGACAAGTAGGTTTTTTTTTAAATAAAGAGTGACGAGACGATCAGGACATGTGCCTGATGGTAAGCAACATGCCTGACACATAACAGCACAGTGACACGCAGCTATTGGAACATGAAGAGTCCAAATTATTACCTAGCACTGCACTGCGCTCGTCACCCAGAGATCTAAGATCTTATATCTCTAAGCCCTGTAATTTCTCTGGAAACATTGCCCTTCAAACCGGAACACAGTAATGTTTGCACATTACTGCTTGGCGGTAGAATAACTGGTAAAGGTGTGGTACTTCCCCAGGCGGACTCTGCCAAGAGTCCTACCACTACAATAGGTACGTAATAACCTCATTTGTGGATCAACACAAATGTAAATAAGATAAAACCGGGATTGTATCCTGACATGGACTGAACCAATATTATATACAGACGTCCAATGTAATATACGGACGTCCAATATGATATACGGACGTCCAATATCTATATACGGACGCCTAATAGTTATATACGGATGTTCAATAGCCTGGCCACTTTAATTATAAAAATACGGCGCTATGTGAAGCAGTTATGTTTGGCAACGAGCTACTCTATGGTAGAAATACTGCTGCCAATCGTGTTGCGCCATACTGGATTATTCCCATTTGTCTCCACACATTTATCCCTAGTAGAAACAAACGGGTGCTGAGTTTCTGAGAGCGGGTGGAAAACGGTTACTTAAAGTCCTTCAGGAGCTGTTCTACTCCGTCATACTTGACGGTAATACGCCAGAAGCGTGGAGCTGAAGTGTGGTGGTGCTCTTCTACAAAAAAGGTGACATCACTTTGTTGAAGAAATACATACCCATCTCACTTCTGAGCCACGTTTATAAGTAATCACGAATTGTCTCGCACGCAGGTTTGACGACTTCCAGCCACCCAAACAAGCCGGTTTCCAAAAATATTGGTAGACAATTCACCCACAACACCATCTGACCCCAAACTAAGCAAAGCTTGTACTATGGCGGCCAGATAGCTGATATAATACTTATAAAATTTACTTACTTATAAAATACTATAGTACGAGTACCACAGACCATATCCATACACTTCGGCAGATTATACAGAAAACCGACGAGTATAATCGGCTACTATGTATAGCGTAGGTATATCGAAGTGTTGAAGTGTTTATCCAACAAAGCCACCATGTCTATCCGTCTTCAGGACCAATGCACAAATCCGATCCAAATGCAAAAGGGAGACAGGGAGACGTTATCTCTCGAAACTGTTCACCTCTGCATTGGAGGATATTTTAAGCTTTTAAACTACAACGGATATGGTATCAACATTAATGGCAAATACATCACCCACCTTCGATTTGCCGACGATATAGTCATTATGACTTTGGCTCAGTGCTCAGAGACCGGTCCATGTATGAAACGGCAGTATCGAAAGTGGCGACCATTACGCTTATCTAGGTCAGATGATCCAGTTAGGCAGATCAAACTTTGACAAGGAGGTCAGCCGACGAATCCAACTCGGATGGGCAGTGTTTGGCATCACATCTTCTCGCCAGAAATATCACAAACTCTCATGGCGAAAGTTTACCATCAGTGTGTGTTACCAGTGATGATATATGGTACTGAGACGTGGTCGCCAACTATTGCATATTGGCATGATATGCAAACTCAAAGTTGCGCAACGGGCAATGGAGAGAGCTATGCTTGGAATTTCACTGGGTGACAAAACCCGCAACTAGGAAATCCGCAGAAGAATGAAGGTCCTCGTCATAGCTTTTAAAATTAGCAAGTTGAAATGGCAATGGGCAGGCTGCAGATAATGATGTATAGCGTCTATGGGCTATGAGAAAGCCTTCGATTTCATCGAAACCTAGGCAGTGCTTCAGTTTTTCCAGCGTTGAAGAGTATAACAGCAAAGCCACAATGTCTGTCCGATTACAGGACCGGTGCACAAAATATATCCAGCTACAGAAAGGCGTGAGGAAGGGAGATGTTATATCTCCGAAACTGTTCACACCTGTACCGGTTATTGTTGGCAATACAACACTCGAAGTTATTGGCGAATACGTTTACTTAGGTCAAAAGATCTAAATAGGTAGATCCAACTTCGACAAAGAGGTCCAGCGAAGGATCCAACTCGGATGGGCAGCGTTCGGGAAACTTCGGCCCATCTTTGAGTCCAAAATACCCCAATTCCTAAAGACAAAAGTATTTAAGTAGTGCTTGTTGCCCGTGATGGCTTATGGAACTGAGACGTGGTCCTTAACTGTAGGCCTCAACACGAAACTCAAAGTTACACAGCGAGCTTTGGAGAGAGCTATGTTTAGAGTCTCTACGTGACAGAATCCGTAATGAGGATGTTCACAAAAGAACGAAAGTGGCCGACATAGCTCAGAATAAGAAAGCTGAAGTGGCAATGGGCTGGCTACATCGCTCGCAAAACTGACAACCGATGGGGAAGAAAGTTTCTCGAAAGGCGACCACGAACTGGAAGACGCAGTGTTGGACGGACTCCCACTATTTGGACAGATGACCTCACAAGGTCGCTGGAAACCGCTGGTTGCAGGTTGCGCAGGACCGTTTGTTGTGGAAATCTAGAGGGAGGGCTATGTTCAGCAGTGGACGTCTTGCGGCTGATGATGATGATGAGAGATGACGGGACAAATGGGAATTACTGGCAGTATGAAGAAATATTTTTAAACAACTTTTCTTGACGTCCCCGGTGGGAAAATATCTCACTGGATTTGAATTGGACATCTATATATAGCAATTGGACGTCCGTATACAGCTATTGAGCGTCCGTTTATAGCAATTGGACGTTCGTATATAGCTATTGAGCGTCCGTATATAGTAATTCGACGTCCGTATACAGCTATTGAGCGTCCGTATAATATAGTAATTGAACGTCCGTATGTAGCTATTGAGCGTCCGTATATAGCAATTGGACGTCCGTATATACCTATTGAGCGTCCGTATATTTCTTCTCTTTATCGTCGACGCTCAATTTTAGCACGTATATTGAGTCTAAGGCTAAATTAGCCACCAAAAACTAGGTATTCTCTCAAAGGTGCGAAGATACCATTCAGATAGACATACAGATTCAATTCTGAACAGTTGCTCACGTTAAATAAAGCACAGATACGCTCCTGTATGGAGTACTGTTCGCACCTTTGGGATGAATCGGCTAAGCATCAGCTGGAGACTTTGGAATCGATTGAGAGACGTGCCGAAAGGCTCATAGGTAATGACACTCTTGTGCGTAAAAGAATCCAAAGTCTTGATCATCGCCGCAAAATTGCTAGCTTATCGGTTTTATACCGGTTATACTTCGGAGAGTGTGCAATTGATCTACATGATCTAATACCATCTTGTCCTTTTTTCTATCAGACTTCTCGTATCTCAAAAAAGCGACATCGTTCCATGGTTGATGTTCCGAAAACACCAACGAAGAGATTTGACTCAAGTTTGTGATAAGAACGTCTAGGTTGTGGAATGCGTTGCCTCAGTGGGTTTTTCCTTATAGTTACAATATTGGTGTCTTCAAATCGAGTGAATCGTTTTCTTCTAGGTAAGCACGCTCCATTGTAGATTGCATCGTCACTTAACATCAGGCGAGATGGTGGTCAAGTGCAAACCTATTAAATAATCAAAAAAATGGCAATTGGACGTCCGTATATAGCTATTGAGCGTCCGTATATGATATTATTTTTCTTCTCCGAAATCCTCGATAATTCATCTTCTATCTACATCTAATACATTCCAATAACACATCATTTATTATTTGCAACTTTTTGAAAGTTTAAATGAAGTCGGACTTCTAATAATACGCAACGCGTACAACGCCACCTACGGCGAATATAATTTTTTTGATTTCAGTCCGTGATAAATATTATGTGATCTATTGTTGCGAGCTGGCAACGTCGCAGTTGCGGACGCCAAATACGCGGATCCATAGTCAGGAAATCTCCGAGTTATACGGCTGTGAATATACGCGCGACAGCAGCGCCTCACCTGCGCTGAGATTTCGTCGCGAACTTTTTAATATATTATTGAATCCATTTTAGAGTTTTTTTGGCTTCTATCGATATTTGTCCTACGGCTAGTCAGGACCGATAGGACGTAAATGGCAATGGCTATAAAAGTGGCGTCCGGTATGCGGACGCCAAAAGCAGGTGGACGCCAGTTTAAATGCACTTTTTCCTTCAGAGGACGGATAATTGTTTGGAGGATGTATATATATATATATATATATATATATATATATATATATATATATATATATATATATATATTATATATATTATATTAAGTATAGAAGAAACATAAATTGTAGAGTTTTTAAAATTTGTTCTATTTTATCTTAGTCTTGACTATTATATTTTTTCGCATGTATTCAGGCAATTTGTAGTTATATAAACAAGCATGTTTTTCAATTTCTTGTACAAACTTAATATTTGTTTCTTTCTCCGCCGCCATCTTGTCGAACCGCGCGAGACGAGACGCACAAGCCAGCACGGCGGGTATCGCGAGACTAGTCGCGAACGCGTAGAATACCAGTATCGTAGTGTGAGAGTCTCCATATTAATAATGTATGTGAGATACTTCTCGGCGACTAGTCTCCGAGACTAGAGTCGCGCGGGCGTATCGTAATGGGAGAAGGGCCTCTATATAATATTTACTGTATATTCTGAAATTGGACTCACCTCGACGACTTGTCTGAGGTCTTCCACGTACACATTCTCAGTCTGTACGATCTCGGCGCAGACTCGCTCAAGCTGCGACATACCCGTCGTCTCGTCCGCTACTTGTCCTGAAAACCATGATAAAAATTAGTTTATTCATTATTTTGATTTTTAGCCGACTTCAAAAAAGAGGAGCTTCTCTATTCTATGTTACACGATACCTCTGCAAATTTTGAATTAATTTTGATGGTCCTGTTTTTGTTTGGTAGATCATAGTTCAGAATGCTATATAGATTATATCGAAATCAATGTGGCAGTTTTTAAAATATAAAGAAAAAACTAAGATTTACTTTCATTCGAACGACTTGACGATGAATTCTAATTAAATTTGATCAAGTATCGGAATTTAGATTTAAATTGGAACCGGGTTTTGTTTTCCTTTGGAGAATTTAAATTATTATAGGTTTACACTTGACCGCCATCCGCGTGATGCAAAGCGAGGATGCGGTCTACGACGGAGCGTGCTTACATAGAAAAAACAGAGTCGCTCTCGATTTGATTGATGACGCTAACATTGTTACCATCAGGAAATCCCCACTCAGGCAAAGACAACGCATTCTAAATCTTACACATTCTTATCATAAATCTAGGGTCAAACTTCTTCGTTCCAATCGATGGAACAAAATATTTGGACTGTTCTTTGAAATTAGCACATGCCAATTAGCATTTTTTTTGTAGTTATGGTTTAATTTAATGTACTCGTATTATAGCACAATACACACTGAGCCTGCCGGGCCGCCGAGAAAGCCCCGCGACACAACCCGGCGGCCTGTATGAAAATAATTATGTCGGCAACATTCGCCTGCGCGTGTTACCCGCCGACATGTTGCGGCTTGGGTACGCCTGCGCTCAGTTGCCCGGCGACACTCGGAAATTTTCCGACTTGTAATAAGTAAAGCCGCCAACTAGACCGGCGACAAAAAGTTGCCGACATATGTCGGCGGCACGGAGGGCTCAATGTGTATTGCGCTTTAGATTTAAAAAACATATAGCTCCTTAGGGAACAAATATGCTACTTTCTAGTGATATTATAGATGCCAAAGTTTGGATGTGTGGATATTCGTTGCTTAATCACGTTGGAGCACCTGAACGGATCGAAATAAAATTTTGAACCCAGATAGATTATGGTCTGGAATAACACACAGGCTACTTTTTATCCCGGGAAAATAACGGGGACGGGAACTACACAGGTGAAACCACTGCCCGATGCTAGCTAAAATATAATAAGTGCCTAACAATCAGGAAGTATTTTGCAATGGCAATTACCTCTATACAAGACAAGCAAACATAACAACAAAAGTCATTGTATCACTTCATACATAATGCAATGGCAATCAAATAAGACGTCAAACGGACATATTCAAACAAGAATTGTTGTTTTAATTGCTATGCTATGGACATGGCCCTAAATAAGGCAATGATAACCAGGGTATTATGGTCAGTAATGAAAACGGTAACATACGCTGGTATACTTTGTCCTTCAAAGTCTTAAACGTCTATGACGGACAGAAATAAGGTTGAAGTTAATAACTCAGGGCATATTATTATTTTAATCGACTTCAAAAAAGAAGAAGGTTCTTTATTCGGTTGCACGTTTTTTATGGCATGTATGTCGCGCGATAGTTTCGATGTTTCTATGTTCGTTTATCTTTTATTTTATATTTTAGATCATAGTTCTCCAGAGGTGGTCCAAACAAGGTATCCTTTATCTAACTATGAGTCTGTATCCATGCTCTTTTACCTCTCTTATTTTGTAAACGCCTTAGTGTTGACAAAATCCGTTACAATATTTTTGTAGCACATCGCTTTCTGAAAAACTTGTATGTATGACATCACGTGATGTTATGTCGAGCAAAATAAAGTGTTTCTATGTCTTTGAACAGAGTTAAAAGCATGTAGAAAGAAATTGGAGAAAAGAGAAGGATAATTTGCTTAATTTGCTTTTTACTTACGAGGGTATCGCCTGAATTTTCTTCCGATATGCTGTTGTTCAGCACACCTGCACTATTGACGAAATTGTTGCTACCGTTAGCAGACGCCATGTCTACATCACTATGGTCGTCGAGACTCTCGATCGAAGCCAAGTAAGCAGAGTTCACTCCTCCTTTATTTTGCACACCGCTGCTTGACGTCGAGCTCGAAGAAGCAATGGAACTCATCGACAGCGGTCGAGTCACTTCCAAACTCGGCGGGTTCAATCTTACAACCTCCTTTTCAGGTATTGCACTCTTTAGATTTCCCGTAGACCCTACTACTTCGGGATACGGCTCAGATTTTGCTAGCTTCTTCGGGCTGTCGTTTTTAAAGTCACTTCTATTTAAACTGTTGGTGCCAGCTACTTTTGGGAATTTCGCCGGTGATCCTTCGGAACTTTTTCTTGGAGGGACTTTTGGGGCTGGCTTTTGAGGAGAAGCGTCTTTAGAAGACAATTTGGTATCGAATTCTCTATCGTTGCAAGTTATAGAGAGTTCGATGGATTGATCGATGTAAGGAAGGGACAGAGATTCGAATGCAGTCTTATTTATGTTAGGCACATCGTAAATAGCTGGTCGATTGTTCTTTGGAACGTCGTACGTCGCATCAGAATCGATTTTGAATTCTGGTTTAATTATCGGTTCCTTGAAGCTTTTGTCATGAATATCTACTGAGGGTAGAATATCCACACCGGATTGAGATATTTTAGAGGTTGCTCCTACTAAAGGAATGTTTGATCGTCTCGTGGAAGATCTTACTGTATTCACTGTTTTCTTTTGAAACTTTAACGTCGTCGTTTCTGTAGCACTTGATATCATTCTTTGCACGTTCGGTGATAGAGTACCTAAACTGATATCACCTTTGGTTTCCCTAAACGTCCTTTGTTTATCTTTGACGATCACTGAGGAGTCACTACACGTAAGATCATATTTGCCATCACTTTCACTAAGTTGGTCACTTTTTGTTCTTAGAGAATAAAGGGAACTTTTGTTCACTGTTGCGATGGGTAGTTTTACACTGCCAGCTATCATGGTGGGATGTTTTCGTCTCTCTTCTATATTAACCTCTTGTCTATCTATTACTCTTGTTATATTCTTAATTGTATCGCTTATTTGTTTATCTGATACTTCAGTTTTGAGTCTTACTGTTTCATCTTTATGTTTTCTCTCAGGTTTGACAGGTGGGTCGTTGCGAGCGTCTTTGGCGGTTTCTACTTGCGTTGTCTGTTGTTTTTTGGAAGGTTCTAGAAGTGAATCGTAGATTCCAATTAGAGCTGGTGCTAGGTCCGTTGTGCTACCTGTAACAGAAGAAAATATCGGTTAAAATTTAATTGGAATTTATAACATTTTTGTCTTTCTACCGTCGTTTTCAAAACTGAATTTTAGCTTTGAGCTTGAAAACACCGCGAATACTGGTAATTTCTATATCCATCAGAGAGTACTTGAAAATTTGTTTAAAAAAGCATGATTTGCCAAAAAAGCGAGCAAACCTCGGTATTCCAGGTACTTGAAAATTTTACAACCAGCTGTTTATAACAACTGGTTTAGAATTAGAACCAGACGATAACAAAAAAGCTTTCTGTGTTATTAAACTATGCTGTTCCGATAATTTACTGCCCATCGGGGAGCGGTTACGATTTATGAGTTTAATTCAACCAACAGTTTTTAGTTTATTGTCCTACATAAATATACATTCCAATATCTAACTAATAATATAAATGCGAAAGTTAGGATATTTCTTTCCTCTGGATGGCTGAATTTTGCACACAGTTAGTTTATAGCCTGAAATAGCACATAGCCTTACTGTTTTTAAACGCCATTCGAGTATCTTATACCTTTAAACGAGCAATTCTTGTACGTATATATATATATATAGAATTTAAATCTCGGAAACGGCTCGAACGATTTTCATGAAATTATGTATACAGGGGGTTTCGGGGACGATAAATCGATCTAGCTAAGTTTTATTTTTTTAAAACATCATTTTATGCGCGTTTTTAGACAATGAAAAAATCCTACAATGTCATTAGAATACGATAACTTATTTCGCCACTGTTCTTTAAGTCTAAATGGCTCAGACGGAATATGCTCACCCTCGGAGTCAACAGGCCCCGGTTCGAATACTGATGGTTACACTCGGGACTTTTTTTTGTTCTTTTTTTTCAGAGAAAGTTTTATACTTAGAGCCTTTTATAAACACATTTAATTCGTATCTAAGTAGGTCTAAGTAAGGCATCACTACGTAATTCGTACCTGCCTAAATATAATTTAAAAAAACCGAGCAACGCTCGGTCAACCAGGTATTTTTGATTTAATAACTATTAAAATAGTTTTAAAGTCAGTTACTTAAATGCGCGGTCCGAAGGGGGGTCACAAGACATGAACTAAGTAAATGTAAAGTCGTGAAGCGTGAAGTAGTAAAGTGTATTTTAACCGATTTATTGTATTTTTACTGATGAGCTGGTGACCCCCCAAAATCTCAGGCAGCGTACTGCTGGTGACCCCTCCAAAATCTCGGGCAGTGTACTGGAGGTGACCCCCTCCAAAATTCGAGGCTGGGACACGCCTAGTTATTTTTTTTATTAATAATGTTAAGAACTTTCAGTCGGCTTAGTTACAAATACTATCTCGCTACAAGAAATTATAATAAAATAATTCTATAACAATGACACAGGATATCCTTGAACCGGTGACCTTTCACGGCCCGACTGAACTTTGAACAATACAAGAATGGCCCGAGACTGATTCAATTTAACGTGTCAAATAGTTTGGTAATAACTTTTTTTGAGGTTATACCTACTTCTTTTGGCTCGGTTGATAAAATAATGCATAAGCTGCCCACTAAATGTATCCACTGCTGGGATTTGGGGTTAGTAGATGACACATGAAAGGTTTTAGGTACATGTCGGTTTCTTCACGATGTTTTCATTCGCCGCTTTAAGTTAGTGACATTACGCAAATGGTTTCGAAAAGACAGTGGTGCGCGTGGGATTTGAAGCCGGGCTCCGGATCGGCAGTCGCCGTTCTCCCGACTAAACCAGCCTTAACTCAAAATAATACTTTTCATTGATACGATGATTTTAATTAATTTTATATTATTGAATGGAATGTTTAAAAATGCTCGCGCAGTTTGTTTAATAAGATGGTGTCAGCAAAATCATCAGCTGTTTCATACATTATACTGACTTTAAAGGTCATTTTGAGTGTCAAGTCTACGCGACGTCTTCGCCGGAAACTGTCCATTGACGAGGCTAGAGTTCAGTGGCACAAGGGAACTCCTAGTGACATACGATTATCTAATTTATCAGTAAGCTATCGTTTTCTTTGCTAACTCGGAATTTATTTTTTAAATGGTCCTCTCTATGTTGTAGGGTTCTGTACACAAACGATACAATACTAGTGTGTGTGTGTGTGTTTGTGTGTGTGTGTGTGAGTGTGTATATGTGAAAGGCGGTAGTATTTCTTTATATTGTGTTTTACTAAGACTGCTGTCCGTCTGTCCTCTGCCTTTCGGTCTGTCCGTGACCAGGCTGTTTCTTACTATATAAAATAAATACTTAAGAGGCCTTCCATACAACACACATGATTTTTACAGATGAGAACCTTTCGGCTTCGTTCGTATTTATGCGTTATCCTGTTTAAGCTCGTAATCTTATGGTTTATCCACGTTAACTAACCGTGACGTTCAAGGTCTGAGTTAGAGGAAGTCGCCGATTTTGGGCTATTTACAATTATTTTTTGTTTTGCTGCTTAACCCTCCGCCCGTCGCGTGGGGTCTTTGAAAGCCTAGGTGTTACAAATACATAAAATTCATATGTTTAAAATCATGCCCGCGTTTCTATACTTTAGGTACCCTCCGAATTTGAATGATAGTCGGCGTGTATAGCAGCTAATTTCATCTCGCGTGCTTGCGCAGTGAGATATGGACGTGTTTTCAGCGCCCGGGCTGTGAAAGACCCCACGCGACGACCCGCGTAAGTAAAACTTAATTCATAATTTTATGTTTGATTGCTTTTTTTAACATGTATTTTATTTATTTTTCTATTGTTTTAGAACAACACTTACTTCTAATATCGGAGAAGAATAACAACAACGTATATTACGTTGGTTAGAAGAAGAATGTGATGACATTTACGGTGGCGACGAATAAATATTGGTGGTGGACAATTCACACACAATACCATCTGACCCCAAACTAAGCAAAGGTTGTATTATGGCGGAAAATTGATATAATACGTATATAGTTGTAAATCCATACTTATTACGTATAGAAACACCCAGACAGTACAAATATTTGAATTCATCACACAAATATTTGCACTCGGAATCGAACCCACGAACTTTGGCTTCGCAGGAAGGTTACTACCCACTAAGCCACAAGGACAGTCCTAAAGAGGAAGAAGAAGAAGATGTAACATGCCCAGATGAAAGCAGTGACAAAAATACGGATTCAGAGCAAGAATGCGAAGATTTTGTTCTATACTACTATAAGGTGATTCATACCTCCGCTTCAGGATATACAACCTGATGAATGCGCATCTATCCCAATGAGGCAGCATTTCATTCATTGCCCGAAGCAAATCGATAGAAAATTCAAATCTATCTGCCACTTTTGTAAGGGTAACATATGCCCAACACATACTAAAGTGGTATGAATGACTGTGTTGAAACGGAAAATTAGTCCGAATTAGTTTGGCAAAAGTTTATATTTTTTTTGGGTATTGCGATTCAATATTACTATAATAAAGGTTTTGGTTCAATGCAATCTCATATAGATATAATAAAATTGAAAGTTTAGCTATATTGTAAGAAAAAATACTTTATTTTTGTGATATGGTACAATTTATGTACCTAATTATAGATTAGTAAATTAAAGCATTAAATAAATTAATATATTTTATTTACTTTTTGTATTTTAATGTTATTGAAACACTTAATAATAAACCATTAAGATAGGTTAAAAGATATAAGTTATAAGAGGTTTTATAGGCGGTTGATCTTCGAGGTTTTCAGGGACCCCACGCGACGAACCGCGTTATTAAAAACCGCGCGACGGGCGGAGGGTTAAGACAGCCTACCGTTTTCCATATGATTACCATGATGTAAATATAATAAACTAGCGACATGCCCCGGCTTCGCACGGGTCGAATGTAAAGTCTGCCATATTTAATTACTGGTAATAAAATAAATTTTATGTAAAATTTTAAAATTAAATATTTAATTAAAATATTCCTTTAATTTACATTCTGTAAGGGGTCATTTTCATACACTTCAAAGCCATGCTAGTAAACTTAATGTAAATTGCTAAATTTTATATAATAATGCTAAATTTGATCTTGACACTCTTCTCGTCTTTCAGTCATAAAATAAATTTTGTATTATAATATGAAGACATATTATACGCTTTGCTTAGGGTTATATACATAGGCCGTAAAGGGTTCGTGCAGGCATATTGAGGAATAACTCTTATGATCCTATAGGAAATGAAATTTGTCACAAAACCACGTTAAATATAATTTTTCGCGGGCTGTGAATGAAGCTCATCGCCACGCTCGGAAACGAAAGAAATGTTCGGATGAACTCGGGACCGCCAATTGTGCTAGAGCGAGAAAGACACAGTCAGCTGCTGCTGTCTGTGTCTGCCTTTTACTTTTTTTTTATTCTTTGGCATGGATGCTATTTTCCTTCAACTGCATGTGTCACTGTCGTGTCGCTGTGTTTAGTATGTTCAATTAAATGTAATAATTATTTTTTAATTATAAAATTATTCAAAAGTTTTATTTTGTTATTTAGTTATTTTCCAGTCCTAATCACACATGTTTTTAACGTGACAACGTCTAATAAATCGATGGACGCCAGCAGCTGCATGCGCGAAAAAGTGGCCCGTTACGCCCACTGTCCCGTTACGCTCATTGTACGCTTGCGCCGCATCTATCAATGTTTTGTTATGACGTTGTCACGTTAGACTATAGTCCTTAAACCAACCGACATTACAGACAACCAATTTTTTTTTACCGTCAACTACGAAAAGAAAATTCACTTACCTACTTATATTCAAAATACAGTACAGTTGGTAAAATATAATGTGTAAAAGGAATCATACGGTAAACAAACTAAAACATAGACAATGCGATTTCAGCGCCGCGCATGGACTTCTTTCATGCATGAAGTGAAAGTGCAGCGGGGACAAGGAGTGTCATAGACAGCTAATCATAGACAACAAACCATAGACAGCTAGGGATAGACAAGGCGTGCTCTATGCCATTTGATGCCAGCGGCGAAAGCGCCATTTGCAATGTGAATACACTTGGGTCAACCATTCTTATCTACTACGCTGCCGCTGGGTACTTTTTGTCATGGGAAAATGATGGGAACGGAAATAGCGCGGGTGAAACCGTAAGGTGCTACTAGCTTAAATATAATATGAATATTTCGAGATTGGGCCTCGTTTACGTAATCGAAGTGATGACGTACAAAGCGGGAGCTTTGGCTCGTTTCAGTGGCAGAGGATAGCCATCGCCATTCAGCAAGGCAACGCAGCCAGCGTTTTGAGAACAGCAACATTTGCACTGGGAACGGTAATTCATTAAGGTAACGGAGTATTTGGGCGGGTAATTCGTTTTAACATGACTTTAAGGGCACGTATTTTGTTTTGTTGATTTGTACGATCTAATACCACCTTGCACTTTTTTCTATCGGAATGCTCGTAGCTCGAAAAAGCGACATCGTTTCATGGTTGATGTTTCAAGGATACGAACGAAGAGATTTGACTCTACTTTTGTGATAAGAACGTCAAGGCTGTGGATTGCGTTGCCTGAGAGGGTTTTTCCCGATAGTTACAATCTTTGTGTCTTCAAATCGAGAGTGAATCGGTTTCTTCTAGGTAAACGCGCTCCATCGTAGACCGCATCATCGTTTAACATCAGGCGAGATGGCGGTCAAGTGTAAACCTATAAAAGTTTTAAAAAAACATTAAGTAGCTTATAATCAGACATTTAGTTAAAAAATGGCAGTGAAACTTATGACTCAAAATTTGATAGTTCTGTTTGAAAAGTACGAGGATAAAATCGGAGGGCGCTGCTAGTCTGTAATAAATCTTCAAAACATGGTCGAATGGTCGTCTAGATAAGTCGTTTAACCAAGGCCATCTTTGTATTATAAGCATGGCCATCTAGATTAGTCTTCTAAGCATGGCCATCGAGTAACGCGTTAGAACCCGAGTTCACCCGAAGATTTCTTTCCGTGATGATGAGGTTCATTCGCAGCCCACGAAAAATCTGTGTGAGGGCCGCCAAATTAAGTTGTCACTTCAAAAAAATTGTATTTACTCATACAGTTATTTATAAAACCTTAGTAAAGGCATTCTCCGTAATGCATTTGCTCAATTTCTAGTCCAACGAGTCCAACTTAACTGCCATGACATTTATGCTCAAACCCAAAAGTACCAACATTAAAACCAAATATAGGCATTATAGCACCTGTTTATTAATGAAAATACTGGCCGCTAAGAAAATAAAGATGTAAAGCAACGGAACATGGCCGCAACGATTTATTTATTACGTTGTAATCGTAAACAATCCAAATAAGTCGAAGACAGGTATAAGGCGCCAAATAAGCACAAAAAGCTTGATAGCAGCTAGAATAGCTAGATTTTCCAGTTTTCTAGCTAAGATGTTAATGATGCCTGGGACGGCGAGCCAGTCTGTTTTCCCGCGACTTTGCGTCGCCATTCGAGTTTAGTTGGCGGGAATCGCCATCTTTGTTAATTTTTTTTGGCTCACGCACCTTTTTTATGTACTCTAAAGAGGGTGCGTAGTGAAAATTTTCTGTGTAAATTTGTAACGTTAATATGTATTATTTTCTTTACCTACTAAGTTTCTTTACTGGACTTTCTGGTAATAAAGCTGCAAAATTGTTTTTCGTTACACCCATAACATCCCCAATATAAGCATAGATGCTATAAGTAGTAGGTATTTGTTTATTCTCAAAACAGGTAATGTTCGAAAACTTTGAAATGTAGAAAATGCACAAATGCCTACTTCATCATTATCATCATCCACGGCGTTCGCTATCCCTCTCCCTATAGGCCTCTCTCTTACTTTGATATCTGCCTCGGTCCTATCCCAATCGAGTCTTCGTTCGACCCGCGATATTTATAATATAATACCTATAATGATTATCGGACATTAGACATCAAAGACATTTCGAAAATCAGACATTATGGGAAAAGGTCATTTTAAGATTTGTTCATTACGGTTTTAGTACAATATAACATTCAGTCCAAATAGACCGCAACCAATTTTAATACTTATCCATACTAATACAAAGTTGGATATTTCCGTGATCTCCGAGTGTTATAGGTTATATATATGTATATAAGATCAGGGGCGAAGCCGGGGCGGACCGCTAGTTATACATAAAACTGTTACGGGTAGCAGTTGTTTTTGCGGACGCTCTACAAACAACGATTCTGTTTAAAAACAGTTAAACGCTCCACACACGAGTCCTAAAATGAGAGGAAACGACGTAAAAGAAGTGGGGCGGAGCCTACATCGCACCATAAATCACCAATCACATCCTACACCGCATCATATGATTGGTGATCTATGGTGCGATTTAGGCTCCGCCCCACTACTGTTACGTCATTTCCTCTGATTTTACGGCTCGTGTGTAGATAGGGTTTAATATTTCATTCTCTATTATATTTGAACAATTTTGAATAGAAGTGTAGAAATATGCATCCCACAATAGACTAGCCAAACTAACCCACTGCGTCTATATTTAGCAGACAATTTAAGTTATGATTGAACCGGTACTTCCAACTAGGTATTCTATACTCCGCTCTACAGGGTCTGAAACAACTGTCATTGTAGTGCATAGGGACATAAGTCCACTTTGTATCACCACTGTTGGAACTCAGGGCCTTCTTTCATAAAGAGAGTGTTAAGGCCATAATTATACAGCTCGTAACTTGAAAAAGAGACAGCGTTTCATGGATGGCGTTCAAAAGACTTTTGAAAGAAGTTTGACTCTACTTTTGTGATAAGAACGTATAGACGATTACACTCTTGAATCGAGAATTAATCGGAAAATAATTACGGTTATTTATTTACGAACATAAACAAAACAAAACCAATTACAATTATAAAGCTGAAGAGGTTTTTGTTTGGACGAAATTTCATAAGAAGCTAAGACGAAATTTTACTATGTCGTCTAGTAAATTTTAGATACTTGTTTATATTTCAAAAACTACCACACCAAAGTCGATAAAATTTATACGGGACTATCTCTGAACTACCAAACACAAAAACAACCATCAAAATCCATACAGAATTAGCGGAGTTATCGCGTAACAATAACAAAAAAACATAAAACCGAATAGAAAATCTCCTAATTTGTTGAAGACTTTTAAAAAACAGACTATAATAGTTACTTACTATAGACCCACAGTCAAAGATACTACACAGACACAAAGGTGTTTAAAATAAAACTACAAAGCGTTTCCGCATAACCCAGCCCCCAGTAGCGGATTCCAACATTCACTCTAGAGCTTTCAGATTACAAAGTGTAATGCACGCCGCATGCCAAGCTCTCAATACAGTTACGAGCTTGGGAAACAATTTAGAATAACTTATCTTAGTCCTACTATACGTGAAAATGTGAAAGATTCGATATTCAGAAGTTAATATCAAACCTTTCACATTATCGAAAAACAAATACCGGCGAGTCTACCGCCCAAAGAGTTTACATATACTACGTATAGATGTCCGGTTTGAAGGGTAATGTTTCCAGAGAAATTACAGGGCTTAGAGATATAACATCTTTGATCTCTGGGCGATGAGTGCAGTGCAGTGCTAGGTAATGATTTGTACTCTTAATACTGCGTGTCACTGTGCTGTTATGTGGCAGGCATGCTGCTTACCATCAGGCACATGTAATGCTCGTCTCGTTATTCTTTAATAAAAAAAAAGTTAGAACATACGCTTTACACCGAAAGCATGGGTTAGACCGCTCTTGTGGAAGTGGCATACTTTTGTCGCAGCACACCACTATGTTGCCATAGCTAATATACACGTAATCTGCTTACGATTGGTACAAAGGAACCGTGAGGAAAACCCTGATCTATTTACTTATTCTCTAACTAAGCTACCGCCTAACTAAATCTGCTTTGGCTTTGTTATTGCTGTCTCTATAACTTCAACCGAAAAGAAAAGAGAGAGCAATATATATGTGAGGTATTTTATTGTTTGTTACTACTAGCGCCCTCTGTTTCAATAGTCTGGTATTACTTGCTTGCTACGAGAAATGAAGTGAACGAGTGAACAAGTTGGAGGCTTCGTTCATGAATGTACCTATCCAAGAGTCAGTAGTTCGGTCTGCGCAGGAGTGAAGGACGATTCATTCTGCTTTCTACCGCCGACGGCACCACAGTGTGCACTGATTCTCACAAATATACGACATGGCGGATAACAGCGACGAAAACCCTACCCTATCTCCGACAGCAGCGGTGGGATCGGAACAACACAATTCCAATACAATTGACCAACCTACGGCTACGACTTCCGAAGCATATTTCGACGTTTCGATCTCCGATCTGACCCAGAAAAGCAACGATCCTGCTTTTATCTGCGCCGAACAAAGTACGCGTCAGAAAAATGAAAATAGTGGACAATCGGCGGACAATAATCTCCCTAATTTTTCGTCTGCCACTTGGACATCGTTCTTTCGCGGTATGGTTGAAAGTTTTCGCACCAACGAAACCGGTAATACTACCCCGCTGGCGACAACGAAGAAAATGAAACCAAGTGACGTCTATATACCCTCTTTCGATCCCGACGATTGCGAATTTACAGCAGCGCAGTGGTGTGAAGAACTAGATCACCATCGGACTCAAAACGCGTGGACCGATTACGAGACACGGAATGCGACATTTACACACCTGCGCGGGCGCGCTCGCAAGTGGGCATCGAAATCGTACCCCCTCTGCAAGACTTGGGACGAGGCAAAAGAGCGGCTGAAACACCAGTTTGCTGCTACGAAAAGGTTTCACGACCTTTTTCGAGACATGGTGCAGTATACTAGCGATAAGGCGGCGACCTACGTGGAATATTCGACCAACAAGCTGGCAATGGTGGACAGGCTGGAACCAAACTGGAGCGAGGCAAATAAAATAGAGGTCGTCATCTCAGGTATCGTCGATAACCAGGTACGTTCCGATTTGTTAAAAAATACTCCTACGGACTTCGTATCTCTTGACAGACACCTTAGTACCTACCCTAACATAAAAAGTTTAGAAAGAAAACACGAAAGGTGGATTCTACCGATCGTAGTCACGTTGTATGCCATAATTGTGGCAAATTCGGACATTATAAACGTAATTGCAGTTCAAAAGTCTCCAGTAATGTAGAAACTTCTCGTCCGGTGCCGAGTTCCGAGAAAAATATTCAGTGTACCTATTGCAACAAAGTAGGACACACAGAGCAATTCTGTTTTACGAAACAAAGGGACAACAAGAATAAACACGGAACAAAGTCTGTCAATGGGTGTTCATAGTCTGAGGCTCCGGTTATTGAAACTGACATACGTGGTTTTAAATTACAGGTCCTAATGAACAGTGAATCTGATTATTCTTTACTTCGTAAATACGTTGCCGTAAATAAACGGTATCCGTCACTTTGAACTTAGCTTACAGGTATATAATGGCTCTGCCTCGATGTACTCATTTTCTCGTATATCACTACTTATTTGTATCAAAGACGTGTACGTAGAAGCGAACTTTGTCCTAACTTTGTAAGGTCAGAATGGACGAGCAAGCACGCTTTGACAATGCTTGGTTTAAGAGCAAGGTGCGTCCATTTGACGTCGGTGATAGATATAGTCCTGGTATAAAAGAATCCAAGAATAAAAACAAAGCTAGGTGAGAAGTTCTCTAATCCGTGTAAAATTATAGAAGTTTGCAATAACGAGAGGTACAAAGTCGAGTCGATGCCAGGAGGACGTGTCGAGTACGTTTGTCAAGACCAATTTCGTAAATACCCTCCAAACTTACCCGAGTTATCCAACAAACTAGATGATGCTTTTAGTCCTACTGTGTGGTGCAGGATTAAATCATGTATGTCGGGATATGCAACATATTGATCATAAATATGAAACAGTTGATTTTTGCGCATTTGAATACTTTGTTATAGAGTGGAATATAAGTTACTATTGTCAATAACAAAGTTTTTTCTTACCTTTACCGAAACATTTACTCTACATATTGGAAGCTCCGCGCTTCATGTATTGCTGCATTTTGGAAGCTCCGCGCTTCATGTATTGGTTGTACATTGGAAGCTCCACGCTTCATGTATTGGTTGAACATTGGAAGCTCCGCGCTTCATGTATTAGTTATACATTGGAAGCTCCGCGCTACATGTATTGGTTGAACATTGGAAGCTCCGCGCTTCATGTATGCTGCATATTGGAAGCTTCGCGCTACATGTATTGGTTGTACATTGGAAGCTCCGCGCTTCATGTATTGGTTGCAGATTAGATACCCCGCGCTTCGAGCGGCTCAGTGCACACTGATGACTTGGCGAATGTTTTCTGGACGAAATACCGTTTGGTGTTCTTTCGTGTGTCCGCAATAGAGGTCGCGCGAGAACGCACTTCCTGTCAGAATGGCCGTGTGAGGTATTTTATTGTTTGTTACTACTAGCGCCCTCTGTTTCAATAGTCTGGTATTACTTGCTTGCTACGAGAAATGAAGTGAACGAGTGAACAAGTTGGAGGCTTCGTTCATGAATGTACCTATCCAAGAGTCAGTAGTTCGGTCTGCGCAGGAGTGAAGGACGATTCATTCTGCTTTCTACCGCCGACGGCACCACAGTGTGCACTGATTCTCACAAATATACGACATGGCGGATAACAGCGACGAAAACCCTACCCTATCTCCGACATATATATAATGTGGAAGTGTCTACAAAATAAATAAAATTATACTACCTATGGGAGATAATATATATATCAATAATAAGTAATGTACTTGATATTTCCACCTGTAATATCAAATCTATGCACTTGTTTTCCCATGGAAGCATACATATGTAGGTACTAATACATGACGTATATATTACACATTCCCATACAAAAAAGTACACCCACCTGTGATAACATACACATCAGCACACACATACACACACTATCACACTCTCACACAGAGAAACATTTACACACACACACACTCTTACACACACTTTCACCCAATCAAGTACACCCTCACACCCTCTCACACACACAAATACACACCCTCGCACCCTTCTACACGTACAAACTCACACGCACGGCTTGGCAAAGAGATTTGAAAATAATGACACCACGATTACCTAGTCTATGCTGAGAAACAATATATTCGCAGACTAATTTCATTTCAAGACTTTTTGCCTAGCTGCCATAGCATGTGTTTTTTTATTATTCTTATTGTTATTTAATTTGCGTATATATAAATTTAGATGACATATATTTTTTTGTATTGGGAGAAGCCATTAGGTACCGAGTATACCGAGATACAGTACTATATACTAGTTCGGACCTGATGGGCTCATTAACTATGTATTCATGTTCTTATGACAAATAAATATTCGTCTTCTTAATATCAAAGCTAAGAAAGACAGTATAGTTAGGCGGTAGACCCTCGGCTTCAATTTAAAATTAAATCCATACTCTACCAAATTTCATAAGAAGCTATCCACTACGTCTTTTAAATAGATGAAAGTAATTTTTAGTTTTTTGTTCAAAGTTAATTAAATTTCCCCGGGATATCTTTTTATTTAATATTTTTTTATTTTATATAATTGCAGAAACTAGGCACATAAAACCGTGGTGTGCTACTAGTAATGTATAGTGTATAGGTTTATTCTACTTCTAACTGATAAAATAACTTTGATCTTATCATAATGTTTATAATGTATCTACAGGACGTAATCACGATTTAATTCATTGTTTAAATACCTCGACGTTTCGGCAGCGTTACAACCGCCGTGGCCAAGTTTAACAACAGTATCTCATTATCATATTTTTTTAGTTTCTTATTTCACGATTCACCATAATATCTCATTATCATATAATGTTTATAATGTACAGGACTTAAGCACGATTAATTGTTTAAATACCTCGACGTTTCGGCAGGGTTACAACCGCCGTGGTCACCAGAAGACCGCCGAAAAGAAGACTGCCGAAACGTCGAGGTATTTAAACAATGAATTAAATCGTGATTAAGTCCTGTAGATACATTATAAACATTATGTGTTCAAATCGCGAAAGCTTAAAAACAATATTTGATCTTATCAGTTTTTTATTACTGACGGGACGAGCTATGCTTGCGTCTGATGGTAAGTAACACGCCTGCTCATGCCAATACAGAGCTACCAAGCTGTTTGAACACGAAGAGTCCAAACCATTGACGATCACTGCATTGCGCTCGCATCCAGAGATAAAATCTGATTTTTTATCCCTTTAATTTCTCTGGAAACATTGATTGCCCTTCAAACCGGAACATGTTATACATTTCTATTAAGCTGTAAAATAACTGGCAAAAGTAAGGTGTTTCACCAGATGTAAGTAGGTACACTGCAAAGAGTCTTTACCACTACACCTTTGCCTATTGGTGAATGTGTTAGAAACTCATAAGCCTTGCATGTGTGTGATGTTCCCATAACTTTTCTTTATGGTAAGTGGCAGTATAAGTATAGAGGTTTTCAACCGTCAAATTAATTTCCATATCTTTGAAGTGAGCAAATATTTAAAGAAAGTTTAACTTACTTACCAATTCTACCATTACTTAAATTCACTTGAAATGTCTATTTAGCGCCATCTACCGTTAAGAATGTTGATTCTCATTTACTCGACCACTGTTTTGATTTTCAAATGAGGTACATAAACTGCACTAACTTATTTGCACGAAGTGCACTTGGAGCCACCATCGCGTACACAAACAAAATTTTAAAGATTTGATAGGTATTTTTAGTGTCAAGTTTAGGCCAGAGCGGGGAAGTGGTTCGGTACTCGAATACGTTTTAGCATTCGTCCGTTAATTCGTTCCATATTTGAAAGTGACTTTTATTGCCATCTCGTAAACCGCCCACGGAGTACAGTTAGTGCATGCACTTCAAATTACAGAATCGAATGCACGTACATCGATTCGAAAGATCAAATCGATGTAGGTCAATCACTTTATTCGAATCGTTAACCAATTTATTACGAAATCTTACATAGATTAAGTGAAAATTTGAATATTTGATTGTAAATAAAATTACTTACTAATTAATTTTCGATTGAATAACGAATTTAATTTATAATATAGATTTTAATGTGTTTTTTCGAGTGGCAAGTATAGATTACGTGTTACTTAATTCATATTAAAATTCTACCCCGCCAAACATACACATCCGATGCTAATCTGTAATATTTCTGTTTGGTAGGCTTACTCTTGACCGCTGTTCTGATGTTAGGCTACCATATGGACTTTGATGGAGCGCACGTACTTAGAAATAAATAAAAATAATGAAAATTCACTTTCGACTTGTAGACACTATTGCGTCCATCGGATAAATTAGACACAAATGTACTCACCTGGTGGAAAACATTTTGATCGAAGATAAAGCACTTAGTAAATAATAATAAATTAATTAATATTGGTGGGCATTCTTTACACAGCACTAATATACTAATAATACACTGATATACTTAAGTACACTGATATAAATAGAAACAGCCAAACAAATAGCAAATCATAATTTTCAACACAAAAAATATTAACACAAAATATTTGTCTTGGATGAGAAATGCACCCACAACCTAAAGTTTCGCGACAGACTTAGTCCCAGTTAAACTTATTTTAACTAGATTTATAATACATATGTTACTGTACATGTCATTATTTAAAATGTATGTATTCACTACAAGAAAAGTTGAGACCAAATGCTGAACAACAGCGTAGGCTAATCCCACGAAGGAAATCCTACTCAGACAAGATTTAGAGTTGCGAAAGTAGCACAACATTAAATGATTGCGCACTATCTGATAAGCTAGTGATGTGCGAACTATCGATAAATCGGACAACGTGCCCTTAGTCGAATTATGTAATTCGCGCGCCATTTTCGATTTAAATTTCGAACGATGTCAATTCTAAAGGTCAGGCTTGGATTGATTTGAGTTGTCAATCATTTTATGTTTATTTGAGGTTATGTGGGTCTTAATACGTTTTGTAACTCTCATATTTACTTTATTGCAATAGTTATTACTTTGATTAAGTAATACCAAGGCTCATAAACATAATTTACTACGCAGTTTCTTAGCTACAGTTATGTTTAGTTAATACGCAAGAATATTAATAAAAGGCTCATAGGCAATGGCTTCCTTAAGCGAAAGTGGCTGCAATGTTTTGAAAATCGCTTAAAATTGTTGGCTTTTTGTTTTTTATCTGATACATTTCAGAGAGCGTGTGGCTGATCTGGATGATCTAAAACTACAGACAGACAGAAACACTTAAAAATATACAAAACATTAAATACTTATAACTAGTGTCTTATCGCTGATAGCGATTTCTTCCAGGCAACCATTAGCGACAGGAAAGACACAAAAAAGAAATATAATGAAGATAGGGTGTGAGGGGAAAACAAGATTACAAAAATTAAAAAGTCGAACACCTCCTTATGCTTTTTCGTTTTGTTTAGCTACAAGTATACCTACTGGTATTACGAACACGACCTCACAAGTTTTCAGTCATCCATAAAGCGCACACGTCCCGTTCCACAGTTCAGAAACAACTTAGACTTATACGACACGTGAGGAGAGAGACATTCGCGCAATATACGTAACGCTAACAAGCTGGACAGTATACCTCACTCTCTCGTGAGATCGGAAAAACTGACTCACATTATGGGACCGGAAGTTTTAAACACTCTTCCTAAAATGGTTTAATCAGCACCGAGTTCGGGTTCGGGTAGCTTCAAAAACCGATTAAAAAGCTGGCTTATCGATCAAACTTTTTATAGTTACAGCGAGTTTTTATATAGTGATGGCAAACTCACAATAAAATTGTAAAAAATTGACATTTTTCATTACAATTGTAATAAGTAGGTACATATATTTTAATTTTTTACACTTATTTGTACGATACTTATTATCGTACAACATAATGTTCAATGTAAACTGTAAACATGTATGCTCTTTTTTTCTAAAATTGACGTGTAAATTGTAAATGTATCAATAAAGAACTTTGACTTTGACTGCTCCAGCGCCGCCCTAACGCTACATCAGCACCTGGATGTTACGACCCCACAAGATTTTCTACTACCAAAAAGTTTTAAACGCGGCCATTCTACCTCTAGATTTCAGGTCGAAAATTGCTCGTAATGGCCACTACAGTGTCCTTCATAAAGAGCAAGCCTCTTTTAATCACAATAAACATTAGCTATGACAAAACCAATTAAAGTTTAATAGACACAATGTCTCTTACTACCAATGTTTGGACTATGAGTCACAAACTCACAATGTGTGGGCAAATGCGACGAAATGTAAGCCTCTAAAAGAAGAGCAATAAGGTTCATAATAGAGTAAATAATAGTCGTTCGATGTCAATGGACGATATCTATAATTGTTGTTACGGCTGACTGATATTTATTGCATGTTGTTTCGTTGACAACTGCAGAGGATATAATGTCAACAATAATTATCACTAAAAACCAATCATAAGCATAATCAGCCCAGTTTACTTTCCCACTCTTGGGGATGAGGGCCTTCTCTCGCAAAACCATGCTTGCCTAGTGTGGATTGGATAACGCATGAGGCATGATCTTTTTAACTTTTATAAGTTTACACTTGTCTGCCATCTCGCCTTATGTTAAGCGACAATGTGGTCTACAAAAGACAGCGAGCAACATGAAAGGGAGTAGGCATACACAGCGTTTCCCCTCTGTCAAAGTACAAGTCCAAGTGGACCATGGAGTTTGATAATATACTGTGAGGGCGGGGCTAGATTTGTGAATGGTGCTTTATTTTTTATATGTTAGTGATTTGGTTGTGTGAGCATGATCGACAATGGATCGGTACAGTTTTGTATGTAATAGTGCGGCTTTGCGCTAGTGTGCAACTTCCCCTCCTTAGTGGCTCCCTCCCTCCGGATCGGCAGTCGCCCTACTCCCGACTATCTATACCAACACTAATATTATAAAGCTGAAGAGTTTGTTTGTTTGAACGCTAGAATCTCGGGAACTACTGGTCCGAAAGGTTATTTTTCTATTGGGTAGTCCATTTATCGAGGAAGGCTATAGGCTATTATACAACATTACGCTACTATCAATAGGAGAGGAGCATGAATGCAGAATGCAACAAAAAAGGGAAAATATTCCTGTTTGAAAGCTTTCGTTGCGGGTGCTTACGTGCGCCGAAATCGGTGACAGCCTATCTTTTAACGTATCATTTTTTCATTATAACATAAGTTAACCTAATTTGTTCTAAATCCAAGTTGGTACGACTAATTTTCGATAGGTGGCGAGCAAATCGCGCAGGGTTCAGCTAGTAATAAATAAAATATTGCTCAATTTTTATTTATCATATGCTTAAACTCTATAGTAGTACAAGCGAAGTCTACTCAGACCACACAAGAGTTAGAATCTACACCGACATTGCACCCCGAGGCGAGGCAGACAATGGCAGGTGGAAAGGAAACGGTCCTTTCTATATTACGTAGCTTTGAAACCATTTACGGAATAAGATTGTAGACATAATATGTGGGAATCTAAAAAAATTAAAATATTTATATAATCTTTACATAAATAAATAATAACACTTTTATATAAATACACGAGTAACTCACGTTTCGTCAGTCCAGTCCGACTCAAGTTTCGATCGCGTCCGGCGTTCTTTTTCAAGGAGAGTGCGCGCGCGTGTTCGCAGTTCGTTTAGCCGGACGCGATCGAAACTTGAGTTGGACTGACTATATCAAACGTAATTTACCCGTGTATTTATTTAAAATGTGTAATAACCACGTTAGTTTTCATAGTAAAATAGATAACTCTTTATTGTGATACAAAAAACAGAAATATTATTCTGAAACAATTTTGAGCTAGCGCCACAAATGTCGTAAAAATGTTGAACAGAAATAATTTAAATTTAACCGAAAAAATAATTTCATATATTTTGTGAAATCTACGAATACGTCGTCCAGGTAAGTAAATTTTAGTTTGTAATTGATATTTCCAGAACCGCTACACCTGTTTACATAAAACTAGCAGCGCGGTTACCCGCAGAGTTCCCGTTCCCATTATTTTCCGGGATAAAAGTAGCCCATGTACAAAGTCAAAGTACTTTATTCATAAATATACAATTTACCCGTTAATTAATAAAAAACAAAAACAAAAGAAAGAGCATACAAATTGTTTACATTTTCAAAGTTTGAAACTACTACTTTACTGTATTATAATAATTATTGTACAGAAAACTGTCAAGCATTATACGAGTATAATGTGTCTTTAACACAATTGTACTGACCCATGTCAAATTTATTTCTTTACATTTATAAGGAAACTTCGCCTTTGCACTCTAAAAATTCCGTACTATTCCAGACCTGTTGCAGTGTTGCAGTGCGTATTGCCAGTGATGGCTTATGGAATTGAGACGTGGTCCTTCACTGTGTCACTCATAACGAAGCTCAAAGTCACACAGCGAGCTATGGAGAGGGCTATGCTCGGAGTCTCTTTGCGCGACAGAATCCGTAATGAGGATATGCACAAAAGAACTAAAGTGGTCGACATAGCTCAAAGAGTAAGCAAGCTGAAGTGGCAATGGGCAGGCCAAATCGCTCGCAGAACTGACAACCGATGGGGAAGAAAGGTTCTCGAGTGGCGACCACGAACCGGAAGATGCAGTGTTGACGGCCTCCCACTATATGGACAGATGACCTCATAAAGGTCGCTGGAAACCGCTGGTTGCAGGTTGCGCAGGACCGTTCGTTGTGGAAATCTAGGGGAGGCCTATGTTCAGCAGTGGACGTCTTGCGGTTGATGATCATCATCATCAGCCGCAAGACGTCCACTGCTGAACATATAGACTGATGATAATGATGATGATTCTAGACCTATAACAGTTGGCTTCAGGTGATGCGATATTACCCATCCGTCAGACATTGTTGTACCAATCACCAATGACAGATGACCAAACACAATGTAGACACTCGACTAATAACATAAATACGTAATGTTTGATGACCAACGATTACAATAGGTTACGTAATGATTTTTTTTCTTTTCTTTGTTGTTTCTCATTTGAATTATAATACTTTTGAAAACCTAAGATTAGGTATCGGCAAGGTATATTATTTATATTAGGATTTATTTAGGTTTTACACGCGTAGTTCTGGTTCCCGTATTTTTGTGCTATGAAAAGGAGCCTATGTGTTATTCCAGATCTTAAACTATGTACAATTTTGGCTGGCCTCGTGGCTTAGTGGGTAGTAACTCTGCCTGCGAAGCCGAGGGTCGTGGGTTCAATTTCCACCCATTGCTAATATTTGTGTGAATTGAAATGTTTGCACTGTGTCTGGGTGTTTCCATTTATAATAAAGATGTATTTAAAACTACATATGAATTATATCAGCTATCTGGCCGCCACAGTACAAACTTTGCTTAGTTTGGGGTCAGATGGTGTTGTGTGTGAATTGTCCACCAATATTTATAAAAAAAAAAATATTATATGTTGTACATTTCAACCCAATCCGTTCATCTGTTGCGACGTGATTGAGTATCAAACATCCAAGCTTTCGCATAATCCACTACTACACACGCTTGCTTACTAAATTTCACGAAAATCGTCGAATACGAGTATCTGTACAATAATTACTCGTTTAAAAAGTTAAATTAGTTTTTACTTACTAGCAAACCAGCTTCGATCGGATATTGTCATATTTATCATAAAATTAATTTAAATATTACAAAATGACTACAAAGAACTACGTATTACAATTTTACCTAAGAAAAAATCAGGACAAGTGTTACATTACTTTTCTTGGTATCCTACTATTATACCTATATCATATTTTATAATACATATTATAAAATGTGAAGGTTTGTATGTCTTAGGCAATATTTTTTTCCAAACTCTACTTATTATTTTCTTTAGAAAAACGATTACTACCCAAAGAATTTTCCACTTTTTCGGAATTAAAGCGCTTGTGCTATTCCAGACGGACAGAAACACTTTATCATTCAAAGCAGAAGAAAAATGTACAATTAGTTACATATAATGGCTTATATTCAGTGCCATAAATAGCAGCTTTATCACTAATAACAAAATCTTCCAAGCAGGTAATTAATTAATAGCAAAAAAAGCAAGTAAACAAATATAGAGTGCGAAAGTGACTATAAGAAAAAAAATGTGCCGCAATCGTAGACCGCATCATCGATTAACATCAGGCATCAGGTGAGATGGCGGTCAAGCGTAAAATTATTATAGTTTAAGCAAGAGCATCTATCGAAGAGTTTACATTAACTACGTATAGAGTTAGATTTTCCGCACGGTTCCTTTGTGCCAATCGTAAGCAGGTGACGTACATACTTTCTATGGCAACAGTGATGTACCGTGACGAAAGTATGACACTTCCACAAGAGCGACAAGGCAAGAAAGAGGCTACCCGTGTTTTAGGTGTAAAGCGTTTGTGCCAACTCTATACGTCGTATATGAAAACTCTTTGGCATCTATATATTATACCTACTAAAATAAAGATACGATTTTATCTACAAAGGATTATAAAAAGAGGTTACAGTTATAATCGTTTTTTTTCTACTTAACTTACTGTGTCCTTCTGGTGCTAGAAAGCATGTAAAATTAAACAACCGTTAATATTATTCAGTTGCTATAAATGTTAAATATTTCCTTAATTGGTTCTCTTACTAATATAGGTACTTCTTCCGAACCGAACTTCGCGTCATTTACATAATAAAATAGTCCTAAATGAATATTTTATTACAGTCCAAGATCCCAGAACCGCCAGACGTCACGTATTTTCTGATGGATGAAATGTGGACGATTGAGTAGAGTTAGTACGTACTAAGAACACATGCTTATCCGCTAACTTGCTTAGACGGCCAATTTTGAGATATGGGGTCCAGAAGATACATTCCTACTTCAGATATTTTCTGATAACTTATTTTCACGTATGTTACGTGAAAATCAGTAGTAGTAGGCAATATCTTTAAAAATAAGGCCCCAATACTCCCAGACACTTTCCGTCGGCCGTTTTGCTTAACAGACGCTTTAAAACTTTATTATTGGGAGTATACAAATATACAAGGATAAAAAATTAAAATTCGACATCACTCCGCTTGCGTACAGCATACATATAGTTAACATTTATAAAATAGGTAGTATAAATTATCCTATGCCTTGTAATTATTGCGGAAACGTTAAACCAAAACATAGTAATGTTTACACATTACTCCTTGGCGGTATAATGACAGGCAAAAGGGTGGTATTTTTCCAGATAGTATAGCTGCAAAGTACTACTGCTTAAAGTTACTTAATATGTTAAAAAGAGGCTCTATGTATTAAATAAAAACACGTCTAAATCGCCTACAGAAATAAACTTAGGAAACACGGAAGTTACATTTATATGTAGAAGACGCAAACAACATGACGTGATACATCTCTCACTACGGAGTGAGTCATAGCCACTATAACAAGTTTATTTACCCACTAACTCATACATTCGCTGGAATTATAAAACAGACATACTAGTATTATTATACTCGTAGAGTAAGTATTGTCGAGTTTTATAGTGGTAGGACTCCTATCAGAGTCCGCCAGCCACCACACCTTTGCCAGTTATTCTACCGCCAAGCAGTAATGGGCAAAAATTACTGTGTTCCGGTTTGAAGGGCAATATTTCCAGAGATATTACAGGGCTTAGAGATTTAACATCTTATATCTCTGTGTGACGAGCGCAGTGCAGTGCCAGGTAATGTTTTGGACTCTTCAATTTCCAATATCTGCGTGTCACTCTGCTGTTATGTGGCAGACATATTGCTTACCATCAGGCACATGTCGTCATAAAAAAAATAGTCTTTAAAAAGTAAAAGACCTAGTTTGACATTTGACAAATACATATCTACTACTAATATTATAAATGTCAATGTTTAGATGTTTGTTGATCAATCACGCCGTAGCGCGTGATGAACGCGATGAAATTTGGAACACATGTATAAACTGGAAGAACACAATAGCCTATTTTTTGTCCTGGGAAAATAAATGGAACGGGAACTAGAGCTGTTAGTCTATACTAATAATATAGAGCTGAAGAGCGTTTGTTTGAACGCGCTAATCTCAGTAACTAAATGGCCGATTTCTAAAATTCTTTTACTATTGTATAAGTAATCCCTGAGTCCTCAAGGACACTACTATTTTTACGTAAATCGCGAGGACGGTTTTGAAATTTCGCATACTTACGTAGCTCACATAAAGAAGGATGCTAATATTTGTTTAAACAATGCGTAAAAGTTAATTATATGTACATTAAATGAATTTAAAAAAAAATCACACACTACCATAAATTATTATACAATATATTAATACTATGTATACAAAACACCCGCATAAATTATTACTTTTGTTGATTGTCTGTGGACAAATCGAGAATAGATTAATTTTGCTTTGTCGGATCGGATTGAAATTCGAAACACGGTTAAATTATAGCCTGGAATAACACTTAGGCCACTTTTTATCACCGAAAACAACGAAAACTTCGCGGGTAAAACTGGGAGGCACTGTTAGTATTAGAAGATGTGATAACTTCATTTGGCGCACCACACTCGGACTTTTCGAGAGCTGTGAATTTTATAGATCTCAAGTGTCACGATCGTAAAAAAAGAAATTCTCGTGTGAACTCGGCACCATGGCCATCATATGGCCATCTTGTCTAGAATGGCCACGCTTATAACTTATTTAGACGACAATGCTTCGAAGATTTACTCCAGACTAGCAGTGCCGTTTGGTTTTACCCGCGTCCAAAATAAGCTATCAAATTCTGAGTTATAAAGTTTCACTTCTATCGGCAGTCCCTATGCCTACCAATTATTTTTTTTCATGTTAGGTTTTAATTATTTTTTTTTCATCACAGTATTTTTTTTCTAAATGTTGTTATTTCCGTGATTTATTTTTCCGCGGGAAACCCGCTAGTAACTGCTAGTTTATTTATTAGTAGGATTGTATTAGAATGTTAATTGTTTTATTGAAGTGTAAAATGATTGACCTATACTCATCTGTATGTGTTCATTAGAATAAAATCTTGACATTTTCGTCTTTAATCATTCAAAGTATTTATGTCAAGGTTTTCACAAACGCGCATTTAAATACGGCGCGTTTAGTTTAAGTAACCCGAGTAACCGTTGTCGAGGCTTAGATGCTAATGACGTCATTGAGAGGCTCACAACCTCGGAAGAATGACTTCAGATTGAATATTCCACGTTGGGATCAGTTGAACTTAACTCACAGATCGGAGCGAATACACTTCGGATAGTGGGCAACTGATCTGCTTGATCTTATTACCAACTTGATATTTTTTCTATTAGAATGCTTGTAGTTCGAAAAAGAGACAGCGTCGTCCATAGTAAGCAATTTTTTTTTTAAAACCGCCTTCACTATATCGATTTTTTTAATGGCTACCTCTGAAGTATTTTCTACCAAACTAAAAAAATTAAGCATCAAAATAAAGTCACAATTAGCTATCGCGTAACATACACTACGTTATGTTATAAGCAATCGCGTAACACACATACAACAAAAACATACAACCAAATTGAGAACCTCCTCCTTTTTTAAGTCGGTTAAAAAGGCTTTGAAAATAAATTTGAAAGTTTACATGTTTGTTGCTCAATCACGTCGGAATGACAGAACGTTAAAATTTGGAACACAGACATAGTCTGAAATACCACATATTAAGCTACTTTTCACTGCGGGTGATACTTTTAGTTTTGGTAATGGAATTTACATTTTACATTTATCTATAAAATGGTTTGGTCCGCAAACAGCAATGATTTAAAATTAATCTTAAATCTTTTCCACATAATATTTTAAATAGCCACTATTTGTTTTATTTTTTATAAAACTTCACAACTTATTGAAAAACAAAATGTTAATATTAAAAAAAAACACTTTAAAACTGCAGACACATTAGAGACAAGGTGAAAGGTACAGGTGAAACTTAGACACTTACAAATTATGCGTTAATAATCAATCAAATAAAAATAAATAAAAACACTCACCAGAATAACATTTAAATAAAACTGAACATAAACCACAGTGGCATCACTTGTTCACTATCCAAAATTAGCTTGAACACTGCACATGTCACACGCACCGAAAAAAAAAGCAAAATTAAAAAAGTTAACGGCATAGACGCGCGCTATACCGCCTCTTTGCGACCTGACTGACTGGATGAATCACGAAACAAGGCAAATAATACCAATTAACTACAGCTACTACTATATTTACTCGATTAAAATTATTTGCACGCGATTGTGGTCTCTAACACTCGGGAATAAGATCAGATATCGAGTTAGAAAAATGATTTTGAAGTGTAAAAAACGTGACGCGGTTTTAGTTGACGCGTTAACCAGTTTATGAATGAACTATTGGCTGAGCTCCTTTGAGAGGCAGGCAACTGTTACTTCGAAATGGCGAGATTATACTGTTACTTTTTTCTTAAAGGTACATCACTAGTAATGTATACCTAAGTCAAAAGAAAAAAAACGATTGAATCTTTACGTATCGTAATCAAGTAGTAATTTATTAGAAAGTTACGTTTTTATAGCAAAAATACAACGTAATTGTGATTATGATTGAATGGTACAAGCTCTACTTGGCTCGTCATAGTTATAAGTTGATATACTATTTACAACTATACATGAATAAAATGACGAATCATTCTTTACCATAATTATTCCATGATGACTAATCTCTTAGCATAGAATCTTACTAATATTATAATTGCGAAAGTTAGTATGTCTGGATGGATTGACATTCTTTTAAGTTATAATGGGTGTTCAATACCTACACTATTTACGAGGCATAACCACGTTAAATAAATACCGCGATATCTTATAAATATACAACGTAAAATCTCTATAGGTATTATAAATGTTATGTTCGCGCTTCATAAACTCGAAAAATTTTTCTGCACCGATCGTGCTGAAATTTTAGAATTATATATAATCCGCATCAAGGATTGTTTATGTGTAATTTTTGCATCACAATGTGTCACAGCTAAGCGTGGCAGGGTACAGCTAGTTTATTATAAAAATAAATATTTTATCCCACGTATGTGTAGATATTGATACACAAATAAAAAGGATACACAATAATTGTATTGTATATATATCATCAGAACCAAAGACGTATACCAAATTTCAGTTCAATCGGTTGTCAGGAAGAGGGTGAACATTAAGTTACCAAACTCAACCCTTTTGGGGTTGAAATCTAACGGAGTAAGCTAAATAAAACTGTTTAAAAAATACAAATAAACTTAAAACAAACAGTTGGCGGCCTTAATCGGCGAAAAGAAATCTTTTCCAGGCAACCTTAGGACATAAAATATTATGAGGACAAGTCAGAATCGTATCTCTGTGTGATATACTACAGGCCCGTGAACAAAGTTTATGGGTCATATGATACACCAGCAGACCTATGTAGGATGATAGAATGGTATAATATAATAAGATTCAGCACTATACCGGCATTTGTAAGGCAATCCTCGACATTTTTTCCTTGTCGCATGATTTTTGTACGGCATTGCGGAATAATGGATTAGAGAAGAGGTACCTATTGAAACCTGAAACTATAAAAATTGCAAATTTTATTGTTTTGTTCACGGGCCTATAGCCTATAATGGCTAAACGGATCAAATTAAATACGCAGTAAGCATTATCTGGATTAACAGTTTAACATTAGGAGTTCTCATGGCATATTTAATAAATTATTAATTTATGTACTCGTAAATCGTATTTGGCGAAAACAAATTATCGTGTTAAATTGCCCATAAAATTGTTGTCTGTTGCATACAAAATTGAACTCTACGACTCTACACAATGTATGAAACTGAATTGAATTGATTTTTTGGAATTCCATGTCAATCCTGGAGTGAATATAATCCATAATATTAGTGTTTGTCATATTATGATAGGTACAACACATGTCTACTTTTATGTGGTTTTCAGCTTAGAGCAATTGCTTTTGAAGTGAAAACTTATTTTGTTGTGCCACAGACGGATTTTTCGTGGGCTGTGAATTAAATTCTAGCGCCCGTCGCTCGGGAATGATAAGAAATCTTCGGTTAAATCCGGGACCTTGGCCAGCCTCCGGTTTCACCCGCGTAGTTTCTAAAGTAAGCTATCGAAATATGAGTTATAAGTATTCACTTCTATCGGTAGTTCCTATGACCGCCATTTTTGATGTGACAACGTCTTATAAATTGGTTTGCCGGGTGACACTTCAAGAAACTGCGTTACGCTCCGCTCACGTTATGCGCTCACAACGAGAGCGAGTGAGAGGCACGCGTCCCTTACACTCGGGCATGCTTAGCCCGCCTAAGAGCGAGAGAGACCGACATAAAAAGTGAAAGGCACGCGTCCCTTCCGTAAAATTATTTTACCACTCAAAGTCGTTGTTACTTAAAACTTTCGCCCGTATACCGACTTTACAGGCAACCAATTTTTTAAAGGTATTACTATTTTTGACACTTTACTTGGGGAAAAATTTAAAGGGTATATTTTTATGATGCGCGCGCACAGCGTCTCAAAAACCCGTCATCCTGAAGTTAGCTTCAATATTTTAGTAAACATTCTTACTAACTTAAGGTTAATACTTATTGCGTTGAAGATATTATTGTCTATTCTATGGTTGATAATATCTCTATGTTATAGTAGTGGTGGGACTCTTGGCAGAGTCCGCCTGGGGAAGTACCACACCTTTGCCAGTTATTCTACCGCCAAGCTGTACTGTGTTCCGCTTTGAAGGGCAATGTTTCCAGAGAAATTACAGGGATTAGATATATAACATCTTAGATCTCTGAGTGATGAGCGCAGTGCAGTGCTAGGTAACGATTTAGACTCTTCATGTTCCAATAGCTCTGTGTCACTGTGCTGTTATGTGGCAGGCATGTTGCTTACCATCAGGCACATGTCTCATCAGTCTTTATTTAAAATAAAAAGTTACACATCTTAACACGCGGAATAATATACAACCATAAATAAGTACCTACTTAAACTCTTTGCATACAACCGAATTGTAAACTTCGTGTTTTTTTTTTAAGTTGGTAAAAGAAAATTCATATTTTATGTCGTTCGATGTAAACTAAACTAGATTTTTTTATTGTTGTTTTTTTCTAAATAACCTCCATCCTCGATTATGAAATGTCTTGCCGATTATAATGCCGAGGCCGCGACGAGGCTGTCGTCTGCCGCTGAATAGGAAACCTTCCTCCTACGTTCCATTGTCAATACTAATCATTTCGGTTCACTGTCTTCGCTAACAATATGTTTTATTTATAAAGAAACAAGTGTGTTCCCGCAACTTCGTCCCAGTAGAATATAAGCTTGATCAAGTGCGGATCCAGCTTTAGCTTCAGGGGGAGGGGTCACATGGTTCCATCACATGGTTCCCGGGGGTCACATGGCTCCAGGGGGGTCACATAGTCGTAGTTAAGTCACAAAACTGGGTGATAAGTTCATGCATGCTTTTTAATCAGTGGTCCACCTAGGTACGGGACCCAACCCATGGGAGCCAGGGGGTCATGACCCCCTGGCTCCGTGCAAAAGCTTGACAGCGTCCCAAAAACCCCCCGTAGTTAGCTAAACATTGTAACTAACTAATGTATAAGTACTAGCACCCCGCCCCGGTTTCGAACGGGTGCAATGCTGTTACTAAATCTTAATATATATAAATCTCCTGTCACGATGTTTGTCCGCGATGGACTCCTAAACTACTTAACCGATTTTAATCAAATTTGGACACCGTGTGCAGTTTGATCCAACTTGAAAGATAGGATAGTTTATATTTCGATGAATAGTCGCTATATGACAATATCCGAGCGAAGCCGGAACGGGACACTAGTATAATTATAAAAATGGTTGTTGTGGGCGATCCCTAAGAGATAGACATATTCATTCATATCCATTGCGAATTTTATTAGTCCTTTTTAAGGGGTGCAATTGTTTTGATCTATTTTCCATAGGGTTCAGCCAGCGTTTGCAGTGTAAGCGCAAAAAAACGTGTTATTTGTGACATTAGAAACCTTCAAAATAGTCAGTGTTTCTTTATTATAAGCACGTATTATATGAATAAACCTACCTCTTGAATCACTATATCTATTTAAAAAACGCGTCAAAATCTGTTGGGTACTTTCTTGGGTTGGTTGGGTTAAAGATCTACCTAAGTGTAAATAGGGACAGATAGACAACGAAAAGTGACTTTGTTTACTAGACTAAAGAGTTTAATTATTACTTTTTTGTGTACGTTTTATAGGTTTACACTTGACCGCCGTCTCGCCTGATGTTAAGCGACGATGCGGTCTACGATGGAGCGTGTTTACCTAGAAGAAACCGATTCACTCTCCGTTTGAAGACACAAGGGTAACCGTCGGGAAAAACCTACTCAGGCAACATATTCCACAGCCTTGGCGTTTTTATCTGAAGAGTAGAGTAAAATCTCTTTTTTCGTGTCTAAATAGTCCTACCACTTCGTGCATAGTTTAAACGTGATTGAGCAACAAAAATACATCATGATCAAACTATATTGACTCGCCACTTGGCCCTATCCTCAGCAATACGTCTCCATCCACTGCCTGCTGTCTTTCATACAAAAAACAAACATTTACATTTATAATAATATTTTACGCTGCACTCATTATCAGTCGTCGAATCCCTGCCTTGTCGGGGGTTGCATTCCAATGCAACGTCCAATCGTTCCAGGCAAGATTTAAAAAAAACTTTAAAATATATTCAAGACTAATAAATAACTTACAAGTACCATATTATTAAAACAACCACTTATAAGCATCTAGCCTGGTTAGTTCCATTCATTTTCTCAAGGGTCTACGACAGACAAACTTATTTTTTAAGTTTGGTAAAAAGTTCGAACTAAAAAGGTCTTCTATGAGCGACTTTTTTAGTAGTGATACGACTCTTGGCAGAGTCCGCCTGGGGAAGTACCACACCTTGGCAAGTTATTCTACCGCCAAGTAATAATAATAGCAAGCAAGAAAAAATACTAACAATAACAAAAAAAATTTCAATTGGCGATCACTATTCTAAACTAGGGACCTTTCAAACTGGACAAAATCATGGTGTATTGAAATATGGATTGAGTGGTTGTTTTCTGTTTTATAGTAGGTATAGAGTGACGTGCGAGCAGGACATGTGCCTGATGATAAGCAACATGCCTGCCACATAACAGAACAGTAACACGCAGCTATTGGAACATGAAGAGTCCAAGTCATTACCTAGTACTTACTGCACTGCGTTCATCACACAGAGATCTAAGATATTATATCTCTAAGCCCTGTAATTTCTCTGGAAACATTGCTCTTCAAACCGGAACACATTAATGCTTGCACATTAGAATAACTTGCAAAGGTTTGGTACTTCCCCAGATGGAAGGTCTGCCAAGAATCCTATCACTACTAAATTCAAGTTCAGTGGTTTTAGAACACGCTTTTTGAACTGAGGTTCGAGTATGATAGAAATAAACCGTCGTTGATATTACTATAGTGGCTCCACAAATTATATCTACAGTACATATTTGTATACTCTAGTGGGTATGCTTTTTTAAACGCTTTTTTATCTGAATGCATTCAGTGCAGAGGGCGTCGACCTTTTGTCATATCGCACGTAGAGAGGTGCGTAGTCGATAACGGACCGATATTTTTCTGTCGATTATATAATGTCGATAACGAATTGATAATACGAGTAACTGTGTGTAGTGTGGGAATTTTGTTTGACCCAAAATGGTTTGACATAGTTTGATAATTGTTATAGAAGCAACATTTTATTAATTTACGCTTATTTGAGTTGAAACTGTTTGACACGAGATATGCAGTGGTAGGTTTTGCTCTTTGCTAAGTCCGCCTGGGGAAGTATCATTTACATTTTAAAGTTACATTCACAATATTTTTGGTGTTGTGTGTGAATTGTCCACCAATTTTTTTTTTACGGCATAGAGTTGTTCGGCGAACAAGAGATAAGCCTGATGGGAAGCAACAGGTCTGCTCGTTAAAGCACAGCACCTCGCAACTATTTGAAAACAAAGAATCGAAGTTACTAATCACTTCATTCAGGTAAATAAGGCAATCTATCTCTTAGGCTTGTAATTTTTTCTGAGAATATTGCCCTTCAAAGTGGGACAGAGGAATATGGGAACATTTTTGCTTGGGGTAGAATTGATGATTTTTTACTTATTACTACTTTGAACTTATTACAAATTTCAGATTTTCATGATTTTTAACAATAACACTGGTTTCTATAAAATTTAGGAATCTAAAGCAAGATCTATCAAACAAAAAAAGAATCATCAAAATTTGCGAATCACTATTAGCGGAGCTGTTGGGTAACATTTGAATTGAGAACCTCGTCCTTTTTTAAAGTCGGTTCAAAACTTACTAACTCTTTATTAAGGCAGGCCTTTAGCAGAGTCAGCCTGGGGAGGTAACACACCTTTGTCAGTTGTTCTAACTCCAAGCTGTAGTGCGCAGACATTGCTGTGTTATTGGCGGTCTATTGGCTACAAAGATCAGGATTGATCTTTGATTGGCTTATTACGTCTGATTGTTGTTGACATTGGTTGATAACTAGAAAGTCTATAATCTTTAACATTTTTAACCACAGGTTGCAAATTTTTTACTAATATTATTGTTGTTTGCATGCCGAAAGGTAGAATATGGAGTTCTTTTTCTTTATATAAAATGTTTTTACTTGTTGTACCCATATACGCGAATAAATGAATTGAATTGAATTGAATTGAATTGTTCCGGTTTGAAAGGCAATGTTTCCAGAATTACAGGTCATACATTTAAAACATCCTATCTCTATTGATGACGACCGCAGTGCAGTGCTAGGTAAAGATTTGGACTATTCATGTTCCAATAGCTGCGTGGCACTATGCTGTTACGAGCAGGCATGATCTTACCATCAGGCACATGTCTCATAACCCGCTTGTAATATCACCCAATACTAGAGGTATACATAACAAATTCACGTGTAAATTGTACATTTATGAATAAAAAACTCCATGTCCTTCTCTTCTCATCACTCTATGCTATAAAAAAGAACTTACACACATACAAATATACCGCGATCTACAGTTATTTATAAAATAAGGCGCGTAACGAAACAACAGTAACGTGGAGTTTGCACTCGAGTGTAAAGTTACCGACGCAACGGTACGGAGAGTTGTAATCGATACCCATAAATGAAAACATAAGTGACCCAATTGCGGTCGTGACGCATGCTTGTGTGAGCGAGGGGACTAAGTTGCATTTCGCTGTTTTACAAGCAAAGTATGTTATCCTCTTTTAATCAACTTCAAGAATAGTCTTCTAGAAATAAAAAGTTTTGAAATTTGTAAAAGACCTAACATTGAAAGGTAATCCAATTTAAAAAGATATGTCAATTACTACAACTACAATGACATCTCCATACAAAAAAGGTTATGTTGGTTTGTGTACGCTTCAAAAACTCAAAAAGCTCTGCACCGATCGAGCTGAAATTTTAGAATGATATATAATCTGCATCAAGGATTGTTTTTATCTTATTTTTGCATCACAATGTGCCACAGCGAAGCGTGACAGGGTACAGCTAGTAGTCATATAAATATTGTTGGTGAATGTGTTAGAAACTCATGCGTTTGTATGTGTGCGAAAGACGGTATATGAAGTGTACGGTGTTGCACTTCGCTGGTTTAAATTAGGCTTACCTTTTATAGAATAAGGTAGGTATGGTGGTTTGTGGTAGTATAGGCTAGTGGCGCCTTAAGCATTTTTCACACAGTCAAACCGTAATATTTGTCCGATTATATTTGTCTTTTGTCGCACGACATACAAATTTTCCGTGGGCTGTGAAGCCAACGTCAACTCAAGCGTCACGTTCGTAATAGAAAGAAAAAATCGGGTAAACTTGAATAGACGGCCATGGGTATGACCACGTCCTCCGGTTTCACTCGCATAGTTTCCAAAGTGAGCTAGCAAATTCTGAATTATTAGTTTTCACTTCTATCGACAGTCCCTATGACTGTCAATTAATTTTGAACTGAAAAGTTCTTTTGGCGCGCCACAGACAGATTTTTTGGACTGTGAATTGAGTTCTAACGTCACGCTCGAGAATGATAAGAAATATTCGGTAAACTCGGGACCATAGTCATTGGCCATCTAGAAATGCTGATGCATGTCTAGAAGGCCATGCTCATGGCCACGCCTTACGGTTTCACCAGCCTAATTTCCAAAGTGAGCTATCAAATTCAAAGTTATTAGTTTTCACTTCTATCGACACCCTACGACTGCCATTTTTTTTTTTTTGGAACACGCTTCGAAAATTGATACATTATCGATATCTTATCCCGGACAGGAGCGTCCCTAAACCTGAGTAGCTCCGATATCCTGTGCACGTGTGTACGCGCCACATTTAGACGTCGGATTATTGAATGAACGCGCTCTGTGCTCGCTGGCTCGCTACACTGTTGCTCTGTTACGGTACCTACATCCAAATCACAAGTATATAAATAATAATCCTACTAATATTCTACCATTCTACTTACTACAGTTTGTTGTCATAAAAATATACCACGTTAGTTATTTTTGTAGCGGTAGGACTCTTGGTAGAGTCCGCCTGGCGAAGTACCACACCTTTGCCAGTTATTCTACCGCCAATCAGTTATGTGCAAACATTACTGTGTTCCGGTTTGAAGGGCAGTCTTTCCAGAGAAATTACAGGGCTTAGAGATATAACATTTTAGATTTCCGGATGTCAAGTGCAGTGCAGTGCTAGGTAATGATTTGGACTCTTCATGTTCCAATAGCTGCGTAACATTATGTAGCAGGCATGTTTTTTACCACATGTACTGCTCGTCTCATAAAAAAACTAATTAGTTCACCAGATAGAGTACAGAAGAATACGTATGAAACACGTATTTTCTTTTTTTTATATTCCTCATCAAAAATTTATAAAGATTTTTTTATAATTTGCTGGACAAATTTACTTTTTAGTCATCTTTTTTTTTTTTTTTTTTTCTAACGGACCTATAGTAGCTGGCGGTGGGTGCCTCTACTACCTACCGGACTTTGGGGTTAGCGCGGAAGCGCAGGACCCCCCTAAACCTAACTTAAAGCCTAACATACTTACGCTGCTTAGCATACGTAACCCTGATACCTGAAAAAAATTCGAACTAAGCCCTAGCCTAGAGTCGAACTATCTAACTTCCATACATACATACATACATACATACCGAGTGCACAAGCACCCTTGTCGTGTCAAGTGCTATCGAGCTCGTTCGCTCGCTTTAAAAACGTGGAAGTTCTCAATTCGGTAGTAAGGTTATTTGTTTTGTATGTATTACGATAGCTCCGCCAATGGGGCGTTTTTAAGAGGCAAAAATACCTGTCAAAGACAGTTCCCAATTTCACCGTAGGTGGCGCCACTGTTTTATTTTGTTAGAGAAATTTCACAAAAACCAACAGGTGCCACACTTGGCAATATTTAGAACTATCTTTGACAAGTCTTTTTGCGTTTGGGAATCGCCTCATTGATCGCCAATAGATTTTTGATGATTCATTTTTGTTCAGCAGATAGAAATAACGAAAGTGGCCGACATAGCTCAAAGAGTAAGGAAGCTGAAGTGGCAATGGGCAAACCACATAGCTCGCAGAACTGACAACCGATGGGAAAGAAAGGTTCTCGAGTGACGACCACGAACCGGAAGACGGAGTGTTGGACGGCCTCCCACTAGATGGACAGATGTCTGATGACCTCACAAAGGTCGCTGGAAAGCGCGGGACCGTTCGTTGTGGCTATCTAGGCATATATGTTCAGCAGTGGACGCCTTTTTTTAATAAAGATTGACGAGACGAGCAGGACGTGTGCCTGCTTACGGCTGATGATGATGATGAGAAAGCTCAGATATAGTTCAGGGTAAGTCTCATATAAATTTTATCGAAATCGATTTGGTGGTTTTTGAAATATCTGTAGAAGAAATAAAATTTGCTTACCTTTATCTGGATGATGTTATTATAAAAATTATGAAATTTTGTTTTTGATCTTAATTTCAAATCGAAGTTGCTTTAAATTTTAAATTAAATTCAGGCATTTCACCATATTCAAAAGTATGCAATCACTATGTCATCGAGGTAAATTTTAGCTGTTTTTTGTTCATTTTTCCAAAACCACTACACCGAATTCGATAAAATTTATATTATCTATGAACTATGATCTGCCAAACAAAAAAATAACCATCAAAATTGATTCACAATTGGCGTCGCTATCGCGTAACATACATACAAAAAAACATACAGCCGAATTGATAGCCTCCTCCTTTTTTGGAAGTCGGTTAAAAAATAACCCAAATAACAAAGGTCACGGACCCCGCAGTCTGTAGAGTTGCTAAATTTAATAAATAAAAAAGCTATGGCCAATTTTGTAGGCCACTGTTCGTTCAAAATAAACCTCTTCTGAAAACATCCGCTTCCTTTTGTAGCACTACGCGTAACTTTGAAGGCGCAGCGGCAATAAACAAAACACCACCAGACTCGGGTGTATGTAGCTTGCCATTGCGCAGAACCGCTAACGAGTTCACTTCGCGATTCTTCCTTTTAACCGTTTAACCGACTTTTTTTTAATTCAAGGGTGACGTGACGAGCAGGACATGTGCCTGTAAGCAAGATGCCTGCCACACAACAGCACAGCGACACCCAACTATTAGAACATGAAGAGTCCAAATCATTAACTAGCACTGCACTGCGCTCGTCACCCAGAGATCTATCTTCCGACTTCTCAATTCGACTGTAGTTTTTAAGTTTGTTACATCGGAACTTTTGACTGTGTGAAACGATTTCGATAATTATTTTTTCGTTCAAATGTGTACACTTTCCGATCAGTCAGTCGCACACTCTCCGAATTGACAGGCAGAAGAGTATTTGAAAATAGAATTGGACTGGCTGCCCAAAACTATAATAAGTGTTGTCTGTGTGTCCGGTGGTCTGAATGTATTTTTGGGAATCGACGGGCGTGCCATCTGCCCGTATGTCCGGATATAGCACTGCTTTCTTATTGTAATCTTGACATCAGTCGGGGAATTTCGATGACACGATGATAGATAAATAGATTACGTTTTAACCAACTCCAAAAAAAGAGGAGGTTCTAAATTCGAACGTGTTTTTTAATTTTTTAACACGTTTTTATTAGGTGGACCCACGGATATTCGGGGTGGACCTGTATGTCACCATGTAATGAAACCTAAGGTAACTAATTTAACCATCTTCCAAGGATCGTAGCGTCATGACAACTGGCAGATGTATGTAGTTCTGATAACAATACAATAATATGGTACTTTCGAACTGATCTGATGATGAAGCCGGAAGATATGAACTTGAACTTGTTTTTTTTTTAATAAAGAGTGACGAGACGAGATGGTAAGCAACATGTCTGACACATAACACCACAGTGACACGCAGCTATTGGAACATTGAAGAGTCCAAATCATTACCTAGCACTGCGCTTGTCACCCAGAGATCTAAGATCTTATATCTCTAAGCCCTGTAATTTCTCTGGAAACATCTCTGGAAACCCTTCAAACCGGAACACAGTAATGTTTGCACATTACTGCTTGGCGGTAGAATAACTGGCAAAGGTGTGGTACTTCCCCAGGCGGACTCTGCCAAGAGTCCAACCACTACTAAAATTGTGGAAATTGCTAAAAAAATCAGCTGCTGTGTTTGGATTTGGTAGAAAAGTCATGTAATAACCACGATTAGGTTTAAGGTCTGATGATGAAACCGGAAGATAGGCAAGCGTGTTTTACTAGTGTTTTTAAACTATTCGATTATTTTTATTTCTAATGCTGGGGCCACACTAACGGGAAATGCCATTAATTATCGTATTAACCGTAGGTGTAAAACCACCTGTACACCTAATGCACATGTACCGAAGGTTTATTTTACAAATACGATGAACGTCCGTTAACGCGATAATTAAGGGCATTTCCCGTTAGTGTGGCCCAGGCATAAGTATATTACGCGATAGTGTACATTACCAATTCTCCACTATTTTTGAATCATTTTTTTTTATTTGACAGAATGATAATCTAATTTAAATTTATACATTAAATGTAAATTGAATCAAAATCAGTGCAGCACAATTTTAAAAAAATCAACAGAAATCTAAAATTGGCGTATATCGATGATTTGCTTGTTTAGGGGAGAGTGGGATAAGCGCGAACGCGGGGTAAACCCAAAGGGAACGGTTCTGATGTGTTAGAAAGAGGTAGGCATATTTCACTTGTCGCCATCTTGGAGATCACGCCACCACTAGTGCCAGTCAAGAACCCGAGAGATGCGGACGCACGTACTTAACATGGTATGCATTTTGTTATATATTGCAAGATTTTGATATATTTTTTTCGTAAATTCAACTTGATTTAACTTGATTTTTATTAACAATATTTATTTAACTTTTACTTACTGGAATACTTACATATTAAGCTGCCAAATAACAATGACGCAATCGGCAAAAGTAATATAACCTAAAATATTTATTTCAATATTCCGGTCCCATCACGTAAGTCAGTTTACTGGTTTTGGTCAGGGAGTGCGAGACACTAACCAATTTGTCAGCATTACGTATGTTATAGGAATGCCTTTCCCCACGTTTGCTGTACAGGTTAGAGTTTTCCCTCACATATATATAGTGCGACTTGAAAGATTAGTATGCTAGGTAGTGTTAGAATTCTGAGGTCTTTAAAATATGGCTTAACGGAAGTGCATCGCGTCACGCCCACAATTGCACGTACTGCCCGTTTTTGCGCTCGGAACGCACGCTTCCAGTCTGCTGCGCGTGCGTACAGCTCGGCACCGTACTGCAGCCTGGAGTGCACCGTCGCGAAATAGCAGGAGCAAGACACCTCCGGGGTCACCACTCGGGATACCCGCCTGAGCGCGAAACACGCACTGCTCATTTTGCCGCAGAGATTGCTAATGTGGCGCTCCCACGTCATACCCCGGTCGATCTCGAACCCCAGGAAGGTAGTGCTCTCCACCTGGTCAATCCTGATTCCATTCAATACAATATTCAATGGTCTTTTGGCATGTCCCGATAGACAAAAGTGTAAGAACTGTGTCTTTTTTTAAGCTTAGGGCCAGACCATTGTCTCCAAACCAGGCATTGAGGCGAGCCAGGATTTGGTTCAACTTTTCCTCTAAACTGTCCATGTCAGGTGCTGTTACGATAGCTGCCACATCATCAGCGTACATAAAGATTTCGGCACCATCCACAGCATCAGGCAGATCGTTCAGCAGGAGGGAGAACATTATGTTTGAGATCGCTGACCCTTGTGCCACACCCATTGTAGCTGATAGTGGGTCTGATCTGTCGCGACCATCCCCAGCATCTACCACCTGAGAGCGGCCCCGCATCATGTTTACCAAAACTGCATATGGTTTACCGACTATGCCGTAGTGTCTAAGCTTCAAAGCAAGGGTTTCGTGATCCGCCACGTCAAAAGCCTTCGATAAGTCGCAACACATAAGTGCCCCATATGCTACCGCTGCTGACAATAATCTAGCGTTCATTGCCTGAAGGGCTGCTTTTGGTGAATTAAACTTAGTTCCGTTGCTATCTCTAATAATCTCTGAATAATTCAATTTGGGAGCATTATTTTTACCACTCTCCGTGACAATGCTCCACATCGCCTTTTGCGGATTAATACTTTTTAACATCATATTCGAATAATGGTCGAAGAAAAAGAGCAAAAGCAGAAGAAAGCAAAGAAAATTAAATAAAGGATTTGAAACAAAAAAGACTAAAATGATATAGAAATGTAGTTTGGATAAAGAAATTAAACGAGTATTAAAGAATTTCATAACTATAAAAGAATTTAACGACCCTAGTCAAAATATTTACCTGATTTACACATAAATGCAAATTTTTCAGCTCAATCGGTAACCAGGAAATAGATCAAACTTTGTATGAATCGATGCCAAACATCGGGACAGGTGAAACTATACAAAACCTTGTAACGAGAACATACTGTTGACAAGAAAATCAAAAAGTCGGACAAAAGCCGATCGAAAAAAAATATTCTGCACGCATTATGAAATCGCAGATCTTTGTTTATGTAAGATGACGACTTACAATATTTTACAGCACAAGTCGTATGCACCATTTTAAACAGTCGTGGCAGCCAAAATAAAATTTAAACATACGAAAGAGGTCAGCCCTGAGCCGCGCTCCCGAAATACTAACATTGCATTGTTGGCAATTTCGGGAGTGCGCTTCCCGCGTCACACCCCGCAGTCTCCGCACGATTGTCCCATCTAGACGGCTTCGTCGAACGACTGTATGATTGAGACATAATTATTCAATAGACTGTGGCAATGCTATGTCTAATTTATTTTATACACAAATACGCTCGTACGCTGCCAGGTGTGAACTCTGTCTCCCACTCTAGGTCGGTCCTGTGCACTTAATAATATATTTTATACAATAATAAAATGATTAAAACAAACTTAAAATTAGGGGTGGTTTTTACCATGGTTATTGATTGCGATAGTTCGTACATACCCCTACATATTTATGAGAACAACTAAACAAGAATAGCACATGACTGGTATATTCATTGTAATTTTATTGCAGGCATGTTAAAAACCTACTACTTATAATAACGAAGCAGGTTCCACTTTGTTTAATGATTACCTCGCGTGTTTCACTTAATTTGGAGAGACGTCAGCTTACATGTAAAGTGGCCAAATCTTAGAACTACGTATTGTTACTAATCCAATACTATCTGGGGGCACGGCAGTGCCCCTGCCAAGTCGAGCGCGAAGCAAATACTGCCTAGTAATATTACTGAACCAACAAGTACCTAATCATCGAAAAGTGCTTATACTTTTGACGTGACAACGTCCAATAAACTAATAAATCGATGCCGGCTGCATGCACCAAAAAGTGTCCCGTTATGTCCCGTTACGCTCATTGTCCCGTTACGCTTATTGTCCCGTTACGTTCATTGTAGGCTTGCGACACATCTATCAATGTGTTGTTAATGTTATGACGTTGTCACGTTAAAATATCGTCCGTAAACCAACCAACAGACAACCAATATTTTATCAGATACATTTCGGAAAGTGCGCAGCTGATATGTATGATCTAATACCCCCTTTCACCTTTGTTTCAGTTATTGAGTAGCCTTTTGATGGCACATTAAATCAAAAATGACTCGTCATGCCTATCACCTGCAATGGATAATGATATCTACTTACGTATCTTCATGTAGACACTGAATCAGTTTCTTTTAACGTGTTTACAATTACCATTCTATCGTAAACAGTTTGTTTAGTTTGACAAAAATTGCGAGACTACGATGTGTTAATTTCAAAGTTTCTGTTGAGAAAACTTCGATAGTGTCTCCCTCGTTGATATACAAGTTAGTCAGTCGTTAAGTGGTTAGGTGGAACATATGTGATTTAGCTCAAACGTGTTATAAATTAGGATATTAAGGATCATTATAGTCGGATATGAACAGGTAAAATTATGTTTTTATCATAACTAATGGTTACCAAGTAGTCGTAATACGAACATAAAACAATATTAATCTATTTTCAATTTGATCACAGACGTTAACTTAAACAAAAGAGCTTATTGTTTTATTAAATCGGTGTCTTCAAGGTACCATATCCGTCAAGGTATCCGTCTTAGAAGGCGAGATGGTGGTCAAGTATAACCTATAAAATTTACAAAATGAGTATTTATACGTATGTGCGTCAAATACATGGTACTTAGTGTGTGTAATGTTTTTAATGTTACATTTTGGGACAATGGGACAAATTATACCTAGCTATATAGAAAAATGAGACAAATTATATAATTTTTTTTTAGAAAAATCTGACAAATTGTACCTAACTTTGTGGAAAAATGGGACAGATTGTATCTGGCTTTGTACAAAAATGGGACAAAATGTTTTTAATGTTACATTTTGGGACAATGGGACAAATTATACCTAGCTTTGTAGAAAAATAGGACAAATTGTATCTAACTTTGTAGAAAAATTGGACAGATTGCTTCTGGCTTTGTAACAAAATGGGACAAATTATACCTAGCTTTGTAGAAAAATGGGACAAATTGTACCTAGCTTTATAAAAAAAATAGGACAAATCATTTATAAACCTAGCTTTATAGAAAAAACGGGACAAATTGTACCTAACTTTGTTGAAAACTCCAATTGAATAAAACTCCTTCAAATTACCTGTAAACAGAAAAGTTATGATTAGTTGAATACTTAAAACGAATATTATTTTTTATGTAAAATCCACACGAAGGAAACCACAAACCGATACATTATTATTTGCATATTTATATTGTTTTTGTTTATTTCTCTAAAGACGCTGAACCGGTTTTGATAAAAGTTATGTAAGACCACCACTGAACCAGTTTGGTAGTTTTTTTTGCTTGGTAGAACTACCAAACAAAAAAATAACTATCAAAATTGATTCACAATTGGCGGAGCTATAGCATAAGTACAAAAAAACATATATCCAAATTTGAAAACTTCCTCTTTTTTTTAGCTCGGTCAATAAGTACTCTTAACAAAAGATATTAAACTATTTGATACGCAAGTGCTCCGTAATAAAGCGTCACAAACTTCTTGCTCGGGAGTTGGTTTAAATTTGCACTAACGCTGTCCATGGTAATATATCAATTAATGCAACAACAGCGACGTCTTACGCCAGATCAGCAGAGGTTTGTGCTAAATTTGTATTTATTTAGGGTTGCCACACGGCCAGGTTTTCCCGTATTTGTCGTAGTTTGGAGAACACCCGGAGAGCGTCCGGGCAGGGATTCATTCGTATTTGTAGTCCGGGTTTAAAGATTTAAAGTCTTTGGCCGCCAGGGATACACTCACTGTCCTCGCAAGCTGCAATCAACCGACGAAGCGACTCACCACATTCTCATTAAAATTACGACAAAATATGACTAAATTCAATTTTAACGTCTGATAATGATAATAAAAGAATGACTTATAACTTGTTTCAACTGTTTTAACGACATTTTATTATATTGTTTTTAACTATACTCGTATGTATTTAAAAAAAGAAACCTGTCTGATATCTAAAATCCAGGATGTTCACGCGTCTTGTCCAGGTTGCCAAACTTTAAAGATGGCAACCCTATATTTATCAAGATTCAAGACTTCGAGAGACAAAGAAGTGCTAAATGCTACTTATTTAGATGTGAGAATGCAGTTTTTATTCGCTAAGTAGATTCTTCCGCCTTCTTTGTTTCAGAAATTGTTCGCGTGGTTTCTGCTAATGAAGCTTTGATGATATCATATTATAATATTTCTTTGCCTTAGGTTTTTTCATTTAGCATTTTTGCGAGATATTTTAATAATGTTATAAATGCAAAAGTAACTGTCTGTCCGTTACGCTTTTACTCTGCGCTGTTAAGTTCTAATAAATGTTTATTTCATTAGTGAGGATTTTAACATGTGATGTTAATTTTGTGTACCTATTCATAGATATTGTAAAAACATTAAAATTAAAAAAAAACTTAGATATGCCTTTTTTTCTTTCATTCCACAGAGAAAAATAAAATTATATACATAAAAAATTGTATACATGTAACTAAATTATATATAAAAAAAAAGTTTATTTCGACTAGGGTATGGTAGTTAGGTAATGATTGTTCATTAGTTAGAGTTTTTAATATATGCTGAAAATATTATAAAAAAAATACTACGTACTATTTTTTTTCTTGCGTAACATTTTTTTCTTTTGCGGTTCCATACCCAAAGATTAAAACTGGACCCATTACAAACACTCCGCTGTTCGTCTGTCTGTCTCTCCGTCAGTCACCAGGCTGTATGTCAGGAACTGTGATAGACAGACAGTATTTTCACAAATATTTACTACTTATACAATATAAATACATTACAGTATTTCACTATTAATTTTTACTTATTTTCGTCACTTAATTATTTTTTGTCGTGAATGGGAATCGAACTCGCACACTACGCCTCTTTAGGCAGACTTACTCCCTACTAAGCCATTCAAGTTTTAATTCGCATTTGTGCGTTAAAAGTTTATTTCCCACGCGGCCGCCTTAAATGATTTCATCGACGTTCCTAGCTAACAACCAGGTACGTGTTGCTTTTGCTAAAAAGCTTAGAAGTACATAATAGTTTATTTATGATTTAGGGCTTGTGATGTAAAGTTTTTTTATGTTATTTAGAACTTGTGATGTGAAAGATAGTAAGTGTGAGATGCACTGCTGCATCACAAAAATTCACCTAAGCTCAACTGTGTCTTTTTGACTGTGTGTGGTATTTTGTCGTGGTAGGACTCTTTGCAGAGCCCGCCCGAAGAAGTACCACACCCTTGCCAATTATTCTACCGCCAAGCAGTAATGTACAAACATTACTGTGTTCCGGTTTAAAAGGCAATGATCCCAGATAAATTACAGGACTTAGAGATAAGTGTATATCTCGAGGCGGCGAACGCAGTACATTGGTTCGTAATAATTTGGACTCTGCATTTTTCAATAGCTCTCGAACACTGTGCTGTAATATGCAGGTGTGTTGCTTACCATCAAGCCCACTTCACCATCCTGCTTGTCCTCTCACTCTATACTATAAAATTAAATATAGGTATGTTTGTCTTTTGTTGCTTAAGTACAATAACATCCTTTTGTACTTAATCTCACTTTCAAACCCAAGAGAGTGAAATCACCCAGGCTTGCTTATTATTCTATGCTCGCACGAACACTGCGATGCTTACTTGAAATATACACTCACTAGGGACGACACGATTATATGACCCACGTATGTACGTAACAGCATCAATCAAACGAACATTTTGTTTTTACGTTAAAGCTGGTTTATCGATCAAACTTTTTACAGTTACAGTGAGTTTTTAAAGAGTGATGGCAAATCACAATGAAATTGTAAAAAATTGACATTGTATATTTTAATATTTGACACTTATTTGTGTAATACTTATCCCACCAAAAACAATCTGTAAAAAACTAGCCAAGTCTCGATGGAGCTGTAAATTTATCTCTAAAAAGTAATGAAATCTAGACAAAGCCGTGCCAAGTCTAAGTTTCCTTACTGCGATTTCTTTAGAATGTTTTTGGTGGGATTTCACTTCTTTTTGTAGAAACGTGGACTTATTGATATATTATGTCAGTTGTATTATTTGCCACATTTTTTTCTCTTTAGGAGTACTTTTTTATTATTACAAATCTTTCTTTTCTTTTTTTCCGGTTCTGATTCTTGTACAGTACCAACAGTCTTTCGTATTGCCCATTCACGTTCATTATTTAAGTGGACTCTCCATAATAGGCAAAGAACTTTAGAAGATTGGAAGAAGACTGCAAATAAATAAAAGCCAGCAACGTACGCAACTATAACAGATCTGATACTGCAAGTTGAGTCAGTTCTGCCATACACCAAGAAAGATATTGAATGGAAGAGACAAGACCCGTCTTTGGGCATACCAACTACTTGGTAGCCACTAAGTTCATCGTCGTCTTTTGATATTACCAACATTTTTTATGATATTATCTTGCGAAATTTAATTTTCCAACTGCTTTGTGCGAAAGCAAACACAAATAAACTCTACGACGACAGCGACTGACAAAGTCGACTGACAGCGTCATAACACGAAATGAAAAGTTTTCCTTTAATTTCATTTATATGCGTTTTGAAAGCAGAAGGGGGGAGGCATTCGTCCAGTAGTGGGAAGCAATATGCTAGATTAAATTAGAAGATGTGTCCCACTATGCTGGATTTTTGCAATGACAGTCGATTTTTTTATGTACCAATAGTAGAATTGGGGATTACTGTATCTCTAATACAGCTGAGACAAGCTGAGGGCAATTCATCAAGATACTTCAGACCTTCGATTTTGGACATCAAATGAGGAGGAGAGAAGAGGACAAACAAAGTTGAATATTTTTTGTAAAGGCGGTATGTCGATCTTTAGTAGTTTAGTTGGGCTCTTGTGTTATCAAATAAGGGGCACCAGGTACTCCAGATTGTTGATATTCCTAGTTTTTATAATTTCCCTTTATGTGGCCATTAAACCCTAAGTCTGTACCAAATTTCAGCTCTCTGAGTTTATGGGAAATACTAGGTCTATTTTGATGATCATGAGTGAGTGTCGTCAAAGACCCCCCAAAGCTGCTTCACAGCAACAAACAGCCCGAACGAGAGCCGACATGGGACAGGTTGAACCGCCCCGCTATGTCACGGCTTCGGAGCCGCGGAGCCATGCACGTAACGCCTTCATCGAATTCATAGCCACACTGAGCGCGACACGACAAGTCAACCTCAAGACCTGCGAAAACATCATGCAGTCCTATAGGCTAGGAAGTGAAAGCCTTTTAAAGGCGAAACTCGAGGAGGCCGAAGCAGCCATTTACAATAATGTCACTTCCGGGTCATCAAGGGAACCATGACAGGACAGTATATGGCAGCTTACAGTGCTGAAAATGGCTTCGTGACACTGAACGAGAGAGAGACAGAGCGCGCGGGAGTGCCTGTTTATGCGACACCACCAAACGACCCAATTGTAGTTACTGCCCGATGCACCAAGATTATGCTGGACGATAAGATCCTAGAGATGGCCAAGACCATCGAAGGAACGGAAACGTCAAAGCAGATTGGGAAAATTGGGAGGTACCGAGAATACAGTGGGTCAACGGAGTTCAGGATGTGGAAAAACAACATGGGTGATTAGACACTTCGACGTGGACAAGGACGCCATCATTACTACAACAACTGAGGCAGCAAAAGATCTAAGAGAAAAGCTATCGCACCGAATCGGAAACCTGGTCAAAACCAGAGTGCGAACCATGGCTTCTGCTCTGGTAAATGGTTTCGGTAGAGAAAGTTTCAGCCGCCTCATGGTGGACGAAGCTCTCATGAACCATTTTGGAGCCATTGTGATGGCTTCAAGGCTGTCTGGTGTTGGCGAAATTGTCCTCATTGGAGACGTCAATCAGTTGCCTTATATCGACAGGGAAAATCTCTTCGAAATGAGGTATCATCGCCCGAACCTGGTAACAAAGATCAGCCAGGAGTTGCTCTGCACACATCGAAACCCAATGGACGTCGCATATGCACTGAGGGAAATATACTCCGGTATGTACTCCTCAGCGTCCCGTATAAAGTCCCTAGAGAAGAGAAGATATAAGGGAGCGCAAATACCCAACACCCAACCAAACACCCTCTTCTTAGTTCACACTCAAGAGGAGAAGGAGACCCTGACAAACCAGGGTTATGGGTCAGGCACCGGGTCACGCATCCTTACCATCCATGAAGCTCAGGGACTAACATACGAGTCGGTAATCGTAATCAAAACCAAGGCAAACATGAAGCTGCACGAGAGCGTGCCCCATGCGGTAGTTGCAATCTCACGGCACACGGGGACCTTCACATACTACGCTGACGACACCGACGACGCCATCGGTCGGTTCGTGCGGCGAGCGTGGGCTGCATCATCGAAGACCATCCGCGATTTCAACCTACAGATGGCCATCAGGGACAGAAATGCGGCCGTTGTGGGAGGCTCTGGGCCGGGAGGAGGCAGCTTAGGCAAATGGCAAAAGGCAATTAGGCAAACACTCGATGTCGAGTCGATTACTAGCGGAATCCCAACTGGTAGTGATCGGCTCTACAGACGAGCACTAGAATTAGATTTTAAATGTACCCAAATCCCTTCTATTTTCCTCTTCTCCTTATCCAAGAAATGTGTAAAAAAAAAAGATTATTGTAATGACAAAGATCACGGACCCCGGAGTCTGTGGAGTGGATAATTAAAAAAAAAAAAAAAAAAAAAAAAGTGTCGTAAATGCGAAACTTTTCCTTCGCTTAACTTCGGAACTAAATGACGTACAGACTTCAAATTTTGGATTTTAAGTATGTGGTTATAGCTTACTAGATGACGAAAATTTCAGCGTTCTGGGCTTATCCAGAGGGTCTCAAATAGGGGCCTGAAAATGCAGCGAAATGGTTCCAGTAAAGGATGGTACGGCAGTGTTCGCTTCGCGCTCGACTTGGCGGGGGCACTGCCGTGCCCCCAGATTATCGTACAATAGAATGTTCAATTTAAACTTTAAAAATGTACACTCTTTGTATACATTTTTTCATCTTTGTATCTTTTTTTTTAAATTGACGTGTAAATTGTACATTTTATCAATAAAGAACTTTGATTTGAGGCAAGTTGTCGTCAGATGGCCAAATGAAACTACTGGTTCTTAAAAAAAACTAGCAGTGCCCTGCGGTTTTACCAGTGTTGCAATAATTTTTGTTGTTTTCAAGCAGCGGCAACTTAGCACTCTTGTATAATAAATTGCTATTTTTGACGGGATAGCATCTTAAGTATAAATCGATGTACGCCGCTGCAAACACGAAAAAGTGTTACGTTACACCTGAGTTGTGTTGCACATTTTTGTATTTAAAAGTCGGTAACACAGCTACAAGAATGTTGCCAACATTGTGGTGTTGTCAGAACGGTAGCTGACCGGCTCCGCAGTGCCTGCCAGTAAAACCTCTTTTTTATGTCGGAAGTCAAATAACAATCAATCATAATCGTGTCGTCGGCTGTGAGTGCTTTTGTTTATGGCGACGGATCGTGCATGTAATGTTAATTATATGCAGATGATATTAATTTTTTACTTTGTTTGTTTTTAAACGACGTTATGTGATATTATGTCTGTCTATATGGCTTCGAAGTTCGTTTCCCGATTAAGAACTATGAGAACAATGATTGCATACCAGACACTAAGAATGTCTTTTAAATATGTTTGAAAACCATTTTCGATTAAACTACTACATTAATTTCAGTCACATTTCTGAAACAAATTTCAAAGTATTAGGTTTCATCACTTATTATTATAGCCATAAATAAACTAAGCAAAGTTTGTATTATGGCAAGCCAGCAAGGCTGCTTATTGTTACGCAAAAATAACAATATCTCTTCTCTCATTATAATCCCTACTTAATATGAGTGCAAGTTTGTTTATAAAGCTTCCACTCGAAAATTAATTAACCGATCATCATGAAACTTTGTACATAAAATATATTCTTAGAGGTATTAGAAGTATCATCTTTTAACCGGGAAACGAACTACGCGAGTAAAACCGCGGGTCGCTACTGGTATTATTATAAAAGTGTACGTACCTATATACAAAGTTTACATAGCCTGTTAATTTTATAAATGTTGGTATTTGGGGTGCAGTAATAAGAAACTACTGCAATAAACAACTGTAGTTGTCGTCTCTAGATAGCGAAATAGGTACTCGTATATATTGTTATTCGGTAGCGTCCAATAAACGCTGCAAAACTAGGAAAAACAATGCCTCAGAGCATTAATGAAGACGCTAGAAATATACTTCCTTGCCGGTATACTAATTTTGATTTCTTAAAATTCAATTTGTTTGGAACGGGCACAGCCGCAACGCGTCTAATCGCGACCCGGCGGTGATGAGGCCTCTGAGCCGAGAATATTTTTTATAGAGATAGGAATAGTAATACAGAAAATACCTTAGTTCGTGATTATTCTTACTTGAGAAACGTAACAAGCACTGCACATAATCAATACTAATATTATAAAGCTGAAGAGTTTGCTTGTTTGTTTGTTTGAACGCTAGGATCTCGGGAAGTACTGGTCCGAATTGAAAGATTATTTTTCTATTGGACAGTCCATTTATCGAGGAAGGCTATATAAGTTATAGATCATAACGCGACTATCAATAGAATCGGAGCATGAATCAAGAATGTAACAAAAACCGGAAAAAATATTCCTTTTTGAGAGAATTCATATCGTGCTTACACATGACAGCATGTGTCTAAGATTGAATTGTCATTGAATATAAACCTTTGCTAATCAAATTTGTTTCTAAATCTGAGTTGGTACCACTAATTTCCGACAGGTGGCGTAGCAGGTAGCTAAAGAGGTTTTTTGTTTGAAAGCGATATTCTCAGGAATGACTGAACCGATTTCAGTCACTCACTGTTTTTCACCGTTGGAAACGTACGGGATCCCAATGAGTGCTATATAATGTACCACGGGCGAAACCCAGATGGTTTTCCATTCTATTATCTTCCTAATATTATGAATGTGAATTGGATGTTTATTGCTAAATTTTGTCGCAACAACTAAACGAATCGGGCTGCAATTTGAAATATACATAGTTAGAAATTCTAAATTCAACGAAACATCTAAGCTTTGACATTCATAATGTAGATAGGATATAACTCATACTTTCACAATAGTAGGATTCGTTTGTTTACTGAAATCTTATCGTTATTAAATGGTAATTTTAGAGCGTTTCGTCAAAGTTAAGTTTTCGCATAGTTCCAGCGATACCAACGCTCGTGAAAACAGCGCCTCTCCATCGCGTGTTCTGACGCCGTTTCTTCACAAACCATTCGTCATGTCTAACAGATTATGTTGTTTGCTGCACTTTGAACGCTGATGGGCTTTTGTCGCGAATAAGCCCGCTTTTGACTATCAACTCAATAAAACGTAATCATTTTTAAAGAGGTTGGACTATACTTTTGTGATAAGAAGGCAGAAGGAATTACGTTTAGGCTGTGCAATGCGTTACCTAAGTCAGTTTTCTCTGATGGTTAGTATCCTGGTGTTTTCGGATTGAGAGTAAATATGTCAGTATTCAGTAAGCACGCACCATCGTATGCCGTATCAGTGTATCTCTCTACTTAGTGTGTGGCCGTATCGTCGCGCGTCGTTTAAAATCAGGCGATATGGCGGTCAAGCTATGTCTAATAATTAAAAACAACTTTATTATAGAGTGAAAAACTTATGGTATATATGGTAAGCCTGTCCAGTGCCCACCTTTTAAAACATGTCCAGGCAATTTGAACACGATGATTATTTACTACCAACTACTATTTAGCTTACTAACAACTAAACCACTAGGTCCGTCAAATTAATTTTTGCTGAGCATTGCTATCATCAGCTAACCTGCACTGCGCCAGTGTGGTGGATTATGACCTTGATCTCTCTACTTGAGAGAGAAGACCACGAGTCTCAGCTGTCGGAAAATTCAGAGGTCTGCGTATATAATTATGTATACATATGTGTAATGACACGCAGTGCGGATGGACAACGACTGACTTTATTGTTCTAGAAAAAAGAAACATTAAAGAGTTCATAGATAGCGTTACTGGTTACATTTTGTTACTCATTCTAACAACAGATGACTCTACTAGCCTACTAGCTACATTTTGTTATACATTCTAACAATATGTCACCATAAAATTGTAAATAGCGTTAGTTTATAATCTAACGCCGTTAAGTCATAAGCTAACCTACCGTATTTTTATAATCTCGTGCGTTTTACTATAAACTGATTATGATTACAAATATTTACAACGGTCATAAATACATATTGGTGGACAATTCACACACAACACCATTTGACCCCAAACTAAGCAAAGCTTGTACTATGGCGGCCAGATAGCTGATATAATACATATATAGTTGTGAATACATACTTGTTATACATAGAAACACCCAGATACAGTACAAATATTTCAATTCATCTCCCAAATATTTGCACTTGGTGGGAATCGAACCCCCGACCCTCGGTTTCGCAGGCAGAGTTACTACCTACTAAGCCACAGGGCCAGTAAAAATATAGGTATAATAAATAAAAATATAGGTATGAATCAAAATTGTCTTATTTATAGATTTACAATGACTCATTGTAGAAACCCTAAAGGAAACAAAATGCAAATCGGAATCGACCGGCGACTTCAAAGGCGAATGTCGGCTGTAAAAATGAAACGTTGCCCCGCCAACGACCAACCCATGGCGGACGCGTGTTGCACTGAGTAGGGAAACTGCAGAGGAATGACTCGGTGCAATCTCCTATATATGCTATTGTTGTACACAGACTTGTATAATGTCACAGCAAAATATAAGCCTCTCTTATAGCTTTAGACTACAGGCCCAAGAACAAAATGTATGGGCCATATGAACGACCAGGAGATCTATGTAGGATGATAGATGGGTATAAAATAATAAGATTCAGCGCTATGATGTCACTTGTAAGCTGTCCAACCGAGCACAGGTGAAAAGAGGGTAGTTGCAACTCTCGATCATTTCTCCTTGTCGCATGATTTTTGTACGGCATTGCGGAATAATGGATTAGAAGAGGCGTTGAAAATAACAAGTATATTAGTGACTAGATATCCGCCCCGGCTTCGCCTGTGGAACATATATAGCACTCATCGAGATCCCGCTCATATCCAACGGTGCAAAAATTTTAGAAATCGGTTCAGTCATTTCTGAGAATATCGCTTTCAAACAAAACACCTCTTCAGCTTCCTGCTACGCCACCTGTCGGAAATTGATCGTACCAACTCAGGGATTAGCAAAAATCTTTTATATTCAAGAGGTATGTAATCTGTGATATTGAATGACGAAATCTTAGACACATGCTGTCATGTGTCATGTCATACTACGAAACGTACGAAATCACTCAAAAAGGAATATTTTTCCCCGATTTTGTTACATTCTTAATTCATGTTTCGCTTCTATTAATAGTAGCGTTATTTTCTATAGCCTATAGCCTTCCTTGATAAATGGACTATCCAATAGAAAATTAATCTTTCAATTCGGACCAGCACTTCCCGAGATTCTAGCGTTCAAACATACAAACTCTTCAGCTTTATAATATTAGGATAGATTACAAACAGAATGTTTTTATTAACTATTATAATTACACTCTACTACCACCTCGTTTGATGTTAAACAACGATACGGTCCACAAAGGAAAGTGCTTACCAAGAAGAATCCAATGCAAACACTCTTACTCTTACAATGCAAACACAGAGGTATATACTCTTACAGCTTACTAAAACTCTACCGACGTTACTAATTTGGCAAAATGATTGTTTTGTAAGAATTCACATAAACTATGTTTATATTCCCTGGTAACGAGTGAAATATACAAACACCCCGTCATAACTATAAATAAAACAAAGTAAGACAACAACTCTACATTTTTACCATTTTTTTAAAGCAGTGATTTTACACACAAAACAAATCTAAATTCTACGCGGACGAAGTCGCGGGTAACAGCTAGTGTTTAAATAAAGGAACCTTAGAAGTTAATCAAAAAAACCTACCAAACTTTTTCTATCGCCCAGTCTCGCACTAACTATGCATAGAACTCAATTGTTAATCGCCTTCATAATATATACAACACGAAGTTTAATGACAAAATTAATGTTTTTAATAGTGACAAAATATATTTCAAAAGAAATATGTCAAAAATAGTGTAATACATACTTCCAGTATTTTATTATATGCAAAATATGCGCCAGTTATTCTACCGCCAAGCAGTAATGTGCAAATAAATAAAAACTATGTTCCGATTCGAAGGGCAATGTTTCCATTACAGGGCTTAGAGATATAACATATTAGATCTCTGGGTGACGAGCGCAGTCCAGTGTTAGGTAATTATTTAGACTCTTCATGTTCCAATAGCTGCGTGTCACTGTGCTGTTTTGTGGCAGGCATTTGCTTACCATCAGGCACATGTCCTGCTCGTCTTGTCACACTTTATTCAAAAATAAAATGTTCGCATAATGTAAATCCGTTATTGGCCGTAAGATAGTTTATAAGTTAATGAATATGTGATTTTGTATGAATAAATAAATAAAAAACCCCTAAAGTGTATTACTAAGTGCTGTCACTTATTAGACGTTCCATCTTTTAGTTAGAGCCGCTTTGCGTCTTTTATTGTTTCATCATTCAGTTCCATTCGTTAGTAAATATGTTAATCAATATGGTCACAGACTTTTAAAGAGTGAAGTCAAGACCATTGAATATATATATTTGTATTTATGTTGTTAATTTTATCCCCTAGAAACGTATCTATACTAATATTATAAAGTTGAAGAGTTTGTTTGTTTGTTTGAACGGTAGGATCTCGGGAAGTACTGGTCGGAATTGAAAGATTACTTTTCTATTGGATAGTTCATTTCTCCAGGAAGGCTATAGGTTATAGAACATAACGCTACTATCAATAGAAGCAGAGCATGAATCCAGAATGTAACAAAAACGGGAAAAAATATTCCTTTCTGAGAGTTTTCGTAGCGTGCTTTGACATGACAGAATGTGTCTAAGAATGCGTCATTGAATTAATAAACCTTTGCTATTCAAATTTTTTTCTAAATCTGAGTTAATACGACCAATTTCCGACAGGTGGCGTAGCAGGTAGCTGAAGAGGTTTCTTTGTTTGAAAGCGAAATTCTCAGGAATTACTGAACCGATTTCAGTCATTCATTCACCGTTGAATATGTACGGGATCCCGATGAGTGCTATATAATGTACCGAGGGCGAAGCCGGGGTGGGCATCTAGTTCCATATAAATTACAATTCCATATTCACAGTTCCTGTATTCGCAGCATATTTATGGAACTCATACTTTTACTTTTACGGAACTTTTACTGGACTTAGTTGCACAGATCTTATGTCATAGAAACTGCTTAAACTTTGAGAGCATCTCTTGAGCGGGATCTCTGGTCATCCTCAACTCTGCGTCATGACTTATGGGGCTGTTAAACTTATACGATGTGATGTCACATTGATGGACACCATGAATATTTATAGAGTTCAAATGTAGAGCTTTCAGGCGATAATTTAAGAAAATTAGTCTTTCAGGGATAAATAAACGGTTTTATGAGCCTAATATTACAAACAACACAGTTGTAAGTATAACTCGCTCGTTATGCTACTCGTAGCTCGAAAAAGTGACAGCGTTTCATAGGCGACGTTCCAAAGATTCTGACACAACTTTTGTGTGTGATGTGTATTTATAGTATGGAGTGACGAGACGAACAGGACATATGCCTGAAGGTAAGCAACATGCTTGCCACATAACAGCACAGTGACACGCAGCTATTGGTACATGAAGAGTCCAAATCATTACCTAGCACTGCACTGCGCTCGTCACCCAGAGATCTAAGATGTTATATCTCTAAGCGCTGTAATTTCTCTGGATACATTGCCCTTCCAACTGGAACACAGTAATGTTTGCACATTACTGCTTGGCGGTAGAATAACTGACAAAGGTGTGGTATTTCCCCAGGCTGACTCTGTAAAGGTTTTCAAGAGTTTAATATAGACGCCCCACTTAACTCCAACAATCATAATTCTTTGAAATAGAGTGAGCACACATAGATTAGCAAGAGACACACTTAGTTTAATCACAACTGAATGCAATAAAACTAATGAAACGCCAAGCAAACATTGCTATCTTGTATAAACTAACGAAGTCCACAAAGAAAAGATAACGATGTAAAAACTGGGACACCTTCATACAAAAACAAACTAATTTCTTTGGATTTGCAGATCTTTTTGAACGTGGAGGAAATGCATTTATTTATGCATGACCCTTCCGCCTGGGGGAGGTCGGGTTACGTCGGTCTGGACACCATGGACGGATTTTCTTTTAAGAAATTTTCTTTTCTTTTTTTTTTTTTTTGGAGAATATTATGCATTTACGCATACCTTTCCGCTTGGGGGTACGAATTATGTTATGTTATGTTGGACTCGACACCATAGTCGGATATGGTGCCCCTACTGACAAATACCTAGGGGGTTCCATCTTTGCCGCTTAAGAGCCCTGTCACAAAAAGACAGAACTCAACTTTAGGTAAAATCCTGCAACATTGTCAGCGTGCGACCGTTCGATTCAGCTCGAGCGTTTAGGCGGACAGAACGAACGATCTTGAGCCGTAACGGCAGTGTACTAAAAATTTTTATGAGATTTTCTGACGTGACAACGTCTACTAAATTGATGAACGCTGGCTGCGTGCACGAAAATTGAAGACTTATTGTCCCGTTACGTTCGTTGTCCCGTAACGTTACGATAAATTATTCTTGCATTTCAAAAATCTGATAACTAGTAAAATTTATTTTTCATTTTAAGGGTAATTTTGTGCATTGGTTCTTAGCTATGTTTGGTTAATATCGATTCAAGATGGCCGCCTCCACAAAATGGTGGACTAAATATTTCTTCATAATCTACCTCAACATGGGTATCAAATTTAATGAAAAAGCTTGACCAGTAGAATACTATGCACTATGACAAATTTCAAATCCAAGATGGCCGCCACAACAAAATGGCGAAATACATTTAATTTTTCACTTCTCCTCAATATGGGTATCAAATGAAAGGACTTGACGAGTAAAATACTATGCACAATGACAAATTTCAAATCCAAGATGGCCGCCACCACAAAATGGCGAAATACATTTCTTTTTTTTTCCTACTTCCTCAATATGGGTATCAAATAAAAGACTTGACAAGTAAAATACTATGCACAATGACGATTTCAAATCCAAGATGGCCGCCACCACAAAATGGTGAGATACATTTCTTTTTTTTCACTACCTCCTCAATACGGGTATCAAATAAAAGGGCTTGACTAGTAAAACACTACGCACTATGACAAATGTCAAATCCAAGATGGCCGCCACCACAAACTGGCGATTGTCATTATTTTTTACTACTACCTCAATATGAGTAATAAATGAAAGAACTTGACTAATATAATACTATGCACTATGACAAATTTCAAATCCAAGATGGCCGCCCCCAAAAAATGGCGACTGTCATTATTTTTTACTACCACCTCAAAATGGGTAATAAATGAAAGGGCTTGACTAGTAGAATACTATGCACTGTCACAAATTTCAAATCCAAGATGGCCGCCACCACAAAATTGCGAATGTCATTATTTTTACTACAACCTCAATATGGGTAACAAATGAAAGGGCTTGACTAGTAGAATACTATGCGCTATGACAAATTTCAAATCAAGATGGCCGCCACCACAAAATTGCGAATGTCATTATTTTTTACTACTGCCTCAATATGGGTAACAAATGAAAGGACTTGACTAATAAAATACTATGCACTATGACAAATTTTAAATCCAAGATAGCCGCCACCACAAAATGGCGACTGACATTATTTTTCACTACTTTTCAATACGGATATCAAATGAAAGGGCTTGACTAGTAAAAACTACGCACTATGACAAATTTCAAATCCAAGATGGCCGCCACCACAAAATGGCGAATGTCATTATTTTTTACTACGACCTCAATATGGATAACAAATGCGCCACCACAAAATAATTTTGTGGTGGCGGCCATCTTGGATTTGATATTTGTGACAGTGGATAGTATACTACTAGTCAAGCCCTTTCATTTGTTACGCATATTGAGTTGGTAGTAAAAAATAATGTCAGTAGCCATTTTGTGGTAGCGGCGATCTTGGATTTGAAATTTGTCATAATGCGTAGTATTTTACTAGTCAAGCCCTTGCATTTGATTCCGATATTGTGAAGTAGTGAAAATAATGACATTCGCTATTTTGTGGTGGCGGCCATCTTGGATTTCAAATTTATCATGGTGCGAAGTATTCTACTAGTCAAGCCCTTTCATTTGTTACCCATATTGAGGTGGTAGTAAAAATAATGACATTCGCCATTTTGTGGTGGCGGCCATCTTGGATTTGAAATTTGTCATAGTGCATGGTCAAGCCCTTTAAATTGATACCTTCATTTAGGTAGTAGTAAAAATTAATGATGATTAATTAATATTGGAAGTTCGTTGCTCAAACACGTCGGAACAGTCATTGGTCATGGCCATTGCTCATGGTCATTGGTCGTAGTCATTGGTCATATCCGTTCCTCATGATCATTGTAATTGGTCATGGTCATTGGTCATGGTATAGAAGTAGTAGTAAAAAATAAGGACAGTCGCTATTTTGTGGTGGCGGCCATCTTGGATTTGAAATTTGTGACAGTTCATAGTATTCTACTAGTCAAGCCTTTTCATTTGTTACCCATATTGAGGTGGTAGTTAAAAATAATGACAGTCGCCATTTTGTGGTGGCGGCCATCTTGGATTTTAAATTTGTCATAGTGCGTAGTATTCTACTAGTCAAGCCCTTTAAATTGATACCTATATTGAGGTAGTAGTAAAAATTAATGCTGATTAATTAATATTGGAAGTTCGTTGCTCAAACACGTCGGAACGGTCATTGGTCATGGCCATTGCTCATGGTCATTGGTCGTGGTCATTGGTCATATCCGTTCCTCATGGTCATTGTAATTGGTCATGGTCATGGTAATTGCTCATGGTATAGAGGTAGTAGTGAAAAATAGTGACATTCTCAATTTTGTGTTGGCGGCCATCTTGGATTTGAAATTTGTCATAGTGCATAGTCAAGCCCTTTATATTGATACCTTCATTTAGGTAGTAGTAAACATTAATGATGATTAATCAATATTGGAAGTTCGTTGCTCAAACACGTCGGAACAGTAATTTGTCATGGCCATTGTTCATGATCATTGGTCGTAGTCATTGGTCATATCCGTACCTCATGGTCATTGTAATTGGTCATGGTATAGAGGTAGTAGTGAAAAATAATGACATTCGCAATTTTGTGGTGGCGGCCATCTTGGATTTGAAATTTGTGACAGTGCATGGTATTCTACTAGTAAAGCCCTTTCATTTGTTACCCATATTGAGGTGGTAGAAAAAAATAATGACATTCGCCATTTTGTGGTGGCGGCCATCTTGGATTTGAAATTTGTCATAGTGCATGGTCAAGCCCTTTAAATTGATACCTTTGTTTAGGTAGTAGTAAACATTAATTATGATTAATTAATATTGGAAGTTCGTTGCTCAAACACGTCGGAACAGTCATTGGTCATGGCCATTGCTCGTGGTCATTGGTCGTAGTCATTGGTCATATTCGTTCCTCATGGTCATTGTAATTGGTCATAGTCATGGTCATTGGTCATGGTATAGAGGTAGTAGTAAAAATAAGGACAGTCGCTATTTTGTGGTGGCGGCCATCTTGGATTTGAAATTTGTCATAGTGCATAGTATTCTACTAGTCAAGCCCTTTCATTTGTTACCCATATAGTGGTAATAGTAAAAATAATGACATTCGCCATTTTGTGGTGGCGGCCATCTTGATTTGAAATTTGTCATAGTGCATGGTCAAGCCCTTTAAATTGATACCTTTGTTTAGGTAGTAGTAAACATTAATTATGATTAATTAATATTGGAAGTTCGTTGCTCAAACACGTCGGAACAGTCATTGGTCATGGCCATTGCTCGTGGTCATTGGTCGTAGTCATTGGTCATATTCGTTCCTCATGGTCATTGTAATTGGTCATAGTCATGGTCATTGGTCATGGTATAGAGGTAGTAGTAAAACATAAGGACAGTCGCTATTTTGTGGTGGCGGCCATCTTGGATTTGAAATTTGTCATAGTGCATAGTATTCTACTAGTCAAGCCCTTTCATTTGTTACCCATATAGTGGTAGTAGTAAAAATAATGACATTCGCCATTTTGTGGTGGCGGCCATCTTGGATTTGAAATTTGTCATAGTGCATAGTATTCTACTAGTAAAGCCCTTTCATTTGTTACCCATATTGAGGTAGTAGTAAAAATAATGACATTCGCAATTTTGTGGTGGCGGCCATCTTGGATTTGAAATTTGTCATAGTGCGTAGTATTTTACTAGTCAAGCCCTTGCATTTGATACCTATGTTGAGAAGTAGTGAAAATCAATGACATTCGCTTTTTTGTGGTGACGGCCATCTTGGATTTCAAATTTATCATAGTGCGTAGTATTCTACTAGTCAAGCCCTTTAAATTGATATATATATTGAGGTAGTAGTAAAATTAATGATGATTAATTAATATTGGAAGTTCGTTGCTCAAACACGTCGGAACGGTCATTGGTCATGGCCATTGCTCATGGTCATTGGTCGTGGTCATTGGTCATGGCCGTTCCTCATGGTCATTGGGCATGGTCATGGTCATGGTCATGTGCATGGTCATGGTCATGGTATTGAGGTAGTAGTGAAAATAATGACATTCGCAATTTTGTGGTGGCGGCCATCTTGGATTTGAAATTTGTGACAGTGCATAGTATTCTACTAGTCAAGTCCTTTCATTTGTTACCCATACTGTACATACTTAATTAATATTGGAAGTTCGTTGCTCAAACACGTCGGAACGGTCATTGGTCATGGCCATTGCTCATGGTCATTGGTCGTGGTCATGGCCGTTCCTCATGGTCATTGGGCATGGTCATGGTCATGGTCATGTGCATGGTCATGGTCATGGTATTGAGGTAGTAGTAAAAAATAATGACATTCGGCATTTTGTGGTGGCGGCCATCGCGTTCATCGACTTATTAGACGTTGTGACGTCAAAAAAAAATTGACAGATTCTGCTTCTTCATGAAGTAAACAAGATCAAATGTGATGGTCCGATCCGAAAAAATCAGAATGAAACGTTATAGACTGCAGGCCCGTGAACAAAATTTATGGGTCATCTGATACAGCAGGAGACCTATGTAGGATGATAGAAGGGTATAAAGTAATAAGATTGAGCACTATGCCGTCACTTGTAAGCTGTCCAACTGAGTGCTGTTGAAGAGGGGGGGTTCTAAACCTCGATAATTTCTCCTTGCCGCATGATTTTTGTACGGCGTTGCGGAATAATAGATTAGAAGAGGTATTGAAACTAGAAAAAATTATAAATATTAAAATTCTAATTGTTAGTTTGTGAAAAAAAATCATGATTTTCCGACGATTTACAGAGTAAGTTTGGCCATTTGATTGTGTTCGGCTTTGGTTCCATACAGTTTCAGTACCTCTTCTAACACGTTATTTCGCAATGCCGTACAAAAATCATGCGACAAGGAGAAATGATCGAGGTTTAGAACCCCCCCTCTTCAACTGCACTCAGTTGGACAGCTTACAAGTGACGGCATAGTGCTCAATCTTATTATTTTATACCCTTCTATCATCCTACATAGGTCTCCTGCTGTATCAGATGACCCATAAATTTTGTTCACGGGCCTGCAGTCTATTATAAAACGCCAAACGAATTAAAATTTTGTGGTCGCACTATAATTATTCTAGTTTATGTCATAAACGCGCGAAATATTACGTAACCGACTCCCACGCTAACTGACGCAGGTCCTCCCCCGACGGCCGCTCGCGGCATACTAAATTGCGCAGCGTAATTTATTGTAATTTCGACTGCTGGTAATTTATATTTTTTGAAAAATTGACAACTATGATTTGAAAAGTAACTATAGAATTGGATTCTACAAAGAACAAAAGTATTATCGTGTCTAATTTTTATTTTGGAGTTATTGTGTATTTTACACAGAGACAACGCTAAAACTGCAATATAAAACTTAAAATTGGCTTATGATTTTGTTTTTTTTCTAATAAATGGGACCAAAATTCAGATTTATGTGACTTGAATGAATTAATAAAATATGTGTATGATGTTCCCCATATTTTTTTAAGTATAAATTTTGAGTATCACTTGTAGATTTAGAAGTCTGAAACTGACACGGCGGCGACTTTTCGGCGAAATGGTCATGGAGATCGTTCCTACGACTAAAGGCTTTATTATTAGTAAAATTGAAACAAGGAAACGTCAACAAGAAAGATCGGCCTATTTTTGAACGTAATTATCTTTTCTAGATAATACTAAAGATGGAAATATCGGAACACAAACTTTTGAATTTCGTGCGACGACGTGAGCCGGCTCTTAAGGTGGGAACACAGGACGGTTCTCGTATTTTTCTACAATGCCTTAACTTATACCTAACTTGTACAGTATCTGTGATGTCAATGTCATGATATCATGATTTGTGATGAATACAAATATTTGCACTGTGTCTGGGTGCTTCTATGTATAATGTATAAAACATAAGTTATATAAGCTATCTGGCTTTAAAGCTTTATTTAGTTTGGAGTCAGATGGATTGTGTGTGAAATGCCCACCAATATTTATTTAAAGTATTAAACCAACCCACTCTTGGCTAGCATAGTGGATAATAACGTTGACACTCTCTTTATGACAGAAAGCGCAGAGTCTTAGCTATGGAACATAACGAGGACTGTTTATGCAAAAAACTTAAGTTTGTTTTGCCGTTTCTTGATAGTAAACAAAATATTAATTACGAGACGAAAGCCCGTCAACATTCGTGTTACATAATCCCACTGTCGAGAGAAAGTTCACTTATAAGGCATCCTTCACTCTCGTTATGACAAGACCGCTTTTAACGAAAGTACGACCAAAATAAGCAAACCTCTTCGGTAATCGAAAAAGCATTAAAACTAATCGGGAAAGGTCGTCAGATGTCGCTATATGAGAATGTTACGTCATAACTGTCATTGAACTTGAATTTCGAATGGACCATTCGAAATTTGAATTTAGTGTCAATAAACGGCCAGTAACATTAGGCCAAAATAGGAGACCACGTTATGGACAGATATTTTAAGTTTTTATGTGATTGTTACTGATTACTTTATTTATGTAAACTACGTAACTTGATCGTAATTTTTTAGTTTGGTTTCGTTCGTTTAGTTTCGAGTAAAGAATACTTGTTTAAACTCAACATTACTTACTAAGATTCTATCTATGTACCTTTCTGATAAGTGCCGCCGCACACGGGTCACATGCGACAGCCACAAACGCCGCCACAAGGAGCTAGAACGGGCAAAAGTAGCTGAAGCGCGCGACAGCCACTTGTGGCCGGTGGTCGACACTTGCAATCGCTGCCTGCTAACTTTTTAACTCATGCAGAATCATAATGAACTCTGAGGAAGAAGGTTTAATTGCGCTGTTTTTGTCAAAAAACTTCATCGTGGAAGACGAAACAGTAGTTTTAACTAAAGCCAAGGGAGAGAATGTTGGAACATCGCGCGATTGACGCATGTTGGTGTTTTTAGAAGCCAGTTCCAGCCAAAAGACGTTTTGCAGCTAGTGGCGAGCTCTAGCGTCAACGTGTACGGCGTGTTCTTATAAAATCTGTGAAGTTTGTAGGAAGTAGGCCGGTGGCGGTGTTTTGTGGCTGTTGTCCGTGGGCCGTGTGCGATCACGCTAAAGGTTTGCGTACACTTATACGACTTTTTATGGGGTTTATGTCACGCCCGTTAAGATATATGTAGATTACATTGGCAACATAAATCAGCAGAAGGCTGCGAGCGGTCTACTAATTTGTGTTGCCAATGTAATCTATATCTTGATGCGCAGGCCACAAAGCCCTTTTTTATTTGTTGAGTGGTTAGCCGAGTCGTATAAATCGCCGCAACCCTACACCCCTAGTCTGCGTGCCCTGTACAACTAGGCACCGGCCCTTCTATCGTCTAACTAAATCGGCTTTGGTTTTTCTATTGCTGTCTCTATCATTTTAAGCGAAAAGAAAAGAGAGACAAATATTAAAGCTACGATAGTGCTAGTCAGGCGGACCCTCGCGTGGCCGCTGGCCTCGTTTGTTCATGTTTTCGCCACCCGTTAGCATATCTAGCACGTGTGATGATTCAGCACGTATCGAACGCACATGTCTATCAGTTTTTGTCGATGTCATAGTCATAAACAACAGTCGGGCGATTCAGAACGACCTAATTAAATCAGAATATAAAAAAGACATTTTGTGATTGTTATCTTGGATTTGAATGTGTATAAATCTTAGATAAAGATTTTTTGACGTGACAACGTCTTATAAATTGGTTTGCCGGGTGACACTTCAAGAAACTGCGTTACGCTCCGCTCACGTTATGCGCTCACAACGAGAGCACGTGTGTGAGAGTGAGAGGCACGCGTCCCTTCCACTCGGGCATGGTTAGCCCGCCTAAGAGCGAGAGAGACAGACATAAAAAGTGAAAGGCACGCGTCCCTTCCGTAAAATTATTTTACCACTCAAAGTCGTTGTCACGTAAAACTTTCGCCCGTATACCGACTTTACAGGCAACCAATTTTTTTTTTAAAATAAAGTGTGACGAGACGAGCAGGACATGTGCCTGATGGTAAGCAACATGCCTACCACATAACAGCACAGTGACACGCAGCTATTGGTATATGAAGAGTCCAAATCATTACCTAGCACTGCACTGCGCTCGTCACCCAGAGATCTAAGATGTTATATCTCTAAGCCCTGTAATTTCTCTGGAAACATTGCCCTTCAAACCGGAACACAGTAATGTTTGCACATCACTGCTTGGCGGTAGAATAATAATAAGTAAATAGAACAGGTTTTTCTGCACGGTTCCTTTGTACCCAATCGTAAGAAGATTTATATTATTGAGTTATATTAAGAAGTAGAGGTGTATGTTAGCTATGGCGACATGGTGCTGTGGCGCGACCAATGTATGACACTTCCACAAGAGCGATCAGACCCGTGCTTTAGGTGTAAAGGGTTTGTTCTAACTCTATACGTAGTATATTATTATGTAAACTCTTTGGTATGAGTGTAGACGGTAATTATTACTTTTTTAATTTTTCTCTATCTGTCTGTATGTTCCAGCCATTGATTACACACCTCCAGCTAATCTCCGAAACAGCTGGACCGATCGTTATGCATAATTTCATAACTTAGGCTACTTTTGCTTCCGGAAAATAAACAGGGTTCCGTGAAATAAACAATAACCTTCAAAACGCTCTTAAATCCGCGAGCACAGCTACTTACCCTACTTAATATTATAAATATTAATGTTTTGCCTCCCTGTGTTCTACTTCTTCTCCTAATCCAAGAGTTATGTAAAAAAATGTAATTGTAATGACAAAGGTTACGGAACCCGGAGTCCGTGGAGTGGCTAAAATTAATTAAAGAAAAAATGTTTGGATGTTTGTTGTTTTTTTTTACCTTTTATAGGCTCACACTTGACCGCCATCTCGCCTGATGTTAAGCGACGATGCGGTCCACGATGGAGCGTGTTTACCTAGAAGAAACCGATTCATTCTCGATTTGAAGACACAAAGATTGTAACCATCGGGGAAAACCCACTCAGGCAACGTATTCCACAGCCTAGACGTTCTTATCACAAACGTAGAGTCAAATCTCTTCGTTCGTGTCTTTGGAACATCAACCATGACACGATGTCGCTTTTTCGATCTACGAGCATTCCGATAGAAAAAAGGGCAAGGTGGTATTAGATCATGCAGATCAGTTGCACACTCTCCGAAGTGTAATCAATCGTGATCAAAGTTGTAACGTTTGATTCAATCACATAACGTTTGAAGGGATCGGGCTGAAATTTGAAACATATATAGATTATAGTCTGGAAGAACACATAGGCATTTTTATCCCGGGTAAATAAAGGGAACGAGAACTACGCGAGTGAAACCACGGGGCGATGCTAGTAATTATTATAAAATTTACATCCATTTAAGCGATTTACATCGCTGCCTAGTCATCTATCTTAGCGCCAGCTGGAAGCATTGACCCAGAAATGTGTGTACAATGACATATGTTTTGGCGCCAGTCGCCGCCGATGCCGCGATATCTTAGCAATTTTGGCCTTTCCGGAGATATCATTTATCTTTTTAAACAGGTTTTATAGGTTTTTGATTGACGCTGCCCACGCTGAAGTAATCTGTATGAGGAGATATAAAACTATTCATGCGATGAGAATTACTAACAGTTGATCTAAAGTTACAAACTATGGAAGTACTCTAACATTCAGTTACAAATTCAATAATATCTAAGTTTATTTTCGCAAAGTTTTTGTTAAATTTACGGAGATCGAAACAAAACAAAGAATTTTTGTTTTAAATAAAGAGTGACGAGACAAGCATGTGCCTGATGGTAAGCAACATATCTGCCACATAACAGCACAGTGACACGCAGCTATTAGAACATGAAGAGTCCAAATCATTACCTAGCACTAGACTGCGCTCATCACCCAGAAATCTAAGATGTTATATCTCTAGCCCTGTAATTTCTCTGGAAACATTGCCCTTCAAACCGGGACAAAGTAATGTTTTCACATTATTATAAACACAGTTATCCTACAGGTCCCAGCAACGCAGCCGACTTTTAGTGGGTTTGTTTCTTCGCTTTAATCGCTCTCCGGCCCTTCCACCGCCTAACTAGTAACTAAATCGGCTTTCGCTTTCCTATTGCGGTCTCTATCATTTTAAGGCGAAAGAAAAGAGAGAAATTTCAAAGCTAAGTCATTTTTCATTCGGCGGTAGACCCCCGGATCAACCAGAAGAAGATCACGTTGAATGTACCATTTTATAAATAAATAAATAAAATAAATAAATAAATATTGGTGGACAATTAACACACAACACCATCTGACCCCAAACTAAGCAAAGCTTATGTGATGGCAGCCAGATAGCTGATATAATACTTATATAGTTTTAAATACAAACTTATTATACATAGAAACACCCAGACACAGTGCAAACGTTTGAATTCATCACAGAAATATTTGCACTGGGTGGGGATCGAATCCATGACCCTCGACTTCGCAGGCAGAGCTACTACCAACTAAGCCACTAGGGCAGTCAATATTTAGAATAAGAATAAGAATTTATTATTGTTGCACACTTAAAATATGAAAATTGTAACAACAGCGTACCCTTAATGCTGGCCCGGCCAACTTCGTTCCATCTTCTATACCTTCCCTGGACTCCTACTAGTAATTCAAAATCAGCTCAATCAGTGCAGCCGTTTCGAGTTTACAAGACTAACGAACAGCAATTCATTTATATACACCTCTATAAGACAAGAAGAAAGAAGAAGATTGATTACAAACTTTTCAGTAGCCGTATTTCTTCTCACATAGCTCATGTGCGTAATGTCGCTAACTAACAAGAACATAATTAAAAATTTTGACTAACCCGCGACTACCTAAGATTTGTTATCTGTACAACATTCTACTAGTCAAGCCCTTTCATTTGATACCCATATTAAGGGAGTTGTGAAAAAAGAAATGTAATTCGCCATTTTGTGGTATCGGCCATCTTGGATTTGACATTTGTTATAGTGCAAAGTATTCTACTAATCAAGCCCTTTTGTTTGATACCCATATTGAGGTAGTAGTGAAAAAATATACTTATATGATTCGCCATTTTGTGGTGGCGGCCATTTTGGATTTGAATTTTTTTATAGCGTATAGTACTCTACTAGTTAAGTCCTTTTATTTGATACCCATATTGAGGTAGGTTGTGATGAAATATTTTATCCGCCATTTTGTGGAGGCGACCATTTTGAATCGATATTAACCAAACATGGCTAAGAACACCCGCACGATAATTAACTTTCAAATAAAAAAAACCGCATCGAAATCGGCCCATCCGTTTGAGCTCTACGGTGCCACAGACAGACACACACACAGACAGATAAACAGACAGACAGACAGACAGATAGACAGACAGACAGACAGACAGATAGACAGACAGACAGACAGACAGACAGGCAGGCAGACAGACAGACAGACAGACAGACAGACAGACAGACATCGACGTCAAACTTATAACACCCCTTTTTTTGGTCGGAGGTTAAAAACGGTGAAAGAAAACATCGTAAGGAACATGTACCTAGAATCTTTCGAAGTCATGTGTTATCGAACTTAGCTAGCGTGGTGTATTATTGCCTTGACACACTCTTTGCTAGAGATGGCCCCGAGTCCCAGCAGTAGGAACATTTAGTTTTTTTTTAGAACCTGACTAACGTAACGTAACGTCCTATAATGGAACGTGTATACCTAGAAGTAACCGATTCCCTCTCGATTTGAAGACACAAAAATTGTAACCATCGGGAAAACCCACTCAGGCGACGTATTCCATAGCCTTGACGTTCTTATCACAAAAGTAGAGTCAAATATTTTTGTTCGTGTCTTTGGAACATCAACCATGAAACGATGTCGCTTTTTCGAGCTACGAGCATTCCGATAGAAAAAAGGGCAAGGTGGTTAGACTAGACTTGGCTGGACTAGCCTGGTTCCCAACAGTGGGAACCTTTAGTGGGCTGCTTACGTAGTAACCGTATCGGCGAACGGTCGCAGACTCCGCGGTAGGAAATAAATACCAATCGTGGAATATCAAATACGCCAGTCGATGCATGCGGAATTTTAACTCGATGTTTCGATCGGCGCAGTCGCCGCGCTTTGAATACCTGCCTCACATTCACACGACAGAAAAACATTACGAGAATCTTTAGATTAAATACCTTGGTTCAAAACATTTATTTTACTTTTTGAGCCTAAGTTATATGAAAGACTAGCGGTAGTATAGCACTCGGGGACCGCGTAAGTAAACATCCAACGATGAAAGAATTTTTAAAATCAGTCCAGTAGTTCCCGAGATTAGCGCGTTCAAAAAAACAAAGTTGGAAATCTTATTATAATGTTTCTATGTTTGTTGCTCAATCACATCGAAATGTCTGATCGGATCGGAATAAAATTTCAAAACACAGTCACTTTATTGTCTAGATGTTCTTCCAGAACACACTTAGAACATTGCCTAGAAGAAAACATAGGCTACTTTTAATCTCGAAAAAATTGCGGGAACGGAAACTACACGGGCAATATAATAATATAATCTTCTTTACATATATTTTTGTTTTTGTGCGTGTGTTTGTCACTGAACTCGTCCTAAACGGCTGGACCGATATGTATGATTTTTTTTGTATGCGTTTTGGTTGGGCCGTATAGGTTTTAAATTCACAAACTAGCCCGGCAGATGGCGCTGCAGTCGGTATTTAGGATATTATCCGAGCGAAGTCGGAATGGGCCGCTAGTATGATATATATTTATAATATTAGTAGGAAATAGTTTCAATTGCATTATAATTCCTAATGTCACAGTCGGCCCACACCGCAGACAACGGTACCGCAACAATGAGCCCGACTCCCGAGGGTGCCTGGCGATCGATCACAGCTGAATGTCACTGAACTTGAACTCTATCCTCCAAAGGGACACCTCACCTACCGCTACACTCATGGGCTTACACATAACTTTTGTACATTATTCAAAATATTACATTTAAATTATTAAGTTTAGAACACACCTACTAAATTTCAATTATTATTTTGATATGTATTATTGTTATAATCTACTAGCTGTACCCTGCCACGCTTCGCTGTGATGATTATGATGCAAAAATTAGATTAAAAAAAAATTGGTTGCCTGTAAAGTCGGTATACGGGCGAAAGTTTTACGTGACAACGACTTTGAGTGGTAAAATAATTTTACGGAAGGGACGCGTGCCTTTCGCTTTTTATGTCTGTCTCTCTCGCTCTTAGGCGGGCTAACCATGCCCGAGTGGAAGGGACGCGTGCCTCTCACTCGCTCTCGTTGTGAGCGCATAACGTGAGCGGAGCGTAACGCAGTTTCTTGAAGTGTCACCCGGCAAACAAATTTATAAGACGTTGTCACGTCAAAACAATCCTTGATTATATTATATCATCCTATTCAGTTTGATCGGTGCAGAACTTTTTGAGTTTTTGAAGCGTACACAAACCAACATAACATTTTAATATATAGACTAGCTGTACCCCGCCCCGCTTCGCTGTGGCACATCAAAAATTAGATAAAAACAATCCTTGATGCGAATTATATATCATTCTAAAATTTCAGCTCGATCGGTGCAGAAATTTTTGAGTTTTTGAAGCGTACACAAACCAACATAACATTTTTATATTTACAAGATATAGAGATTGACGTGTACAGAGAGTATCCAATAAATGAGTATGAGTACTGATGAAATATTAACATGGATAATTTGATTTTTAGCGACCTAAAACGACTTCAATTTAAAATTTAACTCCGATCATACTGAAGGTGATTTCATATAGAGGTAAATTTTATTGATGTGTGTAACGGTTCTTGATTTTTATTTTTGTAGTGTTGAGTGACAAGACGAACTGGGCATGTGCCTCATGGAAAGCAACATGCCTGCCCATAACAGCACAGTGACACGCAACTATTGGAACATGAAGAGTCCAAATCATTAGCAATGCGCTCGTCACACATCGAAATCAAATGTTTTTCTCTTAACCCAATAATTTCTCTGGAAACAATTCCCTTCAATGAAGATCTTCAGATAATCAAGATGTTCAAGCCCACTACCAGTCGAAAGCGTATTCAGCATGCTGGCGGCATTACCACGCTGAGTGGCAATGCTTATGCATTGGACTAAATAAACTCCAGTATACTTTTGAACCACTCATCATCCCAATCGTTTGCCACAAGAGCATAAGACTATTCACGTTGATAAATGATGCGAGTGGCCATGCAGCCGAACTGCATTTATCATAATCGTGCGAGTTTCGCCATCTCATTAGCACAAATGCAAGGCAAATGTGTTGCTATGACTATATGCTACTGACGTCACTACTATATCACTATCACTACATACAGCGAGCAACACGAAAGGGAGTAGAGATGCACAGTGTTTCCCCTCTGTCAAAGTACAAGTCCGCGTGGACCATGGAGTTTGACAACACACTGTGGCTGAGGGCGAGGCTAGATTTGTGGATGGTGCTTTATTTTATATGT